>OX387406.1:8076205-9276205 GCA_947563765.1 Anarsia innoxiella
AAAAACAGAAATGGATAAAATAGAGGAGAGCGCCTTAGCTTAACAAGATGTGATATTGTGTAAGTAAAAAAATATATTTATACTTACTAGTTTTGGAGTTAAATTATTATGTTTCTTAACTTTATATTACGATTAAACATAACTCATTCATTTAATTTAGAAGTTAGACTTTTGTCGGTGGAGCATTCGCCATTTAGGCCTATCCTACTTACCTACTTTCTAGTTGAAATATTTATATTCGACTTTTATCATACTGAAATGTTACCTATGTATACCTAAGCGCCAAAACACACGGTGAAACGCAACTGAAACACACGACGCAACTAGTTTGAAACGTTTCGTTTCTGTTGCGTCGTGTGTAGTTTTCTAAGGAAGTCTATAGCAGAAACTTTGATGCAACTTAAAAGTAACTAGCAGTTTCAGTTGCGTTGCAGTTGCGTGTGTTCTGGGTCTAATACGAATATCCAATATTTGAAAAACTTAATAAAAGAAGGTACATCATACATCTTTTCTGTTTAGCTGTTAATATACCATCGCTGGGCAAAGACCTCTCTTCTTCCGCCATATCGTATATTATCCATAAATATTTCTTTAACAGTAATAACCCATAGGAAGTTCGCTCAAAGCCTTTGCATGTACACAACAAGTAGGGTTTGCAAATATGTAAGTTTACTCATATTTATAATATTTGCAACTTTATTGCATTGCATTTATAGAAAACTGTTGGCAAATACAAAGTTTGTAATGTAAAACGTCGAGTTATATATTTTATTTGAGTTTTATCAATATTTGTGTTATTATGCTACATTTCCTGGGGCCCAAGTCTGCCAATTTACATTTTTTTTAAATTGTGTGGCAGAATTTCCATGAAAGTGTCAATGGCATTTTTGACACATTTGGTCGCAATCAGTATGCCATTTTTAGCAGAATACCAAATGTGTCGAAAAATGCCATTGACACTCTGCTGACACACAACTGAGGCTATTTTAAATTAGGCCCCTGTTAGGTATTTCACAAATTCTTAATCTTACTGTATCCGTAGGAAATTAATATACCTATCTAAGAATATCGGGAATTTAACAATTAAACTGAGGCTCTATCAATCCTGTCTATACATTCTAATAGGTATGTCTCCACCAGCGCGCTTTCACTTTATCTTGCGTTTTCATTTGAAACTTACGCGAAAAACCATAGAGCATAAATGCACGCCTCATGTGCCAAACAGTAGAGCACAGCGCTTGACGCAAAACGAACTGAAATTCGGAAGCTGAACATGAAAACGAAAACGAAAGCGCGCTGGTGAAGACATACCTATTCACTTATCCATTCTTTCCTTTCCTCAAATACATATTTATACGTATTAAAAACATTATATCTTACAATTCCTTTATTTCTGCTTACAGTACAAAGTTTAAGGAACCCGTAATACCTTATGAATTATTTTCTTTCCGCTGTAACGTTATGTTTCTCGGAATGTGAAGTTATAATCCTATAACACACTTGTTTGTATTTATTATACCCTTGACGAATGGTCTTCTCATGGTTCAGAATAAACTTGTCACTCGGTACTTATGTTTAATGATGTACCGTACTTACTTTGTTTGTGGGTTGTCTTTTGTTTCTTACAATTCTGTTTTTAAATATTGGAAATGATATTTAAAAACAGATAGCTGTCCGAGACGGGCAGTACTTCACTGTCACGAACCTGTCACTTTTGATTTATCCTTATTAAGAATACCATAGATTTTTTGACAGCGGTACGTTTAAGGGAACGAAAAATTTTAAGTTAGATAACTATTTCTGTCTCTATTAGGGCAAAACGAGAGATAGATTGAATATTGGAAACGGCCATTATTGAAATCAAAACATCGATTGTAGCAATAAAGAGCGTCGAACCTAATTGGTATAGTAAAAAAAGGGTATCACTTAGGCTACACATCCCCTTTTCGAGCTAGTATGGAAAAAAAAGTTGGCAGCCACTGATGAATCTTACGTCGATCAATATAGAAAAATATTATAAAACGATAGTATTTTGAATAATTGCCAAAAGTGATATACTTTCGGAGATATAGAACTTTGAAAATGAAAAAAATCACCACCTTCTTGCACCAGTTCGTCACTATAGTCTTTTCGTTTTCCGATGATGTTCGTGACAGCTCTGATTTCTGTGTCATGCATACCTCTTCAAAATAGGTAATGAGAAATAAATTGGTGCAATGAACTGGTGCAAGAAGGTGGTGATTTTTTTCATTTTCAAAGTCCTATATCTCGGAAAGTATATCACTTTTGGCAATTATTCTAAATACTATCGTTTTATAATATTTTTCTCTATCGATTGACGTGAGTTTCATCAGTGGCCGCCAACGTTTTTTTTTTCATACTAACTCGGATAGGGGATGTGTAGCCTAAGTGATACCCTTTTTTTTACTATACCAGACTCCATACAAATATGTTCCATGCCATTTGGAAACGTGTAAGTAGTTCTCAAAACCTGACACTGGCAGAATAGTGTTAGTTAAAAGAAACCATTTTGTTTAAGTTTGTAAGGACTTTAAAAAGTAATAGATAATTTTATATAAAAATCATTATTATTAGAATAGGGAATCGTGGAGAAAGAAGAGAGACGCCTTAATCCAGCAGTGAGACACAGAAGGCTTAAAAAGAAAAGATAACTGTTTTTTCGGGTTCCTTCCCATAGGGTGAAAATGGGACCCTATTACTGAGACTTGGCTGTCCGTCTGTCTGTCTGTCCGTCTGTCCGTCCATTCATCCGTCTGTCACCAGGCTGTATATCGTGAACCGTTATAGCTAGAGCGTTGAAATTTTCACAGATGATGTATTACCGTTTAACAAAAATACTAAAAATAGAATAATAATATTTCAATTCAGTGGGGCTCCCATACAACAAACAAGTTATTTTTTGCAATTTTTGCTCGATATCAACAGTGAATGGTACGGAACCCTTCCCGCGCGAGGCCGACTCGCACTTGGCCGGTTTTTTTACATTTAACTATTATTGTACCTATTTATTTACCTACCAATAAAATTGAATACCGTATCTCCCAATATGGCGCCGGAAAAAAATAGCTTATAAATCTTACTTTTTAAATATGGTCACACTTTTATTCAGCCTAATCTTTTTTATCAAAATAATTCAGTTGACGCAGACCTTAATAAACCAAGAGAGCCTCTAAAAAAATAATAAAAATACGCATTAGGATATTGCCCACCCTCTGGCCATGATAAATCAAGCCACGGCTTACTGAAGCGATTCAACGGCAAAACGCTACAATGACTTATAACCGGAAATATATTTGACCTATATATTACAACCCCCTTTTATTCAACCACTTAACAAAGGGCTCCGAACACCGAACAAAGTTCTATTTCGTGCATGAACGGCAAAGGTCTGATAAAATTAGACGCGTTTTTAGATGAAACCAGAAGTAAGGTCTGTGGATTGTAAAAACTATTATGGGGAGAGGGGGTCAGGCTTTGCTGGTTTCGTTTGAACCAGCCTCGGTGGAAGATGTATAGGATATCTCATCACAATAGGTCAATGTGTGGGATTACTTGAATATATCAAAGGATATATTGGTTTGCTTACTGTCGCTTTTTCGTAAATAATCTATAAATATCGAGTGGGTAGAGCACTTGTGTTTTGTTTAGTATTTTGCAGCATTTACATTAAGTGAAAATGAAACTAAAGTTGAGCGCTGTACCTACTTCTTAAATAAGCTTCTTTTAGGCTTCTTCTTTTTTTTGCGTACGCATTTGTAGTCATATCTATGATAAAAATCATGATATCATAAAATAATATAGCCTATGAGTTATTATGATATACACGCTACAAGATTTCCAAGTTTCCAAGAAACCTGTTTAGTAATTTTTGCGTGAAAGAGTCCATCCATCCATCCAGCGGTCTAACATTGACATTTATAATATTACTAGGCTATATTTAACTCATTATTGCACAAAATTAAGTGTAAAACAGCACGAATGATTACTAATTTACTTATGCAACCCGCGGTAGTACGTTTCAAGCTCTGGTCCCTTCATCATTCGACCTGTAAGGGTCGGGATAAGCCTCTTTTTAACTTTCAATTACAGTGTTATATAATCTCGTAAAGCTTAGCTTGTTTGGGTAACTTTGCCTGAGTAAATTGGCGTATAAAATGTTTATTTATGTGGTAAATAGTTGTTGTTTACATTTGTGTAGTTATTATTTTGTTTTGTATAATATAACGACTGATGAGTGTGGATGAAGTAAAAGAAATGTGTTTGGGTAGTAGCAAGTGGAAGGAAGTGGTCTCTGCCTACCCCAATGGGAGAGAGGCGTGACGGATATGTATGTATGTATGTATGTATGTATAATAATGATATTTTTATATCTAGTTGTATATGCAAGTCATAAACGACAAGTAAGTACCTAGACTTAATTTCATCAAAACAAAATATGGCGTTTATTTACTATCAAATATACCAAAGTAACTTTTATATTTTCCGGGTAAATTATCGAAACATGACTAAAATATAAAATTTCAGTATATTTCCACCGAAAGAACGAAATAATATTATTTGTTTACCTTTCGATGAAAAACATTTCTCTGAAACTTACCTGAAAAGAAATAAAAACATGTTTATTATTATGAAAATTATTACGGAGAAAATATGATTATAAAACATGATAGGTACTATTTTTTATCTTCTTCTTGAGGCTGCATGCGACTTCGTCAGCATTTATCGTCATATCTTGGAAAAAAAGCATGATATCTCAAAATAATATAGCCTATGTGTTATTTTGATAAACAAGCTACAATATTGCCAAACATCAAAATCTATTCAGTAGTTTTTACGTGAAAGAGTTATAAACATCCATCCATCGGCACAAACATTGACATTTTATAATATTAGTAGGATTATATCACTATTACAACACATTCATAAAATTGTTTACTCACTCATTCACAAGCTACTTCAATACCAAATTTTACACTAATTCATTCGCCCTCTCACGCCTTGTACCAAACGACTGCACGGTGCGGTAGTTTAAAATATTAATGCTATTTAACTAGCCAACGTGACATTGGTGGTCTGTCCACTACCGAGACTAAATTATTTCACGTCACGACGCAGTGAAATACGGTTAACATTAGGGAAGGTTGATTTAATTAAAAATTTTACCATATGCTGGGTTAGGGAATATAATCAGGAAGTTTGGCTTTTTGGTATGCTTTCCGCTAATAGAGTTAGTTTAAATTGGTCGTGTGTTTGATGTGGTGTAATTTCTGTATGTACGTAGATTGTCATTTGTTAATTTGTAAAATAGGTAAAAAGAATAATGCTCTTGACAGTAGAGTCTATACGCAATTCCAATCTATTTTTAACCGATTTCAAAGAAAAGGATGAGGTTTTTTAATTCGATGATTTCATATGACACGATAACAATGATACGACACAACTTCAAAGAACCTCAGCTTATTTAGACAGAATGATAGTGATTGAGCTTTTTGAAATACTTCGTTATATCATGGGTAATCTATTCACTCTATGGATTTTATTTGCTACCTTCATGCAATTGGATTCTACCTACTTACAATTTGACTTCTCACATCCCACTGACCCTATAAACCCAGACACAATAGATTTTCTATTGTTCTTTTTTTTGCGATGTGAAAGATTAACAACACACATGTATCGCAAATAAAATAATACTTCACTATCTTTGATATCAAAAAACATATTATACGAAAAGCGTAACGCAACCAAAAACTCCCAAAAACACCAGGATCACACCACCCTACAGAAAATCTTGTACAAAACAAACTTCTCGCTAAGCCTGTATTTTTCTTAACGCTCTAAATGATAAACTAAATTCCAGTGACATTCCGGCATATCCCCTCCACTTCACCTCCCCCTCACATCCCCGCACACCCATCAACAACAAAGCCCTCAAAGAAACTGCTTCCGTCAGAAACTGTTTTGTAATGAGTTAGGGCCTTGCGAAAGTCAGTTTGTTATATATTTTTACTAAGGAAATTCTCTTTAGTTTACGATAAAGGATTCTGCGTGTGAATAATTTTTGGGTTAGTATTTTCATGTGGTATGACTGGTTACGAACAAAGCGCTAAGAAACGCTCGTTTTACATTGTCAGATCATTTGTCGATGAAATAGGTACATAGGTAGGTAATTTACTACGTAATTCGACTAAAATTCACAACTTATCTTAAATATACATAGGTACATGAAGCACTCTTCGCTTCCAAAAGAGTAGACATAGACCACATCCCTTCTCTGGCTACGTTCCAAACATACTAAGTTCTTCACCATATTCATCAATCGCTTCAGTGCAAGTCGGTTCGGGGTTTGTGTTAAATATATTTGATACTAGCTGTACCCGCGACTTCGTCCGCGTGGAATACTGAGTTTGGCGGCGCTCGCGTCGCGTTTGCTTAACCTGCGCTATTGAAAACAAAAGTAGCCTATGTCCTTTCTCAGGCTATAACATATTATTAATTAATTTATAAGTAATTTTAATGGGTGTGAGGATAAATCGATTTGTATTGTGTAATGATTTGCTGAACCGATTAAAACGAAATTTTAATCGGTTCAGCCGTTTTAGCGTGAAAGCGAGACAGACAGAGTTACTTTCGCATTTATAATATTAGTATGGATCAATAATTAAAGTCCAAATACGCTATTTTATAAATAAACTTAGCTACCAAAACAAAACACAATACAAATCGATTTTTCCTCACACCCATTATATTGGACCTCTTTATTCAAATATTAAGTGAATAAACTCGTACTTCTTCCAAATTCAATTTCCACGGGATACCCTACAAAAAAAAATCTCACGATATTGTTAGCAAAATCTTTTTCCGTTCCGCCCTTCGCGAAACGGCGTAATTGCTAAAAAATTACATCAACTTTCGAGATTACAACCTCCCGAAATATATACCTACATTCCTTGAATGTAAAACAAAAATGATCTAGTCTTTCAACTTTTAATTATTTCGAGATAAAAGGAAAGGCGCAGAGTGCCTTGGGGAGCGGCCGAACATACCCTGACCTCTTTGAATGAATAATTTTATGTTTAATTTTGATATGATGGCGCTAAATGCGCGATTCTTTTGAACTTTTTCGGAGTCTTTTGTGAATAATATAGATTTTTTTGTTATTATATTTGAATGATAATTTTGAGTGTTAGGGTATGAGTTTAGGTGTGTAAAGTGTTAGTAAGGAAAAAAATATATACCGATATCTAAATTCGATTTTGGGTTTGTAAAATTAAAATTGGGTAAAAACTTTCAATTGCGTCACACCTTTTTGTAGCGAGCGGAAACAAATTTCTTACAAAGCTTCACTTAAAATAAACTAGAACTATCTTTATTTTGCATTATAAATAATTATTAAACGGGTTTCAATGGTAACCATCATAATTGATTGAACATGTAGAAATTGGAAACTACACCAATAAAATATTTCATACATTGTAAACGATTCTTAGCAGTGCGACCTTCGTAGCTTTATAAAACAAATATGTAGGCACTTAAAACAATGAACTAAACCATTCAATCCGCTATACTAATCTACACTAATACATAGCAAAAACGCCTACAGTCGTCAGTGTGCCAGCTACCCGTTTTGTGAGTAATTCGGAACAAACACATTTAAAAACCAGCCATTACTTACAAAGATCGATATTTCAACTAAACATATTTGATGCGTTGATTTACTACACCGATAAATTGATCAAAGCTGAACTATAAACCTGGCTATAATTAATCTGGACATTGTCTGGTCCAGACACGTGAATTATTCGACATATCTCAACTGACCTGACACGGTCCTATGTCAGAATTATAGAAGAAATTATTACAGGTGATGTCAATTAATAAGTGAGAAAACGGTTCATTTGTTAGGTGCTTGTTAGGTGAGAAGATTTATTAATGGTCTTTGACAATAAGTGTAATTATTACACTTATTTAGACGTGATAGTATAGTACTTTACGTACGTTTAGACGTGTAGTACTTTTTTATTCTTTACTGATTTGCACAGTTACCTACCTACTTTTTAATCTTAAGTATAAGAAATAAATTCTACTAACATGATAAATGTCAATTATTCCGATGGATGGATGGATGTTTGTTACTCTTTCACGCTAAAACTACTGAACACATTTTGGTGTAACTTGGCTATATTGTAGTTTGCACATCAGGCTAAATTATTTTACGATATCATGATTTTTTCTCCAAGATATGACGATAAATGCCTACGATGTCGCGGGAAGCCTCTAGTTAAAAAAAAAAGTATTTTTAAGCATTAATTGCAGTGGGTTAAAGTTTGTGCAGTGCACCATATAACTATACCAAAGACCAAATTTCGTTTTATTTTTCTAGCTTACCTATACATTACCAAAACCCACAAAATAGAAAGAAAGAAAATAAGTTTATTCAGAACTCTTGTGACAAAAATACATACTAAAATACATATATATAGGGTAAGCAAGTAACAACATGAGGGTGCTTAAACTATGTATTAAACGTTCTGCACAATAGTATGCAATAAGGGCAAAAATACAATTATAAAACAATACAACAAATAAAAATACAATTCTTCCTTTAAAAACAACATCAAAAACACAGTCTAAAAGCATCTAACCTCAAACCTCTCAAGATGTCAAGGGAGACAAAGAAAACTGTACATCACTAGAAAAGCTAGCAACAACTAAAGACGTTGGCCACCAATAAATATCAGACGCTACCGATGGACAAAGGCTCCGATTGAACTGTACGGACTTTGTAGACTTCGACAATAGATACTGTTATATTACTCGATACATATTTACTCGAGTGTATAGTAGTTTTGTTGGATTAGAGAGAGACTGTAAGAGTTTACGCTGGTAACATTGTTTTAAATACAGGTTGGTAATCACAGACTAGAGATTATCGCTTTTTGTTAACTTTTAATTTTAAAAACAATTGAACCAATTTACATCATCTAGGTTGTATGACACCTAGCTGATATAAATTGGTTAATTTGTTATCCGACAAATACGAGAAGAAATTAAAAAGTGGCAACACTATTATAGTGTCATCTCGTTTTTATTAGATTGATTTGATAGGGACGACAACGCTACAATGTTGCCACTTGTTCTACTTTTTTTTGTAATATTGTAAATTAGGTACCATACCATAATATGTCATGGATTTCCACGATATAATCTTTACGCAATATTATTTTATTTTTGTTTCAGTAATATTATACTCTGTAAAAGTAAAACATAACGATTTTCATAACTGAAAATACGAAGCTGTACATTCATCATCGATACAAAAGTTACGCATTGAACCCGAATCGCTAAAGAGTTGAGCCCGCCGGTTAAGTAATAATTTGTTTCGAACAAATCCTTTATTCCGAAAGAGTTTTTTTTTGTCTGCATTTCAAAGGTCGTTTAGAAGTTTTAGGCGAGTTTTCTAAAACTCTTATACATCTATTTCAGTATTATTGTATCTTTAAAACAAAGTTCCGTATCTTTAAAAATTCTTCTTCATAATGGCTTTAATTAAAAACTACTGTTAAAATCCAACTGTGAAAAACTGACTGTGACAGTGCATGTTTATTTTTAATTTGAAGTTGGTTAAAAAAATCGTCTGATACAAAACAAAAACAAAGACAAATGGAAAAACAGAGTTTAAGCAAATAATAGTATTTGTTATATTCACATTGATAAAACTCTTACAATGCACAATAAAATTGTAACTAAGAAATCAAGAAACCTATAAAATCGGAATCGACTAGAATGTTCTAGAAAAATTACTGCAGCTTAATACGGGAGGAGAGTGGGGGCATTTGGTACTTAACAACGCTAACGGTCAATAAAGGCAATAAATTCTCTCGACGAAGCCGTGACCAGAGAATTCGCCCTCAAGCTACTCTAACGACTTCCATATACTACGCCGCCATATCTTTTTGGCAAGTTGTGCGAATTGTTCGAAAGCTTTTACTTTGTTTGATGTATTGTTAGTAGGTACTTTTGTCATTATTTATTGGAAATCTATATGCCTGGATTTGAATTCTTGTCAGTTCATAACACATCTCTGTCATATTAAAAAAAATATTGTCACAATATAACCGATTTTATTAACATTGTCAGGCATTTTACACTACTTTTTCTTCAAAACATTAAAAAACCTGCTAATACAAAACTTTCGAGAAAGTAACAACACTGAATTTACCAATACATGGTTAACGAACGACCCCTACGATCGTGAGCAAAAGGATTTTATGTCGGCGACATGTGCCACTGATGTCGACTCGGCGGCGACTTATTTTGAAATTGTGACTTTAATCTCAAAGGTAGCAAATTCCCCGGGTTGCCCCATCAAATTTCAAAAGCCTGTGTGTGTTTTCATTAGGTTCGGTAACACTGAATATGCTACGCATCTCTTTTTCTCTTATGGATTAACAATGGATGTTTTTAAGAGTAAAAGAGAGTGACATTTTCAGTAGCATGCATGAAAACATAAACTATGTTTTTTTTCTGTATTTCAGAATTCTGTATAGTTTCACCCCATTTACAGATTTTTGTGAGAAACTACTACTGCCTATACTGCTTTAGAATAATAGTTTATTTTTCTGTCAACTCTTTCAACTCAACTCAAAGTAACCTGTTATATGATTGAAAATAGACGGCTTATGGTGGCTGCTTTTTATTTTTCATTTCAAATTAATACACAATACAAGTTTGCATAGTATTCATGAATATCCAAGCAAAAGTGTATGTAGAAGCATTGAACGAATAACAACTGCGATCTATGTCGATGACAGAAGAACCATATTTTCAATAACAACAAACCACAAACTTTCCTTTACATTTGAAATCATAAATGTGAGGTTTTCCACAACATTGCTCCCATCGCAGCTAAAAGGTTTTCAAGAAAATGCATTTTTGAAACTCTGTTAAAAGGTTGTACGGAATCGGGAGTCAACACTTAGACCTCCCACACATAAACACGACACGACGTTGCGTCGTGCGACGATGCGACGCGACGTCGTGTCATGAAAATCTACGACACATAGGTAGAATCTTAATAAATACCATGACTTTTGATTAATAAATAAGAATAAAGGTCTATCTACACAGATCCGGGCCGTGCCCGGGACGTGTGCGGGCCGTGGCCCGAACCGGACACGTTGTCATGACGACGTATTGTTTTCCCTCCTGACGAGCCACGGCCCGCACACGTCTCGGGCACAGCGAGTCCGGTTGTCATGACGACGAATTGTTTTCCCTCCTGACGGGCCACGGCCCGGACACGTCCCGGGCACGGCCCGGATATGTGTAGATAGACCCTTAATTAATAAATAAGAATCTTAATAAACACCATAACTTTTTTTTAAGATTCTACCGATATGTGTCGTAGATTCCAACAACGCGGCGTCGTTTCGTGCAACGATGCGACGTCGTGTCGTGTTTGTGTTGGAGCCCTTAGATTTTTCGACTGAGTGTCATTTTGAACTCAAGTAGAAACCCAGCAATGTCAAATTTCCGGACTCTAAAATGGGACGCTATATTTAAGTGTAGACATGTGGACTATTCGATGGACTCTATTTTTGAAATGCTATTAAAAAATGGATTGGAAGTTTTGAAAATTCCGTTCTTTATTTACCTACTACATTACGTTTTATGAAATCAGAAGTGAAATGACACATTGCAAAAGTTGGACTAATATCCTCCAATCAATGAAGATGAATAATGCGATCATATGATAATTACATAATAAGTATTGGTTACGTAACCGGGCACGTATGAGGCAACTGATCAATGTGGACGAAGCGAAAGAAGTGTGTTTGGATCGTAGCAAGTTGAAGGCAGTGGTCTCTGCCTACCCCACTGGGAGATAGGCGTGACGGTTATGTATGTATTGGTATCAAAAATGTTTAGGTAGGTATATTGAATTTTTTTCAGACAGAGTATACTCAAATGCAAGTGGATTGGTTCAGTAGAGGAAAAGTCACGTACATTATCTCTCCAAGACTTATTGCAGTTAAAACTTTTAAGGAAACGAGAAGGCTTACTGCCAACACAGCCAAAAGATTTTCACATCCTTTCCAAGTTTTAATAAAATCAATATTGCTTACGTTTCAGCATTTCTGCACTTTGGAAAACATTCATTTCTTAAATGTCAATGTAAGAGCCCATTTTGTGGGAACGACTTGGATTCAGCGTTTTACGATATGTGTCATATGTAATGCTAGTGCCAGGAACCGCATAGCGTTTTATTTCCGGTTAGAAAACTGCGGGAATCGGATTGGAGGTTAAAAATCGAAGATTGAATTTAAAATTCGAATGTTCCATTTTTGAACTTTTGTTCAGGCGTTGCTTGATTCTGCCAGCGCAAGATTTTATTAATTTCTCTTTTATTTTAGGCAACAATCAGTCTATCAAAGTCATCTTGAAAAAAAGAAATCTTGAAACAAAGACCAGAATACGAAGCTTGATATTTTAAACAAAAACCATGATTGAAACAAAAATTCCGACCCAGTATTAACGCGCCAGTTTATCGAATTCAATTAAAATTTTAATGCTTAAAGCAACAGGAAAGTTTCCGCTAAAATATCCTTTGGATCCGGACAAGTACAAATTTTAATAATCCTCGTCGATTGCAGGCGAGTTTCTGTTTGGCCAGAGTCCATTTTGTTGGAGATTTATAGTATTAATACAGCACATTTTGTTGAACATGATTTATTTTACTTGCGTGTACTTGATCATGTGGCTTTTACATTATTAATCGATCAATGAAAAAGTTATTAAGTATTCTAACTTCCTAAATATGTGGCTATGTGGCTGTGTGGTGTGTGGATTCGGAATTATTACTACGAACATTGAAGATTTAGTTAAACTTATTTGTGCTCTTGGTATACTGTATGTATTATACAAGAAAGTTGCAAGACTGTGAAGATGAGGTATAGTTTGAACAATTAGGTACACGCATAGTCACGTGCATATCCTCGTCCTAAGTCTTTGAAGCTTTCACTAAACTATTATTTGTATATTACTAATTCCATTACCAAATAAAATAACCAGTTATCTGTTGACTGTCAAAAATTAAGTGTCCTGTGCTGGGACTCAACAGACACGGCATATTTTTTATTAACAGTCAAAGTCTTGTACTGTGATTCTCAACATACAAGGGAATAATCATCATCCCGCTACACAATAATTTCATCATGAAAACAAAAACCAACCATTTATTACAAAAAAAAAAATAACCTGGTACGATGTAAGAAATCAATGTGATTCAATTACAGTACCGGGAAGTATACAAGAGAGTAAAAATACTCTTTTACGACCTCCCGACGAAGTTATACGGCACTAAAAGAACTCTAATTGAAATGGCTAACTAAATCTATCAATTTTATTACTTGGTTTCTTACGTTTTCTTTTTTATGCACTAAGATTTCAATGTGGGGTTTAACAATGTATTATTATTTAAAATCTAATTAATTTTAGGATATTTTTATTTTTTGTGTAAATACTTTTATGTTTTGTTTTGTTTCGGTTTATTGTAGATTTTCCACGGATTTTAGCTTGAGCTCCGGAGGGAGGAAGACCATTTAGATAAAGATAAAGAATATTTATTGTCATAGATGCGGTACATGTTAGTAGATGTTAAAGTACATACTATAATAATGTTTCAACACACCTAGTCAGTTTAACCGGCATAGATACAATAGAAATAAGCTAATTTTGCATGAAAATTTTGCATGAAACTATTTCCTATTTAGACAATTGTGTAACATAGCTAACTAACAATAATTCCTTATTTAAAAACAAGACCCCAAATACGACCCTTAAGGTACATTTTCCAGCACTCTAACCAACAGTAAACAAACAGCTTACCCTAATACTCCTATAACACTTCCCAAAAATTTATTTAACCACCTAAAGATTTAAATAACGAAAACTTCGATAGTATCATTGATTGGGCAACGAGATAACACTTTCTTGGAGCCATAACGACTTGGAAATCGCCATAAACGGTAGAACCGTACTAAAGTAACACCACTATAATCCACTAAAGCAAGGACAGAGAGAGTAGGTCACATAGGCACCTCATATTTTACTTTTATACGGGTTAGGCCCTATTCGATGTTTGTCAAGGGTTTTAGTAATGGTGTCTCAAAGTGTCAGAAGCTTGTTTAATCCGGTTACTCGACTCGTTTGACCTAAAATTGAAATTCATGGACACCAAA
The DNA here is from genome assembly GCA_947563765.1 of Anarsia innoxiella. NCBI lineage: Eukaryota > Metazoa > Arthropoda > Insecta > Lepidoptera > Gelechiidae > Anarsia > Anarsia innoxiella. The sequence goes on from OX387406.1 coordinate 8,090,470, forward strand.
AGGCCATGGCTTGAGTTTTGATGTCCATTTTGTTACATGTATAAGGAAAGTGTAGCTTATTAGGTATTATTTTGAGGTCTTAGGTTACGTTTTCAGTCGATGTTCTGCAAAAAGCAGTTTGATTTTAATTGGGTTCTTATAGAGAGATCTATCTACGTCTGTTTCTATTTTTTTTTTAAGTATCTATTTGTCGGAAAAACAAGTTTCTACTGTAGTATATCGGATATAATGTTAAAAGAGTACCTAATGAGATGCTCTTTTGTTATATTGTTAAATTGGAATGATGATATATTTAAGCTCAAAATAATAAGTAGGTACCTAAAACATTTTATCATATAAAATATTGTAAAAATAGGTAGGTATCTAAATAAGGAGCTTGTTTAACAATGTTTCGAAGTAACCATTATCTTTATATAACAAGTTATCGTTATAATAAAAAAAATTAAACAAATATTTTAAATTTATAGCTAAATAAGCACACTTAATAGTTTTTACCAAAAAATACTTTTTAAAAGTTTACGTAACTAATAAAAAACCTGTCTATATAAAATTGTTCTTTATTTGAATATCCGATAAAAGGCTGTAGAAGACAGCTAATGGATCGTATCGGCGCTGCTATGAAACGCAATAAAAAAGTAGACGGAGAAAAAGAGAGAATCTAATATTGAAAGCTTTTTACAATAGCATTATATAATAAAGCAATCACTGAGAGAAGTTTAACGGGAGAACAAATAAGAATACTTGAAGGAGAAATTATTCATAATAACAGAGAAAATGTACAAATACCAGTCCGCTTTTTGAAGGAATCTGAAACGGTTTCCATTCGCGCAAAATATGCAAGTAAACAATTTTCCCTTTGTTTACATTTCTTTGGAAGTATTCTTGTGTTTGTATATACTCTCTCTTTGTAGAGGTGATTCTGTAGGAACTCGCGAAAGGTTACTTCTGAAGAAACTAGTATTTATTTGAGGTTGATATTGTGAGTCGACAATATTCGATCCCAGTTTGTGCATTCAATCACACTTTGTTGTCAAGCCAATAAAATGTGTGGGAGTTTTTAAAATGTTTTCGAAATTGATTTTATTTTAAAAACTGTTGTGTCAAGGGGTGTCAAGACCTCTTGACACCTGTCTGTTATTGAAAATTGATTCATATGTAGATTCGTGTTTATAAATGTTGTAGGCTTTATGTGTGATAGTTTTGCCTATCAGTTTTAAAAGAAAGCAAGAATAAAACAAAATAATCTGCATAAGAGTATTTTGGGTAAATTATAACTTTTTTACCACTTTAACTTGAAATTAAAGTACATTTTTTATATATACAAATTATTAAAAACCTTCTACATTCTGCTACAGGTGTCCTTACTCCATACATAAATAATATGCCTACTTATAAAGGGCTCAGCAAACTACATCCTTAGCTTATAAATCCGCATGATCTAAGGTATACAGTAAAGAATATGTACCGTATATTTTTTTATATTTAAGATGCACTTTTCAGAATATAAAAATAGTTTAAACTATCTTAGGTAAACGGGCATTGAACTTTTAAGACACAAAGTTTCAATACAAATCGTCTGTGCAAAGCACAAACAAATCTATAAAATTTAACAAGGTTCTGAAAGTGTTTGTATTAAAATACTTACTTTAAGCTTTCGTGAATACCTTGTAGCTTAAAATCCGTTGCAGGTTTTTTAAATGCTACATATTCAGGAAATCTCGTGCTGTCTTCTTCTTATTTGTGGCAACAAAAGGGCAAGCTATAGGTTTAATGGATTTTAATTTTAATCGACCTTTCTGACAACTGTAAGTTATCATTAAAACTAATAGGTTACGAATAGTTACCATTTGATTTTCAAAAGTGATGTACTTGTATGTATTAACAGACAATAATAATTAAAATTTAGAACTTTTGTCCGTTTTCTATAATTCAGATTTTTTGCAATCAAAACTAGGTACCTACATTTTATTTACATTTACAATCCCACTACAAGAATCGGCGTAAAATAAATCTTTAAAATCAACACATAAAGTATATTTTATTGTACAACGCGTGCAACATAAAAAATCCAACTGCATTCAGAACTTCAATTCATAACCTTGTTTACTCGCGTTCTTATTCAGAGTGCATTGACCTCCAACAGGTGGATAAAATACGCAAAGGGGGTATGTGGTGGGGGAAGGTGGCTTTTGTTTTTACCTGAATTCTGTGGGTCTTCTGCGATCTGACTATTCCACTCTTTTTACAGCATCTGACATCTGACAGTTAGTCACTAGTGTACATTATGTGTATTTTTATGTTATGATACCTATTGATAATTAAATACCGTTAATTTTTTAAAAATTGTTTAGTATAGTTATTTTGTAGTTGAGCAGTGTTTACCTCATGATTCATATGCTTTATTTTCATTGCATCTAAGGAAGTAAAAAAATCCCTTGAAAAATATAGGTTTTAACATGAAACAGTGTTGCGTGTGACAAATGTCTTATCTTATCTAGCCGTTGTTGTCCCACTGCTGGGCAAAGGCCTCTCTCCTCCTTCTCCATGATTCTCTATCCTGTGACAAATGTGCTTCATAATATTTCTGTAGAGCAAATGCCATAGTGCATTGCGTAGTGTACATGTGACTAGCATGTTTCTACCTTAAATAACTCAGAGTAGGGTATGTCAACAGCACGGCAGCAATCACTTTAATTTTGGAGCTAAGTTTTATACGAGCAAAGGCCTTTGAGTGCGATGTGACATAATAGGTAGTGCCTAGTGCTCCTAGTGCATGCTTTTGAGCAATGCGAGCTTTTTTAGGTCTCAAAACTTCTATTTTTAATGACGGAATGATTTTGTTTGGAAATATCGTGACTTTACCAAAAAATAAGTTCAAAAATCGTATAGTAGTGATTAAAATAATAGATAATAAAGTATTTTGGTAATAAATAATATGTGTGTTATTTTAACTGTTTTTTTAGTTTGAAAATTACATGTTGATAGTTTGATATGTTGTGTCTCGTATGTATCTTAATATAATCACTATGTTGCATGCGAATTATACTAAATGTACCACACTACATTTAACGAGTTATAGTCTTTTGAAAATGTACTTACTTACCTCATGAAATCTTTATATATTTACGGAATTTTGTATTGCGTACATAGTATACAAAGTATTATAAATCTTTAACAAAAGCTCAAAGGTGCTCTTCAATAAAAATTATTATATTTACTACCATACCTATATGCTTTCCCGGGAGAGAGGCGTAACATATAGGTATGTATGTACCTACATAGCTATACGTATATACCATATATAGCTGATTTAATGCACTGAATACTATTAAAAGCAACCGACAAATTGACAAAATACAAGCAAAATAAAAATTCACATCACGAGGCAATTCGACGTCCTCTCTCCCAAGTAGTGCGTATTCAAAATTATTGGACGATAAATTCAAAACGGTATGACATAAAATACTAACATCAACTTATACTGACTTGCCATCATATATGATCTTATTTGTAGCCTATAAAAGTTATATGACGAGGCTAGTGCTCATATAACTTGATCACGAAATGGCGTATGACGAATGTTTTGCTGTAACCGTCTTGCTACAAAGTTTATTTTCTGTGGCTTTAATAATGAAATGTTAAAAGTATTTCTACTTGTAGAATGTCGAATTATATACGTTACATCTAATTAAAGTTATAAGACATATACAGATATAATATACACAGAATTTTCTCTAATGAGCAGATGTTAAGCTAGTTTATCAAAATTAGCAACTAAGAAAAACGTATTAAGACATAATAGGACAATCAGTCGCACTATTGACTACAAAGTCTTTCTCTATATAGGGCGAGAAGTTTTTATATTCAGCCATCTGTGTCCCACTGCTAAGCCTGTCTCCTTTTTCTCTTAATTAACTACACTAAAGAAAAACTTCCTTTAACCACAAAATAGGTAATTTCAAAACAAACTAAAGCATCTACCAATAAAAACCACACGCGTATATCTTCCAGAAATAACAGTTTTATATGACACCGTCATTTGCAAACAGAAGAGTTTTCGATAAAAAGAACGGGGCCACTACAAACGGATCTAACAGAAATGTCGCCCCATCTGTCTTAATAAATTCTGTTGACGGGGCCAAAGCGTGAAACATCGAAAATAGCGCTCACGCTGCCGAAAAAATTGGTTCACACTGTGGTAAGTAATATACCTTTTTTGTCACGGTAATTTTTTCAGCTAATAATAAAATTAAGTAAAGAAGATTACTAGGAGAATGTAATTTAATTCATATAAGTACTTTATATGAATTTATTACACATATCATAACATAAGACAAAATTAAGCATAAAACTAACGAAGTTCATTAATGTGTTTAAAAAAACAGCAGGTACTTAAAATATTGTAAAATCCTAGGGAAAAGAAGAAAGCGATATCTGCGTACCTCGATAGGAAAAAGACGTTAAGATTTTATAAATACGAGTACCTGGTATAATAAAACAATTTTAGTAAAATAAATAACGCTATGATATAACGCTTTATTTATTTAAAATCAACAGCAACCAAAAAGAAACCTCACAAAACCAAAAAAAACACCAACAGTATTTAACCGTTCCGATTGAACCCATATGTTTACGAAAAAAAGGTTTTATTTATTTTTCAAATTGATACACCGAATTTAATCCAAGGTGAGCTCTGTGTTGCCATACACCCGAAATCAATTAACCCATAGCTGATGGAGTGGGGGCCAAAATAGGGACATAAACATGTAACATGATGGATGGCCGTTATGGCTTATTTGCAAAAAGAACCTTCGAGACGTCACCATAAAGTGAAAATTGATTATCAAGGAAGTTTTTTAGAAAACTCTTGAAATTTACGAACGTAAATTTATGTAAAGGTTTTTGAAACTGTGCTAATGTGATGTTTACTTTTAGGTCAATTTTATATGCTAGACTGGGTAACATTATTAAACGACTTTTGGATTAGTAATCACCGACCCAGTTTGATGTTAAATATGAATTCATGAGAAATTTTCACTATGAAACTTCAAACTGATTCGTTTCAACCACAAATGCTTTATAATCGTAACAATCTAACTTACCTTCACATAAATCGTGCTATTTTTATTAACGGATTATAATGATGTGTTTGCTTTAAACTTTTTATGCGTATGAAGCCACTCATGCTTTAGATGAAGCAAAATAAATGTGTTTGGATCACGGAACCTAAAGTTTTTCCGTGGTTTGGATTGTAGCAAGTGGAGCGAAGTGGTCTCTGCCTACCCTAATTTTAAGAGCGGCATAACATAATATATATGTCAATATGTCTGGCTGTCCCTAGAACCAATAATTCTAATGCCAATTGAAAAATTTCTAGGCTCTTGTAAATGTCGTATCCGACTATCGGCTAGCAAAACCCAGCGATGCGTGGTAACCAACGATTTTATTCGTCAACCAGTCGCGCGACGCGTTTTATTTCGACAACGTGGCCAGAATTTTTACCCCTCTTTTGTTTCATTTGAAATGATATCGGGGTTTTAGTGTTCTACTCTCATTTGGACGTTGCGTCCGAGTGTGTCAGCGACATTTTTACTTCGCGTGTCGGTACTTCAGTTTTAGATTAGCTTTGGGGATTATTTTTAGACCTTAAATCTGTTGCGGGACCGATCATTAAAGTTAACTACTGTGCCACTTTGTCTAATGAATAATAAACATTTTATATATCTATATTATCTAGATTTTTTTATATATCTACGAGTATCATTAAACTGAAATACTTATGTGACAAAATAATACACATATCTTCCTTCCACTTGCTACGATCCAAAAATGCCTCTTTCGCTTTATTCACACTCATCAGAGGCCTCATACAGCACGTTGATGTAGAGGGTTTAGGGTAAAATAAGGTTAAATAAGGTTGTCTTCAAGAGATCACTTTTAGTAATAAGACCGTCTTTGCGCACAATGTTTTAGTTTTAAGTTTTTGTTTCTTTGTGTGCAATAAAGTATTTTTATGTATTTAAAATAAGTGAACGTTTTAAATTAAAAAAACCTAACATACCATTATTGAACAATATAACTTTCCACCTACATAAAACCTTCGAATTATACTCCAAATACAATCTTACTAATCTACATTACTCTACATAATAGCAAAAGTAAGATCACAGATATAAACTCCCGAAACTTTAAGGTAATTCCAGAGATTCCCAGAGCTTAGAAAATTGCACGTAAAATTTACATTAACTATTTTACGATACTGTTCAATGAGGGTTAATAACAGAGTTTAGCGGAGTTCCTTATTGGTCTATGATTCATGATTAGTCGGGAAGGAAGTAGCTAGAATGTATGGAATGGGACATAAAGTTCTGGCAGATTGTTGTTTAAAGTTAATTTGGTGTAGTAATAAAGCGATTAAAAAAAAGTGACAAATTGTTTTGAACTTTGCGAAAATTGTATAAATATGTAGATTACTTATTTAAAAACAACACATAAACTACTTTTGGGTTTTAAAGTCGGTTATGATAAAACAGCGCATATTTATGTATTTGTTACAAGCTGTTTAAGTGACGTGCAATGTTAAGATTTAAATGATCGATATCGATAAACCTTAAAATGTCGACATCAAAAAGAAAAAATGAATTAAAAATTCACCGCAATATCAAAGTCCTAAACAGTATCCTTACACCCTGCAGACCGGCGAAATGGGATCAAGGCTGTCACAATAAAGATAAGATTCCATCAATTCGTGAGCTCTCTCGTTTATGAGATTAGAAGATGAAATTTTGAACTGAGAAGGGAATTCATTCCTTGATTTAGCTGCTTACGCGGTTGAAATACGGTGCCTGTTGACGTCTCATCTTTTGTGTACAGGAAAGATGGAAATGAATTTAGTAAATTAAATCCTGGCCTCGATTTTGGCCATTGTTCTTTGGATTGTCTAGGAAATTATTTCGAGAATATGAATGTGTGGTATATCAAGGTATAACTTTATAGGTTTGAGTATAGAATATATAAGGTGCCACAGTTTTTTTTCATATACAAATGAGTTTATGCAAGCGTGCCAAGGTTGGCGCAAGTTTTTCATAGTTTTCTTGGTAGATGACCTGTCAAACGATGAGAAATTCCATACAAAAAGGTAGCCATTTTGCCCCAGACCAGGCACGCAGATCCAGACGGTATGGCACCTCCTTATATATTCTATATTCAAAGCTTTATAGGTATATTTTTTGCCTCCAACTTTTATTCGTAAATAATGTATAAACTTTCATATGTAGCCCACCTTTTAAGAGTTCTTATAATTAGGTGTTACGTTGAATTCAGAATTAAAATCACTGAACTGTACGTATACTCGTTACATTTTAAATGTACTCTTGTTTACCTCACAATTCATACTGTTGGCATTAATTAGCATTTATACGTGTTATAAAAGTCGAGTGATTTGACAGTTTAATAAGAGTTAAATAACAGAGGAATAGGCATGATGACTAAAAAAAATTTTTTTTGTCCATTACATAGATTATTTTAAAATATTCGACATGTATTTTTTCTTTTTCCTCTTAAACTAAAAATGACAAAGATATACTGGATTAAAGTTGCTTGTGACGTCACGCCTAGGTACGATTTTTACCCCCCCCCCCCCGGTGGGTTCTCGCCTTGTAGTGGCGGGGGGGCTCAGTACCGGCGGACTGGTCATCTGCTGGGAAGTAAAGAGGAACCCGAGGAGGACCGCTCCCCGATGCCTTCCGGTCGGGCTTGGGTTGAGCGGTACTTTGTAGGTGGCGAACCTTTTGGGTGGCGCTACTGAGGCGGACAGCCTGTGTTGTATGGGCGGCACAGGCTGTTGAGACGGTGCGTAGGCTGCGGGCCTTATGGGGGGTTCCGCAGCTGAGGCGGGTGGCTGGGCTGTATGGGCAGTCCAGCTGCTGAGAGGTGGAGGCCGCGGTGGGAGAGGACTGCCGGTATCACGGTGCGCCGCTTTCCCTACCTCCCGCGGCCTAAACGGGGTCGCCACCGTTTTTTGATGGCGGACGCGGTGGGGTCGCAGGGGAAGAGGAGTGTCGGTATTCCGGAGGCCGCTCTCCCTATCCTCTGCGACCGTGTGGCATGTAGCGGGGCCACAAATCTGGCTCGCTGCGGGGAGACCGTGAGTGGCGGAATCGGAGAGTCCGTCACTCACCACTGGTTGGTCTTCGAGGAGGTGCGGCTGACGTGTTTGGTGTTTCGACACGTTAGCCGCGGAGAGAGGGTGGGCATTTGCCCGAGAGGGGTCTGCTTTGGCGGACACCGCCGACGGGGTTCGCGGATGTGTGCGGAAGCGTTCCCGTGTCCCCGTCACTTGGCGGCGAGAAGAAACACCGTGGGGTTTTAGCCGGTAGGAGTCCGGCATAACCCTTCGTCTTTCTCCGCGACGAAGGGTATCCACGATGGATTTCCCCAGGTAAAAAAAAAAAAAAGGTACGATTTTTACCGTCACTCCTAGGTAAAAATCGTGACTCCGTTACTTTGATGCTTTGTATCTTTGTATTTATTTATGTATTTGATCAGGTAAAAAATATGATTCAAATATTTTTTAATAGCCTAAAAGACGGACTAATTTATTTTTTGAATTTTTGAATGTAGTCATCATCCCTATTACAACACCGCAGCACTTTTCCTCTTAAAAAATTAGAAGATCGTCAAAGCTGTCAAGAAAACGGTATAATTTAGCGTTTCGTTGGTATTTTTGTAGCAATACCTTTGTTGAATGGAATAATATGAATAAATATCAATTTTGAGGAAGAGAGAGAGAGAAATGTTGAAAAGTAAATTGGTTAATTACGATAATATTACATGTACTATGGCCATTAAACTCTTATTAAATTTTGTTGACAAATAAAATTATTAATTGAAAAGTAATTATTGTGTCATCATTTCTGGTTAGATCATGATTTTTTCCTCTGCAAATGACAATTTAGAGTGTAAGTTAAATAGTAAATAATAAATAAAGTGGCAATGCTGCCAGCTTGTTGGGTACTTTGCCTCGTGGGGACGCATTGGAAGATATATTCTTCTTGTAAACATTTAATTCTATGTTTGTATTATTTATTTTAATAAAGATTGTTATTTTAATAAAATAGAAATATGTTTAAGATTGTTTTGTCAGAGTTATCTAGCTCGAACTAAACTTAGAAGAACTAAGAAGTATGTCAAGTCGCAGTTTTCCAAATCAAAAATAGCTATTCAAAATCAATTCCAATATCGACTAAAACATTTTTTTCCGTGCCCAAAAACTTTCAGTCCGGCCAAAACTGGTTTTATCCGTATTTAACTAGTTTCCAAAGTTGGCTTGGTTTCAAAAATTAGAGACTTGCACCAAATTGAGTTGGTTTCAGAGTTATCGAGGCGAATAGATAAAACGGCAGTCGTTTCTTATGTAAGACTCTGTTTCTGCTTTGGCAATGACGTGTTTAAGGAATGTGGGCTCTTTCTGGCTTATTCTCTACAAAAAGATAATCTTGTTCGGGGGCTGGTTGTTTTTTAAAACAAAAATGGGCATCATTATGATACAATAAATAAAATCTTGATTTTACCACCCAATTTTATGAATAACTTTATTTATTAACTTGTTATTAACTTTATTTTTGACGAAGCCTGTTTCTGGTTTATTTTTGTTGTTTCTTAGGTTTATTTTGATGAAGCTTGTTGCGGATTGTCATTTATGTAAGTACTTTTAATTTGAGTTACTGTAAAATAAATTATATTTTATGATTTGATAATCTTACAAGTAATTTAGAGTTCAATGCCCTATTTTCTATACTTTACATGTTTACAAATAAAGCCATCTTATTATGATGCATTGTTAGGAAAAACCTTGTGCCCAATTTACTCGTAAATCTAAAACAATAAAAAATATAAATATATTTGGAAAAAAAGACAATTTTTTTTTATAATATAATACAGCATAACAAGCATCACTATTAAACATTTTACTACAGCTAAAATGTCTGACATCCAACTATAGCAATATTTTTAAAGGGACAAAATCCATTAGGTCGAAATCTTAAGCATCAACATGTCGTTTACACGCTGTTACTATCGAACAAATGTAACGTTAGCTTCAGAAATTTGATATAAAATGTGTAAAAAAAAATAGAGTAAAATATCTTAGATTGCCCTGTTTGACAGCCTACAACAAATTTTCACAGTAAGTCACTTTTTGCGTCTCACTGTACATAATGCGAGTAACAGATTTAGTTTCGAGTACAACCTAAACAAATTTACACAAGCTTTCTTAGTCACTAGATATTTTACGAATGATATTTAGGTTTATTTTTTGTTTTTTTTTCTTGAGACCTATGGCCTCGATGTAAGGTTCCACTGGAGGATTTTATGTATCGTAAAACTTTTATACTACATATTATAGTATACGTAAATACTATCCACCCATGATTTTGTCTGCGTTCTTATTATTGTATGGCACTCAATTCTACTATCGAGCTTTGTACCTTTTCAAAGTAAAGTTTCTAAAATAACTATATTCAATATTAAAAAAAAAGGAAAAAAAAGAAAAGATGGAAATAATTTATTGCAGACAAAGATATACTTACAGACAAAACTTAAAACTATACTTAAGTGTGCCTTTCCACCAGAGATGTGCTATGCTACGTTGCTATGGATATGTTTGATATCAACGAATCACATTCATTGAATATGAGCACATCCTGAATATGATTGGTGGATATCAAACGCATCCATAGCAACTCAGCATATCACATCTTTGATGGAAAGGCAAACTTATACCTAAGTATGTAGATATATCTTTAATTTTCAGCATCCGTGCATAGGTAAATACAAATTACTGTTTTTGATCTAGATACCTAAATCCGGCGCGATATAGTTTCCTATACCTACAAACTTTTCAGCTACTTTACAACCCTAACACTTATGCGGTACTGGCTATCTCTCTATTTTATATTTTTTCTAGTTTACTACTCTATCTGTAAAATAATTTGATCTAAACCATGCTTGTAAAAACTTTAAATAATGGAGATGATGACTACATACAAAAATTCAAAAACTAAAGAGTCCGTCTTTTAGGCCATTAAAAAATATTTGAAACACATTTTTACCTAATCAAATACATAAATAAATACAATGATACAGAGCATTAAAGTTACGGAGTGGGGGGTATTGACGTCACTCCTTGGTTAAAATCGTACTGAGGCGTGATGTCACGAGCAACTTCAACCCAGTGTATCTTTGTAATTTTTCGTATAAGAGAAAAAAGAAAAAATACGTGTCGAATATTTTAAAATAATCTATGTGATGGACTCAACAAAATTTTTAGTCATCATGCCCATTTAATTGTTTCCTTGTTAGTACTCTGTCATACAATATTATCTAAATCAAATGTCGTTAATACTTTAAATCATCGCTTAGTATTTAACATTGAATGTAATCCAATCAAATGTAGGCTCTTGTTATCCTAGGAAGCCAGAGGGGTGAGGTTAGTCAACAGAGGGGGGTTGGGGCGGGGGTAAGGAGTTTGTTTAGGGTTGCTTAAAGAGATTTGAGAGAGTCTTTATTAATCTCCAGAAAACACTTCATCGAAATGTTTTAGCATTAATAAATCTAAGAACTGGTTGAAAGAGAATTACATAAAAATTGTAGTGACCTATAAAACTAAGTATGTGTAAGCAAACAAACGAACGAACCCTTTGTAAACTTTAATCAAGAATATTTTTTTTTGAAATTTTCTTTCTTTTTTTCCTTTCTCGTGGAAACTAAGGCTTAGTCAGGAGTGCCCTAAACTGACGAGCATGTAAGAGGCGATTGATGAATGTGTATGAAGCGAAGTATGTTTCGATCGTAGGAAGTGGTAGGAAGTGGTCTCTGTCTACCCCAATGGGAGAGAGGCGTGATGGATATGTACTTGTATGTACCTATGTGAAAACTAATTCCTACTTTAACCTCTCACATTCCACTGACCCATTATAAACCCAGACACGATAGATTTTCTATTGTTCTTTTTTTCTGGGATGTGAAAGATTAATTTGGGGAGATCTTTGGGTGAGGCTTTTGTCCAGCAGTGGACGTCCATAAGCTGACATGATGATGATGATGATGAAAGATTGAATACGACTTTTTTAACTCTCGTCAAGTACTTATCATTTAAAACTCACTTCATAACAAAATTCTTTTAAAAATACCAAAAATAAAAATCCTTACACAATATTCCGACAGCCCTAAACCGTCGGTTCATTGCAGAGTTGTTCGGTAGTAATACTCTTGAATACATTTACCTCCGTAGCCTCCCGAAGGTTACTCGTGACGTCATACTACCCACGCGTGCCCCAAAAAGTTTATTTCAACAAATAAAAAGCATAAATGCTATGACAAATTCTCAGGGGTAAGTCGAAAAAGTTGTTTCTGCATTTGTATGTCTTTTTGTGACTTGTTGATAAGATTCCTTATTGAATATTCTGATAGTATTATAATAAATATTGTAAATGAAGGACATAACATAATCCTACTCATCATCATCATGTCAGCGTAAGGACGTCCACTGCTGGACAAAAGCCCAAGGATCTCCACAACGACCGGTCTTGTGCTGCCTACATCCAATGGCTTCCAGCGACTTTAACCAAGTCGTCAGTCCACCTTGTTGGACGCCTTATCACACTGCGTCAATCACATACTCATTAACCTACTAATATTATAAATGTCTGGGTTTGTGTCCATGGATAGATGAATTGTTGTTAATCTTTATTAGTATGATGATCTCTGCCTCCCCTGATGGACGCTTATAAAGCTACATACATGTAGCTATGTAAAAGTGAATGTTTTTTTAAGTGCTACAAACTTGTATATGGAAAAAATAAATAAAAACTTTACTTAACACCATTGTTTTTTTTTTTATATAAGATCTGGCAGAAGTTAAATCAAAATCAACCGCAAGATAAATTTCGAGCCCTCAGTACTATTACCACGCGTGTAGTTAAAGGCTCAACTTAACTTTTTCACTGTCCACATTCATACATTGTTTTATCCACCTGTGTTTATCGCCACAAAGCAAATAAAGCGCTGCTATAAAAACAGCGAGGTCGTGCGTGATTCACTGTGTCTGGCGTTCAGTGTCATATCGTAACTGATAACCGCTGGTAAAGCGCTGAAGCTGCCAAAATTTAATGGACAGTGATGTTGTGACGTGACATTTCCGGTGTAGAGCAAGTTGAGCATGTACCTATTTTGGTGTTCATTTTCAATAGCATATTAGTCTATTAACGATAATAAATCAGCCGAATTGAGAACCACCTTCTTTTCTAAATTTCTTACTTTAGTTTAGAGACGGTTAAAAGATAACATTCTTTATTGTTTATTGAATGAGTTTCAGTTAATTATTTATTTTAGCTTTCTGATATTTCAGGGAATAACTAAACTTATCCTTTATAAGTCATACTATAAACAAATTAGATTCAAATTTTGCAAAATTTACTTTTGTTTACACCAAACGTAATAAAATCTAAATAAACCATTCCACCACGTTCTGATATTTGTTACATAAACATTTCGTTTTAAAATCCTAGCAAAACATTAAAGTTTTACTACACTGAACGATTTTACAGCCTCTAAATACAATTTTATATGCGCAACAGGCTATTTGTTGCTGCAAAACAAGTTTGTAAAACAACATTTAATGCATTTGTAGTCAGTGAATGTTTGAACAAACATATTTTGTTTGGTAAAACAATATCATTGATATGATAAACAAATGAAAGTGGGTTAACTGGCACTCTTGATCTGTCTGACCGATTTTAGCCATGGCGACTATCTTGACTCCTATGTGTGGCTAAGATGGCTTATGTAAAATTCCGTGCACATTGTGGGAACGTCAGAACGCTGTTTACATAAAATTAAACTGGTACTTATCTGTAATATCGTAATTAAATAACCTAACCTTTTTATTTAAAGAAAACCCGACTGCGTTTAAAAAATGCATTTTTTTCTTATTTTGATTCCCCAGTGTCAATCTTATTGTAAATACGAATCTAATGTCACCTCTCAAGCTAAAATCCATCAAGCTGTTTAGGCTGTAGGGCGTGCCAAAGACACATACAACCATAATACATACTCTCGAAAAACATAACCCAAAAAAAGACTACCCATAGCAAAATTCTCCACTCAAATTCAACAAAAAAAAACATCAAAAATCTACATCACAGAAGAGACAAACATAATCAAAAACCCCCAACCACCATAATTTTTATTCCACACTTACAACACACAACTTAAATAGAACGACTACGTAAAAACTTGTATAAAACACCGATCGGCCGGTATCATTTAGCGAAGTTCCTCCGGCACTTGCTCAAAGTTTTTGCTAAGTTAGTTCTTCGCCGAAGTTATATTTTGTTCTAGTCCGTGCCGTCGTTACTTGTGATCGTGACTACGCTGATTAATTCATCGGACTCGATGAGGGGGGATACAAAAAAGGTTTTCTTGGAGCGTGTTTAAGATATTTTGGTTTTTAATGGGAAAACAATTGGAGGGATTTGCTTGTGTGTTAATATGGCTGGAAAAAGTTAAGTATCAGCAATAATTTGAAAAATGGAAAGACTTTATCTAAATTAAAAATACAACATTCTAATTACACTAATAATTTAGATTTTTTATAAATATTCATTTGAAAACTATTCATAATTACGTAGATTCTAATTTCAGAACACGAAAGAAATTTTCTTCTCATTTTTTGACAACTCAATTTGATCTAAGTATCTTTTAATGAACACAGCTTCGTAACAAACAAAATACAAAATGATATAGCTCATTCAATTTGTGAATTACACTGCATGAGAGATGATAACCGTCACACCGTCTCAAAACCAAGAAAAAGCGGAATAAGCCCAGATAAAATTAATGATGTTTTTTCCACTCTATAAGCACTCCTATCGGAAACACCCAGCCCCATAGAATGGAGTCTTTTGTTTTTACTTTTTTTAGCCTGTTTGGCCTGTTGATAAATGATCCGCTATTCGTCTGCCTCCAAAAATGTGGTCGGAAATCTGCAATCAAGAAGCTATTTGTTTGGCCCTATTGATTGTTCGAAGCAACCGAATTTTTTGATGAATTTCAACTTGGGCGATTAGTTTGAGCCTTTTGAAAAGTTTTTTATTGACAAAACATTTGTCAAAGTCGAGATTTTGAGAAGCTGCTTGGTCAATTGAATTTGTTTTCAAAGTATTGAAGAAATAGACCGTATAAACACCGATTTTAAACAAATGAATCGGTCTTACAAAATTATGAAACTTGATTCTTTCTCATCAGAGTAAACCGAGTTCACTAATAATTCTTAAATTGTTGATCTTATAAGAATAATGTTATGGCCTCAAAACCAATTCTCTCATAAAACTATCGTGATAAAGCAATCGTAGCAAAATCGTAGCTCAATGCTACGAAGTTGCTACGAGAGTGCTACATAAAACCGCAGAATCTTCATCATCCTATTACGAATCAATCAAAAGTTTATTCTAATCATTACCTTCTTGAAAAAAAGGCCAAGTCAAGAGTACCCTAAACCGACGGGCATGTATGAGGCGACTGATGAGTGTGGATGAAACGAAAGAGGTGGGTTTGTATCGTAGCAAGTGCAAGGAAGTAGTCTCTGCCTAACCCAATGGGAGAAAGGCATGACGGATATGTATGTATGTACCTTCTTTAGAGCTTATCATTAATAATAAAGTTTATTTCACTAATTAATTCAATAAATTATTCCTAAAACAATCAACATACACATATTCATAATTTCTTAGCTCTTTACACACATTCACCTCACTCGATTGATAAGAACAACACATTGAATTTATATGACTAATAGCCACTTGCAAGATCCTGAATATTTGAATACAAATGTATCAAAGAAGATCTCATCGACCTATACTATGTTACCTTGGGAAGGTTACAGGTGCCTATAGCGGAACGTTTTATGATAGACGTATTGGAAAATGATGTAGATAGGTTAGTGTTCGAGCTGCGTTCTGTTTTTGTTTTTTTTATATTATAGGGTAAAAAGTATTTATTTTTTCGTTATGCTAGTGACTTTTTTAGGAAGCTGTTTTGTACATTAGAAGACCCTTACTTAGAAAAATATGTTATCGTAACTCTGAAGGCACCATGAAAAGATAGTTAATTGATCTACAAATTGATGGACAGGTTTGCGTGGTTTTTCGTACACACTCATCAGCTTCAAATAGATGGTGTTGTTAGTATAATAGTAAAACTGCTTTTAACTATAGCTTTGAATCTATTAAATTACTTTTTTCATTAGAATGTTATTAATATTACAGTTGTTATTACAGAATTCTTTTAACTTAATTTTAATTGCCCATCCATAAACTATCATGTCGATAAATCTTAAAACATCAACATTTCTTTATCAAAACCCCTATACACCAAACTTTTAAAGCAAAAAAGTCTGTTAAACGTAAATTTGGCAATTTCACGAGACAATCTTGGTTGTTGATATAAATTTCATGAGTTGTGCTATCGCCGCGCCGTTGTTTTATTAAGGCACGGTTGCTTAGACCCAATTCATATTAAAGTTGGCTACCATTACACTGTTGCGAATTTTAAACAAGTTGTTTTTGCTTGTAAGTTATTGTGCCGTGAAATTTACCGGCTATTCCCAATATTCAAAGATAGATGTTTTCCGAGATCGGCACTTTACTGATACATGTATCACGTAGCTGTCACTTTTGATATATCCTTCAGAAGCATCCCATAGATTTTTTGACACCGGTAGGTTTCTAGGGACGAAACATTCTGAGAAAGATAACTAATTTCTATGTCCAGTAGGGCAAAACCAGAAATCGATAAAATATAGGGAACGGCCGTAAATCTAGATCTTGATTTTTAAGCTCTTTGTATTTTGGCTTTAGTAGTAGAAAGGATTTTTGAGACTAGGATATGGGTTCCATCCATAGTAAAAGTTGTTTACTAAACTAATTACAAGTCTAATCACCTGTTTATTAACCTACCCTTACATTACATTGTGACTATTTGTTATCCCCACCCCATAGAAACGGTAGGCTGCAGCAACTATTACTTATTAAAGGGCAGTGGCAACCAGTCAGTAATTAGTTTCTGCTTGTAAGATGACCCCGGTCTACGGAAGGTGTGTTTGTCACATTAAACTCTATTTTAAAGATTTAATTGCTAAACAAAAGTATATGCAACGTAAAAATTAGGTGTATTAAGCGCCAAAACACACGGTAAAATGCAAATGCAACGCAACTGAAACTGCTAGTTACTTTTGAGTTGTATCGCAGTTTCTGCTATAGACTTCCTTAAAAAACCACACACGACGCAACTGAAACGAAACGTTTCAAACTAGTTACTAGCAGTTTCAGTTGCATTGCATTTGCGTTTCACCGTGTGTTCTGGGTCTTAGAGTTCAGGATTTTTATTTATTTATCTATTGCCTATTTCACAACCTACAAAAAAAAAGTTCATGTCTTTTTCATAAAACACGACGTTTTAGATAGAGACGGGCATAAAATATTTGTCAGAATTTTTTTATCAGAAGGTAATGATGTAACGGGCATTTAGGATTCTTTTGCGATTTTTTTTTGAATTATTAAAAAAAACATGTAATGCTATCTACACACCACGTCATACGAACGGAAGCTGTCATAAAAGCCGACGGCTTTGGTGTGTAGATATACGATAGCTCTTAATCACTTTAATATTATCACAAAGTCTTTAAATTAACTCTTATGAATACTGACCCAATTTAAGTATATTATTCACTATATTGTAAAAGAAAAAAACATATTCGCTCCTTAAATAAAACAGAACCCCAATACAATCTAGGTACTAACATAGCCTACTATTACATATTAAAGGACAGTAGCAAACAGCTAGTAATTAGTTTGTGCAAGACGACCGTCCTATGGGGGCCATGAACACAAAGTACCACAGAGTAGCACACGCGAATACTCGCTGTAATGGCACAAAGTTTACACATTAAGCTTTTTGGCTAGGCTATAGTATGTATAGTGGACTGTAGGGATGAGGGAAGATTTATTTTAGGTTCTTTTTATGAATGTGATAGCTTTTGTTTTTTTGAATTATGTTCTTCTAGAGATTGTCATTTTGCGGGTAAATTAACTAATGAGGAAGGAATAGACGGGAGTGGCCCCATTTTTTTTTTCATATGCAAATGAGTTTATGACAGCGGGCCAAGCCTGCGCCGAGTTTTCTCATAGTTTTCTTGGTAGATGTCCTGTCAAACAATATGACAACCCTACGAAAAGTAGCCATTTTGGGCCAGATAGAGGCACGCAGATCCAGGTGGTATTTCATATCCATAAGTTTGACATGTCTGTGAAATTAACTTTAGTACTTATAATGATTCCTTGCCAAAATTCAAATCCTGTTTATGTTGCCAATAATTTAGGTCTTAATAATTTAGAGCTCAATAAATCAATTGTCAGTAGTTGACTATAAAAAATATAATATTTCTTAAGTTCCCGCATCTCGTTTGCCAATTATGCATAAATACTTAGTACCCGTTTAACCAACTTTAACTGATAAATAAACCCATGTCTGTCTATTTCATAACTCGTGACGTTTTAGATAGAGACAGATAGGGTGACTTTAAATTAGTGAACGATAGAAAAGAATATGCATGTACCCGTGATAACAAACAACTTTTACTATAGGACCAAGGTCGAAATCACAAAAAAAAAATTGTTCCCCAGTACTATTAGCTGAAGCATTTTGTATGGGGAGATAAGAAATTTCTGAATGATTTCTATCTTGGTCCCTAGTAAAAGTTGTTTGTTATCACGAGTACATGCATATCCTTTTCTATTGTTCACTAATTTAAAGTCACCCTATATAATATCTGTCGAATACGTTTTATTAGTAGATGGAAAAACAGGCCCTCTCATAAACAATTTTTTTTTTGTTTGCCAATAAGATCCCACTGCTGGGCAAAGGCCTCCCCCGCGACTTTCCATTCAACACGGTCTCCGGTAGTGACCCGCCATTCGCGTAAAAATGCATCCAGATCGTCTCTCCATCTTTTTCGAGGTCTACCTCGGCGTCTGTGACCATCTAGTGGCGCCCATTCTGTTGTTATTTTTGCCCAACGATCTGGATGCATTCTACAAACATGACCGGCCCAACTCCATTTTAATTTGGCAGCATATATTATATTCTTCAGAAGAAATAAATCGCAAACATTTCCCAACATTTTCACTATGTACAGCTTGTACAGGCGGCGTAACAAGTCCTCTTGGCCCCATTAAGGTCTAAGTACTAGGTCTAGGTCAAGAGGAAAACCTAGGCTAGGTCATCGTAAGCACTAATGACATAATCATAGCTTAATAGGTATTATCTTTAGAGTAACCTCGTTATCTTCAAGTATAGGTAAGTATCTTTTTAGGGTTCCGTACCTCAAAAGGAAAAAAAGGAACCCTTATAGGATCACTTTGTTGTCCGTCTGTCAAGACCCTTTTTCTCAGGAACGCGTAGAGGTATGAAGCTGAAATTTATATCAATTACTCAGGTCTACTGTCCCTTGAAGCTGTGAAAAAATCAAACTTCTAAGCCAACGCAATCAAAAGATACAGCCATTTATGCCGCAAATTTTCGACACTTGCAAGGGAATCAAAACCTACAGGGTGCTTCCCGTGAACTCAGAATCTTGAAATTTGGTACGAAGCAACGTCTTATAGCATAGATAAAGGAAAAATTACGAAAACCATAAATTTTTAGTTACATCACAAAATATTTTTTTTTTTAATAATCTTAAACTTACTACCCATTTCCTCATAAACGCGTAGAGGTATTAAATTGAAATTCATACCAAATACTCAGGTCTATAATACCTTTAAGCTGTAGCAAAATCAAACTTCTATGTCAACGCAATCAAAAGAAACAGCAATTTAAGCTGCATATTTTGAAACTCGCAAGTACTTGCAAGGGAATCAAAACCTAAAGGGTACTTCCAGTCGACCTTGAATCTTGAAATTTGGCATGAAGCAACGTTTTATACCACACATAAAGGAAAAATTCCGAAAACCTTAAATTTTTAGTTACATTACAAAATATATATTTTTTAATAAATATAAACTTATTACTTTTTTCCTCATGAACGCGTAGAGCTATCAAGTTGAAATTCATATCAAATACTTAGATCTAATTGCCTTTAACCCGTGAAAAAAAAAAATTATAAGTCAACCCGAAAACGCAAAACGCAAAAGTACAACCATTGATACCGCATATTTTGAAACTCGCAACTACACGCAAGGGAATTAAAACCTAAAGACCACTTCCCGTTGACATAGAATCTCGAAATTTGGTAAGAAGCAATAGCTTACAGCACAGGTAACAGAAAAATTCCGAAAAGCTTAAAATTTTAAGTAGTTATACCACCAAAAAAATTGTGATTGTAAACATAATTGTAGTTACAGCAATGACCGCGAGTTATTATACTATGTATGGGGAGGGCAACATTTTTCAAACGGCAAAGACGACCTCACTCATCGTCATTCAATCCCGATGTTTTGGTGAATGTAGCTGTATAATCTAAATGCGTCCTAACTGCTTAAAGTGTTATACTTATAATTAAATTCAATGACATTATTATATTTCTTATTGTTGGTTATTATCAGACAGCTTGCTTGTATTGTTTCTACTGGCGAAGTTTGATGGGACGCTGGTGGCACGGGTGGCACGCGGGGCTATTCACACCTTTTTCAGTCACCATTTACAGGTCTGGTTCAAATTTAATACTTAATTAATATTTTTGAACCAGATTTCTAAATAGTGACTAAAAAACTTAGTAAATAAATAACTTTAATAAAAGAACTTTCGCAAGTCTGCTGCAAGGCTAGTATAAGTGTTTCAGTTATATTATAGATAAATGATATGTGTTAATATAAAATAAAGGATTACTTAAACGATAAAGAGATCTTTGTCTTAAATTTATGCTCCTCCATCTTTCCCCATTGTAATGTTATGAATTTCATTTTGCAATAAAAATACCATAGTTATGACTCGATTGTCGTAATGAACGAACTTTGTAAACCTTGCAGGTTTGTACGGAACCCTCGGTGCGCGAGTCCGACTCGCACTTGGCCGGTTTTTTTATTTATTTGTTTATCTAAAGCTTATTTTTTTGGAAATTATTTGAAATTATTATGTTCTAGATATAAATGATTTCCGTTTTAACCTATACACGATGTTTATGTAGCCTGCTGTCGGAATCAATAGACATTACTATTACTTTTGTGCTTGTTAATTCTGTTTTACTGTTTTCTTTGTTCCGTCCAATTAATTGTTTAATCTATGTTTCATTGTGTGTTTTGAATAAATATGTGATAATATCTTTATCTATGATTTACCTTTGATACAAGACTTCTGTTAACAATATACATAGGTAGATTTTCAAATTGCAATTGCCTTATAGATTCTGCCAACGTTAAGTTTTCTATCACAGAGACCCAGACACAGATTTGCTAAACTATTGCGCATTGCTCAAACCAAAAGTTTTAAATAAAGCACATAAGTAACCTAAGTGCCAGTTTCACTATCTAAAGATAAAATTTAACTGACAGATAAACTTATGTCCATTTCATAAAACTTGACGATTTAGACAGATACAAGTATAAAATGTGAAGTGAAGTGAAGGAAAACATCGTGAGGAAACCTGCATACACCAGAGAAGAAATTCGAAGGTGTACTTATGTGAAATCCGCCAACCCGCACTCGGCCAGCGTGGTGGATTACGGCCTAATCACTCTCTGTATTAGAGTAGGCTCGTGCCCCTCGTTGGGGACATATATGGGCTGATGAAGAAGAAGTATAAAATATCTGTTAGATATTTTTTATCTGTAAATAGTGAATCAGCCCCTAAGTAAATAAACACTCAATATATTCGAGGACTAGCCCATTATCTACTCACACTATCCGATAAGCGATTTTCGATACGACGACGGTAAGTAATGATTTTTTTATTACTCGCGCCATATTGAGCAGAAGAAGAGCTTAGTCGGGTCTATTCAAATACGTATTTAGGTTAATGTTGATTATAGATAATACTGTACTAGCTTACTAAGGTTTAATTTTTCATGTCTCAGATAGATATTTACTAGATTAAGGGCCTGTGTTACCATCTGCAGATAAAATTTATCTGATAGATAAACCTATGTTTATTTCATAAAACATGACGTTTTAGACAGAGACAGATATAAAATATCTATCAGATATTTTTTTTATGTAAATAATGACGGGTCTTAAGGGCCATTTTGACCACATACAGATTTTAGCTGACACATAAAGCTACGTTTATTTCATAAAACATGACGTTATAGACAGTGACAGGTATAAAATATCTATCAGATAAATTTTATTCGTAAGTAGTAAAACGGGCCCTAAGTAGATATTTTCTATTTACAAGATTTTTTTCAAAATTCTTAAGTTAACTAGTCATTAAGTAATATAAAAGTAAAATGCATGCACTAAAACACAAATTAAGTACATAATTGAGGCCTACCAGTAAGACATGGGTCCTCCTTGGTTGTGTCATCGATCAATCGAGACTTACCTGTAACAAAAAATATTATTACTTATTTAAAAGTTATTCTAAGAAGGTAGAATACATAGACAGAAAAATAGAAAAGTTACACAAAAGAAACATCATATTTAGAAAAGAAATTCCTTCTAGCAGACCCTTCAGAGAGACAACTTAATTTAAATACATCAAAATACTAAACAGATTATGAAGAACATACGTCCAAGAAGTGTGTTTGGATCGTAGCAAGTGGACGGAAGAGGTCTCTGCCTACTCCAATGGGAAAGAAGGGTGACAAATATGTCGGCAAGCATGTGTATTATAATTTTACGCTGTATTAACTATACTCTTGCATTTTTACTATTACGTTCCCATATAAGGTAAAATAACTACTATAGGTAGAAAAAAATCGTTCACTGCTAACTCCTACCTTCTACTTGTTATTTGCTTTTCGACTCAGATTTTTCACCTAGTTATTAGTGTAATTACAGCAGTTTTGTTTATATTTAACCCTAATCCATCAATTGTGCAGTCAGCTAAATTATTGCCTGTTTACTCACAACTAGATTTTATACGTTTTTGCAAATCTTGTATGTATATTATTATATATTTTTGTTAATTAATTAATAATTTTAATACCTATTTTAGTGTATTAGTTTAAGATTATAGTAAATATAAATACGCGTGCGTGCGTGTTTAAGTTACTACACACATAATCAATGCATAAGTGCTTTGTCAATACTTTATTATGTTTCTATTTGTGAAAACCTGTAATTGGCTCCTTTGTTAATTTATAATTTTCTTTTTTGTATATTGAAGCTGTTGGTTTTCCAATAAATAAATAAATAAATGACACAATCAGCAAATCAGTAGCAAAGACAAGAAAAATATAGCGTTCTACGTATTACACAAGCTCTCCAAACTTAACCAATATCAATAATAAGAACTCAACCAAACGATTAATTCTCATCCGCTATTAACCGATCAAATAGGATATCACGGGGATGTTTACTAAGATCATTTCATCCCATTACTTTATTTTTCATTCGGGTAATACTTTCGGTGTTGTTAAGGTAAGGGGGTGCTTGTTTATTACGTGAACTGTTTGGATGTGACACGTAACTTAATGTTACTTGAGGTGTTACGTGAAAGAATATGTTTAGAAATATGTATAAAAAAAAGAAAATGTTTATTTACCATGTAGGAGGAGATTGTTTAACAAGTGAAGTACCTAGATTGGTATTAGTAGCAGAGACTCCTGCCAAGACATCTCAAATTGCCAAATCATCAAATTTCAAAGTTATTTCATTTTTAAAGTTCTATCTCCGAAAGTATATCATTTTCGACATTTGTCCAAAATATATTACCGTTTTATAATATTTTTCTCTATCGATTGACGTAAGTTTCATCAGTGGCCGCCAACTTTTATTTTTCCATACTATCTCGAAAAGGCGATGTTGAGTGTAATTGATACCAAAAAATTTTACTATACCAATTAGGTTGGATGCTCTTTGTCATCTGAAAATCGTATTTAGTTAGGCTGATTAATATGAGCATCTAGTCGCCACCCAGCATCTAGCCAGTTCACTGTGACCCTAGGTTCATATTCTACCACTGCAAAGCAAGATGTCTGCTCACGTAATAAATGGAAGCTCCCTAAAATGGGGAAAATGATTGGAAAACTCGACTCGATCTCAATATAACGCACGTGTTACTAATACTTATGTGTCCTGTTACAAAGACATTTTCTACGGATCGCTTACTGAATGTAAAGAGTTTTTTTTTTATTAAAAAGGCTGTGAGTTACTTCATGACTTTTTTTGGCTGAGGTTTTTTTGAATAAAATTGCGAGCTAGAAAATACTGTTGATGGCTCGTACATAAGTTCTTGACTACTTTAAAATGTATAAGTATCTACATAAAATATACGTAACTGACAAAACGATACCTATATCTATTTGTACATATGTACATACCTGTAGGTATATCGTTGAGCTTGTTAAAGACTATGAATATTAAAGAGAGGGGGCTTCTTTCTTACGTTTAATTGATAAGATTGCGAACATCGTAAGATACACACACATATTTGTCTCATTATGATACATAAATACCTACATATCAACCAAAAGTTGACAAAACATTCAATTAAAAAATAAACCATTGAAGAAATGAAAATAAGTGTTATAACTAACCAATATGACACAAATTTGGGACTAAAATTAAAATTAAACACAATAACCTAGTTTTGCGGCGAAATGTATTCAGTTTTGGTGTATAAAATGCAATAATGCTCAACGGTTTGGTCTAACAACGGCTATAAATTACCGCTTCAATGGCGAGTAGCATTTTCACGGCGATATTAACCATTTTACAGTAATTTAGGATAATTCTAGTGTTTATTATGAACGTTTATCAATATTTGTATGTTTTTGAGGTCTTCGAACTGTTTTTTGTACCTAAAAATTAAAATTATGTTTTTACCTATCCCTTGTAGTAAAAAAGACAGCAAAGTTATTGCACTATCTGTAAAACTAAGCTATTTTTAAAAGAAATATAAGTTGACATTAAAAGAAATATAACTACCTTTTTTGTAGGAACTTTCCTGAAATAAAAATAAGTTCTAAAAACTAAAACCCGCCTACGGAAAACCTGCGATCTTAAAAGTAAGAAACAAGAAATAATTCTTGTCTTCTTAACTAGGTACCCCATAAATGCACAGACGTAGCGATTTTCAGAGGAAAGCCGTGGTCGTATGCCTCTGTGCCTTAATATTAATAACCGTGCAATGTCGGAACCTGTTTAACGTACCTTTGTAATAAGGTAGGTATCAATTGCTTGCAGGCAGCCATTTATAGTCATATGGAGGCATACGACCACGGCTTTCCTCTGAAAATCGCTACGTCTGTGCATTTATGGGGTACCTAGTTAAGAAGACAAGAATTATTTCTTGTTTCTTACTTTTAAGATCGCAGGTTTTCCGTAGGCGGGTTTTAGTTTTTAGAACTTATTTTTATTTCACACTTTTTGGTTAAACCAGTGATATCTACGTACATTCTACAGAACTCATACAAACACATGCATGACAACTATTCAAACTCCATGTTACACTTTCAATCTATCTTTTCATCTCAACATATTGTACTAGCGGGCATCCGCGACTTCGTAGTCATCTACACCACAGTTACTTTTCAAAGTAGATAATAATTATAGGGTAGCAATCCTAAAATATTGCAAATTTTTTGATAGAGTACATAACACAAAAAATCTACACAAAAAGTACCTAGATAGGTAGGTACCTACTTTTGAGCAGAGATGCTCAACGCTTTCCTGGTCCAAAGTAAGTAGCGTAATCCGTTTCGGATAGGTATGAGTGTGGATCAAAGATGCCTTTTATTTTATTTTGACGGGGCGCTGCGCCCCCAAAGCCTGATAATCTCACACTGATAATCTGTCCATAGTACGAGTATATGTAAAAAGTATCTATTTCCTTATTGCAGCGGGGGGCTGCGTCCCCCCAAACTGACACAATGACTTCTTTGTCCACAGTAGAGTTCAAGAAGTGCTTTGTTTATTTTGGCAGGGGGCTGCGCCCCCCCAAACCCCCCCACACAGTGACAACTTTGTCCAGTATAGTTCAAGAAGGTTTTGTTTCATTTTGACGAGGGTCTGCGCCCCTCAAACCCCCCTATACAGTGACTTCTTTATCCATAGTAGAGTTCAAGATGTGTTTCGTGTCTTTTGGCGGGGGGCTGCGCCCCCCAAACCCTCCTACACTGTGACTACTTTATCCATAGTAGAGTTCAAGAAGTGTTTCGTTTATTTTGGCGGGGGGCTGCGCCCCCCAAACCCCCCCACACAGTGACAACTTTGTTCAGTATAGTTCACGAAGTTTTTGTTTCATTTTGGCGAGGGTCTGCGCCCCCCAAACCTCCCTACACAGTGACTACTTTATCCATAGTAGAGTTCAAGGAGTGTTTCGTGTCTTTTGGCGGGGGGCTGCGCCCCCCAAACCCCCCCACACAATGACAACTTTATCTAGTAGAGTTCAAGAAGTGTTTTGTTTAATTTTGGCGGGGGGCTGTGCCCCCCAAACCGCCTTACACTGTGACTACTTTATCCATAGTAGAGTTCAAGAAGTGTTTCGTTTATTTTGGAGGGGGGCTGCGCCCCCCAAACCCCCCCACACAGTGACAACTTTGTTCAGTATAGTTCACGAAGTTTTTGTTTCATTTTGGCGAGGGTCTACGCCCCCCAAACCTCCCTACACAGTGACTACTTTATCCATAGTAGAGTTCAAGAAGTGTTTCGTGTCTTTTGGCGGGGGGCTGCGCCCCCCAAACCCCCCCACACAATGACAACTTTATCTAGTACAGTTCAAGAAGTGTTTTGTTTAATTTTGGCGGGGGGCTGTGCCCCCCAAACCGCCTTACACTGTGACTACTTTATCCATAGTAGAGTTCAAGAAGTGTTTCGTTTCTTTTGGCGGGGGCTACGCCCCCCCATACCCCCCACACAGTGACAACTTTATCTAGTAGAATTCAAGAAGTGTTTTGTTTAATTTTGGGGGGGGGGGGGGCTGCGCCCCCCAAACTTTCCTACACACTTTGTTCATAGTATGAATGTGAGTTCAAGAAGTCTTGTACTTTATTTCAAACTTCCCTTTTAAGACACGCTTTACAAATTAAAATCACTGCTTGAACTCATGATAATAAACAACTTTGAATATGGGATCTTTATCTCATCTTTATCAACTTTGAATAGAGTCTAAAAATGTTTGCTTTTTCGTACACGTTACGTGGGCAAATTGTACCTATTGAGGGACCGAAAATGTTTGAATTCCAACAAAGTTGATTCCATAGGTAGTACAAGTTGTAGGTAATTTAGCTTAAAACTAGCCAAAACAGTCAACATAATTCTGAAAAGGCCTGATTTGGCAAGCTGTAGGTAAGTAATCAGTAGTTTCGAAGTAATTATGATAGAAAAGACAAGACGTTAAAAGACATATTTACAAGTAAAACCGCGTGCTAAACCTAGTGATATATATAATATTTGGAATGTACTCGCTGAGCCCTTTCATTTGATACCCCACACATTATCCTTTGTAAAATTTAATATTTTTCGTCGCGACTTCTTGTCCACTAGTTTACAAGCAAATCCGTGCGCAAAACCTAGTGATATATATATATATTTTTGGAATGTGCTCGCTGAGCTCTTGAATTTGATACCCCACACAAAACCATTTACAAACTTTTATTTTTTTCTTCGTGACTTTTTGCCCACTAGTGGGCAAAGTATTGAACATTTTGACGAGGGTCTGCGCCCCTCAAACCCCCCTATACAGTGACTTCTTTATCCATAGTAGAGTTCAAGATGTGTTTCGTGTCTTTTGGCGGGGGGCTGCGCCCCCCAAACCCTCCTACACTGTGACTACTTTATCCATAGTAGAGTTCAAGAAGTGTTTCGTTTATTTTGGCGGGGGGCTGCGCCCCCCAAACCCCCCCACACAGTGACAACTTTGTTCAGTATAGTTCACGAAGTTTTTGTTTCATTTTGGCGAGGGTCTGCGCCCCCCAAACCTCCCTACACAGTGACTACTTTATCCATAGTAGAGTTCAAGGAGTGTTTCGTGTCTTTTGGCGGGGGGCTGCGCCCCCCAAACCCCCCCACACAATGACAACTTTATCTAGTAGAGTTCAAGAAGTGTTTTGTTTAATTTTGGCGGGGGGCTGTGCCCCCCAAACCGCCTTACACTGTGACTACTTTATCCATAGTAGAGTTCAAGAAGTGTTTCGTTTATTTTGGAGGGGGGCTGCGCCCCCCAAACCCCCCCACACAGTGACAACTTTGTTCAGTATAGTTCACGAAGTTTTTGTTTCATTTTGGCGAGGGTCTACGCCCCCCAAACCTCCCTACACAGTGACTACTTTATCCATAGTAGAGTTCAAGAAGTGTTTCGTGTCTTTTGGCGGGGGGCTGCGCCCCCCAAACCCCCCCACACAATGACAACTTTATCTAGTACAGTTCAAGAAGTGTTTTGTTTAATTTTGGCGGGGGGCTGTGCCCCCCAAACCGCCTTACACTGTGACTACTTTATCCATAGTAGAGTTCAAGAAGTGTTTCGTTTCTTTTGGCGGGGGCTACGCCCCCCCATACCCCCCACACAGTGACAACTTTATCTAGTAGAATTCAAGAAGTGTTTTGTTTAATTTTGGGGGGGGGGGGGCTGCGCCCCCCAAACTTTCCTACACACTTTGTTCATAGTATGAATGTGAGTTCAAGAAGTCTTGTACTTTATTTCAAACTTCCCTTTTAAGACACGCTTTACAAATTAAAATCACTGCTTGAACTCATGATAATAAACAACTTTGAATATGGGATCTTTATCTCATCTTTATCAACTTTGAATAGAGTCTAAAAATGTTTGCTTTTTCGTACACGTTACGTGGGCAAATTGTACCTATTGAGGGACCGAAAATGTTTGAATTCCAACAAAGTTGATTCCATAGGTAGTACAAGTTGTAGGTAATTTAGCTTAAAACTAGCCAAAACAGTCAACATAATTCTGAAAAGGCCTGATTTGGCAAGCTGTAGGTAAGTAATCAGTAGTTTCGAAGTAATTATGATAGAAAAGACAAGACGTTAAAAGACATATTTACAAGTAAAACCGCGTGCTAAACCTAGTGATATATATAATATTTGGAATGTACTCGCTGAGCCCTTTCATTTGATACCCCACACATTATCCTTTGTAAAATTTAATATTTTTCGTCGCGACTTCTTGTCCACTAGTTTACAAGCAAATCCGTGCGCAAAACCTAGTGATATATATATATATTTTTGGAATGTGCTCGCTGAGCTCTTGAATTTGATACCCCACACAAAACCATTTACAAACTTTTATTTTTTTCTTCGTGACTTTTTGCCCACTAGTGGGCAAAGTATTGAACTTATTGCAAAACTAGGTATCCTATGTCACCCGCCGTATTATTACGCATCTTTTGACACCTCATTCATTAAAATCGGTTCAGTAGTTTAGACGCTACGGTGGAACATACATACATACATACATACAAACATACATACATACATACATACATACATAGACTGCCAAAAACATTACCCTTCCTTTTGGCTTTGCCGTAGTCGGGTAAAAAGGGGGCTATTTTATTATTTATTTAACAGTTTATTGTAAGATGATAGAACATAGAGACAGAAAAAAGAGAAGTTATACAAAAGGTACAGCATATTTGTAAAAGAAATTCCTAGAAAAAGAATAGATTTTTTTGAAATACAAATCCTTACAGATAATTATTTTCAAGATAAATCCTCGATCAATAACTACAATTTCATTTAAACACGTATAACTATTTGCCTATAAAAGCCACAATTACATAGCAAAATAGCTTTTAAAGACTCAGAATAATAGGAAAAAAGGTCGAGAGGAACGGACTGTTCCAAAAAAAGGCAATTCACGTCGGCAATCATGAGAAATAACGACACTGCGTCATAAAGTTTCAATGTAGGACTTAAATACGTCTACCTTTTCACTGTTTACTAGTGTTGTGTTACAGTGTGAGTCGTGAGTAAAAACGGGTAACTTAAATTATAGGTAGTAGGAAAATAGGTTACTTTTTAGACTGTTCTTTTTTATTGCGTCTTTTTTGCTGAAGTGAAAATGGTTTGCAGAATGCTTGAATATTCGAATATGGGTAATTATTTTTAAAAATGACCATTGTGACAAAAATGAAACAAAAATGAAAGTGTTACAAAAATAAAACTTGTTACAAAAATAACAAAAATAAAATAATAGGGCTTACTCACAATGCACACTTTATCTTTTACTATTTTCTTTTACTCATGTATTAAATGTCATGCAATGAAATGAAACACAATACCAATAATCCACACAAATTGTATTTTTTTTATATCAATAATGAAATCAATGAAGTCACTATATATAATAACAACATAAAAGATTATTCTCTTTAACTTAAAAAATAAGAAAACATAATTAAACAAAATATTTCATTGTACATAATAAAATAGAATTAGTAAAAATTATATGTGGCTGAGGCTTTTTTTACTGCATTTGGGTGCGCATGCACAATCACGCTCCGATTATGATGTTTAAATTAGTGGTCCACATTATAGTCACCGATGTGATTACAGCTTTACTTCATTTTTGTAACGTCATATTTGTAACGTCATCAAAAATTGTTACAAAAATGAAGAAGCAACATTGTTTGAAAATAATCTCAAATAGTTTATGCCAACAGAAATCTCAATGAGTGAAATCACCGTGCATTTTTATAAAGATACATAATAAACTATTCCAATAAACAATTAATGAAAAAGGAGCCGCTTACCTGTGTATTTTGACAAACAACACAAAATGGATAAATTAAAACTGGAATTTTTCCGGTCGACAAAAAAACACGCGTCGTGCACTTTTTCACACAGTAAACGAAATGACCGATTCAAATTCGTTTCTGGCGTGCCATTGACTCGTTGAACTGCTAAGTATTTCTTTTTCTAGTTTTCAATTATTACCAGATTTATTTGTTACAAAAATGATAAACAAAAATGAACAAAATTTCGGACGATGTTTTGTAAGTAAAAAATATATATTTAAAATTATTTAAATTACATAATGTATACTGAAGAAATACGCTTTCACTGTTGTCTAGACGATATATTCACTCATAATTAAATAAAGGTTCCAGTAACTTTTTTAGGTCAAATTTTGTAACGTATCTCGTGAAGAGGACAAATAATTTTGTATAGGGACCATCCGAACCCACTGAGAAAAAATGAGTATTATTTTTTTAATTGTAATATTTAATACTTAAAACTGTTTAATTCTACTAGACAATACAACATTGTACAATAATAGGTATTTATTTGATACTTAAAAGTATATTGAATAAAAAATATCGCGTATGGACAATTTTTTTCATCCAAATGGTCATTTAAAAAAAATAATCACCCATATTTTAATTTCATACTTACTTACATATTGATTGAATTAAGATAACAATCGATTAATTGCTTTAAAAATAGTGCCTGTGATGTTTAAATTATTTCATACAGTCATCAAACAAGCTAGTGAGTATTCTGTACGTTAGAATCGCTGATCTAGCGTTAGCAGTGTGAACCGAAGTATATAGAGAGGTGAAACTATGATCATGCCTTTGTGGTCTGACTATTATCGTTTTTCAGAAAAAAAAACCTTATTTTTTTTAGATTCGATTTTGATTATCGAATGATTTTGAACAATTGGTTTTGTAAATATTTATAAATTTAGTAACTGAAAATAAAAGCATTTCACTAGTTTGATTTAGTTTTACATAGGTTTAAAAATTCATAATTGTGTTTCTTATTTATATTAAATATAAATACTTATTAATTGGCAATGATTACAAAAACAAAAAATCATGAGTTGTCTTCCACCTCAAACGATACTAGCGAACAATTTTTATATCATACTAGAGGCTGCCCGCGGTTTCGTACGCATTTATCGTCACATCTGGAAAAAAAAATCGTGATAATTATCTCGAAATAATATAGCCTTTGTGTTATTCTGATATATAAGCTACAATATTGCCAAACTTAATCAAAATCTATTAAGTAGTTTTTGCATGAAAGAGTAACAAACATCCATCGGCACAAACATTGACATTTATAATATTAGTAGGATACTTTACGATTCTCATGATATTTTTTGTAACTTAAATGGCAGTCCCTTCTGTTAACTGTAAGTATTTTAACTTTGGTTACGCGTTGAATTTTTATGTACAGTTTTATAGAGCAATTCCAGTTGGAACGTTTTCAAAATGACGGTACTTGAGACTCGGTTGTAATGGACTTGTATTGTGTTTTTGTTACTGCATACTTAAATTACGACCACTGATAATTTTGCTTCAACAAAATGTTTTGTTCAGTTACTTTGTTATTTTTTATAACAAATGTTTTGTTGTAGTTAAAATATATTTTCTATTCTTTTCATTGTAGCCTTATGGTATCAACACACCAACCACCAACTCTACACACTTTTTGACAGCTGCCATTCGTATGACGAAAGCCGCCGACCTAGACCGGCGGCATGCCGGCGGCTTTGGTATGTAGATATCCTTATACACCCGACTAACTATTATTTTAAGATATTGTGTATTTTTTCCATGTTATAAAGATAAATGTGTACAAAATCGTGAGAAGTCTGTATCTAGTCTGTGTAAGTAATCTACGTTTAATAATCGATACAACAATCGAAAACTATTGTTAGGGCGCGTTACCACTATGTCGTAACGACTAATTTATCGTTCGACGACTGTCGTCTCTACCTGTTCCCATTATAACTATTGTTTTGACAAAGTGTCGTCACTGCAAAAATGTCGTAGACAACAGTAAATTGTGTCGTTCTTAATGTGAACACCTCCATTTAAACATATAAGCCACGACACTTAAAACTACACGATTATCTGTCGTCACGACATAGTGGGAACGCGCCCTTAAGCAATACAAGCTTGTTTTTTTAGTGTATTTACTTAAATCTGTTTTACCGCCTACAGATAAAAACCTGACAGATATTTTATACCTGTCTCTGTCTAAAACTTCATGTTTTATTTAATAGACATTAGTTTATCTGTCAGTTAAAATTTAATCTCTAGCTGGTGAAACGGGCAGTAAGAATAACAAATCGCTTGAAATATTTTTTTTTTTCAATTATTTCTATTATACAGCTCTATAGCTGTATAATAGAAATAAAGGAAACTTATAACAGAAAACTTTCCCTCGAACAAACGATAAAATATCGTGTGCGGGATTACGAAAATAGCTGTCCTTGGCCTGGATTCACTTATTGAAATCTTAAACTATGGTGTTCACACGTTTTGGGTTTTGTGGGACTGTCTGGGGGATTCTGTTAGTTTTTTAAATTGTACTAAAATGTACTAACGGGAAACAGACGAGACTAACGATTTATTATAAACTGTGAAACTTTTAAAAATAATATTGTTGATAAAAAATAAAAAATTATTTTATAAAATAAAAACACTTTTTGTTTTTCAGTTAAATGATCATTGAAAAAATATATCATTCGTCTGTAAATAAAAAAAATATGGCAGTTAACAATTACAGTTGTTGATTTTTATTTTCGTCAGTTTTACAGTTAAGCCGTTGCAATAAAGTAAAATCAAGTGTATTAAAAAAAATAAGAAAAATTTTAATAGTATTTCTCAATATAATCCGTTTTATAACATCTAAATTACACTTGACATAAATTACCATCAAAACACGATTCTCGTATAAGATTAGGCTCGAGTCACTATGATAGGCCATAATCCAAATTTTTATAAATAAACTAGTGGCTGCCCGCGACTTCGTACGCATTTATCGTCATATCTTGGAAAATAATCATGATATCTCAAAATAATATAGCCTATGTGTTATTCTGATGTCCGAGCTAAGTTATTGTAAAATTTCATTCAAATCTGTTCAGTCGTTTTTACGTGATGAAATAACAAACATCCATCCATCGGCACAAACATTGACATTTATAATTAGGATTAGAATATGATCTCCTTTGTATGAAACTAAACTCATGCTGTCCTAGTAGTGGGCTGAAAGACCTAATGACGATGAAACAAAAGCAATCCTCTGTTTCACATGTCCACAAAGTTGTATACCTTGCTCGTTTGCCTACCGATCGTAAGCGCTCATCTTTGAAGAGGGTTGAAGTGTCTCTTTAGTTTCTTTTTGCAATTTTTCAATAACGCTCCAAGAGGGCCTAAGCTAACATTCTCTATATTGCAATTTTTATGAGCTTTATATAAAATTTCATTGAGTTTATGCTTGTTGCTTAAGTACGTTGAGGTATTGGGTTTTTACGTTAATGAATAGTTTTCTTTATAGGTAAAGTTTTTGTAAGGAAAAGTATTTAAATTTTTTTTTCTTTTATTATGATAAGTAGTCTTAAAGATTTACGAAAATATTTAATTTAAATCTTCTTTATTTTATTCAAATATAGTGGTATATTGTCTAAATATTGTTTTTAATAACATTCAAATAAAGTCATAGGTTTGCAAACTGAAATAGCATTATACAAATATTAAGCTTCAATTAAACAATGTTTTATCTAACAATTACTTAACGATACTCAGAATCAATTTAAAAACAAAAAATCAGCTTTCAAAAGACCATTCCATCGAGAGTAGAAACATCGATCTTTGCTAACCTATTCTAAGTCGAGAACTGTAAAGAAGCGTCCACTAGAACACGTCTCGAAGCCGACAAAGGCTAAATCGATTGTTGTCAGCGTGCCGTGACCATTAGCGTGGCTTTTAGCTGCGTATCGGATCGCTCTATTAGCATTTTTGCTGTTTTATTTGACTAGTTTTTTTTTAAGTGGCAGTTTGAATGTTGTATTGACTTCAGTTAAATTTAGATTTTGTTTAATCGACTGGTTTTTAAAAATACCACCAGCCATGTATCATGAAATAATATTTTATAAAAAATAAGTTTAAAAATTCCGGATGAATTGTCATATGGCCGAAAAATCACGAATCAAATAATAAGTAAGCAATCTAAAAGAAGTACTTCTTTTAGATTGGGTACTTCTTTTTTTCTTTCTTTTTTTCTTCTTTAACAATAGGTCTTCCAACCAGTATCTGTTTCAATTTATGGGGATCGTCGCCAATGGATTGGATATGACAGTTATGTAGGTGATAACCTAAAAACAGAAGTGAATCAACTTTCCTAATTCGATGCAAACATCATAAAGCGCTATCAAGAGTGACTTAAACGTCATGAACCAAAATAAAGAAATATGAAGCGTTAATATATCAATAATGCTTCATTACACGTCGAAAGAGACAGAAAACAGGACATAAAAACCATAATATCAACTGAATACAAGTAAAATACCATTCAATTACAAGCAAAACAAAACGTTTCGACTGGAAAACGGAAAAGTGCGCACAAATCACGATGTAGGTATAGTAGGTTTAGTACTTAAAGTTTTCTGCATCGGAAAACGTTCCAAGTTTGAAACACGTAACGAATGTTTGAGTTCTTGCTTCCTCTTTCTCGTCACAAAAAGAATTCAAATATTTAACTTAAATGATTAAGTTTTTGCATTTGAAGCAATTTATGCAGCCACCCTTTGCTCTTTTGTTTTTATCGAGATTCTATTTGTCGTCTCTTGGATCTTAAATGAGGCTCCAGTTACAAGAAAATCCTACTTTATAAATGTCAAAGTTTGTGCTGATAGATGGATAGATGGATGGATGTTCAAAAACTACGCAATAATCTCTCGCATCCCACCGACCCATTATAAACCCAGACACAATAGATTTTCTACGGTTCCTTTTTTTCTGGGATGTGGAAGATTAATTAATGTTAGCAATAAACTATCGACTTTATTAAGTTGATATATTATGTATTATCTTCAAAATACTAATGATATTAAATAAGTACCAAGTCACCGACAGCCTCCATTACTAAATTCAAAAGAATTAAACTTCAATTAAAACCTAATTAATAAAATAACCCAGTATCTCCTTTTTACTAAACTACTCTCAACACAAAACCATTTTCCAATTAATTACCGTGAGCCAAAGAAAGTCCATTGTAAATGTGGATATGTGAAGAGCTCTCCAAGTAATGGATCTCGAGATAAGAGCTGTCACTTCCTTCAGTAATTGCTTCGAGTGTCATTGGAATGTGTTATAATTTGTAATTAAAATTATAGCGGGAGAGAAACTCAATTTTGTCGACACGTTTTTGGTAAAGATACGTGTTTTTGTAAGAAATTTTCGGTGCTTTTTTCTTTTTTTGAGGTAAGATGTAGGTTTAATTAGGTTTTCTTTTATGTTCTTAAACATTTAATTAGAAGTAAATACTTAAATGTAAATGTCAATTTTATTGACATTCTCAATAAATTGTAATGCAAAGTTTAATATGCTTAAGACAGAATATTATATAAGTTTAAGTTCTAACATAAAGGACAATATCGAAATCCTTTACAACAAAAAATCTTGAAAGAAGTTTTCATTTGTTTTATCCTTTATTTCCTACCTCGAAATATACTCTCAAATAAGTAAGAATACGAGTGAACCATTCCTCAAATTATTATTATTATCAAATAAAATATACTTTTAAAACCCAAACATCATGGTAATAAAAGACAATAGATCAAAAATCGACTTTAGTTTCAATTCATCCAATCAACAATGATAATACCAATCATAACACCGAAAATTCGGTTAACCTTTTTGCGGCTACGGGTCATTAACATTACGCATGCTCATATTTTGCTCGCCAAAATCACAACACAGCACTCGAACAAAAAACCCGTACAGCACTTTATCACCACAATCATTTATCAGCATATAACTAGTGGGGCGGAATGGAATACATTGCTTTGGACATTTCGTCGCATGGTTTTTGTAAACGCTCTTTGTTTCTGGTTCGAGAGATGGGTTTCGTTTCGTTTTTGTTTTATTCTTTTAGTGGTAAACGATTTGATAGATGTAAAATTCTATTTTTCAAAACATGTAAGATGAAAAATCAAGCCATTATTTTATTCGTTTAATCCTATAAGATTAATTCGATTCATTTCTTTTAATCATGTCGTTTTCCAATACAATTCAAAGTATTGTTTAATACGTATATTTTAAATCACAGTAATGTGAAAACTGATGATCGACTATTCGAAATTGTGTCTGCAGCTTTAAATACTTTCTTAACGTATCTTCTTTTTTCACTGACGCATGAGAGTAGGCTTGTGCCCCTGTAGTGGGAACTTTAAAAGGGCTGATGATGAGTTTGATGACTTTTCTTTCACATCGTCAAAGACATATTTTAAAATTAGAACCTACAGCGGCAATTTTCTGCAAACACAAGAATTTTAACCGAAAATCCTGATGTTTTGGTTTTCACGTATAAAGAACTAACCAAACCTCACCGGAAACCCCGAAATTCGGTCAAAAGCACCAGCCCGAACCAGAACCCCAGCCCATCACTATAACATCCCCTATTTTTACAACTTTTTATGTAACGTCTGCGTACGAATGTTTGATTTATATCGTTTTGTTGAGAGGCGTTTCCTGTTACATCGATGGTCAGAGATGTTGGCTTTGGAGTCTCAATGGAGCGTGGTGATGTCATGTTTTCATGTTCAGTGGGTTTTTATAGGCCTTGTATATGTTTGGCAGGGTGAGAAGATTTGAAAACTGGGCATATTCAAGGTCAGAAGACGTGGGTCCTAAGTCTGATAATTTATATTCTCAGTAGCGCAGAGTGTCATTTTTGACTTTATGTGGCCGCATCAATGTAAGCCATTGTTTAGCAAAAGGTTTAGCAGAATACCAAATGTGTCAAAAAGTGCCGTTGACACTCTACCGACATACAACTGAGGCTATTTTAAATTCACAGACTTGGGCCCTATACCTGTGTTGAGATGGTGTATCAGTTTTATTGTTAGGTATCCTATAATAATTATAGTAAGCTTTACTTCACATCAGTTAAGCAGAATCCACAATGATAACTACCATATTGTGTCACAATTATACAGTTCACGTCACCATATTGTAAAACCACAAAGTATACGTACAGCTCACTATATTCAAACTAATACCCATACTCAAGACAAACATTTCAGATCATCACAGCAATTTTTTGAATGAATGAATGAAAAATCATTTAATCATGTAAGTTTTGACAACACTTAGGACGGCTCATTTTTTAAAGTTAATGCTAGATTCGCAAGAGTGCAGTTTTCCCCAGAGAAGAACCTAGCAAGAAACTCTGTAGATTATATCTGGGAATCAAACCCACGACCAACGTTAAGAGAAGCAGGGTAACTATAACCAAACAAAAAACTATCAACATAGACCATTTACCACCGATAAACAAAGTACCAAACAAAAAAAAAACTATACCGCTACTAACCAAAACAAATCCAAATCCATTATAAGCAGGTTCATTAATATAATCCCTAATAGCGAAGACGGAACCTTACAAATGAATTGATACAAAAATAGGACTATTGTATTCCGGAGCATAGGTTAATGCGAGTATTCGATTTCGATATACGAGGCTCCATTAGTTTTTGCCCACTGTAATCTTGCCAATACAGAACATAGATTAGTTTGAATGTAGAAACGTTGCGGATTTCCGCCTAATAGTGATTTGAGGTTAACCAACTCCAAAAAAAAAAAAGATTCTCAGTTGACCTGTGAGTATGTATATATGTATGTTTGACCGCGATTATAACATTTTTGTAGGTATACTGAAGTATTTGAAGAATAAAAAAAATAGATTACTGGATAAAAGTAGATAAAAGTATGTATTCAGAAATCAGAATTCAGAAAAGAAAGAATTATTATTATTATTAAATAATTATTATTATTAAAAAGTCACAAATTCAAAAACAATAAAAACTATATTAAGGTCTTTTCTTTGGTGTCTCATGCTATTCTTTTCTATGTGTCTAAACAAGATTTTTATGGAGCAATAAACCATTGAGTATTGAGTATAAGAATGTAATTCAAAATTTTCGTTTCACTGTATGACATAATACAATTTCAAAAGAAAAGAGCTGCACATGACTGAGCAACAAGGTTCCCAACTCAACACAATTACGTCGCCCATTTTAAACTAGAACGAAGCAAAAAATAGCATAACACAAAATAAACCATTCGAAGGTGATTCAAAGAATGCCACACAAAGGCTAAACCTGTAAAAGCAACATTTTGAACACGACTCTAACTGAAGTAGGCAAAGAGACAAACGAAATTAGACCCTGTAGGCTGTAAACTCTACTCACTGAAACTCAGTTAGGACGTGACTAAAATAAAATTGTACAAAACGTAGTAAGTAGGTATTATGTTGATTCCTAAAGGACCAGCTATTTATTTTATTCTATGACGGCTTTCGCGCCGGAAAGTATTTTTGTGCGATGAGCTATTAAGAAAGACGTTGGATGTAGTTTATTAGTTTTCTTCTAGTTATTTTTTTATTGGGAAACTAAAGTTATTACGTGTTGTCGTGCGAAAATATAAGTTTGTTTAACTAGAGACATCCTATTGCAGAATTGATCGTTAAATTTATTAATCCATTAACCATTCTGTCTTCAGTTTTAGAAAATAATACAATCAGCTAAGTTTTTAATGGTACGTTAGATTAAATGAAGTTTTTTGCAATTAGCTAACAGAGCTATGAACTATATGATGAATATGTTGTTAATAATAATAAAAATAAACGTTTATTCAGCAGAAACAATACATAGTGCATCAAACATACAGTTTCTTGCAATCAAATACTAAAAAACATCGACCCGTTGAACGAACCACAAGGTAAGCGACTATTAGCAATTTATCTCAAGCATTTTTATGGCTTGAAAGGCAATTCACAAGGAGCCCAATTCACAAAGCCCCTTTTAGATTTCAAAGGCCACAAATAACGAATTTTGTGACAGAAATGAAAATTATATTGGAGTAACAAGCACTGTTTACAAGGCTAACCTTTCAGAACGTCAACAGGCGAAATTGTATTGGTTTTATATGAATCCCAGAGGCTAGATTTTTAGCGAAAGCAACTTTGCTTTTCAGAGCCAATCCAGATATTGACGATCAAAACAAAATTGAACTCTTGTAATATCGACAGAGATGTTATTTTTTACCGCGAGGTAATATTGAAGTATATATTTAAGCGGTTTTTTATTCATTATGTTTGTTATTTTGCTAAACTGAGTAGGTATTTTCGCGCGTCTTATGATAAGATGAACTTTTCAAGATGCAAGGTACGCTCTTTGTAGTTTGAGACAGGGTTTCAATGTTATTTCTATAGAAAGACGACTTTACATTTAACTTTTCTGTGATAATATAAACTGCTTTGGTGAGATGAAATCGTGTGGGCATTAGGCATACTAAAAGAAAAAATGTTATTTAAAAGTATAAAGTGCATAGATATTTGGGGTTTTGTACTCAAATTAGGGAGAAAATCCACAATCCAGCGTAATCTAAACCTGGCGACGACATCGTAAAGTTATGATCAAAAAGTTACAATATTCTAAAACTGAATAAGCAAATAATATTCATCCCTTTCTAACCAAATGACGCCTCAGTGACCGATCTGAATAAAAAGAAAATTCCAACTTTCAATAATCAGGAACTGCAAAAAGTTTTCAAATAAAACCTCCCTGCGATATGATTTGCCTTGCAAAAAATACAATATCTAACCCTACATTCTTAATGCTCAAGTCTTAAGATTCAAATTTGCATGCCAGCGGATTGTGTTCGCAAAAAGGGTTGTAAAATGTTTGAAATTTTCTGCTGATTTACATTTTTAATGTTTAGATACTTTAGACTGAATAAACCAATACAAAATGGAAATGCCATTAGATTAGATAAACTGACTAGTCTAATCTAATCTAATTTAGCCACTCGTGTCCCACTGCTGGTCAAAGGCCTCTCTCCTCATCCGCCATGAATTTCCGTCTCGAGCTTCCACCGCCCAGAAGTTCGCCCGCAAGAAGGTATTTACCTCTTCCCGCCACCTTTTCAGTGGTCTACCGAGACGCCGTTTGTTAGTTGGTAGCCATTGGGTAGCTGTTTTAGCCCATCAGATAAACTGACGGAATAATAAAATGATAAGTAGTGCTGACAATTGGGTTCTTCACAATTATAATATTGTGTTTATAGACCTTTTTTCATAAATGGACATGACACATCCGAAAGTATACGTTTTGACGAATTTTTGTATCAAAAAGTACTACCGTTTCACTTTTTACCCGAGAACTATTGTGTTTTTCCTTCAAACACAAAATTCATTTCAATGCAAAACAAACAGCATTCCTCAATATCATCAAAAAGCAGCGGCAACACGTATTTGTGTATTCACCGCTCAAACTTTCATAAGGTAAGTTTAGCCATCCAATGTTTTGTATCGCGCTGGATAACTTTGCCTACAACGTCTCCCCCTCATCTTGTTTGTGGAGGTCAATTTTCATAATGGAAAAGTTTTTTTTAGACGTTTACTGGTATTGTGGTAGCATAGAGGTATGAATACTGTGATAAGAAGTTAATTACCAACATGTAAGCGCCAAAACACACGGTGAAACGCAACGCAACTGAAACTGCTAGTTACTTTTGAGTTGCATCGCAGTTTCTGCTATAGACTTCCTTAAAAAACCACACACGATAACTAGCAGTTTCAGTTGCGTTGCAGTTGCGTTTCACCGTGTGTTCTGGCTCTAACTGAATAAGTCTTAAAATAAGTCATAAAAAAAAGATATATTGGACATAAATTAGGGCCCTGTGCCGAAGGTTTCTTGCCGTTTTTTTCCTCTCGGCTGTACAGGTAGTGAACCGCCAGTATCTTTAGATCAAAAAAGTGACATCAAAAATGTGTAATGAATATTGCCTATTTTTTAATAAAACACTTTTCATTTTCAATATGTATTTTGTCTTAAAGCACTATTCCTAAAAAGGTAGGTCTTTAAAAACTCTGTCAAAACAATAAATTTAACATTATACACATTCATATTATACCGACATATACACAAACACCCAGACTCAAGACCAATACAAACATCCCTGTATATCACAGATCATTTCATCGAAAAGTATCACAAAAGAAAATAACAATTTTGAGTGATGCCATATTTTATTTATTTAAAAAAAAAAATTAAGCGTATGTGGTTCTTTTGGCAAAGCAATTCAATCTCTACATATAAAATGAAATGAAAAATCATTTAATCCTGTAGGTTTTGACAACACTTAGGACGGGTCATTTTTTAAAGTTAATGCTAGATTCGCAAGAGTGCAGTTTTCCCCAGAGAAGAACCTAGCAAGAAACTCTGTAGGGTTGCTCTTTTCAATTTAAGTTTTACAAATCTCAGGCATAAACACAGAAACAATAAAATTCATATATCAAATGAGCTATCCATAAAAAAATAACATAGCTATCTTACTCTGCAGTATTTAGCCGTACGAAATGATATATTCCGCGCGGATTTCATGCAATACCTCCAATGGGAAATCCGGAAAACTTGGTACCTCCCATGAGATAACCATGAGATGCTCCCTAAATTCATACTACGTAAACTTATTATAACTCCTATTTTGTTTGGGCCTAGGTTGTTTTGTTACTGGTAAAAATAACTCGTGGCTAATACCTACTAAATAAGAAAAGGAAAGATTTTCTTTAGTTAATTTGCTCAGCAGAGGAACGAAACAAATAAAAAAATATTGTTGTAACTCTACCGATCAATTTCTTACTCGCCGTAGACTTATCCGACACACCTCTTTCTCTTTTTCATGTACCTATGAGGTATCTATGTATTGAAAAAGAAACTATTTTAAGAACAAGGTTTTGCTCTAAATAGTATGTGTATAAAATAAATTAACATAATATTACAATTTAATATCTTAAATTAAAAAAGTGAAATCAGAACTTTTAACTGTTAACCTTCTTTAAAATGGTTGTTGAAAATAATGTTTTATTTTTTTAAATCATGTCTAGGTATGCCAGTACATTTTCTTCATCAAACCACTCACGAGGAGTCATAGCATAGCAGACTTTCTAACCATACACAACAACACCTCTTTATTTGAAACACGTACCAAACAAGTAGACACTTTCTCGTCTATACAAGACAAATACCTACAGACCTTTATACCTTTAGATTGAGTGAATAGATAAAATAAAATTGTACGTGTAGGTACACTAGTCGTTGTACAAACTTCATTTATATTCAAATGATATTGCCGTGATGTAGGGTCCTGCCTACTCGTGCAATATCGACTCAATTCTGTGCCTTGTTTGGAAAGCTGACGGTAGATGTTTTTGGGTATATTTTTCAATATAGGTAGGTTTCGGTAAGCAAATATGTACTAAGCTTGAAGTAGGGTTGTAAGTAGGACGAATGTCAACGTGTCAATTCTTTTGTACACGTACCTATGTATTTATACTTTTACTAGCTGTCCCGGCGAACTTTGTCCCGCCTTAGAATGAACTTTATTGTGTAGGAATAAAGTTCAAATTGACTCTACATTTTAGTAAGAAAACATTTGTATGGGAAAAAGAAAAGGTCTGTTTTAGGGCTTTCCCGGCAATTATTCGAATTTTTCTCACAGTAAAAACCATGCTTGGACATCAATGAACATTTAAAAAAAAAACAGCCAAATCGGTCAAGCCGTTTTCATGTTATGTCGTGACAACGAAAAGCGGGTTTCATTTTTATATATAGGTATAGATATTGTGTGATTCCGACGAATAAGCTAATGTTTTCTTACGTTTATATCGATAAGAATGCCCGCGACTTCGTAAGCATTTATCGTCATATCTTGGTAAACTTATACAGTATTCTTAAAAAACATAATCTATG
This sequence comes from Anarsia innoxiella, assembly GCA_947563765.1. Classification (NCBI taxonomy): domain Eukaryota; kingdom Metazoa; phylum Arthropoda; class Insecta; order Lepidoptera; family Gelechiidae; genus Anarsia; species Anarsia innoxiella. The sequence continues at coordinate 8,134,418 of OX387406.1, forward strand.
TGTTAGTTTGATGTGCAAGCTGCAATATGCAAAAGTTTAATTGAGATCTGTTTAGTGTTTTTTTAAATGAAATAGCAACAAACGTCCTCACCTCGATAATATCGATTTACACATACATCGCCACAAAAATTGAGATTTAATTATATTAGTATGATAATGACCATCAAATTGTGGACCCTGAAAATTATAATGAATCTTACCAACATGTTTCCGGAACTTTTATAAAAAAAACTTACCTGTAACAAAAAGAAACATTGCTATTAGTACCTCTATATAATAATATTAACTTTAAATCAAAAAATATATAATTCAAAAGAAAAAACTACAAAATGCGTCTAAAGAACGGAATGAAGCGAATGAACTCTGATACGCATGACGCAGCGTTAAAGCCTTAAGTGCGACGGAGATAGCTGACTGTGCTTCTCTATCACTCGAATGCACGTGGTTTAACCCTCAGACGAGACAGGTGTGAGTTGAAAATCTAGTCGTTAACACATTGGACAGTAGGTTAAAATAAGTGCAAAACTGATGCACGTTTCGGATTTATTGACATGTTTTTTTAGAATTAAGATGATTTGACTGTGGTCAATAAATAACACACATACTGTAAAACTGTTTAAGATCACTTGATGTGTTTAAAGTGAAAATACTTATAGTCTGTATGAATACTAAGATAAACAATATACTTAGTCTGTATAAATAGTACTCGTAGGATTATTTGTTTCACGTCATATTTTTCTTAACTGCATTTAAGAGTAGATTAACCTTTAAAATATAGCACTATTGTCCCCCTTCGCAAAATGATTATAGATTAGATGTTGCTCTATCAAGATGTCCACTCTACTGATTACTGTTTGTGCCTTGAGAATTATGCATTTCTTATTAAAAAGAACACTTAGGTGGTTCTAAGGATACATCAACAGCACGAAATTCGTGATTCATCAATATAATTTCTTTTAAAGACAAAGTTCATGAATCATTTAATAAGCAGACACATGAAATACTAAACAAACATTATGACAAACATATTTATGCACAATGTTATACTACTGTACCTATTCCTAACTGTGGCACTGAAGCGCCGCACTGAGCCAGTAGCACCCAGTAGCCTATAGAATATAACGTACGTCGATTCAATTAAGGCCATCTGTTGACATTGCCCGATATTTTGGAAGTCATAGCTTCCATAGATTGGGTTTCAGATAATGGGGATCAAAGTGATCATGTTAAGATGCTACCAATGAGCAAATTGAGACGACTTACGAAGACCCTTTGTACCAATAGGGTACCATAGAACTTCAACACATACCCACACATACACACACACCAATAATATGTTGGATTCATATTCCGACTAGGTTCCAATTCCAATTCAAATTCCAATTAGTTTGATTCATTTCTCATTTACGTAAAAAACGACATCCAAAAAAATATCTTGTGATGTGACTCCTAAGTGAAGTTGGATTAAGATTTTTATTTATTAGTTCATTTATCAGTTTTTTATTTAATGCTCCACCGATAAGAGATGAAATGATGATGATGATTTATTGGCATGTTCATAACTGTTCATAATTGAGACCCTAATGTCTTTCCTAAGAAAGATATAATCGGTGGTTTGAGGGACGAACAACGTTTTATTTAGTAGCATTTTAACGTATGGTACTAGAATAATCCATTTTAACTTCTTAGACAAAAGCCAACAAAACCTCTTGAACCACAAAATGAGTTTCCTTCATATTCTTAACTAAACCAGAATTGAAGCTCGTATGTAGAACGCATATGTGAATCAGAATCAGAGACTGGCGCGTGACGTCATTATCTTCGAAACGTGCCCCCAAAACCGGGATTTCGGCTCATCCTGCCATAATAAATGTCGTTTTTGCATTATTATAATTTTCGCCGACTCCACCGTAATACAGTTTTCTTTTACGATTTCTTGAAAGTGAACCTGTTAGTGGTTGGAGGATTCGGATTTCATATTCGTAACTGGATGTTCTATTTTTAAATAAAACTGGAGGTCAATATTAAAAGATTTCACAGTTAAAATCAATATTATATGATCAGTTGAGAGTTAGTTGCGTTGGTTGAGAGTCGTACCGTGCGTGGTTGAACCTCCTTTAATAATATTACAATCTATTTTGGTACATAATCTCTATTATCACAAAATCAAAGACAAGGACTTTTCCCGTAAACAGACTTTTGCAAATGAATCAAAATAAACTGTCAAAATAACATTTTTTCAAGTTTTTTTTCTAATTTTTTGATCTCTTTTCTATTGTGAAATGCTAATTAGATGTTATTCAGAAAATTGCTAGTAAAATGATTTTTACCGTGGCTTCTTCATTACTCATCGCTACAAACTTAATGCAAATGGTAGCCGTTCTCTGTCTTTTATGTCCGTTTTTCGAATACACAACATTATCTAAATACATTAAAGACATACAAAATGGCTTTTGGACTAACCGTAATTTCCGTGCAGTGGCAATTGCTTACTTATTCATTGTTATAAATTTCGGAATTATATCTCCAGTGCGTACTCTTCACAAGCTCAATTATGAAAAAATTCGAAATAAACCAGAATCACCAAAACAAAAAGTCGTCAGATTAATCCAAAGCACAATTGCCACACGAAATTACCTACTCGGTGGTTTCTCACTATTTTTACTCCTTGTTAAGATAAGACTATTTGATTTTATAATATTTTCAGCTAAACTAGAAGAGTTTTCGAATTTGATGGCAAACTATGACATAATTGATGTAACTGAAACAGAAAAGTTGTACTCAGACGTTGATAATTCTCAAGAACGCCTTGAAGAGAAAGAGGATCCTATCATTGATATAGATCCAAGCGAAATCACTAAACAAAAGTGGCCTTCTATTGTAAACCTTTCCCCACAAGAAGTTAAAAAGTTAAAGAAGTTTATTAACAGTATAGAAACTGAAAGGGGTAGTCCTATTAATGAAACTGGCACCGATAACAAAGCAACTCAGACATCAGAAAGAAGAAGAGAAAAGAGAAGGAAATTAGATACTACTGAGTTTTATGAGAGCCCGAATAGATCTAAAGTAGAAAAGTTTATAGCGGAGAGTGTAGTTGAAAAGGCTCAGTCTGCAAAAACTGAAATCGCGACAGGTGGTCCTGAAGGTCCGCAGACACCCAAAAACACAATTAAAGATAAAATAATAGGTAAATTAGATTTCATATCCTCGAGTAAACCTAAAGATTCTACTAGCACCCAATTGACCATTGACGATATTAGCCATGACAGGCAAAGAAGATTGACAATTGAAAAAATTAGCCAGGGACAACAACTCCAATTGACTATAGACGAAATTAGTGAGGACTCGCAAACTCCATTGCCAGAAGAAAAGCCGCAAACCCGAAAAGAAGAAACAAGTGATCAGAAACCAAAAGAGAAGGGTGTATTCATTAAAGATGATTAATATTTTCGGTGCAGCGATTAGTGTGTTATTATTCTTGGAACTATTGTTCGTAATATCTTTATTAAAACCATTTCATGAGCCGTATTACGTGAGAGACATGTGGTTGAAAATACATAACAATTTTCTCTCTCCAACTAAAGTGATTGTGTGTGCAATACCGACTCTCTTGATAATTGCTTTACTGGAGATCATTTTTGAAAAATTGTATTATAAAAAGCTGTTAGTTTCTGTTGGGGATCAATATTTGATAACCGAGTTTTTAACAAGTAAGATATCTGTATGCTACTTGTGCTTAGGGATGGCTCTTTATCTCCTTGTGGTGATAGAAAGAATAATGGAGTTGACAATAGTAATAGCGAGATTATTAGAGTTTGAATTAATGTGTCGACATGCGATTTTGTCGCACGAACAAAATGAATACACGCGTGATACTTTAATTGTTTTGACTGTAACTAAAACTAAACAAGACAACTTTTGGACTAAACGACTAGGGAGGGCAGAACACAGGGCCCAAAAACAAATTCAAATTAATGGTAATAATAATGCCAATGATAATAATGACATTGATAATAATGCGAATGATATTATGATTCATTCAGATTAAAGTTTAAACTGCATCGATGTAAAAAGTGACGGTATTTTATTTTATATATGATTTTTCTTTTTTGATATCTCTGTAATATTTATGAATAAATTATTCATAATTTGTTTATTGACTTTTATTTAACTTTAATATTTATTAACCAAATACTTTTTTAGAAAGCTTTGAAAATAACTAATAAGCATAGGATTAACAAAGCAAAAGTAATAAAAGAAGCTTGACAGATATTAATGTATTATATTTGATTGAGAGGTATGTATAGAACTTAGGTAGGTATGTAGGTGAAGATAGAAGTCTGAGATAGAAGTAGTTAATTAAAAAGTAAAGAAAAATGTCTATTATCTTGTCCATGTTGACTCTGTGATGTTGACTTGACAATTTCATGACATAAATCAATTAAATAAAAATGTCATCAACCCAAAACTACAATAACAAAATTATAGTAAAAAATGAAAATAAATAAAAATTACAATTGGACTATAAAATGAAATAAATACTCAATTTGAGTGTACCATCGCGTCGACATTTAAAAAAAACTCGAAAATGGACCTTGGATGTATGATCCTCATTTGCCTGTTGCTATCTCAGATGGCATTGATTCTGATCATGTTGAATCCAATCTACGATGTGCGAGACATCACCCTAGTCATCACAAGCTGTATGAAAGAACACAGGAAGTACATATTCATGTGCACCATTGGTTACTTCCTCACTATCGTTTATTTTGGCATGTTCATCCCACTGCAACACCTCCATCGCTTGATATTTGGCTCTGACGTTGACCACGTCGAGAAACTAATGCTCGTCAACAAAATCGAGAAGAACTACATCATCGCTGGCTTCTCACTTTTCTTAATCGTGGTTTTATATGGTATAAAATCTTTGGTTTCTTTCGCTGCTAATGCCACGACCCAGAGACAGATGCTTTATGATAAAATTGACGATAATCATAAGGATGAAGTTAAAAGAACGAATGCGGTGAGCGTTTTACCAGAATTACTTCGGATGCAGCGATCGGTGTCTTACGAGACGATATTTAACAATGAACGTCACACGAATGTGAAAAACGAAGAGCCTTATCCTGGTTACATAGCCCGACCTCATAACAAGAATACTCTTAACCATATACCATTACTGTAAATTGGAGGAATAAGAAAGTAAGCATTCAATTTACCATTAAATTGTTTGTACCACACTTTAGTTTTGTTATTAATACGGATGATACTAGCATTATTAATACATATTTGATCAAGCATATTAATATTTAATCAAAGATACCATAGATATTCATTAAACAAGGCCCTGGTCGAATCTTATATTTCAGTCAGTTACAGAATACTTCCTATAAAGTTAATATTGCAGTTAATCTATTGATGATACTATTAGTTATTAATGTGAAGAAACCTAATCGATACTTAACACTACAACTTGGCATAATTAAAAATTTAAGTAGCTAGTAGATTTTATTTGGCATTTAAAAAAAGTGTATTATTATAATAACTTAGGTTATTATTATGAATCCCTTAAATTCTATTTTTAGTAATCGTAAATAGTAACAAAAGGAAATGTTCGTAAAGATAAGACCATAAAATAAATAAAACAGGCTAGAGATAAGTACAATAGGGGACAAAAATGTAAATAGGTACGAATGTATGGGAAGACGTGTCCGTTACCAGTGAAATATTTCCGACCAATTCAAAAGACCCGTTTTTATTGTCCTCAAAGAGGAAATGACGTATAATATTTTTGTTTTTTAGTTATTTTATTTATAAGCAAGGTTCTATACTTAACATTTATTCTTTTTACACAATTTATATTGGCTTCACTTGTATGTAACTAACTATGTATGAAAACAATTTTTTTAATCTTAATTTGACCCACTTCCCGGTCTTCGAATAGGATGATTTTTTGCACACGCTCGTTCTGGACTATACAATAGTATGGTACTTTCGAACTGATCTGATGATGGAGCATGTTTATTAGTACGAGCTAAAGCGTGTTTTAGTTTTTTAAACTACCTATTTATTATTAGAAAATTTTTTGTTCATAGTGGGAATCGATGCCACGATCGACGATTTATGGCTGGTAGAGTAACTACCAACTGCGCAAACCACACAATCGTATTAAAAGATTTATTTAACATGCTTACGCGTTAGCAATGTGAACTGACCATTACAGTTTTGTACAAATTATAAGTTTAATATCAACCGCAGAGGAAACAAACATCAAAACCCTCTATTCATACAAATCACATATTCAAAAGCTAAGTTGAAAACAGTATTAAATAGGTTACACATATAGTTTAATTCAAGCATAAAAGTACGCTCTATTTATCAACTTAAAAGAAATAAAAGAAGTCTTGAAACCTAAAGTTTGCCTGCAAAACGGAACCTATCTAAGATGGGCCATGGTACGAGAGGTCAGGAGTTTGGCAAAGATTCAAAATGGCTGCCATGGCGCCAACAATCGGTTTCAGGTACTCACTCAGTCTGAGGCTCGGAATTAATGTACGGCAGTTTAAATTTAGATGCCCTAGGCTGAATTTTTGGAATGGATTTTAAAATTGCTTTAAAGTTTGTGATGGCTTTTGTTTATTTTTCAGGTAAAGGTGGTAGTTTTCAAGATAAAATATTTTCATCACGATATTATGGTTTATTGATTGGTGCATTCAATTATGAATACGTTTTTAAAAGTAAATGAAACACTTTTAGGTACAGTACATAATCGTTGACTTACAAAGCCTCATAAATATTATAATCAACCTTACTAGTCGTAATTTTATTATCAAGTCGAAATAACAATTACAAAGTGTAATAATAATAATATAAAGATAATTATTTTTTTAAGCATTGAATGCTTCAGTACTAAAAACATGACGCACGAAACACCACAACACTTTCGACCGAAATTACCGGCCTCAGTTTTAAACCAACAACTTCCTATTTATTATTTATTCTACGCAATGCAGGGTTTCCTAAGGGAGTCTTAGGGTCACCACAAATAGGTATTTTGCCTTTCTTTACAAGCCCTGGTTTGATACCGGCACCACCGTAATTATAAATGGGCCTACATTGCCAATGAATTTTATGTGTCGGCCTCAATGTCTGTTTTCGTTAATACAATTTTTATTGCGTTAGTTGAAATTGCTTTTTCGGTCGTTCTCTATGCGCAGTGCGCTATCCTGTTCATTAGTAATGGGTTTACATTAAATATAATGAGAAAAGTTTGCATGGGTATAGTTTTACATTTTTAAACAGTTTGGTAAGGTACTCCTTTTTTTAAATACTAGTTTTAAAGCCAATTTCCTTTCTATTAATTTGAGGGGTTTACTCTATATCAAATTTATCAAATATACGACGTAATACTAAGGTGTTCACATAGAAACGCACGTGCAGTCTAAGCAACGTATATGCGCCAGCGCCCGGATCGAGCATTTAAAAAAGAAACATAGTTAACCTTTTAGGTAGACAGATATTATGCTGGCTCCCATCAGAATCTTACTAGATCTACAGGAAAAGTACATAATTGTAGCCTGCATCACACACCTACTGTAAAATCACAAAAGACAAGAAACTTCAACCTATTTCCCCTGGCAAGTATTCCTATAAGTTAGTCGAAAACTGTGCCAAAGCGTACATGGCTATTATCTGTAAACATATCTATATTTTCATGTGACGTCACACTTCCCGTTCGCTAAGGATAGCCTGATAGCTTAAAGCAAGTGTGTGTGAGATAAGATACAGAATTTGGCAAGCGAAATGTAAAGATATGTAAATGTGATTCTAAAGTGTGTTTGAATATAAGTAGGTAGGTATATATGCAATTTTGTAGCGTCATTATGGTGCATAAAATTGAAGTTTTCAGGCGATAAAGTTTAAAGAGTTTTGGAATGGCCATTCGGCAATGCAACACTCTAATAATACTTTTCTTATATGTACATTATACCTAGGTATGTATCATAGATAGGTATCCATATTCATCAGTCGCCTTATACATGCACATTGATTTAGTTTAGGGTACTCGTGACAAAAAAAAAATAGCAAAAGAAGTGTGTGTGGATTGTAGCAATTAGAGTAAAGTGGTCTCTGCCTATGCCGATTGGAGAGAGGTGTGATAGATATTTATTTATATTTTTATATACCTACCTATTTTAAAATTCATATAGTAAGTGAAATGATTAACTAAAAGATGGTTTCAATTGGCGAGGTTACGTTTAGAGTATTAATAAAACTGGAAACTGGCTGTTCCTAGGTACGCAATATATTATAAAATTGACTTCATAGAAATATTAAGATTAGAAAGACACTAGACACACGTGTACGTGAGATCAGTATGTTTCTAGCTTAAATCAGTGGCCACACCCAAACAAAACTAGCCAATAGTAAATAATATCCACCAATCATCCTCAATTCTTCACACAAGGCCTTTTTATTACGATAAATTTCTTAAGATTTATTCTTTTTCCCCAAATCCTTTGATCTGACTGGCGTAAGACTCCTTTAGGGCTCTTACGGATCTTTCATATACGAGCATGTCTTTAAGGCTATTTTACAATGAATCGGCAATTTCTATGCGTCAAAGGAAATATTTTTCTTTGAATTTATTGAATGTACGTTAGTACCCATCTATAGTATATTTAGTAGAAAGATATTTGTATTAAACCATAATTAACTAATCACACATTTAGATATTGCAATAGAAAAACGCGCGTTCTTCATTTTTGAACGCTCGTAATAAGTAGAAGCACTTATTAGAACTTTTTTTCTATCTACTCGGTCACGTTTCTTTCCCATAGGTGTGAGCAGAGACCACTTCGCGCCATAATAGCTAAATTAGTTTATGTCCATTAAAATATAATTGATATTGAAACCAACCTCATAATTTCACCAAAAAATATTTAAAAAATAAAATACAAATTAGCTTTCAGACTTGTACCTCTATTTTACTTCTTTCAAAATAAAAGTAACTACTCGTATCTCAAAACAAAACAATTAAAATGTGAGACAAAGGAGTTGCTAATTATGCATGTAGGTGGATGCATTAATTAACAGAAACAAAGCTACTATGCACTAAGGAAAAGAGCCGTAGATATGAGGCAACTTACGTACTGTTGTAAAAAGAAATTTTAAAGATAATTATCCATTAAATATCATGTCGTCTTCTTCTACGCTTTGATTATGAACGGGTCAGCTATAGATGTAATGAGGTGTTAATACTAATCATTTTTACTGCAACAAGTTGCTAGAATATCAAATTAAGTAGGTAGTCTATGTTACGAGTATATTAAATTTCAAATAGATGTATAATTTGGTTAGGTGTTTGATTAAGTACATTGATCAAATAGATTAGAAAATGTGCTAATTTGTACATTATCTCTTAGTTCTAGAAATATTGGAAAAAGAAAAGAAGATATTTAATTAGAAAACGACCCAAAATGGCAAAGGATTCCAACTCAATCTCACTAAACAAAAAGACTGAAACTAGCAAATCAGCAGAAACTAAAACGAAATTCCAAATCATTGAGCCATTAACAATTATAGAACTAGAATCCCGACATAGACAATTTCCACATGAGTACAAAGTTTAAGTGTTTTAACCCAGAGGATAATAGCAAATAACAGAGACAGCATATACACTCACATACGAAGATGCGAAAGATAAAGCGAGAAAGATATAGGTGTCCTACTAATGGCCTCTGGCAGGCGAGCTTAAAGGCTTTCTCGTAAATAAATGAGAGATTGTTTTCTTTCTTTTTTTCTTAAAGTCAGGGCAAGCAATGGTTTATAGCCAGTTACAACGGAACTGGGCTGGACTTGTTTATTCAGAAACTGTAAATATACGGTATTGTATGTATTCAATTGTGAGAGGGTGAAAGCCTTAGGGTATTGACTAACAAGACTATATTCCGGTTTATGATTTGTCTTCGTAACTTAGAACAGATATGAATAGTAATAGCTACTGGACTATGTGTGGACTATATAAATATATAGTTAAAATAAAATTACTCATAGAATGATGAAATAATATTTTAATTTTAAACCTAACAATTAACAAGCTGGACACCTTCTTGAGTACCTGGGTAGAAGAAGCTCGAGACAGAAAGTCATGGCGGATGAGGGGAGAGGCCTTTGCCCAGCAGTGGGACACAAGTGGCTAGATTAGATTAATTAAGTAATACCAAACTCAAACAGAAGAAAACAATAAAGTTGTTATAAAGTAAAAAAGTATAATAACTTTTAATGCAGATATATCTTTATATAAAAGTTGTTAAAAGCTAATCTATATCTATATCTATATCTATATCTATATCTATACTAATATTATAAAGAGGAAAGATTTGTACCTATTTTTGTATGTTTGTGTGTTTGTATGTTTGTAATGAATAGGCTCCGAAACTACTGGACCGATTTCAAAAATTCTTTTACCTTTGGAAAGCTACTTTCTTCCTGAGTAACATAGGCTATATAAAAATGTCAAAATATTTAGGGTTCCGTGTCAAATATTCGATAATGTAACCCAAGGTATGCAAAACGTATAAAAAAAATCACAATATCGCGTTTGCTGAGAAAACTATTGATATTAGAGCAAAGTGATGTACAGTTTTCATGAAGACATAAATATCTGCATAAAAGTCCATAAACTATAGGTCCAACTATTACAGTGTTGCCACAATAACCATTTTTAAGCAAAAAATAGCGTGTAATTTTTTTTTCATTTTTAATTTCATCTATATGGGTATCAAATGAAAGGGCTTGACAAGTAGAACACAGCGGACTTTTCAAAATTTAAATTCAAGATGGCGGCCGCAACAAAATGGCGGAAAAACTTTTAGTTTTCAATACAATCAATATGGGTATCAAATGAAAGGGCTTGACGAGTAGAATACAGCGAACTTTTCAAAATTTAAATTCAAGATGGCGGCTGCAACAAAATGGCGGAAAAACTTTTTTAGTTTTCAATACAATCAATATGGGTGTCAAATGAAAGGGCTTCACGAGTAGAATACAGCGGACTTTTCAAAATTAAAATTAAAGATGGCCGCCGCAACAAAATGGAGGAAAAACTTTTACTGTTTTCAATCCTATTAATATGGGTACCAAATGAAAGGGCTTGACAAATAGAATACTGTGCCCTATTCAAAATCTAAATTCAAGATGGCTGCCGCCCCCCATCTATTTATTGGAACGTATAGAGAAAGAAATTACAGAGAAGAGACGAGCAGGGGGCGAAGCCCCCCATTCATTTATTGGAACGTACAGAAAAATGAGCTGCTTTTCACAATTTACTGTTATAAAATACTCAAAGATTTTATATTTAAAACTCCACGCCAAAAAAGCGCGCATCTATGAACATGCCACCAAGTAAAACCTGACTGATTAAAGTACAAGCTGGTAGCCGACTGCATACAGCACCAGCAGACGACGTGTCGTCGCTTCATGTCGTCACGACACGTCGTTGTGTTCTGTCGCTGTAGTCATGATTTCGAAAGAAAAATCCATTTTGAAAAGTAACACGATCGACGTTTCGTTGCTCGGGCGCCACCGTCAGCGGCACGGCTGATCTGCTGAGGGAATTGCATAGAAATACATCGAAAACAGTAGTGTCGTTGCGACACGTCGTCTGCTGGTGCTGTGTGCAGTCGGCTACCAACTTGTACCTTTACGATTACGCCTATATTCTGTTTCGCTCGCATACATTGGCTTCTTGTGGCTTGCTGTTGTACTACTGTAATGTATGAGAAAATATTTTTTAGTTTTTTAGTACTTTTTTAGTAATTTTCGTGCATTTCAAACTAGAGTAGAAGTGAGCTTATCTATTTATCCACACAATCAAACAAACTGATTTTGTCAATGACAGTGTTAGTATACTTTTCGTGTGCTTTGATATACTCATCGTACTCGTATTCCACTGGTTTCAAAACCTGGTTTCAAATGTGGCCGAAACGACACAGCCCAACCGCCTACAAAGAACTGAGTGCTAAAGTAAAAATAATAAAATAATTTGAAAACGAGTTTTGTTTTTAGGTAGGTACGAAAACACTTTTTTTACGATCGGTTAAAAAATTTAGCAAAAAAGTTCATTTTAGTATCTTTGGCTTGCCCTGTCCTTACGCCCTAGGCACGCCACTGGCACATAGGCATATTGAGATACCAGTATTTTAGGGTACCAACGGGTAGGGTGACAACGGAAAGCCCCTATCCATTATAGGAAGATTCAGAAAAAGACGTTAGATTGGATTAGAAGCTTCACTCTCCGCTCGTCGCTTCTCTGTACTTTCTTTTAATAGATGTGAGGGCTTCGCCCTCCACCGTTCATTTCTCTGTACGTTCTAATAAATGGATGGGGGGCTTCGCCCCCTGCTCGTCGCTTCTCTGTACTTTCTTTTAATAGATGTGAGGGCTTCGCCCTCCACCGTTCATTTCTCTGTACGTTCTAATAAATGGATGGGGGGCTTCGCCCCCTGCTCGTCTATTCTCTGTAATTTATTTTAAAAGAGGGGAGGGCTTCGCCCACCGCAGCTCATTTTTCTGTACGTTCCAATAAATGAATGGGGGGCTTCGCCCCCTGCTCGTCTCTTCTCTGTAATTTCTTTTAAAAGGGGGGAGGGCTTCTCCCTCCACTGTTCATTTCTCTGTACGTTCTAATAAATGGATGGGGGGCTTCGCCCCCTGCTCGTCTCTTCTCTTTAATTTCTTTTGATAGAGGGGAGGGCTTAGCTCTCCGCAGTTAATTTCTCTGTACGTTCCAATAAATGGATGGGGGGCTTCGCCCCCTGCTCGTCTCTTCTCTGTAATTTATTTTAAAAGAGGGGAGGGCTTCGCCCTCCGCAGCTCATTTTTCTGTACGTTCCAATAAATGAAGTGGGGGCTTCGCCCCCTGCTCGTCTCTTCTCTGTAATTTGTTTTAAAATGGGGGAGGGCTTCGCCCTCCACTGTTCATTTCTCTATACGTTCCAATAAATAGATGGGGGGCGGCAGCCATCTTGAATTTAGATTTTGAATAGGGCACTGTATTCTATTTGTCAAGCCCTTTCATTTGGTACCCATATTAATAGGATTGAAAACAGTAAAAGTTTTTCCGCCATTTTGTTGCGGCGGCCATCTTGAATTTAAATTTTGAAAAGTCCGCTGTATTCTACTCGTGAAGCCCTTTCATTTGACACCCATATTGATTGTATTGAAAACTAAAAAAGTTTTTCCGCCATTTTGTTGCGGCCGCCATCTTGAATTTAAATTTTGAAAAGTTCGCTGTATTCTACTCGTCAAGCCCTTTCATTTGATACCCATATTGATTGTATTGAAAACTAAAAGTTTTTCCGCCATTTTGTTGCGGCCGCCATCTTGAATTTAAATTTTGAAAAGTCCGCTGTGTTCTACTCGTCAAACCCTTTTATTTGATACCCATATAGATGAAATTAAAAATGAAAAAAAAATTACACGCTATTTTTTGCTTAAAAATGGTTATTGTGGCAACACTGTAATAGTTGGACCAATAGTTTTATGGACTTTTATGCAGATATTTATGTCTTCATGAAAACTGTAGTACATCACTTTGCTCTAATATCAATAGTTTTCTCAGCAAACGCGATATTGTGATATTTTTTTTATACGTTTTGCATACCTTGGTTTACATTATCGAATATTTGACACGGAACCCTAAATATTTTGACATTTTTATATAGCCTATGTTACTCAGGAAGAATGTAGCTTTCCAAAGGTGAAAGAATTTTTGAAATCGGTCCAGTAGTTTCGGAGCCTATTCATTACAAACATACAAACACACAAACATACAAAAATAGGTACAAATCTTTCCTCTTTATAATATTAGTATAGATATAGATATAGATATAGATATAGAAATAACTAACCATACTCCAAATAGGTGCATAGTTTGGAAGGAGTATATTTATGGTACTATACAAATACATACCGCAAACGGAGTTGCGGGCGACCGCTAGTCTGTTATAATTTTAAACATTTCTCTATTAAGATGTATTTTTATTTATATTACCTAGGTATCTGGTATATATAGCATAAGTTTTCCTTGCTATCTCCGCCTACATCATATCAAACCCATCTCAATTTCAGTCTCAGATCCTTTCCTATCTTTTGTTGACAAGTTTTGTGATTGTATCGAGTAGAGATTTGTTAATACGACTATTTTAATAGATTAAAATGCTAGACCTGGCAAGTGTGAATAGCAGCATTTAAAAAAATCGCTGGAATTTTTTATTCCAATAATTAACCGAATCCGATACCGACGCAACGGCGACGTTTTGAAACGAGCACTTAATAGGTGATCTTACAATATTACTAAAGTGATACATCTAGATAACTTCAACAAATGAGTATGTCATTATAATTTTGAAGCACGTGGCGGCGTGACTCACGCCACATTCCTTTCGGAGAAGCAGTGACCACTTCCCTCCACTTGCTAGGATCCAAACATACCTCTTTCACTTCATTCACATTCATCGCAGTCTTTAATCATTTGTAAGGTATTATAAACATTCGCTGATTATAGTAATTTCAATAAATATGCAGGTCAGTAGGTGAAAATAGGCCATTGTTTAATTTGGGACAAATATTTGGTACAATTCGTTCGACGTTCGTTCTGAATTCTTTTTGTTTAACGTAATCTTGTTTTGAACTCGTGTTTGTTGTTTGCTTGTTATTGAACTGAAATATTTTGTTGGAAAAGTTGAAATAAAAATAAAAATATTAGGTGTAAGTACATAAACAGTTTTTAAATCAAGTTCTTAAGGTATATTTTGGTAGAAGATGTCGTATCAAGAAGTCAAGGCATTAGCAGTAGATAGGTCTAAATGTTGGACTCTCCACCGACAATAGTCTAACTTTTAAATATAAATAGGCGTATGCGGAGAGAGGCCTTTGCCCAACAGTGGGACACGAGTGGCTAATTAAGATAAGATAAGACGATGACTAAACAATGATGGTTGCAATTGACATTTCAAAAAGTCATTATAGTTCAGGTTTTTACAAAAATAACATTCACATACCTACATACAGAATTATATATCTACATATTACCTATCAATTAATTACCCTTCCTAAAGTAGTATTTGACTTTTGCTCTTCCTTTAAGAATAATAAATAATTAAATGATAAACGAAATATTTCTCGAAAGAAATAGATAAAAATATGGAAACATTTTTTGATACAAAAATTAAGTACAAGTACGAGTATAATAAGAAAGATTGCCGAGAAACTGTTTCCTAATCTTTTATTTATTTAATATTTTTCCTTAACAAAGCTATATGAAAATATACCCTATTGTTATTCTATCAAGAACCTTCCGCGAGCAGTTGTTAACCATTCGAACCTAATTTACAAAGAAAACATTATCACGCCGTTTAAACCCTTTCTGTTCAAAATATCAGACAAATTTTAGAAGGAACACTTGGAATTTGAAGCGGTTCATTACTTCGAGAAAGTCTTAAGGGAAACGAATGGAAAGGTAAAGAAAATCTTTGAGCATAAAGCGGAAGGATTTTTTTGTTTGAGTAAGTTAATTTTAGTTATTAATTATTTTTTAAATTGAGAAAATAGGTGAATTATGTTGGGTTATAGCAAAAAGAAAGTGGTTTTTGACTTCCACAACAGAAAAGACGGATGACATATTATGTGGGTACGTATGTTAAAATCATAGAAAAGATATTCAGAAAATAAAGTAAAAAATAAATGATACTGCCTAACACTGGTTTTTTGAACAGTTTTTGTGTTTCTAGTCAAAATTATAAAACTTTTAACAAACACACCATAATTAATTTTAATATGCATATTTAAATTAAATGCAGTATTAAAACAAATGACTATCAATTACAAATTAAAATATTTTTTAAACATGATTTCCAGCGACGAATCCCTCCTTACACCGAGCTCATCTATACAAAATGCTACGTTTTCTACCCTCACACGAATCTGAGACAGAATTTATCCCCACCCGAGTTTATTGTACCCATCTCAGTGCCCCATTGTTGTGGGGATCTCTTTGTAGCTGCGACTCTACAGAGCTGGGGACAAGTGACAAATTATTGACTGAAAGCTAGCCGTTTCGAGTCGCCTTTTTCCAAAATCGCCGCGTTAGTTTTTGAGTGGACGAATGATGGGTCGTTTTCAGTTTAATGGTTTCCGAGTGTCAAGTTTTGGGACAAATCAGTGAATAAATATACCTACATAAGTATATAGAGTGATTCTTAATTACTGACACTGGTTAAAAGTCACCCTATAGGTACCTATAAAAGCAGACACTTAAAATATATTAGTGATGGAAGTTGTGTGAAAATCACTAAAACAGACAAAACTCGAAGATCTCATTAACTAGATACTTATCAATTTTATCAAAATCAATTAAACTATCAATGCTCCATTACACTAATGCTGTTTACACACCAAAGCCGCCGGCGCGCCGGGGAAGGCAGGCGGCTTCACGTCATACGAATGGCAGCTGTCAAAAAAGCCGGCGGCTTTGGTGTGTAGATACCACAGTAGATACCATACAGCTGTCACTGTCAATGTCAAAAATAAAAATAAGATGGCAATATCTTTAATGGATGATTTAACTTAATGAACCTTTTATGCAACTGGGAGTAAGTCGATTGGCGTCATCCAATACCTGCTTCTAGATTTAAATATTAACGCTATAGTATCCAGAACTTGCCCTCTCAAGCAAGACAAGATTGGAATATGAAATTTAAAGCGATGGAAATAGAATTCGTTGTTACACAGCACGGTATTGAAAACTACCTTTAAACTGTGATGTATGAGCTAGGTATTTCGTTTTAGTGAACAAGTAATAGGTAGTGACTTTGTGATTGATTGCTAGTGAATATTACAACCAGGTTAGAAGAGCGCAAAGTGGAGCATTTTTTTGGTAGATTTGCACTTGTTTGGAGTAGCTTCTAAATTTGGAAGGGTAATGATTTAAAAATATATTGGAAGAGAGTGGAAGGGTTATCTCTTGAATTTTTCAAAAGAGATCGTATGTCTCATTAATCTATAGTAACTTTAGTCAGACTTTTAACTCTTATAAATTCGTTTCGACTTTTTCGAGACATCTTCATGCTTTATAATGATCAAAATAAAATTCGTTTTCTTACATAATTATGGTTAACTTTTCATTATATTACCTAGTTATTTCTAAATACAAATTATAACAATTTTATAAAGTAATCAAGGATAAACATAGTTCGTGTATTTAGATCGTAGCAAGTGGAGGGAAGTGGACTCTACCTACAGGTCTATCTACACAGATCTGGGCCGTACCCGGGACGTGTCCGGGACGTATCAGGGAAAAAATATCATTCCATACATTTTCTATGGATTCATTCACACACGTTGTCATGACGACGTATTGTTTTCCATCCTGACGGGCCACGGCCCGGACACGTCCCGGGTACGGGCCGGATCTGTTTAGATACTCTGATGAGAAAGAGGCGTGACAGATATGTAGGTATGTATGTATGTAAATATAGTGCCCCAAAACCGTGTCACAATGCAAGTTGGAAAAACAATAATTGAAACTAGCCAGGCACACACAACAAACTATTGTTTGACTGAATTTTTGTGCATCGTTTTGCCATCACGCGCGCTAAGCGGTATGCAAGCAGCAATACATGTCACTGGCAGAATGTTGCGAATGCAATTTGTGGTGCAATGTGCAGTTCTATTTAGTACAAACTGACAGTTGCAGTGTATAGGTAAATGGTGTACTTCTTTGAGTTACGTTTGAAATAAGGTATGAATTGTTAATTTTAGATCTTTTGAGCGTCACGTTAATTGGACTAAACTCGTTCTTTTGAAATTGTTGATTAAAATAAAAATATAAGGTTTTTAAAGAAGTTTAATTAAACATACAGAATGCTTTAAAATAAATTTAAATTATAAAAAATAATATATAGGTATAAAAAATAATGAAATAATATCATAACGGAGATTGTTAACACATAAACACACACATTGTTTTATAAATTGTTTTACACATATTGTTTTTATATTAAAAAAAAATATGTGAAAAAAGAGTAACAAATCCACTCATCAACAAAACTAACCGTGGTCAACATTCCAACAACAAAAATACATCTTCCCGTGACAAAATATGACAAATAGATGATTTAGGTCAGTTTAGTGATTGGGGTGAAAACACCGGTAGCGTCACAAAGACGAATATCTACCGGTAAATGACCGGGAAGGTAAACCTTATGTTGGTCAATGTCCATTTTGTGACGCTTTGGCTTTTGTTACTGTGTATTGTGGAGAAAGGGCTTTCTACATATAGGTGGTTCAGTATCTGAAAAAAATTGTAGCCACAAAAGAAATGTGTTAAAATTTCAAAAAATGGTAGATTGCCTTACGGTGTTTTATGGTGATATTATACCTCTTTACGCGCATTTTAAGTTTCTGGGCGTTTTCGATAACTATTTTCTGTAAGCCATAACTATATGTTGATAAATAAATAAATATAAATATAGGTAGATTACCTTTTATTTGGGTTTTGTCAAAATAATGAGCTATGTACAAAATCGTCTATAATTGGAACTTCCCTAAATTACCTGATATTATGTCACCAATCAACCTACTTTAAAAAAAAAAACAAAAGACGATTATTAAAGGCGATTACAGCTCGCTAATAAGTAAACACGCGCCTTAAAAAAAAAATCTATTTTTTTTTTAATCTTTAATGATGACATCCAAAAACCAACTTTAATAACACTGTTCTTCCTATTAAAAAACAATCTGAACGTTTTTCCCGCTCTTTTCATTACTAAGACTCTTTTGGTTAAGGTGTACAAATAAAATTGTTCGGAAACCCCTTGGTGCGCCGTAAAAACTTTCTGAGGTCGACCTCTTGCCTATTTTACATACCCTTTAATCTCAATGCGGTGGGTTTACAGGCTTTTTCAAATTTGGAATTTATTTAAAGTATCTTAGTTTCGTTTCACTGAAAGAATCGAGCCGAGACTAGCCGTATTCGACAAAATTGTGCGATATCGTTTACCGTTTTTGGTGAGCTAATCTTGGCGTGTGACTGGATGAATCGTCATATCTTGGAAAATATATGCAATATAAGATATTTTAACAGATAATATAGCCTATCCCCCTTATTACAAAACGAGGTTTAAAGATAGTCCGACGTTAGTTCGTTTAGTTTGACGTTTTGTCCATAGCCGATATTCCACATGTTATTCTGGTGTATTTAAGCTAATTACAAGTCTATCTATCAGCGTGAAATTTTTACATTTATTCGCTACGTGCACGACAGTAGCGCCACCTAGCATGCGCAACTTTCCGGGATTATGCCAAATAATAACATATCAGTATTTTATTGCTTTCTAATAAATATAGTAAATAAACGATAAATGGAAAGACGACAAGTGGTAATTTGAGAGGAATTTGTTAAAACAGTGCATAAAATAATGGACGTCATTATAAAAACTGGTTTTGAAAGTGTAGGTTCTAACCTCAAACTTTGTTGAAAGGAAATAAATTAGTTTTAGCACAACATGTAAGAAATGTTGAAGAGTTACGAAAGAATGGCAATAGTTATTTAATACGAGCCCACATCATTCGTCAAACATCGGTGACATTAACGCCCTATGTAACGAGTTTAAACGTAAGTACTCTGATAACCTTAAATAAGTAATTTTCAAACTGTCTCAAGGAAATGATAAAAGTTTATCATAGTAAATATTTTTGACTCTTTATGCACTTGAAGGTCACGACGGTTCTCTTTCCGCACAGACTCTAGTATTTTATGATAGGTAACGTACCTATTTTAATTAACAATTATAATTTATTTATTACAGATCAATGATTCTCGTGTTGTCACTGGGGTAAAATGCAATTGTGTTTATAACCAGAGCTTTACTTTGTCACGCCTTAGAATGAAGTTTATTTTGTAGGAATAAAGTTAAAATTGACTCTACATTTTAGTAAGAAAACATTTGTATGGGAAAAAGAAAAGGTCTGTTTTAGGGCTTTCCCGGCAATTATTCGAATTTTTCTCACCGTTTAGACCTACCCTGGACTACGACAAACATTTTAAAACCAAAATCAGCTCAATCGGCCCAGCCGTTCTCGAGTTTTAATCAGACTAACGAACAACAATTCATTTTTATTTATTTACATTGACTTTACTTTCCCGGATTGTTGCGCATTTCTACCACGGCAAGCGCTGCGATCGCTTTACTATACCCCCACCATGTACTTCGCACGTAGCGAATAATATTAGTAGTATCAATCTCTCAACAAAGTACAAACAGAAAAAAGTACTAGGACAGCATAACATGTACGTAGTAGGTACTTTAACATTTGTATGTCCCTATTTCCCGAGCTCCGTTTGTAGGTAAGTTTCTTTGAAGAATGAAACAAAAACAAAGCTAACTACACACGGATGTCTCCCCTCGCGCCTCAGGGCTCTGTGTGTGTTCATTTTGACTAATTTCCAACGTAGCTCGTGTGAACACGGGTTTGCCATCACCTGCTGTTAGCTTAGTCGAATGATTATGCATTTTTGTGTATACGCTTTCGGTAGTTTTAGTTTTTGTACGTTTAAAACTACGATATTTTGGTTGACGCTGGAATTTATAAAAATCGAGTAAATTAAATCAATTTGTGAAGTTACTTTTTATTTTCTCTTTTAACTTGAAATTAAATTAATATAAGTTAATATAAACTTTAAATAGAGGTTCTATTCAAAGTTAAGTAGTTTTTTACCCGACTACGGCAAAGCCAAAAGGAAGGGTAATGTTTTTAAGATTTATCGTATCTCTTTCTTTGCAATGAAGTATTTCTATCTATCAATTTTTCTTTCAGCACTATTATAACTATAATTTTTTATGAGCTATGATTTACTAGTAACTTGTTAAATATTTAATTCTTAATGAACTAACGGAAAATCTATTTTTCAACCACTTTATTGCCAATTTCAATAAAATCCCTAAAAACACAAACTTTAACGAGTACACTTAACAAAAATAAATACAAAAACAGTTCGAAAATTCTTTCGAACAACACGGTTATTCCATCAACGGTTAATTGTTTTTTATCCATTACCGGTTTTTGCTAGTTAGCGGTTTTACCGGTTTATCGGTTTTCCGGTTTGCCTCTCCGGATAATATTATGAGGGATAGCAACAACGGTTTTCAATTTGTGGTTTCATAGTTGAGATTATTGTTTGGTTTTGTTACCGCTTAAGATTCTGTCAGGAAATTAAACTGTGTTGTGTTCTGTAACTATTTTCTTTGAGTGCTACAAGAGTGTATTAAAGAAGATCAATAAATAGAGAAGAGGAAAGACGCTTTCAATAACACTTTTAACAAGAGTTATTTTTGGTATGCCTTAAATCGTAAGTTATCTAAACAGAAATGATAAAATTTCATCTGCGAAAGAAACATGAAAAAAGTTAAAATAAAAAGATATACATTACTTATACACCCTTTCCAAAACAAAGACTTCATGAATCAAAGAGTTAAAATGTTAAATAATTAAACTATCTTATCAACGCTTATATGCGCATATGAACTGTGACGTTAGTAGATGGGCATTTAATACAAAAAGTATAAAAGTTTGTTAATTATGGCAATATTTTTCAACAAATCGCTAGACAAGTTTGATCCTTCTAATCATCGCTACTAAATCACAAACAAATTGCCAAACATCTTTAAATACCGTCATCGTCGTACCAAAGTGCATTGCAACTTATAAACTAGTTTGATGGTCTAGTAAACTCGCGACATCTCGACTTGAGACTGGAAACTTGGTCGACAGCTCGCTTATGTGTCGGATAACAATAACTTAGCTTTGCCCAACGAGGAGTTATCTACTATATGGGCGTTGAGGAGCAAGAATTTGTAAGCATTATTGAACTTTATTATTTAGCAGTTGAGTTGAGTGATTTTATTTACAATTTTGGCTGATTCAGACAGGGTAAGTACACAAGTCAGCTATCAGCGCCAATGCCTGCACCTAAACTGACTTCTAAATGAGCATCCAACCTAATTGGTACAGTAAAAAATTTCGGTATCAATTACACTCAACATCCCCCCCCTATTCGAGCTAGTATGGAGAAAAAAAAGTTAGCGACCTCTGATTAAACTTACGTCAATCGATAGAGAAAAATATTACAAAACGATTGTAGTTTGGACAAATGTCGAAAGTGATATACTTTCGGAGATATAGAACTTTGAAAATGAAAAAAAACTCTATTATTATTCAATTCAATTCAATTCTTTATTCGGTTTAAAACACACTACATTGTTTTAACAGGCATACCCAAATTAACAATGGAAATGTTGCAATAAAAAATTTAGTAAATTAAGTACCATCATAAAAACAAATCTCTTTTTAAAAAATAACAACTTAAAAATTATTTCAATAAAATTTGAAATAAAAATAAATTATAATTATTTATATTATATTATAGAGATTTTTACTATACCAGGCTCCATACAAATACGTTCGATGCCATTTACAAGTCAGCGCTGACGTCGTACTACTGTACTGACTTGAAATCAATTGAAACGGGTTTTCTTTTCGAGGCAGCGCTGATTTTCGCAACTATATCAATCATCCTTCAAGATACCTAATAAGCTTCGTATACATTTGTACTAAGAGTACATACTTGTAAAATAAAATGCACTTTTATAAGAATACGCATTGCTAATTCACCCGTCAGTGATTCCAAACTATCTATAACTATTAAACGATATCACTCAACACGTCAACTATGATAGAATACAATTATCTACCTTCAAAAGCCAATTTACTCAACTGCACCAAATTGATAGTCAGGGGATCCATTGAACCAACCAAATGGGCGGTATTTACCCAAGCAAATCCACATGAATGGACTAGTACCTATATTATGAGTCATATTTGAAAGTCTAGTCTAGAGTTATGTTTTGGGAATCGTGTCATGGCAATATTTATTATAAAAGTTAGCTGATAATTTTACATTTACGAAATTGAAAGCTTGAATTAAGTTTTGAAAACAATTTTTTTTTAATTCTTCAGAATAACAATTCAGTTGCTGAATAAAAATAGTAACATAATTATTTCAGAATAACAATTAATTAATTATGTAGCAATTACCAATTATTATCAATTAATTAAAATGCCATTCTTTTGAACAATTAAAGTTTGATAAGAACAATAAATTTAAAAATATCTAGAACCAATGAAATATAGCGGAAACAGATCAAATAAGCCTATTTCCATAAGTAATTCATTTAAAAAGAAACCTTATCCAAATGTATATGCAATTTCAAATTACAATTTGATTGAACATTTCATCAGCTTCCTCAGATGTAATAAGAAATATTAAAAACCGATCTTTTTATTCGTAATTTAATATATTATTTTGATATATTTTAATGGAAATCTATATCTCCGGAATTCCCAATGGTTGTGGTGTACTTTTCTACTTAAAAACGTCAAAGAAAAATATAGTTGATTCTAAACGGAAGACAACATTTCCTAGTAGTTAGTAACGAATTTCCTAGTAGTATAAATTGATCGACTTTTCCTTAAACCTGTTAATGGAAATTTCTAATCAATAAAAATAAAATTCTGACAATGCTAATTTTGCATTATTTTATTAAAGATTGTTGTAAAACGGTAAATAGGTAAGAAAATAAACTTTTAAAACGCATAATAATTATCTATCAACTGTGTATACTACATATATTGTCAGTAAAATAAGTACACTAGCAATACGTATTAATCACACAAGTATACTGTAGGTAGGTAGGTGATTTATTTATAGCATTATGTCTTCTTCTTTATCAGCCCTTAAATGTCCCCACCGAGGGGCACAAGTAGCGCAACATAATTCAAATTGGCTCAAAGAGTACATCCTACAACTTAAAATTTTTGAGACTATGACTTATTTTGCAATATCATTTACCATATTAAATGATACGTAAATAATGTTGTTTAATATCACTTGACAAACATTCCTCGCTATTTCCAAATTTACATACATACATACATATCGGTCGCGCCTCTCTCCCATTGAGGTAGGCAGAGACCACCTTCCTTCCACTTGCTACGATCTAAACACATCTCTTATCCAAATTTAAACTGTAAAATTATTCAAAATATTCATCAAGATAAATCCGCAGAACTCGCAATATTCTAAGCCTCCCGATCCGGTTTGCGATAGATCGCTCGATTGATCGCTTGCAAATGAATACCGGATAACTTGTTACCGCCAATAAGGATGTAAGGAAATTAAGTGGTTCAACTTCTGAGTGAGGAAATCGGCCGATATCGATCGGAAGTATTGCTCTAGAGTTCATTTGTACGCGTCGAAAGAACATTCAGTCGATTAAGCATAAGCTGGTCTCAATGAGTTGAGCCGATTTGTTAGCCAATGTTCCGATGGGCTAGTTGGTCATAAAGGGTAGTCATTTGCCATGGACATGGTGTTTTTGTATTCCTTTATTTAAGGGGACGTTATCCACCGATTAAACAGAATGGTTTATCTTACGCATACGCAACGCATACGCATCCGGTGTGTTTTGGCCTTTAGTCCTTAAACCACCTTTAAAACTCGTTTTGTAATAACGCTGAATGAGCTTTTCCAAGAATCGATAAAAAACCCTATACAAATTTAAAACACACTACATATGAGTAAAAAATGATTTATTAAGAAGTTTTTTTACTAATTAAACGCAAAAAAATTGATACATTTCAAATAAACCTAAAAGCCATATATTTTAAAGATATTTGCTAAATGTTTTAAAATAAGACGATGGATGCGCTAAGAAGTCGCGGGTAGCAACTAATTCTTCAATAGAATAATATTTATTTATTTAACAGTTTATTGTAAGATGATAGTGCATAGAGACAGAAAAAAAAGAGAAGTGTGTGTAGGGTTATAATATTAATATGTGTCCATAGTAATAGATAAATAACAAAAGTAACATAAATAAAAAGCATGTAGGTAGATATATTAAAAAAAAAACTTAGTTAAAATACCTCAAGCGAAACTCACTAAAACTCGAAAACTTTGAACATAAAATTTTGAGGTTGGCATTAATTAAATTAATCATGTCAATTTTAATTTGAAGTTTGATTAAAATTGGCAGTGTGGACGTTTAGCTGAATTTTATTATTATATTGCTAATTTGACTTGTTCTACTTTAATATTTTAACAATGTCATTTTTGTTAGACCGTGTTCAATGGAAAGTCGCAGGGGAGGCCTTTGCCTAGCAGTGGGATCTTATTGGCTAACAAAAAAAAACCCTATGTATATAAATAAATAATCCTACTAATATTATAAACTAGCTTTTACCCGCGACTTCGTCCGCATAAGTTTTTTTGTTTCCTCCCGGCTGTAAGTCCCCCTGCAACAATGTCCCTCTATCGTGTTCCGGTCCTCAACTTCACATCAAAATTTGTTCAAAAGCAACCTAAGCACATAATGGATAGCTCCGAATGTTTCCTTAATAAATATAAAAAGTAAATAAATAATGTAAATCGGTTTAAAATACTACTAACTATACCTACCTGCCAACCCCCGATGTATACAAATCAGATCAACAGTTTTGGCGTAATGTGATTCTAGACAGAGTTTTAATGTTGTAGATAGGTAGCTATGTATACGTTCCTTGTGAATTAGAATTACAAAAGTGATTAAATACTAACTTGAAGTCTTAGTAACACTCAGTTTAAAAAAAAAACATCAAAATCATTTCAGTAGCTATGGCGTCATGCGCTTCTTAACACGATCACGCTAGATTTCCGCGGGAATGAGGTATTTTCCCGCCGTAAAAGTAGCCTGTGTCCGTGCCTAGGATTCTATCTTTAAATTAACCAAGTCTTATAAAAATCCGTTCAGACGTTAAGGCGTGAATGAGGTAAACTTTTAAAACAAACGATTAAAAATCACTAACTCAATTCAGTTTTCTGCCTACTTCCTACCCCCTAAGTACGATGACGTGATCATTTTGATCTTATATCCGTTTTTAGGTAACCATCTATTACCTTACTAAATTTCATCAAAATCCGTTCAGCCGTTTAGGCATGATAGAGCAAAACTCCCAGCAAAAACCATAAAAAAAATCACTAACTCAATTCAGTTTTCTGCCTACTTCCTACCCCCTAAGTACGATGACGTGATCATTTTGATCTTATATCCGTTTTTAGGTAACCATCTATTACCTTACTAAATTTCATCAAAATCCGTTCAGCAGTTTAGACGTGAAAGAGCAAAAGTCCCAACAAAAACGACTAAAAATCACTAACTCAATTTAGTTATCTACCTACTGCCTACCCCCTAAGAACGATGGCGTGATTATTTATAGCAAATGACCATTTCTAGGTTATCATCTATCACCATACCAAATTTTATCAAAATCCGTTCAGCCGTTTAGGCGTGAAAGAGTAACAGACAGACAGACAGACAGACGGACAGACAGAGTTATACTTTCGCATTTTATAGTATATATATATATAGTATGGATATGGATAGTATGGAAGTATGGATTTATTTAGTATTAAGTGCCTAAATATAAAGTTTCATGGTTTTATCTTTGAATAATGACGATCTCCCATACTAACTTTCATCCCTTATTACCACCCCCTTAAGCCTTTTTTCGCGACAAAATATAGCCTATGTCCTTTCTCAAGGTCTAGACAACCTCTCTACCAAATTTCATTGAAATCGGTTCAGTAGTTTAGGCGTGAAAGCGTAACAGACAGACAGACAGACAGAGTTACTTTCGCATTTATAATATTAGTATGGATGTAAAAAATATGTGAAGATATTTGTTACTCTAACTTTAAAATTACTGAACTGATTTTAATGAAACGTTACAATATTGTAGCCCAGGCATCAGAACAACACATAGATTTTATTATTATAAGATATAATACGCGATACGACTATAAACTATAGAACGGCCTACAGTGTTATTAAAACTAGAAGAGAGGCAGGTGTCAGCTAATAAATTTTAAGTTGTAGTGGAAATGAATAGTAATTATATAGGAATAGTATAGGAATACTACAAAAATAGTATACGTGAATGATACTTTTAATTAGTTTTGATCGCTTTCTACAGCTTAAGAGAGTCACAAGTAAAAACTACTCTTTTCATGATTGTAGCCTTGGTCATGTTAACTGGTTTTCTTTTTACCTAAAATCTATTGAAATACCTAACAAATACAATTTTTTTTTTATTTATTACCTAACAAATACTTATAATATTACAATTTTATAAAAATATCAGCCATAATATCAGGAAATGATTGATTAAATATTTAAATAAGGTACAGGATAGAAGCCTTCGGGCTACGTAGCGCGCTACTCCCTCAGAAAATTTTATGGAGAACATAAAAAACAGTAAATAAGTGAACCATGTTACCGAGGAAATGTGATCGTTAAAATGGAAACTGTGTTTTTTTATCCTATTTACTGACACATTGTGTTGATAATTTGCTTATTTTTAAATTTTATGTGGGTCTGTGGCATGTTATAATACTTTTTTAGGTTCTAAGAACTTATGAAAGTGTAAGACTAGGTTATTACGTTTAAGTAGTTAATTAAATAGATAATTCTGACCTTATATTGAATTAAATGTCCTGATTGATAACAAAAAAATGTAGAACATGCAATTAAGTACTCAATAATCTTTTGAATAAATTGTTTTCGGAGAACAATGCTACGTCGTAGCTTAATGCTACGAAGTGCTACGAAAAGTTACAAGTTTATATCGCGTCAAGTACTTGACCGTGTTCTCTATAAAAACAACACTACAAAAAATATCACAAAAGAAACAAACAAAAACACATCGAGTGGCCAATTTTTTCTCTTTTTTTTTCAAGAGGCAGTTAACGCCTGCGTCATCGGCCCAAAGTATCAAATATGAGGTTTTTTCGAGGGCACTTGTCCTTATCACGGCTATATTGTTTAGTCAGCGCCTAAGGTTTATTGTATCCGGTATAAACGGACCTTTTCCGTGAAGACTTTCAAATTTCGAATATTAATGCTTCGTTCGTTTTTCTTTTTTTACTGAAGACTGGCTGGAAAGATTCTTAGTTCGAATTTTGTGAACCCAAAAAGTTTTTATTTGAATTATCTAATGAGATTTGAAAGAAGTTGTAGAAAGTTTTAAGACCTTTGAATAAAATTAAAAATAATATCTGTATACTGTATAATTTTTGTAAAATTTTATGTCGTTTCATTAGTAGCAGTGAGTTAAAGAAAATTTCAATACAAAATACTTTATTTTCTTACAAAAGACATGCTTGATGAATAAGTACATATTAAATCTCTGATTTAATAATAAAAAGAAACTTTAAATCTCAAATTCGAAGTACAGCTATCTTTGAAATTCAAAATTAACTGCCAAGTTCTCACTAAATCAAATTTCGAATCAGGAGTAGTCAAAGCCACTAAAGGCGATTGGCTTAAAACAAGAACGTTAGTTGTTGAATGCTCTTTGGTTCACGATATTGAGTCCCAATGACTTTGATTAACTATCCGGGTGCACCTTGAGATGTTCAGCTGTGTTTTATTTGTGTTTTAGCGGGAATTTTTCATAACCTTAAAAAGTTTTATATTATAACCTCAAAATGATAATTGGAACGAATTTAAATTCTTGTTTTTACATCAACGCGATCGTTTTTTTATTAAATGTATTAGGTTTGTGGCCTTGTGGAAATCTAGATGTGAATTTCAGATAATACAATAACTTTGAATAGGTTATTTTTCATTTAAAAGCCTTAATCTAAAGATAAGATTTTATTAATTTATATTGATTGTATGTATTAATTACATATGCTAACATTTGCACACCTGCCTGCAGGTAGAACGCACGAACTTGTTGTAGATATCTATTGAAGACCTTTACTTACTTTGTTCATGCAAATAAATTTATTTCATTACATTTCATTGGCACTAGTTAGGTAGCGTTTTTAAACGTATGAATACAGTATTATGCATGATATATTCGCACAAAATACGTTCAAAGTAAACATTGTTAGTTTCAAAATAGGAACACACTATTCGAATTTTAACGAACTCCCTAAGGACATAGACTCCGTAACTAACTCGAAACCTCTGGGAACGAAGATACGGATTTTGACATGAAACAATTGCTATCGAACTTTCCAGAACTTAATGGGGAAGTGACAAGTTAAAGTTTAACAGGATAGTATAAGTGAGTAACAAAGAAGATTGCGTGGAAGTGATTTCAAGAGAGGCCCAAGTCTGCTAATTTAAAATAGCCTCAGCTGTGTGTCAGCAGAGTGTCAATGGCATTTTATGACACATTTGGTATTCTGCTAAACAATGGCTTACAGTGCTACAAGGATCTTTTGGTACATGGTGGAAATCGGAACTAACGATATCATCTTGTAAATTGAATTTTTTTTTTGTTATTTATTCAACGCCCCCCTGACAATCTCACTCAAGTGCCAATAGATCCTTGTAGCACTGTACACTGATTGCGATCAAAAGTGTCAAAAATTACATTGACACTCTGCCGAACCCAAAACTGAGACTATTTGAAATTAACAGACTTGGGCTCCAAAATAGTATAAATGAGTATAAAAGAAGATTGGGAGAAAGATGTTTCAAGAACAGAAAAAAGTGGGTCGTGATTTTTCGAATTTTGTTTTTGTGAAAACGGTTTTGAGATTGACATTTAGGCCTTTATTTTTATTGTAGGAAATTAAGTAATATTGTGTTTTCACGAATAAGAATGCTTAATTTACTGTTGTTTTTACATTAATCTGGAAATACCAAGCCTCGTTACCTAACTGTCAAGCAAAATGAAATGTTGCTTCGCGCTTTTCAACATATGCTGTGAAAACTGCACGCGTTTCCGGATTTACGCCAAACACTTCCAAATTAATAACCACAAATGCTACATTAGCTATAATTAATTGAAATTGATATCAAATTATAATGTAACTGACAATTTCTACTTGGAAATCAATACGGGGTGAATCCCACAATTATATATCGGATTAATTGCTTTGTGATGTTCATCTGTTTGTGGAATAGATAATGAAATGTATAACTGGCTGTTTCCTCGTTCGCTATTTGATTTTACATGAAATAATTATTAATTGGTTGATGTAATATTTATTTTTTAACTTTTTATTTTTAATATGCATCGTTACGCTTGAATTACTTACAAAATGTATAAAATTAATAAAAATATGCAATTATATTATGATAAAACCGAATAGTATTGTTTTCATCAAATACTTTAGTAGAATTAGTACCTACACTTAGCTTTATTCATCAAAGCATAATAATATATCATTTACTTTAAAATCCTGTACTAATAAGTAAAAATGTAGAAGTAAAAGAAGCTACATTAAACAAAGTATGGAATAACTTTTCAAAAAGTAATAACAACACTCAAGATCAAAAACAAAACGAACTTTTTAATGACGTAATACCAAAATCTTGATAAACAAAAACATATTTTTGAGAAACTTCAAAGACGAAACTTTAATTTCGACTCGAAACTTGATTATGACAAATCTGTTTTGACTTGCGACAAATACTCGTAACTTGCTACCTTTGATTCAATCTTGAAATTCTGAGTTATTGGTACAGTCAATATTGACGAAATTTCGTAATGTTTGTATTAAGAGCAACACAAATAAGTATACCTTCCTCAAGTTGTGTACTCTAACTGTGAATGTAATTTGTAGGAAATACAGTATTTGTTCAGGTGTCAATCCAGCGGTACAAAGGTTGTATAGAACTGACAGTTGCTATTCGTCTGTAAATGGTCTATCCGGGCCGTGTCCGGGACGTGTTAGGGAAAAAATATCATTCCATACATTTTCTATGGATTCGTACACACACACGTTGTCATGACGACGTATTTTTTCCCTCCTGACAAGCCACGGCCCGGTCACGTTCCGTACACGGCCCGGATGTGTGTAGATAGATCTTAATTCTGATTTACATGTGTTAAGTTGTCAAGTAGTTAACTAAACTTTTGATTAGTTTTTAGTAACTTGATTTCAAATAAGTGTTCATTTAATACTTCTCGATTTAATACGTCTAAGTCAGCCTTTATGTTAATGTTTGAAGGTGATTAATTGTTTTCGTAGTAGGGTAGTTACTTCTCTTTACAAGAATCTAACTCTTAAATATAATAATATTAATAATTATGATGATGGTAAGGAAGTTGATGGTTACTTTTAAAACAAGATGACAAATACCTTTTAACTGAGTCCAAGAATTTTGTGAAGAAAATTAATAATGTCTATGGCTTGAGGTAAGTTTAGTTCGTGAAAAAAGTGGTTTTTGCCTATGAGGAGTATAATGTGATATATGTGTGAGAGATTTGCATAAATGAGAGATGATGAGCTATTAGTGAATCACTGAAATATATTATAATCAGTTGTTTTTTTCTGGAGTATTTTATATTTTATTGTTTGTGTCTAGGTTTCTGTCGAACCAAGCTAAGAACATGTATTTTAAATAAAGATAATTTTAGATAAATAAAATTGTGTTTTACAATTTATACAACCTAAAATATACTGTAGAAAATTGTTTCTCTTATAAAAAGTATTTATTTTCTAAGACCAAAAGTAAATTGACCTGGTTTAAACAGTAACAACGTAGAATGTAGAATCGCGTGCAGAGCTGCACTTTCTAAATTGGTCAGTGAAAAATAGGTTAAACTATATCGTTGGTTTTATGCGCTGAGGTAGATAATTCTAAAGCGGCGTGTTCGGGTGAGATAACAACTCGCAATGGAAGTAGAGTATTGTGTCCATTTATGTTATCTGTATTGACCAAATTACTGTACAGTAGGGTATGTGATTGCCTTCATTTCCTTTGAATGAGAGACTTACCCAGAGGATCATGATAGACAGATTTATTTAGTGAAGGAATGTCATAGCCCAGGTGTTGGTAATTGGATTTTTGGTCATGCAGTTTCTGTCATTTTTATGGTCGATTTATTTTTTGACACAAATGAGGTCTAAGTGATGATGATGCAACATACCCTGGAGTGCAGGATTGTCAGAAATGAGGAATTTATAAGAAAACTTGTACTTACAATGTAGCGCAAAGGGGGCACATAGCCGAGAGCGCACGAGTGGTCGCCCGCGCCTCGGCTGCGCCGCCGCGCTACCGCCGCATGGCGCCGGGCCGGCGGCCGTGCCTCCGGCCGCGCGGTCAGCCGCGCGATCCACGTTCCCGCCGCCCGCTCCCGCGCCACGCGCGCCTACCGCGACCTCACCACGTGCGCGTACAGTCCACGATTCGCCACGCCGAACAGTCCGACTGTCAACAATTACATCCACTTTAACATGACTTCACCAAATGATGCACGCGAGCGAGACAGGCCAGGCCCGCCGAGGGAATCGCGGAGCCGCTGACATGACACTCGTACGTTAATAATGTATGAAAACTTCGTCGGAGCGCGTTCGCACGATGTCGCATTGCAGGAAAACGTAATGTTTCACTTTCAGACCGAATGTAATGCGAGACATTATTGCTCTTTTTTCCCTCGAGTGAAACGAGAGTAAATTCCGCATGCAACCCGATGCGTGCGGCTCGGAGCGAGCTACGTGTCGCAAACGGCTTCAGCGGCTCCACGAATGAGTCGAGGATACTCACATTAGCATGCCAGCGCCGGGCGGTCGGTTATCAACTAGCGTTAACGTAAACAATCGAACACACGATCATTTTGCGGTGCGGATCGGTGGTTGTCACATGCCGGTCGGGCGCGGTGGGCTCGGGCCGGCGCCCGGCTCAGAGCATCGGCCCCGGGGGCTCGACGCAGGGCCTCCGCCACCACACTATGCGGCGTTTGGTGCTAAATGAGCGGATTAGGTGTGCGCGGGGCGGAAGTGTCGGAGGCGACACGCGCGTTCTTGCCACTGCAAGCCGCCACTGAGGCGGGGCGGCCCGGGCCGCGCGTCCCTCCCCCGCAGACCGCCGCCCCGCCACGTGCCGCACCGCCGCGCCACCGCGCCGCGCCATCGCGACAGCCCTCTCGCGCCCAAAGGGTTGTCGGCGAACGAAAATTGCTACTCTCGTCTTTTTATCGTGACGACAATTGGCCGTGCTTTAGTCGCCTTTGAGCTCGCCGCTTCTTTGACTAAGCTGAAAATTTATTTCTCACTTTCGGAAGAGCTCCTAGTATTTTTTCCATTCTGTAGAGATTTTGCGAGGGGCATGCTAGATCTACGTTTAGTTTTCTAGGATATGGAGTAAAATTAAAAGTAAAAAGTTATGAAAAAGAACGAGGTGGTTTCGGAGCTAAGTATTGGGGTCGGGGGTTATGTAACGCCGTGCGGGTGCCATGGCTGTTCCGCAGACGCAGAGCGCCTGTCGGAAAACCCCTAACGCAGCCCTTAAATTTCCAGAGTAGGTGGCGAGGGTGGCCGAACGAGGCCGATGTTAGCCGAGAGCGGCCGAGCGCGCGCGACCGGCGCCGCCCAGTCGATAAGGCCGTCTCCACTCGCCGAACAAAGACACTAACCAATAATAATTATATTTAATTAAGGATAACTGGACTATTTTGTTTAATAAGCATATCGCGCCTGCAGCGCTAATGGTTAGATTACCTACTCACATGAAGAGTTCAAAGATTTTAGGAAATACTTGTACAAGTTTATAAAACTTGAAGAATTTCGTGAATTACGAGCATTTTTTATACGCGCAACATAGTCTCAACGAAATATGGAAATTCAATTTGAATTTTAGATTTTAAATGTTTGAAGTTACAGAGATTCATACTCTGCTTTCATTTCTTGTTTTTATTTTGGAAATTTCAGGATGTTTGCAAAGTTTTCGTATGAGTGGTCATTAGGAGTTAACAAAAAATACCTGAATATGTATTCTCATTTAAAAACAAACTTTCTAACTGTAAAAGTTCGACAGCCATTTATTGAACCTTTATGATTTATAACAATACTTTATAAAGTTTACTTTTTATGAACTTTTTTATCGTTTTAATGTTAAAATAAAAAAAAACTTACATATAGCGTTGTTTTCTTACATAGAAGATAAGGTGACTTAATCATTTTATTTATTTAAAATAAAATGTGTCTTTACAAATAATTAATATCCTACTTTTAAAAGAATCAACCGCGCCGTGGTCAACACAACATGTTGTTTTGTCTTTTAATCGCAATATGGTTTAAAATTACATGGCTCTTTATCATTTTGTGGTTTTAATTACATTATTTGTTTTATTTTTTTATAATTAAGACTACATCTATAGTATCTACTTAATATGTACTTTAGATACTCTAGAATATTATTCTAATTGTTCTTTTGAAACATAAGTGTAATTTTGAAATACATAGTAAATTAAAGTTAACATATAAATTATATACACATAATAAAATATAATTAATTAAACGTTCGTTAACTTAGGACTCAACCTATGAGTATATACAGTACCTACCCATGTAATGCTAACACACCAAAGCCGCCGGCTTTTTGGACAGCTGTCATTCGTATGACGTAAATTCGCCGGCCTAGCCTTTGGTGTAGGCTTTGGTGTGTAGACAGCGTAAGAAGATTACAAAATATATAACTCATTCGATACAAAGTAATCAATTCAAATAAAATATAATTTAAGTAATTAAAAAAGTGTCAGAAATGCCGAATTAAAATGCCGTGACTCAATTAATAAATATCAAAGAATATTAATAAATATTAATTTAGTGGAGTGGTCCTTTATCCGACAATATTGCAATACAAACTTAATTGCGATCAAATTGTCATCGACGACGGCCCACTTGACTTTAAATTATTATTTCTTTGGCGGATCGGGTAACCTAGTATTTTCGGTAACTGGTATTTAAAGTTTTTTTATATTTAATTCAGTATTAGCTACATATTCGCTGTACTATAAATTTAAAATATTAGTTACTGCTTGCTTGAATTTTTTTTTAATGCAACGCTCATAATGGATTTTGCCGATGACAATTATAGTAAAGCGTACTCTAATTATGTATTTTACTATATTTACATACATATTTTTATACATATGAACACCTTGACAAACATTCCTCTTTATCATTAAATATTTTAAAAATAGAACACCAACTTGTCATTTTAATTTCTTAATAACATACCTAGCGATTTTTTTTACTTACTTACCTACTCAAACAAGTTCACTTTTTAAAACAACTTTTCTTATGAAGATCTATTGACTCGCTTATTTAAAAAATTAATGCCCAAATAAGAAATTGGTAGTATCAACAATAATTTGACTAAAGTACCTACTATTAGTAATAGTTACAGAAAATACCAACTAATACCTCAATCAAGGACAACTCTAGCGAGGACTAAGTAAATTGGTCTCGGGCATCTCCATAGCTCTCGCTGTTTCGCATTCTTGATTAAATTACAAGTAAATTTATTTTCTGTGAGTTCTAAGCTGTATTTATAACATAAGTTGAATTTTATATATGTATGTATGAAGCGATTGATGAATGGTTGATGTGGATGAAAGGAAAGAGGTAAGTTTAGATCGTTGTATGTGGAAGGAAGTGGCTTCTACCTGCCTCAATAGAAAAGAGGCGTGATAGATATGTATGAATACTGGGTGTAACAGAAAGGGGGTATAACGACGAAACACAGCGATAGTCTCCATGAAACTGAACAACTT
Organism: Anarsia innoxiella; assembly: GCA_947563765.1. Classification (NCBI taxonomy): domain Eukaryota; kingdom Metazoa; phylum Arthropoda; class Insecta; order Lepidoptera; family Gelechiidae; genus Anarsia; species Anarsia innoxiella. Next base: position 8,170,097 of record OX387406.1, read on the forward strand.
TCCCCAAGGAACATGGGTCATAATTAAAAAATAAAATTTGGATTCCCCATACAAAATGATCCAAATACTGACCAGCTGATTGAGTAAGTATTTACGACCCATGTTCCTTGGGGAAAGTTGTTCAGTTTCATGGGGACTATCGCTGTGTTTCGCCGTTATACCCCCTTCCTGTTACATCCTGTACAATATGCAAAATGTAAATTATTTTGTAAAGTTTTTTTTATTACCCGCAGTATTAAAGAAATGTTACGTGTTGTGTTCCAAAACATATACGAGTGAATTACTTTTTTATACTATCATGTGTAGAGTCTTTGCAGTCTATGGTAGCAGTACAAACATTGTGCATTTTCATTTGTCAGTGTTATACCTTAAGCACTTGAGTTACCTCCATATTATGATAGGTTACTTTAAAGTAAGTTATTCAATGTGTCTATAGAGCTAATAAATATACGTAGCAACTTAAAGGAAAAACTTAGTTTTTATAGATAAGTTGAAACTGCCAATATCTTGTTATCTAAGCTGAAATACTATATTTATTGATATTCGCAATAAAGCCTCAAAGCGACAGGTAAGGTAAAATTTAAGCACCTCCATAAATTCTCTTTTTTCAGTAAAAATATTTAAAAAAAAAACAAAATATTACAAGTGTCTGCTTCAAAATAAACTTTTTAATTAATTTACCATGTACTCGTAGCACTCTTCTACGGTCTTGCTACGCTTCGTAGCACATTGCTACGAGAAAGCAGATGAACTTTTTAAAGTTAATATTAGGTGCCCTGTTGCATTTTTTTATTGTTTAATGGCTTTGTGACTTGTTATAAATATGATTTGTTTGTCTGTGGATGCAATTAGAAATAAGTATTGCACTATACCTACCTACAGTATGTTTTGACACTTCTTGAAGTAAATTAATGAAATAATTCAATGAAACTTTTCCGAAGTCGAAATTTTAATTATTATTTTTTTGAATAATAATAATAATAAATATTGGGACATTTCACACACGGTCACCTAATCCCAAACTAGGCAAATCCTGTACTACGGGTATCAGGGACTGATAAACATACATAGATAAATATATAACACCCAGACACGGAACAAACATTTATGCTCATCACATAAATGTTTGTTAACCGGCGGGGATCGAACCCGCGACCCGTGCGTATGAGGCAGACTCACTACCGACTACGCTAACTGGCCTGTCAATACGATCCGTTTTTAGAGAAAAGTAATCAAGAGAAGATTAAGTGCCTGGAAGCGATTTATGGCAAACACAATAAGCAGCAGCAGCAGTATATACTAAGCTGGATGGCCCTTTCAGTATCGATCGAGACCATCTAGTGTTAAATCCCTTAATGTACTACATAATCTGTTTTTTTTGGTACTGAATAAAATATTTTCTATTCTATTCTATTCTACTCTAATAACCCAATTGCCACCAAACGCCAAAAGACCTCGTGGCAGATCATGGAAAAGGTGGTGGAATGAGTTGGATATCTGAATGTCTGAATATCTGAATGGGTAGAAGTGGGTCAGGATCAAAGAATTGTGGTTAAGGAGGAGAGAGGTATTTGCCCAGTAGCAGGGCACGAATGGCTCGCTAAGATAAGACTACACCAAAGGTTGTCTGGAAGAGATCACTTTTAGTGATAAGGCCTTTGCGCACAACGTTTTAGTTTTAAGTTTTATTCGTATTTCTTTGTGTGCAATAAAGTATTTCTATCTATCTATCTATAAGATTAGAAAAACACCCTGTACTGAAGAAGTAAGGTACTTTATCTCAAATGAGATTATTTAAAAACATTTACAAGCTTAACAAAACCGGATTAGCTAAGTGCTTCACGTCATAATGTTGAACTTATATTTTCCACACTCTGTGGTCGGCAGATCTTGTCAATGTCAATGTTACATAGACAAACATTAACGGGCTTAATTAGGGTGTGCATGTCATTGAAATTAGTGGGATAAAATAAGCGTTTAAATTTAAATATTTTGACCGATTTCTAGTTGATTTCTAGATATCCAAAGAGTAGAGAAAGAAGATAAATATTTGATTATGAGAAGATAAGTGTTTGTGTTATATAAACTAAAACTCGTATTCGTATACTTACAACTAAAGCATTTATTTTTATTAGATTATTTCTGAAATATAAATTAAATAACATAAAAAAATTCTTCACACAGTGCAAAAAAAATTAAGCACAAGTCCATCAAAAAAATTTTTTTTAATAAAACCAAATTCGCAAAAACAAAAAGGCCATTCAAGTCATGTATCTATAAAAAATCATGATGTCTTCTTCTTATTCTACAATTTAAACATTTACTACAAAAGAACTCCATAACCACACACAAAAGCAAACCTGAATACAGTTACAAAATAGCCAAAACCTCTGTTTATTCGAAATTGGAATTGGCCGGAGAACGTTCACGTCGATTTGAGTTTATTTATTGTAACATTTCGAAACACCTGCCAACTAATTCTGGAAAGGACGCTTAATTGGGTGTCAATCATTAACTGTAGGTATTTTTGAAGTTCTGGATTGTAGCGTTGATAGATATTATAAAATTGTTTTAATATTATTATGGTTTTATTCTTTAGCAAAATACAAACAACATGCTACAACTACAAAGAAAGGGTATTAATTGATGCATTAATTTAATCTGTGACTTCTCTTTGTATGTTATATGAAAAACAATACTTTTATCTAATATTTTCTTATATTTCACATCAAAATTCTTTATATTATTTTAATCCATTAAGAACTTAAAAAATATATATTTTTATTACAGTTTCATTATACATACATAATCTGCCACGCGTCTTTCCCAACGGAGTAGGCAGAGACCACTTCCCTCCACTAACTACAATCTAAACATAACTGCTAGTACTTCTTTAGTTTTTCACATTCTACACAAACAAAACCGTGTTTTGATAGCGTTTTTTATTCTAAAAGACACCACATGGTCACCCTACCTTTAACTGGCATCCTCATAGATTGGATTCTGTCACACACCAGGCTTTCAGCATAGTTCCTTGTTGGAAGGTTTCAGCCGTGTAACACGTAATAGCTCCTGAATTGACGATACAGTATTGACAGCTTTTATCGGATCAGCTGAGTGAATTTTTGGAGGAAAATCCTGCTAAAATTTACTACAAATTCAATTTGTAAAGTGAAATTTTTGATGTCATAGTTTGTTATAGTTTGGAATTTATAATAGCTTTGAAGTACATGAAGATATTCCTTTGCGTAAATAATAAAATAGTTTAGGCATTCTAATAAATGACTATCAGCTAGTTGCAAGAAAGTTCAATTAAGCCAAGTTTCCATAACACTAAAGCTGACAATTTATTGCGTAGGGACCGAGTAGGAACACTTGAAATATTTCGATGTTATTTTTCGTAAGAATCATAAAAAAATTCTATCTACACACTTAAAAAAGGTAAATCAGATAAAATCATCATCATTTTCAATACTTAAGCATTACAAATCTTCTATAATATAAAAATGAATCGCAAAATGTGTTGGTAAGCGCATAACCCTACAACGCCTGGACCAATTTTATCAATTCTTTTTTAAATGTTCATTGAAGTCCAAGGACGGTTTTTACGTGAAGAAAAAATCGGATAATTGCCGCGAAAGCCCTAAGGTGAAACAAAGTTCGCCGGGACAGCTATTCTTAAAAAAAACGTAAATCTCAGTAAAACTTTACGTAAAAATTAATTTGTGGCGCAACCGGCTGTACTAAGAAAAACTAATCTAGAAATAAAACACCGTCGCAGATTTTAATTGAGAAATCTTATCTCGAGCTCGGACGAGTTCATTAACACATTTTCATTAAAAATAGTAAAGCTCGGCATCACTAGACGCTGCACTTTTTCAATCCTAATTAGCTCGTTAGATAGATAACTTCCGTTAAGATTGTAGGGAAGTCGTGTGTCGGATACGATTATTAATCGGAAGTTACAATTACAGGAGATTTTTATGACTATATTGTCACTCATCGGGACTTTTGTAGTTGTAACAGAACCGAACCGAACGTAACTAAGCCGAAATAAAATGAGAACTAAACTAAAGAAAAATGGCCATAATATGAAAAAAAAATCATAAAGAATGTTTAATCAGCAGACACATTAGTCAAATTCAATAAAGATTTATTTATAGATAACCCAAAATTACACTTAGCATGGGAACAAAATTTTTTCCTTTATAATTATAACATATATACATACGAGTACTACGGAAGAAGTTGTTAAAATTAACATTAAAATTTTCGATAAAAGGAACAGACACACTAATGGTCACTCTACACATATCCGAGATAGACCTTTAACGTGTCAACAAAAACGCAATCCGCTGTCTTTTAACTTTCAACTAATTAACTAACTTGGTGGTCCAAAGAAACACTATGATTACAAATGCCCTCGTGCCTTTAAGGTTAAGAATACTCCTAGCTTTTAAACATAACTTATAACACTTACCTAGAACCTAGAACAGAAAAAGTTTATATGACAACAAGTATTTTCCACAGTCCGCCATTTTGTGAGCTACAACTTGCAAAGTAAGTCCTGTCAAACTTGCCTATCAAGCACCTCTAGGCTTGTCGCTGGGGAATACTCTTCAATATTCTGATTTCAGGGGTGCCGTTGTCATTGTGCATTATTACTTAGATAAAGATGTACACACGCTTAAACACGATAAGCTCGGTAGAAACAAACTGATCTACGCAATATACATAATGCATTATGTCAATTTGTTCCATACAAATAATATGTCTAGAAACACGCTTGTTACAAGCCCACGTAGGATAGCGTTAAACAAGTGTGTTTTATAATAATAGTCATGTAATTTTTTATGGAGCAGATTTTCAAAATTCGTTGCGAATGTTGCGTATACAGCTGCTACATAAAAATATTACCTATGATTAAAAGCACACTCCTCACGCGCACACGTGGGATAGCGTTACGTGTGACAAGGTGTTTTTTTTTTAGCCTATTTCGTCCCACGGCCAACGTCGCCGAGGTAGGCCCAAAAAACGATGGAGTGACGACCTACGCTCATTCAGAGAAGATTGGTGGGATGCAGCTAATAACAGGAGTGTTTGGAGAGGCATGGGAGAGGCTTTTGCCCAGCAGTTTGACGAAATTGGCTAAGGTGTGTTTATAATCATAATATTTCTATGGAACAGATAGTCATTATTATGTTTCGTACGTTGCATAATAATATGACATCTGTTACATATAAATATTATGATTAGAAACACCCTTGTGACACGCAACGCTATACCACGTGTGCGTATTGTCATAATGCCTTTTGCGTACGTGGAATAGACTTTTATTTTGAAGCTATTTTATGTAGTAGGTAGCTATTTCATCTAACTTCCAACTCACACTCCTACCGTTGCTATGGCAACCCTAGAGCATCGGTCCTCATTCGATTTGTGAAATCAATTTGTCTCGCTTGCAGCAGGTAACCTAATATTTCCATTACCGATAACAGAGGACGATTTTTTCCGACGCTGCTGAGGACTTTCTAAAAATGACTCGGAGACTGTAGTTATATAGAGATTTTATAAAAGATATTGATTTTTCATGGTTTTAGCTGCCGCATTTAAAAATAAATGTATTTTTTAAATTTCTATGCATTGTTTAGTACACATGTATAGGTATGTATAGGTAGATGTACGCATACGATACATAATATGATGATATATAAGCATACGATGATAGTTTGAAAGTAAATGTACATACTTATATATTTTTCACGCCTCTTTCCCATGGGGGTAGGCAGGGATCACCAAGAAAATGTGATTGTTTTTTGTTTTCGATCAGTTCTTATAAGAACAGGATTCTTAATTTAAAACGGATACAGAATATTTAAAAAAAGATCCAAAATAAACTTTGAATACGAAAGCAAATACAAGTAGGTTTAAAACAACTTCAGAATATATAAAAAAAAAAACATTCCATCCATAATATTTTTGAATAGCAAATATAAATAAAACTCAACCGATTTAACCACGAAGCTTAAACACGAGTATCTTTCACAAAGTGTTATAATTCAAAAAGTTTTTAACACATTTCCACAAGAAAGAAGCATTATGCATTTGCTAAATGCATTTGGAAAGAATAATAAGTTTTTCGCTTAAGTTATCAAGTTATCATATTACTTAACTTGGCGTTAAGTAAGAAACTGTCACGTCTTATATTTTTTAATATTTTTAGTCGAGTTATTTAAAATTTAGGCCGACAAAATAGCACTATATATTAAGATCAAATACAATGGGATATACAATGGAATAAAATGAAAATAGATGAATATTATTTATACATACATACATACATACATACATATCCGTCACGCCTTTCTCCCATTCGGGTAGGCAGAGACCACTTCCTTCCACTTGTTACGATCGAAACACACCTCTTTCGCTTCATCCACACTTATCAGACGCCTCATCACATGCCTGTCAGTTTAGGGTAATATTGATTTTGCCTTTCTTGAACAAGTCCCCGATTTATACCTATTTTAAATTAAAAGAGAACTAAAAATAGATTATTGTTTTAATATTTTGCGTGATATTTGTCCTAACTTTTGTTTATACATTCCTTTAATAGTGTCCACATACCAAAGCCGCCATGTTTGGCCGGCGGCCTTCATTTGTTTAAAATTTTTTGAAAATAAGTAATTAAAACTGCTGCGTAGGTGAAACTTATATTATGATATTAGGTACTATTCTTACTATGGTCTGTATTGTACCCTATGCAATGCAAATAAACTCATTGTCTTTCATTCATACATTCAAGGCCGCGATTTATTAATAATACTCGTAGCAATAAAATTCTCTATTACATCTTCCTTACCCATTAAAATCGTTTGAAATAACAATAAATAGTCTGTTAATAGAATATCATACAAATCCTTAATAGATTTATGACTTCTGTAATTGAATTTCCTTTTCAATTGACGTTAAAAATAGCCAATGCAATACCCTTGCATGACCGGAACACTAGACTGCCTGAGGCGCAGTACAATTTCATTTATTACTTTTTAGAAATCGGCCGTCGGTCTCGGTACGATACGGTCGGAAAGAAATTATGTAATTTTGTTATGATATTGAAGGAAAACTATTTTGTTCGACCTTTTTGTTTTATTTTGTGTAGTTTGTTGTGTGTGATGTTTTTGAGTGGATATTTGGAGTAGACTATCGATTTGAGACAAGAACAATGACGTAGGTATATTTGAATCATGAAATTAAATTAATATTATAAGATATTGTAATTAGGGTAGTTTTTCATGATTAATTTTAATAAATAAAAAAAAGAATATTTTGAAAGAGACATCTTCATTTAAAACGTCACTTTGGACGTGCAAATGAGTAAATTGAAATATTGTGACGCGTAGAAGATTTTTTTAGGGTGCATGTTAAGGTTAAAGATTAATTTATTACTAATTATATTCAAGTAATTTCCATTTTTTGTTTCTACTAATCAAACTTATATTTTTTTTACATTATCTTTTTAACACCATGTCACCAATTGTAGAACCTACTACTAATACGTAACGACCCTAAAGCCTAATAAAAACTATTCGCCACCAAAAACAAAAGACTGGCGCAAAGCCAATCACAATTTTCTTTGCCAACGTCGTTGCAACTAATGCCACAGTGTACAAACGTCCGGATTGAGTGATCAAATTAATTTCGCGGCGGTGCAGGCATTCCTCTACTCTGTGCAATGCATGTTAGAATTGCTTAATTACTGCTAAGCAACTTGTAGGGTGAGAAGTCTTGGAAGTTAGGTTGGTTGTATTGAGTGTTAAATTGATTTAAATGCATTATAGGATTTGGTCGACGTGTTAAAGAAACAAGATTTTGGATAATTACAAATTCTCGTCAGAGCTCATTCTCAGAAGCATGTATTTGGTTAATGTATAATGGTTTCAATGTTAGAGCATTTACGAAGCTAGAATTATGAAAATCGGATCTAATGTACAAAATATAGGAACATGGTATTGTTACATAAAGTTTGCTTATCGATTACAAATTCACTTAAGGGCGTCGTATCTAGCGCTTCATTCGCGCTTTAAAAAAAAACGTGGGCGCGTATACGGGTGTATACGTTCAAATCGGTGTGGTGTCTTGTCAATATCATCTTGGACTATATGAGCTTAGTGGATGTACGCGCCACGCGCTTTATAAAAACGCTCATCTGAAAATCTTTTTTATTTCCATTCCGCAAACCTGTTCTCTTTAATTATAAATGTTAATAATTACTCTATTTAGAACATCTTACATAGGCTGACTAATTCCAAAACACTTTGGTAGCGAGCTTCAAAGAATTTTCGAGAAATGTTGCCTGTTCCAAGCATTTATAGGCCACGCCTTCACTGTAAAGTGACAACATCAAAGGTCTAAGATAAAGTGATTAACACGGCATCTTGTAGTTTGAAATACTTGGCAAAGTGTTGGAGGTTGCGGTGATGCTTTCAGAGGAACATGGTTATACTGTTTTAGAATTATATTATACCCATATTTAATTAATTTGTTGTTATTTAAAGTCTTAGATATTACTTATATTAACTTTTATTTGAGTTTATTGCGACTCGTCGCATTTCTTGATTTTCAAGACATTTTTTTTATATAAAGGATGTAAGCATGCCGGGGAGAACTTTGCCCAGCAGTGGGACATAATGAGCTATTAAAAATAATATTTATGCGAAGGGCATTTAAGATTTTCTCACTAAACAAATTTTTTGCCAAAAACATAGATTAACAAGGATCGTCAACGCCCTTTTCATGTCTATGAAATCTAAAAGAACTAAATTAACACACGTATGTGCTTGAACAACGTAAACTACAGCATTAGCTACTATATTTAGCTATGCAATCTAGTGTAGGGCTACTCAACTCGTCCGCAAGAACCGTAAATTTACAACTAGAATTCTTAAAAGCCTTCTAGAGCGAAAAGATATCACTGAACTTGCCTGAATTGAAAAGAAAATTTTCAGTGCTTTAGCAAGATCTAGTGATTTATGTAGATACGATAGCTATGAGAATGGATTGAATTTTATAGGCTACTTATTAAGCTATATTCGGTTCGCTCTTTTTTGGTACTCGGTTTTCGATACATACATATCCGTCACGCCTCTCTCCAGTCGGAGTAGGTAGAGACCACTTGTTCACTTGCTACGATCCAGCCACACTTCTTTCGCTTTGCCAGAAAAAAACGCCTAACCTAGCTGGCGACTCAACCGCCAGTGCATCAAATCCTAAGCACGTAAACAAATCCAGATACATATCTGTAACGCCTCTTTCTTATCCTGCTCTTGCTACAATCCAAACGCACTTCCTTCGCTTCATCCACATTCATCAGTCACCTCATACATGCAAATTAACTTATCCAAAACAAACCCCTCGAGATCCCAAAAACGATGTTCAATACTTGCAGCTTGTAACATTACACGAAACTTTTCCAAGATTGAGCACTAGAGCTAAGACGAGCTAGCAATCAAATTCCAATCGAAGCAAGAAGCGAGGACCTTCTCGAAAATTCTAGAAGTTTCAGGAAATAACCTTAACATGCACGTTCATGGAAACCAGTTTGTGTTGCAGACGACGTCTAACACAATTTGCTGGCAGCATATCTGCTATGTTCACGTTGACGTAGTATATTTAATACATACAGACCCTTTTCTTTTTAAATGCCTGAATTTGCGAAAAATAGAACATATTTACTTGATTTTTTTGTTTACAAAGTCTATTCGTTCATAACTTAAGTAGTTGTGTTGCGTATTTTTTTTTATATTTTTGTTTGCAAAATGTTGTGTTAGTTTAGGCTTAAAAAATTACAGCAATTTTCTTAATAACAAGTATTAAAAAGTTAAGTAAAACATTTTGAATGATGGCTTATAATTAGTAAACATGCCAATTCTTATTTTGAATGTGTAGTCAAACATCTTGGACGAAGTATTCTCAGTACTTCGTACCTTGAAACCAAGGTACAAAGATATACCAATCATACTTAGATGTTATTTTGAAGTTACCAACTGGCGTATACACTTTTATAAACCTGTGAGTCTTGTGAATTCCATGTCAATGCATATCGCTAAACAGTTTATCGGCACTTTATGTTTATGAACGAAAGTATATTTAGATGGTGCTTAGCTAGGTTACCTTTAAAATTTATGGTCATATCTTATGTGATGTTTTCTTGTAAAGTCTGCATGAAAGTGTCTTTGAAGACGCCAAGACGGTTTAGCGTTAAGATAAGTCAGTTTAAGTGAATATTTTGAATATTTCTAGTGAAATATTATATTGTGGGAAGTGGTCTCTGCCTACCTCGATGGGGGAAAGGCGTGAGCAACATGTATGTATGGATGTATATTGTAGTGAATATGAACTAAAACTGATAGAGGTGTGTTTGGATCGTTGTACCTAAGTGGAGGGAAGTGGTCTCTGCCTACCTCGATGGGAAAAAGGCGTGACAGATATGAACTCGTATATAGGTACGAGTAAGAAACACAAAAACTCTCGAAAAGATCAAATACAAGATAAAACCCATAGCAACTTAAATTCTAAGAATAAAACGTTTTTATTTATAGATATCAATGTGAAAATACATACAGGATGCTTTGAATTATTTCACCTTCTTCTATGAATTAAAGCTTTTTTGAATTAAATTAACAAAAATAATTTACCTTTTCATAGAAACATTTAAAAAGGTCTAAAATAAGTGTTTTTTCTCTATTTTTTACTGTAAGTTATTTAGATTCATAGATAGATGCGATCTTTTGAATTTAGATAGACGGCTTATAAAACACCCTGTATATGTTATCTTGTGATATAACAAAGGGAACAAGCCTAGATACGGTTTCGTCACGTTCATACGTGACAAGAATGAAACAAAATTCAATTCTAAAAATTTTCACAAAACATTTTTTTTTTTCGCAAAATCAAATATAGAAGAAACGAATGCTTAAAAATATCTTTTGTGGGCAAAAGAAGCCTTTATTTATGACTCTTGGTATTTCTAAGAAAAAAAAACTTATATCTAGAGATCGAATTCATTAAAAAACTCTCAATTGCAGAAAAGCTGGCTAAAGTTAATAAATCATTAAAATATAGTGCCGACTTCTTTAGATTTACTATTGAATAAATTAACAAAAGTTTCTCAAAATCATATTTTTTTAGATTTTTCAAGGAAATAACTAAGATCAACGTGCTTTTGACGCAAATAAAAATAGTCATACTTAATATTTAGTCAAAAAGTCTTAATATGGCTAGTCTTTGTTACTAGTTTAAGCAAAATCATTGAAAAAAACACAATATTTTGCTGTGATGCGTATCATCACCCTTTCCTGCTACTACTCCGCTCCTGTCTGTAATGTGTCAAAATGCGTGCAAAACGCGCGCATTTTGGTAGCGGAAAAAAAACGTGTACGCTCCGCAAACGCGCCTACGTCTGCAATATCTCAAAAATATTCAAGTTGGCTAATTGTACTAATCACTACATAATTGGTACTCGACAACATCGCTTGAAATCTTTGATTGAAAGAAATTCCTATAAACACAATATTAAAGTTCAAATTCAGTATCTTACAAGTAAGTATCCAGGCACAGTAAACTCAGAATCTCACTAAACCTTACCTCAAAAGATTTAAAGTCGCTTTTAACGTTTTATGAGTGTAAAAGAAAACTTTGTAAGTAGCATCGTATTACAACACCTCTTTTCATGGGACCAATAAAACATCAAATAGGTTTATTTGATTTTGGAAACCGACGATCGGTTTGTTCTTTGATCCTTTTTTACCCGACTACGGCAAAGCCAAAAGGAAGGGTAATGTTTTTGGTAGTCTATGTATGTATGTATGCTCCACCGTAGCATCTAAACTACTGAACCGATTTTAATGAACGAGGTGTCAAAATATTCGTAATAATTAGAGGTATAGATTTTTTATTACTTTTACTATGAAATAGTGGTATAAACAATACCCGTTATTACAAAACGAGTTTTAAATATACATAGTTCTATTATAGGGTCAACGAGAGAATGCGTTCCTGACACATGTGATTAGTGATGTAACCTTACGTAACTGATATTTTTTATTACCTACTAGAAATTAATATCACAATGTGGTTCGTTAGTCTCGTTTGCAATTTTTACCCGACTACGCCAAATCAGAAGGAGAGTTATGTTTTTAGAGAGTAGGTATGTATGTATGTATAATATTTTAGCACGCTCTACACTACATAAACAAGATTAGATAACATATTTTCGGCCAGTTCTAGCAAAAAAACAACAGATTTCGAAAATAATTGCACGCACTAAAAATAATAATACATTTCGGGCTTTCGGAAGAAAACGTGGAGCGTTTTGTCCGAAAAGAGAAAGGATTATACATACTTATAAACGCTCCACGATTTCTTTCGAATGTCCAAAATATCCTTATTATTTTATAATTTTTACTGCGTGCTAAAAGCGCGTTCTTTATTTTTTTAAACTATTAATTTGATGGACATAGCCGTTAATCGTTACTTTTCGTTAATTTTGACCGCTATTTTTGTCACATCACTAAAAAAATTAATGGCTGCCAAAACCTTGTAGCAGCGCAGTATATTTTTTGAAAATTATTGTTTTCTTAACTTTAATTGTAATTCAAAGTGCAAATTTACCGTGATTGTTCATAATTTGACATAATAATGTAGTTTTTATAGCTTGTTACTTGTTAATTGGGCGAATAGACGAAAACATTTTTTTATCGTAAATTGAGAGCCGCCTCAAAGTTATATCGGCAAGTCAATCACCACCTGTCAGGAACGCATTCTCTCGTTGACCCTATAATAGTTCTAGTCATTTTTTGACAATTTGTCTATAGCCGAAACGTTATTTATCTGAGTTGGTGTGGGAGAGGCCCCATTTTTTTTTCATATACAAATGAGTTTATGACAGCGTGCCAAGGTTGCGCCTAGTTTTCTCATAGTTTTCTTGGTAGATGACTTGTCAAACGATAAGTAGTACCATACTAAAAGTTGCCATTTTGCGCCAGACCAGGCACGCAGATCCAGACGGTATGGCTCTTCCTAAGGAAGAATATATTCTATACTCGAAGGTTCTAGGACTATGAATACAACTCGTTTTGTATTATGAGGGAATGTGTTTCGACTAGGTTTGAATACAGGTTATTATAATTAAAAGTACATATGATTATACTTACAAACACCGAGACTTAGGGAGATACCTCTGTACATTACAAACATTACAATAATGTTTGTGAGAATTTTGTCTGGTGAGAATCGAAGCCAGAACCTATGACATGGTAAGCATGGTCACTACCAACCACGACAATTGGCCAATCTAGGGAAGATTCTATTCTCTATATAAGTGTGGCTATAACTTTAAACCTTCGATATTTATCGTCTTTTGTCAAAACACTTGAACATGGAATTTCTCTGGTGGACCATCATCCAGCTTGTTAAATCTTATCTTATTTTATCTAGCCATCGGTGTCCCACTGATAGGCAAAGGTTTCTCTCCTCTTCTGCCGCGATTCCCTGTTCTGGACCGCCTTTGCCCAGATATCCAAGAAAGTGTCAAGCTTATTTCGTCACCTTTTTTGTGGTCTGCCGCCAGGTCTTTTGGCGGTTGGTTGCCATTAAGTTGCTGTCATTGCCCAGAGATCGTTAAAGCTGCCTACCAGTAAATAAAATAATATATAAAAAAGTACATAAAATTACCACCAATAACGATAATACACCTCTCTTTTCCTCTCCATCAAAACCCACGTACACTTCAACCGAAAAGCAGTATAACCCTTCTAAGCAAAATTGGTAGCCTCGCTCGTTTTATTTGGGGGCAACTCGGCCGGTTTTTGAATGCGCCGGCTGCAAGGGAAATACCAATTATTCGACCGGTCGGCAGTGCACTAGCCTAGCCTCAACGATTTTAAATTGAATTTCACGGAATTACGACGACTATTTTCGGTAGGTTTGGAATATACGGGGCTAAATTGTGGAGACGTCGCGGTTTTGAGGTGTGTTTTGATTGGATTATGACATTGGTTCGGCCGTTCCCAATATTCACTCTGGTCTCTGGTTTTAATAATAAAATAAACTTTTTTTTGTAATTGTCTTAGAATTTTTCAAAAAATGTATGGGATTCTTCTGAAAGATAAATCAAAAGTGATAGTTAAGTACCTACTGCCGGTCTCGGATAGCTATCTGTCTTTAAATATTGGGAACGGCTGTAAGGGCTTAAACATAAATTCACGACGCGACGCGAATTTATGTTTTGGCCCTAAGTAGTGATAACGTAAGTTAGATCCCGTAGGATCAAACTTACCAAAAAAATTTAGAGGTTGAGTTAATGCTATTAATTTATTTATTTACTGCTTTACCCTGTATTTAATGAACGAAAACATACAAAACAACAATAACTCGATGTGCCTTACGAGAAGTGGAACAGACTCCTTTCACAAAGGATTAAAGCACAATTTCAACCCCGTATATTTACACCCCCAGCGGCTTCAATTTTCGAAGGAATCAGCGCTGAGAAATTACTCTTCGATTGTGTAGTTTGTTTGGGAACGTCCTCAAACTCTTCTAACACATATTTTCGGGATTGGAAGAAAGTTAGTACACGCGTATTGAATGGTTTGACCTTGAGACGGTTTGGGTAAAATAGTTTTTGAAGGATGCTTACAAATCTATCGAGAATCAAACTACATACTCGTAAATGTAATATCTTCTTAACAAATACAACGATGGGTTTTCCAATTTAACAATACTATGACCTATTTTAAAGAAATGATTAAAGCTTCTCAGTAAAGTTCCACATTTTATCTGGTTAAGGGCCAACACATAAATTCACGACACGACGCGACACAACGCGACGCGACACGACACGACGTCGTAGATTTTCACGATGCGACGTCTTACGACGTCGTGTCGCATCGCGTCGTGTCGTGAATTTATATTTTTGCCCTAACCTAAAGTATAGATTTAGTAAACAACTAGTGAAGATGTTTGTCTCTTTCACGCAAAAACCACTGAACAGATTTTAATGAAACTTTACAATATTGTAGCTTGCACATCGGAACAGCGCCAAGGCTATATTAATTTGAGATATTGTGTATTTTTTTTAAGATATCACGATAAAAGTGTATGAAATCACGGACAGCCTTTATTAAGCAGGTACCTATATATGCGGGCTACAATATGTATTTTCCCCATAATTACGAAGCGTCTCACAAAATTATGAAGTTAAATACTTACGTGAACTCAAGGCTTTCAAGTTGTTCTTATACAACATTTCAAAATATAAGTATTCTTCAAAGAAAGTTCCACTTAACTTAGTAGATACAATTTGTATGAAATGTATAATGTATGTAAAATTGATTGCCAATAACGACCCCTAATTTCTCATATAAGGAAGATTATTTGAATCTATAACACATTGTAAAAGTACACTGGCGTGCAAAGTTAGGTGGAGTCTCAAGCAATAAAGTAATTTAAGGCATGCCTTTGTAGGCCATTTATGATGATGAACACATCAACGTAAAGTGACTTTGTTATAGACTGACGTAAGAAATTTTCATGTAAAATTCGTTTTTATTGATTGGTCGTTGTGGACGTCCACTGCTGGACAAAAGCCTCCTCCAAGTATGTCCACTACGACCGGTCTAGCGCTGCCCACATCCACAGGCTTCCTGCGACTTTTACCAGGTTGTCGGTTCACCTTGTTGGGAGGCTTTGCCACACTGCATCGTCCGGTACGTGGTCGCCACTCCAGAACCTTTCTACCCCATTGTCTATCGATCCTGCGAGCAATGAGCTCAACCCACTGCCATTTAAGATTTGCGATTCTTAGAGCAATGTCAGTTGCCTTGGTTCTTCTGCGGATCTCATCATTTCTATGCTCATGTAGAGTAACTCCGAGCATAGCCTTAGCATAGCATAGCTTTGGGAGACCTTGAGCTTTCTTATGAGGCGCATTGTTAATCAGTCATCACTGTAATTGTGACCCTAGTAGCCAAGACCGAAAGAAATGACGCAATCTGAAGAAAGCCTTCACCGATATGGTTGAAAATGGTTAAGAAGCGAGAGAAACATCTTTGCAACAAATCGATTAGCAGAATTAACTCCGTTAAAGACCCTTTAAGCCACCTCCAAAAGATGACGCGATAACAACTTATAATCGATATTCCCATAAAGCCAACTTCAAATATGAATTTCATACAATAACAACTTTGTTCAGGATCATTTCAATAATATTCCAAGTTTAATAGGCACGTAAGGCAAGCTTCGGGCGGTAATAAAATTTAGCGTATCGTGAGATTTGCGTTTATAAAGGATTGTGGATGAAAATGTTAAGAGTTGCACCAAGTCTAACTGATTCTTCTTCTTCTTATTTAAAAGCTTAGCTCTTGTCGGTGGAGCCTCTTCCATCCCTCTCTATTTTCTACCTTCTTTTTAACATCTTGATACGAAATGACACCCGCCTTTTCCTTCACCTGTTCTAGGAACGTCCGTCTGGGTTTTCCTCTCTTCCTTTTTCCTTTATTATCCCACTAATAATATAATGTGAATATGCCTATGGATGGATGTGAGAATGTTTGTTAGTCTTTCACGCAAAAATCACTTAATCGATTTTAATAAAACTTCACAATATTTTAGCTTGCAGACCAGAATTACACATTCACACTACTGGCATTAACTTCCTGTAGTTTAAGTTTTAGTTAAAATATAAAAGTAATAATAATTGTAGTTTATAACACTGACTTTTTCCAATAATTCGTTTATCTAGATTTATCAGAAGTCTTGTTAACGGTAGAGTTTCAATTGAATACACCTATGGCCGAATTCCCATACATTTTTGGCCAATCTCCTTTAAGTTATCGTGAGTTTTGTGACTCCAACCAAATTTATTGCGCGAACTTTTTCACGCGATCCATTTGTTAATCTGCGAGTAGCATTTTCTTCCTTGAAAATACGACCGGTGATATGTCTCCTTCTTTTTCATACGGGAATGCGAATTCCGTGCGTAACGCTTTTTTTCTACGTAATGTGGTGAACTTTTTTTTGTAAATTATTGTCGATTGATCGCTGGTTTTATTGCAGTAGGTTTTTTGTTCTTAATTTGATTTATTGGTTCGTTTTTGTATAGATCAGTGCGATAAGTAGTTCGGTGAACTAGTGAAGTGAGTCCTCGCCGGCAGTGTGAACAGTTAGACCCAGAACACAATGAATCGCAACTGCAACGCAACTGAAACTGCTTGTTACTTTTGTGTTGCATCGAAGTTTCTGCTATAGACTTCTTTAGAAAACACACGACGCAACTAGTTTTGTAACGTTTCGTTTCTCTTTTGTTTACACGGTATCAAACATATCCTACCGTGTTGAACGTTATAAATAGCCGATAGTAAGTTGTTTTGTCGCGCGTCGTTGGACAACTGCCTAATATTTATGTACTTATTAGAAAATTAAAAAAAAATACTTATTTTGATTGGTTGTATTATTTTCCGCTGTTAATGTTACATGTTTTATGATAAAATTACTAAAAGTTAGGCAGTTTTCCCATCAAGAAAAACGGGACAACGCTACAGTGTTGCTACTTTTTATTTTTTACTCTTTTTTGCCTGGCTGTACGTCATTTAGCCAACGCGAACACTCTTTTAAACCTCAACACAAATAATATCTAAACTCAATGAATAATGTATTTTCCTCTAATTCCGTACGTATTTAGGCGTTTAGCATAAAATTTGAATATTACGCATTGGCATACATCTTACAGTTAGCAACTTAGATTACTTGTAAAGGGGCGTTCATGAATTACGTGATCAGTAAAGTATGTATCTGTAAAATCTGTTAAGGTAACATTTTTTTTGCAATCGATAATGTGTTGTTTCATTTAACAATAGTCTTTCATGAGTAATTGGTGATTTTATGATTTTTTATGTAATTTTATTTTTGCCTTTAGAAAAGTGCCTTAAGATAAAAAAAACTCATTCAGTATCCAAATAAAAAATTTACGGTTTTATTAATAAAAATATATTTTAAATTATTTTTTAATTACTACACACATTCAAACAGATTTTTCCATTTTCTTTAAGTTAAGATTATTAAAAGTAAACAATAGTGAGATTGCATGAGATTACTCGAACCCCCCTACCCCATAAACTCACGTAAATTCTTAAAGACCCCTCACCGTACTTGTTAGGCCAAACTTTCAAGGATGCTGTAACATAGCCTAAGTATTATGAAGTCGGTTAAGTAGAACATTAATTTACATTATTGATGTACCTATACAAAGAATTGGACTATATTTGTGAAGTTACCACTCATTTTCTTAAGTTAAATAAGAAAAGTTATAAAAAGGATCTAGTTTAATATAACTTCTTAATTATTATTTTTTATAAAACTAGTAGGGCGTTGAGAATTCAACTGAATAAGTAATGTCTATGATAAACAGTATTCTAGTTTTTCTTTTATATGGCAACTGCTATTATAGATTCTGCTAATGTTTTTTTAGCCTATTTCGTCCCACTGCTGGGCGAAAGCCTCTTCCATGCCTCTCCAAACACTCCTGTTATTAGCTGCTGGTGGTGGGAACCAATCTTCCCTGAATGAGCGACTGAGCGTAGGTCGTCACGTCACTCCATCGTTTTTCGGGCCTTCCTCGGCGACGTTGGCTCGCCCAGCGCTGCCAATGTTAATTGATGTAAAGTTTACTATGACTATTTACTGGACATGTTTGCCATATGCACCGGATTGATGGGCCAACTGGTTCTCGACGGCCAGACGTGGAGGTCGGCTTAAAAGAAGATGGCGCGACGATCTGGATGTATAGGTACTTGGCAAGCTCGCCAGAAGTTATCGGAGATAGGGAATCATGGAAGAATGCGGGGGAGGCGTCTTCCCCAGCATTGGGACACAATAGGCTACTAAAAAGCTATATAATATTTTATGATATAAATACTCAAAACAAACATCTCCGTTTATGTCGCAGCAATATTTGCCTCTAGTGGAAATCGAACCAACGACCATTATCCCAAGATAATTCATAAAGATGATTTACAAACAATGTTATATCAAAAATACTTTTTTTAACTTAACATTTCTCCAAACATGAAAAGTAGCACAGACTATTCGAAATTGGGTCTCGCCTCTAGCTAGCGATGTTTCATACTTAAAAGAAACCTAACTTTATAATAACATGATATTTTCATATTTTGCCCGCACTAACAACGCGGAGCCAACTCGGAATTTTTTCTAAAGGTGCGTACAGACCATGTAACATGTTATTTAACTTGTGTTTTATAACACGTCCACACTATGTAACCTTGTTATTCAACATTGCAACATAAAATAATACTGTACACATTAGAATAACAATGCAATATAACAATGTTAAATAACCATTGTCGTTTGTCGTTCTTCAGTACAATCCACGCGATCAAAGTTATATAACATTGTTGTACATATCAATAACATGTTACTATACCATGTTTTATAACATTCAGTGTCCACATTATGTAAAACATGTTGTATAACAATGTTATGTTGTCTACACACCAAAGCCGCCGGCATGCCGCCGGTCTAGGCCGGCGGCTTTGCGTCATACGAATGGCAGCTGTCAAAAAAGCCGGCGGCTTTGGTGTGTAGATACCATTAAATAACATGTTATGTTACATAGTCTGTACGCACCTTTAAATACTTTTATGTATTGGTAGAAGTTATAAACATTTTGAAAATATTTACCATACATTTGTACGTAATATGATAAAAGACAATGTTTGTGTCGATGGAAGGATATGAGGATGTTTTTTACTCTTTCATGCAAAAACCACTAAACAGATTCTAATGAAATGAAATGAAATGAAATGAAAATGAAAATGAAAATGAAATGAAAAGTTTTTTATTTATCCTTAAAAATAACAACATGCGGGTCAGAATCTCCTTTTAAGTAAACAATACCTGTGACAGGGGATTCCGCTCCTCCTCACAACGCAATATAACATACATTATGGATAAAATACTTACGAAAATATCTGTATATATGTGTTTGTGTGCGTGTGTTGTGTGTGTTAGTGTGTGTGTGTGTGTGTGTGTTTGTGTGGTGTGTGTGTGTGTGTGTGTATGTAGTGTATTGGTGCGTGTCTGAATTTGTTTATTCATTTGGATTTGATCGGTGTTTATTAGGTTATGTCTAACTAAGCAAGTTTACAGTAGGTTAAACTGTAGTCTGTAGAAGTGATTCCACTTCATCATAACTCAAAGTCATTAGCCAGATTTTTACATTTTTTTTACAACTATGCGAGTTTTTTATGTAAATTTCCAGTATTTCATTTATTTTATTCTAATGAATCTAACAATAACTTAAGTTTTTGATAAATAATATGATCTGTCTTTTTTGTAGCTAAATTATGGTGTCTACACATCAATGCAGACGGCCCGCCGGCATACGTCATGTTCAAACATTTTCGATGTCATTTTTGACTAAGGAAGGCTGCCGGCTTTACCGGCGGCATTGGCTTGTAGATACCATTATAATAGGTCTTTACCTATGAAATTGCCGTTTTATAGTACTGGCCATTTCAATTAAAAATATTTTTTGTTTAGCTAAGAATTCTAATTTCAAATTAATTTCATTTTAAAAATATGCAATTCATTTTCCAAAAACAGTCATTTGTTTATTGGTTAGTGTTACATTTTCATTGCATTTCAATCATTTTCGTCAACATGGATACGTTAAAAATTCGAGTAATTATGGAATATGAGTTCCGTCGTGGCAGCAACGCGGCACAAGCGGCTCGCAACATCAACGACGTGTACGGAGCTAACACTACAAACCAACGAACCACTAGTTATTGGTTTGCTCGCTTCCGTTCTGGAAATTTCGACCTGAAAAATGAACCCCGCGGTCGTCCGAAGACTTTGGTCGATGCAGACGAATTGAAGGCGATCGTGGAAGCTGATGATACTCAATCTACGGCTGAATTAGCAGCCGCTTTCGACGTTAGCATCAAAACAATATTGGTTCATTTGCGTCAAATTGGCAAGGTAAAAAAGCTTGACAAATGGGTGCCCCACGAACTCAATGATCGCCAGCGCCAAGTACGCGTCGAGACGTGCCGTGCATTGCTCAACAGACACACAAATGAAGGAATTTTGAACGGCATTGTCACCTGTGATGAAAAATGGATTCTGTTTGATAACCGTAAGCGCTCAGCAAGTTGGTTGGATCCTGGTTCAGCACCTAAACAATGCCCTAAACGAAAACTTACCCCTAAAAAGGTGATGGTTACTGTTTGGTGGTCTAGCACCGGTGTGATTCATCACAGCTTCTTACCAAATGGGGAGAGTATTACTGCAGATGTGTACTGTGAAGAATTGAACACAATGATGGAGAAGCTGGCACGTCTCCGACCAGCATTGGTCAATCGCTCGTCTCCGCTGCTCCTGCACGACAACGCGCGACCTCATACCGCACAAATGACGGTCTCCAAGTTGCAAGAACTGGGGTTGGAAGCTCTCCCTCATCCATCGTACTCACCGGACCTTGCCCCTACAGACTACTACTTTTTCCAGAATTTGGATAACTTCTTGACTGGAAAAAAATTCAATAACCAAGAGGCAGTTCAAAACGCCTTTGAAGAATTTGTTGCCTCTCGTCCAGCTGATTTCTTTAAGAAGGGCATTAATAAACTGCCACTGCGTTGGCAAAGATGCATTGATTGTATGGGTAATTACTTCACTTAATACAAATAAAAATTATATAAAAAAAAATCGTTTGAATTTTTTCATACAAAACGGCAATTTCGTAGGTAAAGGACCTAATAAAATGAAAAAGGCACTTTTGGCTATTTATTTGAAAATTTTCTTATCAAACTAAACGGGCATGATGACAAAAAAAAATTTAGTCCATCACATAGATTATTTTAAAATAATCGACACGTTTTTTTTCTTTTTTCTCTTAAACTAAAAATGACAAAGATACACTGGGTTAAAGTTGCTCGTGACGTCACACCTGATTAGGATTTTTACCTAGGAGTGACGTCACGCCACTCCGTAACTTTGATGCTCTATATCTTTGTATTTATTTGTGTATTTGATTTGGTAAAAAATGTGTTTCAAATATTTTTTAATAGCTTAAAAAACCGGACAAATTATTTTTTGAATTTTTGAATGTAGTCATCATCCCATTAACAAATAAAACAAATGAATAACAGTATTCCGTTTAAATATTGGTATGCTTCTTCTTCATCCTACATCAAGAATTCTATCTCTATCACGTCTAAACATATCGTAAACTATTTAATATGTAAACGAATCGCTCTTCAAAACTTAATCCATAAATCTGTTAAAGTCTAGACTAGACTGCACTACGACTAACCTTAAACAATAGCCCGTTGGTATACGCTCTCTCCTGTATCTTAGCCTGTATTGTTATTCTAAAGCCATTTTAAATTGATCTCTGACTGTCATACAAGCTCTACATAGGCATAGCTCAAGATAAGTATACGTATACATATGGTCAAATTATCCGTGAATGAGAAACACCCAAAATTAGACAAGTAAAAAATATTCCTTAGTAAGATGCTCATATGTTTTCATAGGAGACATTTTTTAATTTTGATATAAATATTGCATGATTTTATCCTCTGTTTAAACATTGCTAATTACTCCATTAACACTTTGCAATTATTGGTATTATTGAAATATTACGGAAATAGATTGATTAGAGCTGGTTCCTGCTTGCAGTGTGTTGTATTTGGTTACAAAATAGATATTATAGGGAGCAGAGGATTTTATATAATAGTATTCTTACTTGTCGAACTCAGTTAAGTATATATCATCTCATATTAAAATGTTCAACTCATAAAAAATCTAACCAGACATATAATAAATAGGAATATAAGTATGTCAGAGGTCTTTCTAAACTGGTTTATAATATAACAAAGTTACATCTAGAGTATTCATAGTAGGACGCTGGCAACTTTTAACTGGCCAGATGTGTCCGAGCCTCTCGGGTATGAATCTGATTTGCTTTTAGATTAATACGAACAAGTTTTTGTTGCATCCGTTCGAACGATTTCATTTAGTTGAATTGTATGGGAAAAAGTTTCTTCGTATTTTATATGAAAATTCAAAAAGTTTTTTTTATAGTTTATTTACATTTGACTAAAGTATGTAGGTGCCATTTTGTTCCATAACTTTTTGCCATCTTGTTGGTAGTGACATGATCCCATTGCTGTAAAAATTTTGAGGCTTCTGATCGAAAAACTGCGACAAGTGGTTTTGGCAGTCCTCTCGTGATGTTAACCTGACACTGCCTAAAGAATTCTGCAGAGACCGAAACAGATGAAAATCTGAAGGTGCAAGGTCAGGACTATACGGCGGATGCATTAATACCTCCCAGCCAAACTCTCGTAATTTTTGCTGAGTGGCTAAAGATGTGTGAGGTCTAGCGTTGTCATGGTGAAAAACCACACCCCTTCTGTTGATCAATTCTGGCCGCTTTCTCTCAATTTTTTGCTTCAATCTCATCAATTGTTCGCAATACAGTTCTGAATCGATGGTCCTGCCTGGCGGTAACAGCTCATAATGAATGATGCCCTTCCAATCCCACCATACACACAGCATTACCTTGTTGCGAGTTAACCCGGGTTTTGCCACAGTCTGTGAAGCTTGACCGGCCTTTGACCACGATCTTTTTCGCACGTTCTTGTCGTATGTGATCCACTTTTCATCACCAGTTATCAGCTTTTTCAAAAATGGTTCGGTTTCATTACGTCGTAATAAAGAATCACAAATGAGTACACGGTTCATTAGGTTTCTTTCAGTGAGCTCATGAGGCACCCAAATATCGAGCTTTTTAGTGTACCCAGCTTTATTCAAACGAGTCAAAACCGTTTTGTGGTCAATTGCCAGTTCTTCAGCTACATCGTAACTACTAATATGCCGATCTTGCTCCACTTTTTCAAAAATGGCATCAATTTTGTCCGTAACAGGGCGACCAGAGCGAGATGCATCTTTGATATCAAAATTTCCGGCTTGAAAACGCTTAAACCAAACTTGCGCTACTCTCACAGATACTGCATTAGGTCCATAAACATCACAATTTTTTTTCGCGGCTTGAGTTGCATTTTTACCTTTTTTATAGTAAAATTTTAAAATGTATCGAATTTCTTCTTTAGATTAACTCATTTTAACAACAACAATAACAAATGAAAATCACACAAATTCTTAATTTGAATTTGGCAGTGCCTTCTTTAAAATTAAAACTTTTTAATGATACCAAAACCAGCCAGATACAAATGGTATAGCCAAAGAGATTTTAATACAAGTTCATACATACTATATGCGAAAAGACTTTTTCCCCAACCTATTATTCGAGTGTTTGTGTTTGGGTGTAGTAAAAATAACCCAGTTATGCGATAATAATTTTAAAACTATTGCTGAAAGGGAGAAAAGATGCTGATTCACCTGGAGTCCAACTCTGCTAATTTACAATATTTTCAGTTGTGTGTTAGAAGAGTGTCAATATCATTTTAACACATATGGTAGCAATCAGTGTAATCTATTGTTTAGCAGAAAACCGAATTTGTCAAAAAATATCATTGAATCTCTACCGACACACAACTGAGATTAATTGTAAATTAGAAGACTTACCCCTGACATGACGAAAGCATGATATGAAAAGGAACATACAATAAATAGTAAAAGAGTCATACACAGAATTAGATTCAAAATTGTCTTTCCTGTTCCTGATGATTAACGATACTGGAGCAGCCAATCCTCAAAATGTTTATACAGGCCAAAACTACATCAGGCACAGATTATGCGGATATGCATTAAGTTGAGAAATTAGCTTCCAGTGTCCTTAACTTTCGGGAACAGGAGAGACATTTTTTGTTTTTTCTGTCTGTATGACCCAAAAATGATCGTCACTCAATTCTGATTACTAGAGCAACCTGCGACAGTGGAAACTAGTGCACGTAGTAATTAGTGATTCAGTTTATAATAGCACCCGTAAGTGTTCATAACTGGCTTACTCACACGTCTTTAATATCTCTCGTATACGTTATGTAGTAGCTAGTTAACATAACATAACAACACAAAAACAAAAAATAACAATTTTTATATGAAAATGCGCCTTACAGTTGAATATTTCTCCATCAGAGTGGTTCAAAATCAAATTTATACTAATTTTCGTGACTAGCTTCTGCATCAGAAAGCTAAAAGTTTCAAAAACCGATCATAAAAAACTTACCAAAAAGTTAAAGAAATTATCAATAATCCATAGCATTTACTTTATCTAGAACAACTAAAACACCCTAAGTAAACACTCAACTCAACATATGCCGCACTAAACTGGCCCCTAATTTATACGGCTTCAAAAAAATATGTAAAACAAAAGGCTAACCAATTCAAGAGAGTCCCGCTAAACACAAAAAACAGCTCGCATTAACAGGCGAAACCATACGTTTATACATAAAACATGAGAGTCTGTGAACCCAATATTATTGTGTATTGTTTGACAGAAACGCTATACCGGACAGAATTATGATAAAAGGGACCTCCGTGGTATACGCGAGGAATTCAAATAGTATCCAATGGTCGACTAGGAGCGTTTTGGAGTAATAATATTGTAATCGGTGTGATGCGTTACGTTACCAAGATTTAGGTTGCCCTTTTACGGCATGCTATGACGTCTCAATGACGAAAGAGCTTTGGTTTTATTAAAGGTTGCAAGTTTTTGACTGATCTGGAAGAGTGCAATGAAGTTCTGTTGTAGTAATAAAGGTATCATTGACTGCAAGTTTTTATCAATACAAGCCGCAGAGTTATCTATAACTAGGTACCTACTTATCTTAATAGTAGAATCGCATGTTTTGTTTTTAAATATTAAAATAGTTTATCAAAATGTAAAAAATGTGTTATACAATTTGTACTAGAAAAGTTGCTTAATTTAAATTTAAATTGTATTGGTTGGCCAAAGCACTTAACTGTTGCAAAATTTCATATAAAAGTATGAATGTGTAAAAGACAGATTCTGCACTCTGTTCGTCATACTATAGTTCTAAATTTTGTCCGTATCTTTTTCTGTGCAACAAAGTATTTCTATCTATCTAGATACCTATTTATAAAGCACAATTAGAATATACGATGATTCCCTTAGTGACAGTTACACAAAGTCAGACACAACAAATCAAAATGGCTAACCCAGGTCAAATGTTCAAAGGTAATCTCCGGTAAAAACCGCTAGCGGTTGGAATGAAGTGTCAGATTTGTAATCAGGGTTCACACAACTGTTCCGAAGCTTAGTTTCTAAATAATTTTAACGAAGTGTCAAAACGCAAACAGTTTCCGAGCAGGGTTTAGAATGTTTAACTATTAAAATGTAGTACCGTCTTTTTCAGAGTTACTTATCTGTCATCTCGCACCCAAAAAACACGCACGCATGTTTTTACCTTGCTTTTTTGCTTTGATCTAATTTGGTGCGAGTTTTTGGGGTGCGAGATGACGAATAACTCTTTTTCAGATTTTTGACTAACAACTAGTTCAATAATTTTAATGGAGTGGTACGAGTAGTTATAATGACTTAAACTGCCACTGAAGGACAAGGCTGTTTTTTATAACATTTGGTAGGTTAAAAATTAAGACTTGTTTCCCTGTATATTTCCCTCTACCTACAATAAAAAATCAAGTAGAACGCCAACGCGTGCGCTTACTGAAGATTAAATTTTAATTTTGTTATTTGTATCAGGTAATAAATATATTTTATGATAAGTGCGTAAGTTTCTAAACTCAACATAAAAACCTTTTTTTTTCTACACAAAAAATTTAAATGAAACAAAATTACAAAAATGTGAACTCACTTAATCCATCCCAACGTTCCCACGTCATAGAAACAATTTCTATTAAATTTCGCCCGTCCACAGAAGTGAGAATCCGATTTTAATGTAATTTACATAGTTTTGAGAACTTCCCGGGATACTTTGTTTCCGCTGGACAAAGGCAAGTTTGAAACCATTCCGTTTACTTTGTGAATAAATAATAATAATATTTCAGAAGGAGTTTGAATATTTATTTTGTTATATTGATATTCATTTTGAAAGCGTGTTTTTAACTTTGATGTAAAGAATTTTATATTAAGGCCCAGAACATATGATGAAACGCAACTGCAACTGCTAGTTACTTTTGAGTTGCATCGAAGTTTCTGCTATAGACTTATTTAGAAAACCACACACGACGCAACTAGTTTGAAACGTTTCGTTTCAGTTGCGTTTCACCGAGTGTTCTGGATCTAAGTGTTTTGAGTTTTTATATAGATAGTAATAAATAAATACATCACAATTAAGTCAAACCGAAAGTAAAGATTTCACCAAACATTCAAAACATTTCGAAACGTAGCAGTGTTTTGTTTAATAATCAAAATTATACACAAAACCTTCTCACGTTACCTTTAACGTAATCTAAAATTATAGCGTAACTGCATTCTCTAGGCAAACGCGAACGTAGCTACGTTGTCACACTGATAAAACTGGGGGACGATTCTGATCACTTATTCAAGCGTTTGTGGATCAAAGACTAAGCAAAAGTGTCCCTGTTACAAGAATTATTTTAGTTCTGCTCATTACCAGGCGCAATGGTTACGTTGTGCGTCTCGTAGCAGGCTTCGTAACAGACTTTGTAGCAAACCTCGTAGCAAGCCTTGTAGCTAGCCTCGTAGTAGACCTCGTAGCAGGCTTCGTAACTAGTTTCGTATCAAGTCTCATAGCAGACCTCGTAGCAGTCCTCGTAGCAGTCCTCATAGCAAGGCTCATAGCTAGCCTTGTAGCATTCTTCATAACAAGTGTCGTAGCTACCTTCATAGCAGGCTTCATAGCCATAGCTAGTGTAATAAACCAGAATGAGTTCCCTGCAGCTTGTGTTACAACACTGCAGCGGAGGAAACGGCTATTAACCCACCCGAGCGTGGGGTCGCAAAGCGAATTATTCTTACCTTGATTTTCAGGAGCGACTGCTTCCTGCTCTTTCTTACTTATTTGTTTTTTAGAATATGTCGTGAAAATGAAAGCTAAAAAGGGAAGTAATTACAAAGTAATTCAATATAATATCTCAATTTTATTATAACTTTGTGAACCATTTGGGTAAGTAGGTATGTCAAAGAACCGGAATTAAAAGTCAATTGCAAGAAAAAGATAAATAAACAACTTAAACAAATGAAAACTTTTTGAAAATAACTTCTCATTAATTCACATCACATTGTCCTTATCATTCTTAGTGTTTAGGTTGAGACGAAAATAGAGTCAAAATCTTATGACAGCGTCTTGTAAGTCTACAAAATAGACATTATACATTTTGACTAGTAAAATACAAATATAGAAATAAATATTTACAGGAAAAATATATCTTCCACAAGGCAAAGTACCCAACAAGCTGGCAGCATTACCTCTTTGGATTGTAATGCTTATCCTTTGGCCAAAGAAGCTGCCAGCTCTCGGATCAAAATAAATTATAAATCAGTAAAAATTAAAATAAAGCACCCAAAATTAAATTCCAAAAGCAAAACTCCCAACGAAATTGAATCAAACATACCCTAGTCTTTCAGCATACTCGTATATATGTCCGTACATTGTGGATGTCATTGGATAATTTATCTTAAACCCTTCTTCTGTCCTACCCTAGCTCACTCCGGTGACATAATCTGGCATCTTGAGAAATGCCAGTTTCTTCTCATTTTACTTCGAAGGTCGTTTATCATTCAACGTTTTGCTGTATTAATATAGTCAGTGCTTATGTATTTATGAAGGATATTTTAGGGCCCTATTGTATAAAACAAATACTCGAATATTTATTAAAAATTATAGCTGTTATTAAACATATATCTAACCTATAAAAAACTTAATTAACTAGTCAAACAAGCCACCCCTTGTCATTCCCGGTGCAAAGTTACCCGAGCAGCGTTCCTGCGCTAAATCGCGATGGACAGCCTATGCAGCAGGAATGACCCGGCGCGGGGTTCAGAACTATTGTATTAAGAGTCGATTGGGTACCATATTAGGGGTTACTACATTACGAGTCGACAAGGTACAATAGTTAAAAATTAATATTATAGTAAAATCGTGGGTAGGGACAACTTTATGAGAATAATAGGGATTTGGTTTAATATTATGTTTGAACACAGAAATAGCTAGATTTTTATCCATTTAATATCAAATCGGCAATAACTCAACTGCTGGTGTGGTAGCTCCTCTACAGATGATTGTAACCACGTACCTAATATTCTTTTTGATTATTTGCAAAACATTGATTAAGAACTTGTCGCTCTCGTATCAGTCTTTTCAGTTCACTAGAAACAGTGTTTTTCAGCCTTGCACGATCATTCGACATAGACGACTCTTTCAACTAGAAAAGACTTTTAACTAGAAGATCAACTTCTAGTTAAAAAAAAATATTTATAGATAATTCTGCGACGTCAAATTCCATAAAACAAGTTAAACTCAAACTCAAAATATTTTTTTTATTTTTAGTTAGTTTCGGTGCTTAGATAGTTAATTCTAAGCACCGAAACCTTATTCAAAAATTACATTACAAATAATTACTTCAAAT
This sequence comes from Anarsia innoxiella, assembly GCA_947563765.1. Taxonomy (NCBI): domain Eukaryota; kingdom Metazoa; phylum Arthropoda; class Insecta; order Lepidoptera; family Gelechiidae; genus Anarsia; species Anarsia innoxiella. The sequence continues at coordinate 8,199,713 of OX387406.1, forward strand.
CCTTTTTTACACTCATTTAAGCAAACCATCAACTAAAACATGACTCGCGCCGTAAAATGCGATATAACACTTTATTTCAACCTGAAAAACTTTACAATTTCATTTTAATTTTATGTAAAAAGCCGTTCGCCCTAGGGATGCGATTCTGCAATCTCTTTAATGGAGCAAACGATCGCTTTCCTATATTAATTCTGATATCAAAATGCAAAGTTTTCAACTGCTATACTTTATCGGTGCATTTCATTTTATTGATTTCGACAATCGGCTCGGATTGGTTTGTAAAATGTTTTTGGAGATTTTACTTTTTTAAACTTACGGCCTAATCACTCTCTGTATGAGAGTAGGCTCGTGCCCCTCGGTGGGGACATATATCGGCTAACAACAACAAGTATATAGGGAAGATTGGTGGGACGCAGCTAATAACAGGAGTGTTTGGAGAGGCATGGGGGAGGCTTTTTTCCCAGCAGTGGGACTAAATTGGCTAAAAAAATATAGTTTTTTTTGGGTGTAACAGAAAGGGGGTATAATGCTGATACACAGCGATAGTCCTCATGAAACTGAACAACTTTCCCCAAGAAACATGTATCGTAACTCGAAAAAAAAAATTCGCCTCCCCATACAAAATGTCCGATCAGCTGATCGAGTAAGTATGGGCGATCCAAAATGATTTTTTGTACCTCGATGTTCCTTGGGGAAAAAAATTAGGCCTCACGTCTATTGCAGACTATGTTGATGCAAGCCTGTTACAGTATTTAAAACATTCTGTTATTTCAATAACTATTTATGACTTATTGGAAGTAAGAGAGTGAGAAACAGTACCATAAACCGACGTGCATGTATGAGGCGACTAAAGAATGTGTATGAAGCGAAAGAAGTGTGTTTGGATCGTAGCAAGTGGAGGGAGGTGGTCTCTGTCTACTTCTACGAGAAAGAGGCGTGACAGATATGTATGTATGTATGTTAAATTATACACAGTATTAACCACATTTAACATTATGTTTTGCAGGCTTTCCACGGAACTTGAATTCCATTGATGATAAAATGCACCCTATGGTCCAAGAGACACGTACCATTATGCAACACGCGCTGCAATGCAGTACATTCCGTTACTTCAACAATGCAACTCTGATTTATTACTTGCTTTTGGAAATTTGTTCGTATTTACTGGTGTTTAGCACGCGATTTGAGAACGCATTTTGAGGATTAAATTGCGTTATACGAGTAGTTCCTGTAAGCTGTTGAAAATCTTCTAAAATCTAAAAAGGTCTAATCATATTTAAAATATCTCTACACCAATGACAGCAGAGTTCGGCGTCAGCGGTTGCCGTGACCGAAATCGGTCATATTCATTCATTCATCTCTAATATATTTTTGTCTCTCTTTTTTTTTAAAGTAAAACCACATTCCTTGTCGATTGTTACTCTTTCATGCGAAACCCACTGAACAGATTTTTATGAAACTTTACAACATTGTAGCTTGTACATCGAAATAACACATAGGCTATATGGTTTTAAGATATTATGGATGATATTAAGATAAATGTGAACGAAGTTACGAGCAGCCTCTAGTTAAAAATAAGTCATCGTCATCATCATGTCCACACCGTGTCCGGCGACAACGACTCCAGAAAGGTTTACATTTATGATTGTTCAAAAAATAAGTACTTACGTAATAAAAACTTCACCGATAATTATTTTTAAGTAAGTATTCTTCCGAAGATAAACTTAATCAAAAAATTATCAAATTTACATCAACATTATCTATAATTAACTTGTTTAAAATGTAATCCTAATTATAAGTGCTACCGTACACTTGCGTGTAACGTAACCCAAATAAACTTAGCGCCCTCGAACTTAAGTACACTGGCGTGCAAAACTTTCGCCAATTACCATCGGTATGTGACTTCGGTTTGGAAAGAGTTTTTTTTTTTGGTGAATAATTCAAAAAAGGAACATTTCAAGTTTATTTTTAATGCTAATGACTCATTTTTGTTTTGCACGATCGTTACTTGTTTTTTACGGGAATGTGTAAGTTTAAACAGACTATGTATTCTATTTTTTTTTTTAAAAACAAATCTTCTTCAAATTATGTTCAAAATTGTGCTCAAAATAAATATTTATAAGTTCCAATATGCATATGTCTATGTATTCTAGAAAACAATGTGTTAAGATTCAGATTTTATTTGAACTAGAGACTTCGTATGCATTTATCGTCTTATAAATTGGAGAAAAACATGCTCTCTTAAAATAATATAATCAATATTATGGTATTCTGATTTATAAGCTACAATATTGCCAAGTTTCATCAAAATCTGTTCAGTTGTGTGTGAAAGAGTAATAAAAATCCATCGGCACACACATTGACATTTATAATATACTAGCTGTCCCGGCGAACTTTGTCCCGCCTTAGAATGAACTTTATTGTGTATGAATAAAGTTCAAATTGAGTCTACATTTTAGTAAGAAAACATTTGTATGGGGAAAAGAAAAGGTCTGTTTTAGGGCTTTCCCGGCAATTATTCGAATTTTTCTCAAAGTAAAAACCATCCTTGGACTTCAATGAACATTAAAAAAAAAACAGCCAAATCGGTCAAGCCGTTTTTATGTTATGTCGTGACAACGAAAAGCGGGTTTCATTTTTATATATATATACTATGTAGGTAGGATATAGGACATCAGCACACACGGATTTACCTTTTGCAGAAATAAAACTTCTTCAAAAGGTAAAACCGAATGAATCCACGTCATTACGAACTCAGAATTTCCCAAACTCGATTTCTGTGACTTAGAGATCGAACTCTTCAGCGTAATTAGGCGAAACTGAAATTTTCCGACGAACTTTAAGAACAGGTGCCGGCTATGCGTTCGAGTTTACTTTTTTAGGGTTCCGTACCCAATGAGTGAAAACGGGACCATATTACTAACTTGGCTCCGACTCGCACTTGGCCGGTTTTACGGTTCCGTACCGTAAAGGATGAAAACGGGACCTTATTACTAACGCTAGGTTGTCCGTCTGTCTGTCCGTCCGTCAGACATTAGGCTGTATCTCATGAACCGTTATAGCTAGAGCGTTGTAATTTTCACAAATGTTGTATTACCGTCGCCGCTATAACAATAAATACTAAACATAGGATATAATAATAAATAAGGGGGTCATACAACAAACGACAATTTTTGCCTTTTTTCTCGATATCAATAATGGCTATTGGTACTCATTATTATTAGGCTATTGTTAATTTAATGGTACGGAACCTTTCGGGCGCGAGTCCGACTCGTACTTGGCTAGTTTTTTCTAACTTTTTATTTACACCTGGCCGCTAAGGTACAGTAGATTAAATGGTGGGCAATGTTTTTTTTTCTTTTATGGCTTTCTTTTTATTCTTTGACATAAACTTTACTTTTATTAGCTATTCATATTCTGAGGTTACTTTAGGCTAATAGAAAGCTTTTTGTGGGACGTTTTTACTAAAGTAATTTGCGACGATATGACTCTAAGGCCTAGAACACACGGGGAAACGCAACTGCAACGAAACTGCAACTGCTAGTTACTTTTGAGTTGCGTCGTGTGTGGTTTTCTAAAGGAGCCTATAGCAGAAACTTAGAACTCAAAAGTAACTAGCAGTTGCAGTTTCGTTGCAGTTGCGTCATGTGTAGTTTTCTAAAGGAGCTTATAGGAGAAACTTAGATACAACTCAAAAGTAACTAGCAGTTGCAGTTTCGTTGCAGTTGCGTCATGTGTAGTTTTCTAAAGGAGCCTATAGGAGAAACTTAGATACAACTCAAAAGTAACTAGCAGTTGCACTTTCGTTGCAGTTGCGTTGCCCCTTGTATTCTGGGTCTACATTGCATTAAACTTTCAGTACCTATACAAAAATGTTTGTAAAAATTTTATAACACTTTAACAACCCTATTTAGTTCAGAGGATAAAGGCGGCGCTAGTTGACAATGTGCTGGATACAGTTAATACGTCAAGAGAAAACTTAGATGGCGGCACATGTATCCTGAAACGCGCTATAGATGTGTACACTCGTTTTGGTTACCCCCGAAACCATATTTTGTTTTAATCGAGTCTTGCTTGATCGAGTTTGTATCGAGTCATAGGGAATAATATACTGCATTGGAATGTGCTTTCACCTGGTGGGACGCATCTCCATGAACGTATATTAATTCTCGCCCTCAGTTGTAAATTAGCTACGTTTTGCATTAAACGCTCGTATAAAGTTCGTTCGTGTTTCTTTTAGCGGCAACGCCGTTATAACATAATATAACAAAAATGTTGTATGCTAAAGTTTGTTATAAAATGTTTATAAACATTTTGTAACAAACAATGTGGGAGCACAATTAGGCAACGGGCGCTTCAGATGAGAAGATAGGCTTTTGCCCAGCCGTGGGACAAAAATGGCTAGATTAAATTAGAGTCTATCAAATTGAACATTTTACTGCGATGCGTTTTACCCGTTTACCCTCCAGGGCCCAAGTCTGCAAATTAAAATAGCTTCAGTTGTGTGTCGGCAGAGTGTCAATGGCGTTTTAAACACATTTGGTCGCAATCAGTGTAAGCCATTGTTTAGCAAAATATGAAATGTGTCAAAAAATGCCATTGACACTCTGTTTAAACTCTACTCCCTTCTTCTCTCTTTTACTCTTTATTTTTTTGATTTACTCTTTTAATAGCCTTTTAATTGTAAATTAAATTAGCAGACTTGGGCCACAGTTGTTGGTCACGCGAAAGCGCCGAAACAAGTGTGATTAAATAGAATTATTCTATCATTTTCAATCCATCCTAACATCGATACAGGGTGTTTATTATAAGATCCTTTCATGCATAAAACAGGGGTCCAAAAACTAATAAGAGTTAGCCGGTAACTTGACAGCGAAGTGTGCTATTATGATAAATAGCACACCCTTGTCAGGGTACGACGAGCGTTGCCTGCTAAAGGAAAATAAAGGTAACAACTATGGATGTGGCAAGTGAAAAGGAGGCTTTATTTATAGCTAGGTTTAAGATCATCGTTTGTTGTTAAAGCGGGATTATATAGTGGAGTTAAAATTATCACAATTATGAAATAGATACCTAAATATTCATAATGTTCAGGTATTATTTAACTTTGTAGAGCAACACGGAAAAATCTTGTCATAATGTCCAAAAATGAGATAAATGAGATAAAAATTTTATTTTTTTTAAATTTTTGACGTTCACACACATAAACACAAAAGTCTGTCTCTAGACTTGTAATCCTATTATACTTTGTATAATTTATAGATATTTCATTTTATTTTAAAACTAGAGGCTGCCCGCGACGTCGTACGCATTTATCGTCATATCTTGGAAGAAAAACATGATATCTCAAAATAATATAGCCTATGTGTTATTCTGATGTACAATATTGCTAAATTTCACAAAAATCTATTCAGTGGTTTTTACGTGATGAAGTAACAAACATCCATCCATTCATCCATCCATCCATCGGCACAAACATTGACATTTATAATATTAATAGGATATTGCTACTTACTTCAAAATAAACTCTATTACAAATACAATAGATTCATAACTCTGTAACGTTTAGGTATCTATCTCACAACTATCGTCAGTGAAGATTAAAGCTTGCATAAAATATAACTGCGTCACTGTACTGGTTATGTGAACAACTCGTAAATAAAAATGGAGTCGCAATTCTTTCATGTTAACTTTTTAATATTATTTTCTCTACAACAGCGGGGCAATTCTTCGCGTTTAAATTTACATATATATCTGTCACGCCTCTTTCCTATCGGGGTAGGAACAGACCATTTCCCTCCACTTGCTAAGATCCAAACACACTTCCTTCGCTCCATGAGCTCCTAAGTAGAGATTATATAAGATCACTATGACCACTTCATGCTACGATTTTCAACACCTCGTAGCTGATTGCTACGACAATGCTACGAAACTACTACGACGCTACGACAACAACGCAAAATGGTTAGTCGCAGAATAATACCTTCGCATTCTGCCGTTTCTTGTTTGTGACACACAATAAAGTTGTTGGTGAGTTATGGAGATTACTTTTACTTTCCGTTTCAAGTCAATGTCTACATGTCGCGTTTTGGAACGTATAAAAATGGGAGTTATTTTCTAGAGTGATAATCGTCGCCATTTTTTCGCGGAATAGGTTTCTTGAGAGGCTTTCGTTTTTTCTCTTTTCAGTTGTACTTACTTGAAGATTTTGCAAAGTTAAAATACTTTTGGATGAAGTCTTTTTTAGAAGATTGAACATAATGATGACAAATAATAAAGTTATAATAATGACGTTAGTAAAATTGTTTTTTCATAACTCTTAAAAAAATAATGAATTTTATTATTTATTAAATCCCTTCCCTTAACGACAATAAAGTTTTACTTATTTCTTAATCATCGTACGGCATAAATACAGCTAATTGAGTAAGTACCTAAATATTGAATGATATTATTATCAATTTTATATCAAATGATATTATTATCTCTTAGAATAATAAATTACACGAACTTAGCGTTCATGATCCATCTAGAGCATCTAAGATAATCACATATATTTTCCTAATTTTTGTTCCGCGTCAAAACTTTATATATTATGTGTTCCTAGTTAAAACTGCCCAATTTAAATTATACACCTGCTTGTAACTTTTTTTTAAAAGACCAAACTTTCCCCATACGGTTTCCAAACTAAATAAAAAAGGACACAAAAAGGCACAGCCTAATAAAATACGAACAAAAAGTGGTGGAGTCCCGCCCGCATTTGCACAGCATTACATCTGCTTTTAATTATCTTATTTTATTTATCTAGGCGGATACTGAGTGCTTACCTACTGGCCTCGGTTGGTTTTGTTACTTTGTTTTGGATTAACACGTGTTTTAAGACAAAGAAGAGAAAGATAGTAAAGGATGGGAAGCGATGTCTTGCTGTCATTGCAAAACTCCCACCAAAGGTTTTTTTTTTTGTTATAATGTGCGTGACGATCTACGCACATTCAGGGAAGATTGGTAGAATGCACCCAATGACAGAAATCTATGGAGAAGCATGAGATGCTTTTGCCTTCAAAAGGGGTTTAGTCCCTTGGCACATGTCACGATTATAATGATGCTCAGGAAAAATAATTAAAATAAAAAAGTAACACCAAACGATACTATTATGAAAAGTCCTAAGCATTGATATATCTTGCTTTTACTGCATTATAAACCTGCCTTCTTTAATGTCCACGTTTCATCGTAATAATGTATTCGGATAGTGTTTTGTAATTAATTTGGTTATAGCAATTAAAATGTTTTGACAGTGACTATAAATGAAAGATACCAGGCTGGAGTAATTCGTAATAGATAGTTACGTTGCATTTTATCTCAAAGTATTTAAGAAATTGTGCTTAAAGCGACTAATACAAAAAGGGAAATATCTTTTATTAAAAATCTAAAAAAGACTGTTCAGATACTCGCTGTTAAAGTCAAAAATGTAGCAACAATTTTGATCTCCTAGATACTTTAAACACTACAAGTTTTTCTATAACAAAGATTGTCGCATACTTATTAACAAAAGAGCAGCCTTAGGGACAGCGCAGGAACTAAACTACAACACACATTTCTCTAGATTTGCAAAATAAACTTAAACAAAGTTCTGGCTAAAATAGTCTAGGAGCCAGGCTATAAATTTAACACTTTTTACACGTCAAAAAATAAGAACAACATTTTTCATTTTGGCGCCCCCGTGTTACTTTAAGCTCTGTATGAACCAACAATGAGTTATTACTGCGTACATAGAGGTATTTTGTTTCAGTTACCTATTTTTTTGTACAAAAACATATGAATAACAATTGGGTTTTGACGTGTTTGATAACTGAGGTTTCTTCAATGTTATATTTTCATATTTATGTCTGTTACAAAAATATAAAAAGATATTACAATACAATCTGCATGTTTATTAATATAAACAATACAAACAATGAGTACAATAGAATAAAATATTTACAGAAAAAATATCTGCATATTTAAACATAATTAAAATTATTATTTTATTTATTAAAAGATTTATACTTCTTTTTTGACTTACAAATGATAGTACCTAGCATCATACGGAAAAAAACACATATCTTGTCCAAAAAAAAAAAGAAAACAAAAATTCTCAACAAGACCTTCTTACCTCAAAAACAAAACACAAAGTAACCAACATCAATCAACACAATTCCCGCGTCATAAAAGTTAATGACGTCACTAAACAAAAGCCGATAACATCTCGCATCTCTCACGACAAACGTTACATGTTACATCGTGTAAATGGCATCTTTACATTCGTAAACTGCTTTCAGCTGTTTTCCTGCATGTCGTTTTCCATGAATAAATAAACAAAAAGAAATCGTAAAAGCGGGCTCCTAGTCCACAAATAGGATATTCTTGTACTGTATACATAATTCAATGTATACGTAGGGGTACGTTTCCGCAGTGCAGTAGAAATACTACAATAGACAGTACTTGCTTCGTCACATTACGTCTTCCTTGAATGGGTATGTTGGGGGAATTTTAATTACTTGGGTACTGGGTTAGGAAACAAAGTAAATATTGTGTTGTGTTTCGTGTAGATTTCTCACTTCACTAGTTGCAAAGCTGGGTTGTATATCGATGTATGCTACTATCTTAAAATTACTAAAGAAAACGAAAGTAGTTATAGGAAATCCAATGAATCTGTTCGCAAAATTACAAGGCTTGTTTGATGGAATGTTGAAGGAAGATTTTCAACATTCTATATTTCAACATTTTCAACTTACTATATACGAATCCTAGAGGGTTACCATGGAAGATTAAAATTACTGTCTTCACACAAAATAGACGATTATTATTAAATACAATTATTCGAAGTTACTCATTTAGCCTTCCTGTGAAGTTATGTAATAGAAACATACCTGTTCTATCTATAACTATAAACGCACACATACACACACACACACACACACACACACACACACACACACACACGTACACACTTGTGATATCCGTCACGCCTCTTTCACATCGGTGTAAGCAGAGACCACTCTTTAGAGTAAACAAACAATATAAAACATCGTATTTAGCTCGTAATTTCCCGAAAATCGGCGTCATTTATTACCCACAACCACAAAAAGATCGCTGACTCAAAGATAAGTTTATCTCGCTTGCAATCAACTGGCTTTTGGGGCACCATTGCAATTACTTCCCTCAAGAAAAGGAGACAAGGGTACCACTTACCTATCTCTTTCTATCTTTGAGGAAAGAAAACCGGCCAAGTGCGAGTCGGATACACGGAAAAAGGGTTTCGTACTTACTAGGTTGATAAAAGCCTAATAATATTGTCTACCAGTAGCCATCATTGATATCGAGCAAAAAAGGCATAAAATCACTTTAACTTTATATAAGCCCCCTTAATTATTATTAATATTCTATTTCTAGTATTTGTTGTTATAGTGGCGAAGGCAATACATCATTTGTGACAACGCTCTAGCTATATCGGTTCAAGGGATACAGCCTGGTGACAGACGGACGGATGGACGGACGGAAAAACAGACAGACAGATGGACAGCCAAATCTCAGTAATAGGGTCCCGTTTTCATCCTTTGTGTACGGAATCCTGAAAACCGATTTATTCGTATTTAAAGCCTTTAAGAAATCAAATAAGGATTATCTTTATGGTGTTATTAAGATAAGGACATTTCCATTATCTTGTTACGAAACGAATATTAATAAGTAGAAATAAAGATTACTAAGTTTTATTCTTGAATAGCATTATGATTGTTTTAATGATTGTTTTGAGTGTAATTGTTTTGGAACCGAGTATCAGTGGCAAATATGATGGACCATGGAATTCTGGTCTTAAAAGATGCCGTTAATTGTTTTTCCGTAGTATTTCCGTAATACTTTAAAGGTAGATCCTTTAGAGTATTTAACATTGGTGATATAAATAATCGTAAGTTAGTGTTTAGATCATCATATTCAAAAGATTTTTAATTCAGAAATCAAGGGCCCGACCCCCGCTGTAAATCGTACCTGATGCAACGTATATCCATTGCGATACAGCGAGGGAACGCCGCAAGTATCATGGGTACGTTTGCATCGGGTACTTTCAGAGTGGGTCTTTTAGATTAAGTAAGTAGGGATTTAAGTTTAGTTTATAAAATTCATTGTAAATAGTTTTTAAGTTTATTGTAATGTTTCTTAAGTTTTTGAATAAATGTGCGAACATTTTTAATATTGTGACAATTCCTTCATTTTATTATTTGCATTTATTGTTCTTAACCTCAATGAATGTGAGTATTGAATTATTAGTCTAATAATTATGAATCAATTAATCACTACTTTTATCAACAATACTATCACAAAAGATTTCTTAGCTACTTTTATGTAACAGACAACAAAAAAGAACTATAAAAAACTCAATATCCAAAACTCGATCAGTGCAACACTCGATAAGGTCCAACAAACTCGATTTCTGATTTGAAAAATGCGAAAACTTCCACGTTTATGTTAGAAACCCAACGTTTTATGTTCACATTACTGTCGACCTTTTGGACCTTTGATTGAGTACAAACGAGATTCTATGTAGCTAGGTTAAGAGGAACAAATCGCTTTAAATATAAATTGTATTTTTGTTCAAGTATTTTTTGTAGTTTTTTTGTGGTAGGTTGTTTTGAGCATTGACTGGATTGATTTAGAAAATACTCAAATATGTGAGCATTAAACTATATAGGAAAAAAGAATAACTTTACTAAGTACCTATGCATTAAAAAGTACGTAGGTATATACCTACTAACAACCTAAAAAAGTTCTTTTGAACAAATATTACACAAATAAATAGCTGACACTCAAATTGTCAAGAATTATAATAACTTAATTAGTAGGTCTTTTCTATAATCGGGGAAGGTAAGTGAGTAAGATCGATAAATTAAGCAACTGCGCGTTTTATTTTCTTCTTTTGTTTCTTCTTCTTTTTTCGAAATAATTTAATAATCGAATCAAACAAACATGTTCTCTTTGTGCTACCCATAGAGAACATAGAGTTTTGTAATAAAAAATTCTGTCTGCAAACCCAGGAATAGACAGGATGTTATACGCGTGAACTATAAAATTTCTAATTTTGAGGGTGACTGCTTCGTTGGATCTCCAATCTTTATCGGTCTCCTAGTCAGGTTTAATCGATTTTTATGCAACACTACAAGCTTCCCGCGACATCGTACGCATTTATCGTCATATCTTGGAAGAAAAACATGATATCTCAAAATAATGTAGTCTATGTGTTATTCTGATGTGCAAGCTACAATATCGCCAAATTTCATCAAAATGTATTCAGTAGTTTTTGCGTGAAAGAGTAGTTTTGGCGTGAACAAGGTATAGTATCTACACACCAAAGCCGCCGGCTTTTTTGACAGCTGCCATTCGTATGACGTAAAGCCGCCGGTCTAGTCCGGTGGCATGCCGGCGGCTTTGGTGTGTAGATAGCATAACAAACATCCATGGAAAGCTTCTTGTATTCCATCCATCCATCCATCGGCACAAACATTGACATTTTGAATATTAGTAGGATTCAAGAACCGAGACATTGTAAGGTCAGGTTACAGTGTTGCTAATATTTCTTATCGTTGCACGACACTTTTAGAATTTATGACGGATCGTGTTAATGTTGGTGTACTTTGTTGTTTCATATTTTCTTTCTTCAGATATTTTCGATGCTGCTTTGTTTTGAAGGAGAGACGATCTGGATGCATTTTCACGGCAATGGCGGGACGCCACCGGAAACTATGTTAAATGGAAAGTGGCGGGGAGGCCTTTGCCCAGCAGTGGGATAGTAAGGGCTAGCAAAAAAAAAGTAGGAGGGGTCATGAAAAAACAGTATTAGAGCTAGTTCTTATAAGTTTAATGACATTAGTTGCGGAAAAGTAAAGTTAAGCCTCCATTGAATCTTGAAAATCAGTGTTTTCAAAATACTGAAGAATGCTGAAAGGCTATTTTTGTTATTAGAGATTATACAAATTAATGTTAAGCTAGAGGTTTTCAGCATTTTGTTTTAAATTCAGCCCACTTCGATCTGGAAAAATAACCTAACATTTAACTAATTATATAAAAAGAAAAACGTAACAAAAAGCAAAGCCAAAACTTTACAACATCAATTAAATTAAACAACTATTCCATTTTCTAGTTCAAGGAACCCATTTCAATTAATGAATGTACACAGTTTGGATTTCAAGCGACACTTTCGTGCGTACGATACAGCAATTTACACAGCGGACAAGTAAACCCACATCCCAGGCCAAACAAGTTAAATTAATAGCCATGGCGATGCCAGCGCCATCTATTATTGCCAACTTCAGCATTACGCACGTAGCCATGAATGAAAACACGCAGGCGTACTTCGCATCGATCCAACGCCGGCATGTAAATAATGTATTCCGTCAGAAAAATACGATCTCCTCATATACTTAGTTTCCAAAAAAATCGTCGCGAAGAGATTTTAATCTAGATTTTAATGTTACTGGCCAGTTGTTGATAATAGCCAGCAACAATGTTTGTTTATAAAAACAAATGAAAAGCGTCTAGCAAGAGATAAATGAGTTCCGATTTCGAAAGTTCGTGAGAGATATTCGCAAAACTTTCACAGCCCCAAATATCTGATTACGAACGATAATTTCAGTAACTTGTTCAAAACAAACATCAATGGGACGTCCATACAATTACCAGCCAATGGCACGAATATTTTATAGCTCTCCAAATAAAATTTCGCACGGAGTCGGCGCAATGCCGCCATCTTAGCGGCATTTTCGCGCCTGTAGAGGCGCCACGGTCGCTCCTGCGTTCGGGCGTAGCTGTCAAAATTCTATATTTGTAAAATTATTTTTCTTCTAAATCCACCGCAACTTTTAAATGTACATTTAGATTTCTGTCATATTTGAAATTCAAACTATTCTTCCATTGATAATTTCGTGTAGATTTTGATGCAATAAAAACTTAACCTACTTTTATGTTCAGGTCAGCTTGAAGACATTTGAGTGCCAAAACAAAATGACTCGTGTGATTATAATCGTGATTATCAGTGTTTGTGGGGTTTGTTTGGGTAACCCGGACGCTAAGAGACTGTATGACGATTTGTTGAGCAATTACAACAGATTGATTCGACCTGTTGATAAAAACAACAACACTGTATTGGTGAAACTTGGCTTGAGGCTCTCGCAGCTTATTGACTTGGTAAGATTTTTTAAAATTGATTATAAACTGTAAGATTTTAAAGAGAGTTAATACCTTAAAATATCTTAATGAAAGACTAAATACATAAATACATATCTGTTACGTTTCTTTCCCGGGGTAAGCAACGACCACTTCCGACCACTTGCTACGATCTAAATACTCATACTTCTTTCGCTTCATCCACATCCATCGGTCACCTAAATGCACGTCGAGTCAGGGGTAGAAAACCAAGACCACAAGACAATTACCACAAGATTTCTGTAGTTTAAATTCACTATAATCCAACTAAATACAAATTAATGCCGATGAAAAAAGTTGAGTGATTGACAACGTGTGTGAACGAATCCATAGAAAATGTATGGAATAATATTTTTCCCGGACACGGCCCGGATTTGTGTAGATAGGACCTTTGAAACGAGTAAAACAAGCCGAATACAAAACAGATCAGAAACACAACCCAACGCCCCCGTGACTTGGCTACCAGCTATCCGTTTAATCAGAGCAGCAATATTTGTATTTGACCTGCTAACGAACGCTGCGAGCCAGCACTGAGCAAACAGCTGCTAAGGATTACATAGCAGAATGATTGGAAGATGTTGATTTTGTAGTCGACGGTGAATCGTTTGCTGGTTTAGGCGTTGTTACACGTTGAAAGGCAAATCCTTTCAAAGTGCAACAACGCCTAAAACAGTTGCTGATGTTCACTTGTTTTTTGGATGTAGTGTTTGGTAATCTGTTGGTCCTAGAGTTATAGTTGACAGGTCTGATGCCATAATAGTATCTTCACACCAAAGCCGGTATCTGATAGTGAATGACCCTAATTGGCAACATTATTATAAAAAACTTTAAGCGTTTACTGGAAAAACTAAATTACGCCTATTAATTGACCTGAAGACTCCTAATTTCAAATCCAAAAAAAGCGCATCATATATATACTTCTTCAATCGAGTAATACGGAAAAATTGGGTAATAGTAATTTTATAATTTTTCTAATTATGATGATGTAATTTAATAAATACTTTCACGCCTTTTTAATCAACTTCAAAAAAAGAGGAGGTTTCTCCATGCGACCATATATTTTTTAGGTTATTTTATTAAAATTGTCTGAAAGGACATAAAGCCAACCACGTCAAAAAACACCCTCAGTAGACCAATTTAAATAAAATAATTAATCCATTAAATACATACTTAAAAGTTCATTTTAAAAAGCAAAGAATTACGAGCACTTCATTCCATTTTACGGTGAGATTCAAAAGTTTATTGCCCTCTGATTAGTGGATTCGAGACAAAGAAGTTGAGGTCATTAAGTGCCTCCTGTGACTGGTTTAACGAGATCTCTGACGGAATATAAAATCTATAGGTAGTTGTAGATAACAAAATATACATTTTAGGGTGTTACTTTTGTGTTGTTAAAAAAAAAGATGAGTTTTGACGAGATTTTTCACAGACGCTGATAAACACAAACAATATCGCATCGAACTCAGCTATAAGTAAATTATCATAAATTATTCCACAGCGTAGCACTATTATTACTAAACAGCTAGTATTTTCTAAAATCAAAAAATTATAAAGCTCTTTATAAAAGGTTTTATACCGATCATATTGCATCCTCCATCATCAACATCTTATTTAAGAGTTTAAATCCTCATGTTGGTAAAGCATCCACCATTATGAATAATATTTCCAAAACTGTTGCTATTTTTAAAAGGCTAACAAATTCAATGCAATATTTGAGTTGTCAGAGCTCTATCTACATTAGCCAGAGTACAGCAATTAGATCTAAAAGCATCCTAATAAATAAAAACCGCATCGCTGAGCCGCTCCTCGTAACAGCGGATAAAATTTTCCATCTGCTCTCATTACAGAAATGGTCTAGGATGGAAAGAGACGGAAAATTGCGGGTTTGATTTGTAAAAAAGGACAAAAATATCTAGGGAATTATACCAAATAAGTAAAGTACTATTAAAGGATAAGTACAACAAGATATCATCTAGTGATTTTAAGTATTTTTCGTTTACATTTTTCTCCGTGAAATGTCATGGTTATGAAATCTGTTATGATTAAAAGAGATGTGTTTTAACTATGACAGAGAGACGTCAGACATCAAAAGGGGGATCCGTCGCATTTTAAAGGTTGCGTAACGCCAGAACAATCAGTATAGAAAAACACTCGACCGTTTACACTCAACCCACGTAGTTTCTACTTAGACACCAAAAAACCTCTAACCCAAAAACTACCATCATAAAATAAGCTTAACAAAATAAAAAGGGGTTCCCTCTAAATTACATTAAAAACTTTAGGTATTCTAGCCACTCATAGTTGCTCGTAGGAATTCCATTTATGTGAAACGTCCACAAAGGAGCGGGTAACTGTTGGAGCCGTGGCTGCCATAGTCACCATATTTTAGTGCAATGTGTCGCCCCGAGACAATAAAGGGGGTAGTTAGTGCGTACTTGGTTTTGTTGTTCGAATGCGGAACCCTGAAAAACACATTTTAGGATTTAAATGCGTTTTGTTTTGAACGACGTTTTTTGGTTCCGGGGTTTTAAGAATCATGAGAAATCAATAATAAGCTCTTTTTTCTCTTTAATTTAATTTTTTTTTTCAAGTATGTTTGGATCGTAAGTAGTGAAGTGTAGTTAGTTTCTGCCTACCCCGATAGGAAAGAGGCTTGACAGATATGTATGTATGTAAATAACGAAATGACTTTGACACACGAGCACTGACTACATTGACTGATTAATGTGGATCGTGACGAGGGGAGGAAAGTCAAAAGAAAGTGGCCGATACTGCGTAAGGAACCACCAAGGAGGTGCCACATTTTTTTCATCATATACAAATGAGTTTATGACAGCGTGCCAAAGTTGCGCCAAGTTTTTCATAGTTTTATTGGTAGATGACACGTCAAACAATAAGAAATACCATACAAAAAGGTAGCCATTTTGCGCCAGACTAGGCACGCAGATCCAGACGGTATGGCACCTCCTTATATATTCTATACTCAAAAGAAACCACACGGTTTCATTACAAAACGGTTCGAAAGAGTTTTTATGCAGATTGCAGATTTTTTTTAGTTTTTTTAACCTTATGAATCTTCTTCTTCTTCTGTTTATTCATTGTTTAATGAAATTTTCCAAAACACAAACCAAATTCTTTAATTTTATTGATTTTATAGTCGCCGATAAGACTACCCGTCCGCAAACGCAAATGTGGAAACGCTCTTAATTTACATTTTAGTGCACCCAATTTATCTTGATAAATAAATATTCAATTGATAAAACATGTCGAGCATCCAATCAATCTACATTGAAGCGGAAACTGTGGTGTTAAAATTAAATAGTGGTCAATCAATGCATATTGTGCGGTACAACATTCGAAACCGCGTATTAAATTCCATAAAACTACGTTAAAAACCACTGATTTAAATAAAGCTTTATATTGGATTTTCAGGTTTTTTGCTATTAGATGGATAAAGTTTACTGATTTTTGAATGTGTTGTAGTATTAGTAATCTACATTGCGTGGAAATTTTGCTAGTTTCAGACGTAGAGTAAAAAAATGTAGAAACTATGTTATGATAACAATTAAATTGAAGAGAATTAACTAATTTTATTCACTACAATTAAGAATAATGAATGCTAAACATAACAGGGGGTTTTTGTTTTCTAATTATTTTTTTAATTATTAAAGTTTAAAAGATATTTGTTAAGCCATGATTTTCGTACATTTCTCCTCATTATATATAACCACAAATGAAACTCTAACTAAAAATAAACAATAATTCCATTGCATACAAATTATGACAGTGGTTACAACACTTTCCTATCTTCGCAAAACCTTAAAAACTCGAGTAAGCAAAACGTTAAATCGCAAAAACAGTGTTAACTGGCACAAACTGGTACTGGCCATGGAAACCACGCCGTCTGAAATAGCTTGAAATGGCTTGAAACAGCTTACGCGGCAACTGCATAGCAATTAAATACCCCACGTTGGATTGTAAACGTCTATTTCATTTCAATTAAGGAATGGTCTTCGTTAGTCGTTAAGGTTATAGGTTCATAAAATTTTACACTTTATTTTTAATGGCGTCAAAGGTTAGTGACACCTTGTTATAAAGTGTTAGCTATATTCAGGACTGTGTGAACTTACTGATAAAAAAACTCACCTTTAGCTACTAAAGTGCAATTTTTACGAGACTAATGATAAATAATCATACATGGTATGTAGATAGATACCGGCATCACCGTCCGAAAAATTTGAAATTTCAAAAATGTTACGGTAACTCTTTGATAAATTCTACTTATATTATAAATTTCGATGTTTGCGCTATGTTTGGATGAATCGTTACGACTTTTTCTATTTTATCAAAAATTAATTATACTATAATAAAAACCCATTTCAGCAATTTCACTTATTGGTTTCTAATATAATATTAAATATATATTTTACTTTCCACTTCTTTCTTGTTAGGAGGTAGCACTTTCTTATTTATAGTGTTAGTAGACTCTTGTTTTATTACTTATTAAGTTCTCCTAGTTTAATCTTAACTTCCCAGTTTAATGTTCTAATGAAACCTGAGCTACTATCGCATTATTATTAACCATTATTACATGCAAGTTTCATTAAAATACCTTTTTCAATAACATAGACAATTTAAATTAAATTTTTATTACCACAGCTGCTGACATAGAGTTTCGTATGAATTTACAGTTCACATAAATAGAGGAAATCTAATCTAATCTAGCCATAAGTGTCGCACTGCTGGGCAAAAGACTCTTTTCTCAACTGCCATGATTTTCAGTCTCGAGGTAACTCCGTCCAGGTACTTAAAAAGGAAAACAGGAAATACAGTTTTTTTCATTAACTACAGATAAATGGCATATTATGAATTTTGAATTAAAATACATATTAATATTTTTCTGTAATTTTAGTAAAATATATTTATAATTTAAATAAATTATTTTAGCTCTGTAAATAGATATCAAACGACTGTTTTTATCGCGCGAGGTACTTTTTAATGTAATTGTATCTACACACCAAAGCCGCCGGCTTTTTTGACAGCTGCCATTCGTATGACGTAAAGCTGCCGGCCTAGCCCGGCGACATGCCGGCGGCTTTGGTGTGTAGATAGCATAAGAGTTCGAATAACCAACAAAATTAAAAATCCAGTCACAATCCTGAAATACAGCGCCGTATGCACTCCGCGTGACATGCACCAGTTTATGCATTCATCATACGTCATCCGTCGCCGGGTAATATTCATTGCACTTTGACTTCGGATAGGTGACTCGTATGTGTGGAGACTGTTGATTATGTTGTAGTATAGAGGAATACTCAGTATTTTTAATAGATAAAGTACCGTTGAAACAAATCTTTGATAAGAGCAACCTTTGGCGACAATGATAATATCATTAATGTCTTTATGGATATATGTATGGATGCGTATGAGGATGTTTGTTACACTTGGGGCTATTTTACTATCTACAAATATTTATCTGACAGATATTATATACCTGCCTCTGTCTAAAACATCATGCATAAAACATGACGTTGTATAAAAAAATAGACATAGGTTTATCTGTCAGTTTAATTTTATCTGTCGATGGTGAAATAAGCACTTACACGTGAAAACTACTGAACAGATTTTGAATGATGATGAAACTTTACAATACTTACTTTAAGTGCCCGCTCACACGGGCTGTAAAGCTACAGTATTTATTTATTTAACAGTTTATTGTAAGATGATAGTACATAGATACAGAAAAAAAAGATAAGTTATACAAAAGGTACAGCATATTTCTAAAAGAAATTTCTTGCAGACCCCACAGAGAGAGAAGTGATAGCATGTAGGCAGGATAGTCACTACAATAAACAATAAATATATAAGTATAAACCTACAGATATATATTCGATAAGTACACATACTCGTACATAAATATTATAATTATAGTATCGTGCAAACGCATATCAGAATAACACATAAGCTAGTAATGTTTAAGTTTTTCAAACTATTAATAATTTCAAACTACTTAAACTTACTACCGACCCTTAAATCTAAGCCTACTTATAAGTCTAGCTGCTAAAACCTGATCCTAGGTAACCTAGGCGTATTAGTCACAGGCCCTTCCAGACCTCGAAGTAAGTCTTAGTAATACCTCTATACTTCATTCTAGACACGAAGAGCTTTGAAGCTAGAAAAATAAATTTCATTTAGGTACTAGGCTTACATAAATATAATTAGGTACTTAGATAACGAACGTTGTAAGATGCTTGTTAAGAAATGTCGAAAGAGTGAACTGCAAACACTGCAAATGAATTAGTATGACAAGAAAGAGAGAGTGATAATAAGATCTCATAGATATTACGTAATAATAAGTTCTAAATAAAATAACTATGAACTTAGATAATTATGTATAGAAAATACTAAATATGATACCTAGCCATAGATAAATAATAAATTAGATATTCGCTACGTGCACGACAGTAGCGCCACCTAGCATGCGCAACTTTCCGGGATTATGCCAAATAATAACATATCAGTATTTTATTGCTTTCTATTAAAATATAGTAAATAAAAGATAAATAGAAAGACGACAAGTGGTAATTTGAGAGGAATTTGTTAAAACAGTGCATAAAATAATGGACTTCATTATAAAAACTGGTTTTGAAAGTGTAAAACACAATATTAGGTTCCAACCTCAAACTTTGTTGAAAGGAAATAAATTAGTTTTAGCACAACATGTAAGAAATGTTGAAGAGTTACGAAAGAATGGCAATAGTTATTTAATACGAGCCCACATCATTCGTCAAACATCGGTGACATTAACGCCCTATGTAACGAGTTTAAACGTAAGTACTCTGATAACCTTAAATAAGTAATTTTCAAACTGTCTCAAGGAAATGATAAAAGTTTATCATAGTAAATATTTTTTGACTCTTTATGCACTTGAAGGTCACGACTGTTCTCTTTCCGCACAGACTCTAGTATTTTATGATAGGTAACGTACCTATTTTAATTAACAATTATAATTTATTTATTACAGATCAATGATTCTCGTGTTGTCACTGGGGTAAAATGCAATTGTGTTTATAACCAGAGCTTTACTTTGTCACGCCTTAGAATGAAGTTTATTTTGTAGAAATAAAGTTCAAATTGACTCTACATTTTAGTAAGAAAACATTTGTATGGGAAAAAGAAAAGGTCTGTTTTAGGGCTTTCCCGGCAATTATTCGAATTTTTCTCACCGTTTAGACCTACCTTGGACTACGACAAACATTTTAAAACCAAAATCAGCTCAATCGGCTCAGCCGTTCTCGAGTTTTAATCAGACTAACGAACAACAATTCATTTTTATTTATTTACATTGACTTTACTTTCCCGGATTGTTGCGCATTTCTACCACGGCAAGCGCTGCGATCGCTTTACTATACCCCCACCATGTACTTCGCACATAGCGAATAAGATGTTAAGATTGCAATTGCCGTGCCCTATTCAGGGTCCATAAACGGTACTGTCAACTATTGTAATAACATCCTGTAAAACCTATGGTGTGCAAAATAAAGAATTTGAGAATTTTAATTTGGAATAAAGGCGTGTAAGAATTGAGGAGTGTAAGAGAAGGAGAGCAGAAAAAAATGTTGACTTTGTGATGACGTATTATGAAAAAAATATATTTTGTGAGACGTATTAATAAACCAATCAATTGGTTTTAATTACATCAGAAATTATGAGATCTACAGAAGGTCGAAGGGACACCAAGGTACTGCCAAGGTTTCTGACTTAGCTCGAAGAATTGCAATGCTGGGCATATTATGGGACGATGGGGCAGTAAGGTTCTCGCAGCGTGGGAAGGCCTACAACAAGGTGGTCCGTTGACCTGGTGAAAACCGTTGGATGTCGACAGCGCAGGTCCGGTCGTTATGGAGACCCTTAGGGAGGCTTTTGTCCAGCAGTGGACATTCACGAGCTGATATGATGATAATTAATTACTTGTAATTAATTTGTGTAACGTAGGTAGGTTTATCTAGTATTTCTACACTCTAGTTAGCTACCCAATATTCATTTGTTAAAGAACCAGATCCCAAAGTCGACAGGCAAACTTTTGAAGAAGTCGAATAAAAGCCAATGACCGAGAAACCCAAAAGGAAACAGTTAAAATGGCACTGTTCCAATATTGATTAAGAAAGTTGCGAAAGAAGATTATTCTATGCCTGGCCAATATTTTTACAGGCGGTTGTAAAACCTTTATATATGCTATAGAGCTGGGTTACCTTAATTAAGTTTTGAGTGTTTCAGAATATTTATAAATTTTATTTGTTGTAAAAGGGTCGACAAAAATATCAATTAAATTTTAATTGAAGACGACGTAAGATCATATTTAAGTATCCTAGTGAGATATGCTTTAAAAATGCTACGAGTACCTATTTAATAAGATAAAGAAACAATAATGATACAGCAAAAAATTTATTGCACTTCGTCAATGAATGCTCAAGAAGTTTTCCAGGATCTTTAAGCAGGTACTTTACTGCTTAACTCTAGTACAAATGTAACGTTAATAATTGTTCCACTAATGAATGTATTGAAAACTTCGATCCCTTACATAACATCAAACAATAATGCAATACTCGTAAACATTAGAATTTGAAAAACGTTAGGATCCCAGTAATCGCCCAATAAAACCTAAGATTCCAATATAAATGGGTCACAAATAGTTCAAAAGGGTCGTCCTGGAGATTTCGATATATTTCTACGTGCTTTCGGCGCTATTCAGCAAGGCACATTCATTTTGATGATCAGGGCCCCGGTTGGCATCGAGCCAAGTATCTTCAATCGATTGACTGAGGCTTTAGGCTTTGCCGTGCTCTGTAGAACCCGGGGCGTAAAGAAAACTTGATGTGTTTTTCGTAATTTTATGAGACATAATTAGCTTTATCTAGAACATAACCCGACTAAATTCAGATAAATGCAGGGAATGAAAAACGTCGTCAAGCGGTCATTTCAAAAAACCTATATATTGGTATCAATTTCTCTCCTTCCAAATCACATATATGCTGATTTTATTATCATTACTATGAAAATATCAATCACAAAGTACAAAGTCTTCTACATATGCCCACCGGCCTCAGAACAGGCCGGTTTTATTTATCTTTTAAGAATCAAGCCTTCTTCTTCTGATTTTAGTCAGAAGATTATGACAATGTCAGCTAGAAATCTAATCAAGTCTTATTGTGAATGACTTTTCATAATGATTTATTGATATTTTGTTCTACAAGTAGGTACTAGGTACTGCTATCAAATATGTATTTAATTCAACCCAAATTTCGTGATTTAAACCATTGGTGTGATGTAACATGGTAACATAAATTCACATTAATTCTAACACTACACAAACCACTGCACTCTAAATAAATTGATGGCGCTATCAATAATTTATGATTAGTAATATGTGACATGTATCAGCATTGCAATATCAACTCTAATAACACTTCAATTTGATTTGTTTCAGAATCTAAAGGATCAAATTCTTACGACTAACGTTTGGTTGGAACATGTAAGTACTTAAATTAAATTGTGATAAATAAATAATTGGGCGAAAATAACAACAAAATGGGCGCGAAAAACTAGATGGCCACAGACGCCGAGGTAGACCTCGAAAAAGATGGAGAGACGATCTGGATGCATTTTCACGGGAATGGCGGGACTCCACCGGAGACCGTGTTAATGGGAAATTCGCGGGGCAGGCCTTTGCTCAGCAGTGGGATCTTAATGGCTAGCAAAAAAAAAGAATATTTTTTCTCATTTTCTCGTAATCAAAACATAGAGTACCTAAGTCCCTTCCCTCATTACGATACGCACAGGCGTTTCAAGTATCCTGCAAGTCTTGAGGATTAATCGCCGCGAAGTATCTTACATACATTTGAATGCAGACTCGCACACTACGATACCAGTATAATTTACGTGAGATACTTCGCGGTGACTAGTCTTCACGACTTGCATGTGATCGCATGTGCGTGTCAAAATGGGAGAAGGAGCTAACTTTTTCTCCTATCTCAGGAATGGGAAGACCACAAATTCAAATGGGATCCTCTTGAATACGGTGGACAGAAGGAGCTGTATGTACCATCTGAACACATCTGGCTACCGGACATCGTTCTTTATAACAAGTAAGTTTAGATTCAATTTTGCCATTTAAATGAACGCAACTAATAGGTACAGGTACATGTATACGGACCATGTTTATATATCTGTCACGCTTCTTTCCATCGGTGTAGGCAGAGATCATTTCCGTCCACTTGCTACAATCTAAAGATACTTCTTCTTGCTTCATCCACATTCATCAATCGCCTCATATATGCGCGTTGGTTTAGAGTACTCTTGACTTGGCTTGTCTTTAACAAATTCCCGATTTGATCGAGATATGTTCGCCTTGGTCTTTCTCTTTCAATATTTCCATCCAATCTCGCCTTGTATATCACTTTCGTACGTACATGAAATGTTCTTAATTGAGGACAAACAAGAATTTGAACCGCAAACACCAAATCCCATTACTGATAGCTGAAATTAAACAACTGACTTACCTCCAGACGACACAGCTTAACCAGCCACCAAATTAATGACAAAATTGACACCAAAATTGATGAGAGAATCCAATTTACCTCGGAAATCCAATCAGAGCGGTACCAAACACCTATTTATCTAATAAACAATATCTCGTTCCGAAATATACTATAGATATTTGGGTGTAATAGCCAAATTAATTTGCGCAGAGCATACACCAAACTTCTCCTGTACGTTCAGCCGTAAGCATTACCAAATTGCATTGTTAAATCTACCAACTTATCGTGCGATGCGATAATTACAAGGATTCCGGGTCTTAGTTCTAGTAAACTATAAATTTCGAGATTTTAGTATGAGAGTTGTTGTTTTAGATGGGTTGCTCTTTATTCTAGCATCTATGTTCCGTCTATCGATATTATTCTTACGTTCACTTTGCTGTTTGGTCATGAATAATACTTAAAGAACTGCATTTACTCAACAAGATCATAGCTATAAAACTTACGACGTCAAAAATCTTCATTAGCGCCACACTGAAGTAAATAGGTACCTAACTACGTTGCCTAATATTTTGGATTAGGTAGGTATCTAACCAAAAAGATTGAAAACGTTGCCCACTGTATGCAAATTCTAAACTATCTTTAGATTCTATCAAGCACGTTATATAATTAAAATTTTATTGAATTATTTAACGGTTCAGTGGCATAGCATTTTATAAAAAGCCACACTTGTCAAACCCTGTTTTCTGTCGGTACTCATTTAAGCACACTTTTAATAAACTCGATACAACACGCTTGTACTTGACTTTGAGGATAAACACAAAAAAAAAATATCAACAACTTTAGATTTCGCTTTCTAATCAAAACCTCACGCCGCCGTCGTCTGTTTGAAAATGTTACGCAACAAACGGTCTCAACAAAATAATTATTTCATTGCCAAAATGGAAGCAGTATTACGAAAACAATTTAATTTTCCACTAGTCAACTCGAATTTGGTTTGGAAATAGTGAAATTCTTAGCGTTAAAACGGGCCCACATAGAGCGAGCAGTCTCACGAGGCAACCGTTAGGCCAATTTAAAGAGGCCCCTAAGAACTAGCCCAATCAATAGGATAGTGAGGTCTTTCCTGAGCGGCCAAATACCTGCCTCGCGAGGCTGCTCGCTCTATGTGGCCCTACCATTTAAATAGCTTTTGATCCTTTGAACTTATTTTACGCAAGTCAAAGTCAAGAAAATAAATTGATGGAATATGACTTTGGGGATTACTTAAGTAAGTAAGTAAGTACTTCTAAAAGTCAAAGGTGAAAAATATTATCAATTTCAATTATAGGGTTTGGTGGGTTGATTCTACAAGAATATTTTTAAAAAAGCAAAGGTCTTCATTGTTTAAAACATAAGTACGGTACCTCAAATGTTTTCCAGGTATTAGAATATATTTAAAAAAAAATACTTTGTCTTTAAATAAATACTTATGATATCTAGACATCGGTGTCCCACTGCTGGGCAAAGATACTTTAAAATAAATATAATTAAATTAAACCAGAAATATAAAAAAACAGCTAAATCAAAACGGGTGATTTTGGCTTTTTAAATGTCCAGCCATTTTTCTCTAGCAAGCGAATAACTTGTAGTTAAAACTGAGATTTAAATTGTAGCTTTATTAGCCCGGCTGATGTTTCTGTTATCTCTCTGTATCACCTAATGCTATCTACACACCAAAGCCGCCGGCATGTCGCAGGGCTAGGCCGGCGGCTTTACGTCATACGAATGGCAGCTGTCAAAAAAGCCGGCGGGTTTGGTGTGTAGATACCATAATCAAGGCTAATTATTTTCGATTACCATCACATTTTGTCACAAATACCTTAGTCTACACGTTCTTAGATCGGTAAATAGGGCCGACCATTTTGGCGTTAGCCCAAAGTGTCTTCATTCTTGCGTTTATGGTGTCATTCTCACAACATGGTGTCGCATAACCGTAGACGCTATAATAAAATATAAGTATAGGTGGAACTGGTTCGGAGTAAGCAACGTCTTGTTTCATAAAATTGTTTGTTACTTGAAATATAATTGAAATAAATGGAAATAATAGCGTGAATTAATTTGTTAAATAAATAAAATAGTATTGTTAAGTAACTTTTTTATTAAAAAAAATAATTTTAATACTTAAAAACCAAAATTAAGCTTTGCCGGCTAAGCTTAATTTTGGTTATCTAATCTAATCTAGCCATTTGTGTGCTGCTGGGCAAAGGCCTCTTTCCTCATCAAAATATTAAAACAAAAAAGAAGAGAACTTAAAATTGCACTTATGCTTAAGTACCCTAAACCTACGGGCATGTATGAGGCGACTGATGAGTGTAGATGAAGCGAAAGAGGTGTTTTGATCGAAGCAAGTGGAAGGAAGTGGTCTCTGCCTACCCCAATGGGAGAGAGGCGTGTCGGATATGTAAGTATGTATGCTTAAGTAGGCAAGGACAAGGGGGGGGGGGGTAAGCAGGGTTACATGGCAAGTTTAAAAATAATAGAGCTGGAAACATCATAGGTCATGTATGTTAGGGACAATTTGCCAGGTCCGGGTACTATGAATAATGGCCGGTTTCTAGTCATAGGTACTGCCCGACTCAATTGAACAATGAGATTAAAACAGCACAGCTAATCACTTTTCCCGGCCATTGCGATAATGCCCGCCGTATCTTGGGCAAAGTAATAAAATAGGCGCACTGTAGTGTTTTTGTTTTCTCTATTAAACATACAAAAATATACCTTTATTGACAATACTTAAGAACTTAAATAGCCATCGGATGTTAAAGGATACAAGCTTGACTGAGTTGTAGTAAGGCAATATCCGTATCCGAGACATGATTCACGAGCGAACATAAGTCTTTGTTCAATAGTGTAAGACGTGGCATATATCACTGATGTTTTACTTGGTTGGATGGGTGTATTAACGCTAGAAATTGCTTGGGAAGACTTTGTTATATTGAAATTGTAGCATCGCCTTCACTTGTAATAAAACAATTCACAAAGCTAATATATACATACATATTTGTTACACACGACTCTCTTCCATCGAGGTAGTCAAAAACGATATCACTCTAGTTGCTACGATAGATATTGCCAACTAGCAATAAGGCCGCCTGTTGCTTCTTATATTTTTGTTTGTGTCTGTACCTTATATCTTTGTGTGCAATAAAAAATATTTGTATTGTATTGTGTAGAAACACACTTCTTTCACTTCATCCACGTTTATCAGTCGCCTCAACGCTGATAGTTCATGATAAAATGACAACGCGTTTGCAGTAGCTTTTTAGTACGAAGTAGACACCTAATTATCCTTCTATTCTATATCAGTATTTAAATAACATAGATTCTTAAACACCTTGTCTTACAATGTTAAAGATTAACTAAAAGACGATTTGTGTTTAAATTTTGCTATTACTAAACTACGTAGTCAACGCCAATATTACTTATTTAGTATTAAACGCAAGTAGGTATAGTCTATTTTTCATCCTTGCCAAAATTTACTGTCCTTTGGGATCTTCCGTCCAGACAGCTATGTAAAAAGGGTTTATATTACATAATATACTAAAATTCTGAACAAAGAACCTTGAAATTCGGCCTTGATTTTACTTAAGTACGTAAAGCTTGTTTCAATGTTTTACCTTGTTGGAAACTAAAATAACAGGCACATAAAATAAAGAGTAAATATAGAGAAATAATATTTTTGTGAAAGTAAAAATATTTCCTAAAAACATTGGTCATTATCGCATTCTCGAACATAAATGAATGCTAATTCCCATGTACATCAATTATTATATTAATCGTTCATCAGAATTTTAATAAAAAGTAAGTACTTTATTGTAACACTCTCTCGCATGTGAACTACAACTGACAAAACAAACGTCATGGTGCATGCAACACCAGAGATATCGCTATTCAAAGTCGAAATTAGCCGATTGTCTGTTTCCAACACTTTCCAAGGACCGACGCAATTAGGAAGGAATATGAGGAGTCGCCCCATTTTTTTTTCATATACAAAGTTTATAAAGAGTTTATGACAGCGTGCCAAGGTTGCGCCAAGTTTTCTCATAGTTTTCTTGGTAGATGGCCTGTCAAACGATAAGTAGTACCGTACAAAAAGTAGCCATTTTGCGCCAGACCAAGCACGCAGATCCAGACGGTATGGCTCCTTATATATTCTATACTCAAATAACCGATGTGCACTCTCTATCGCCCTTTATAGTAATACAAAAACTTTCCACTTGACTGCCCACTCAAATCAAAGCGCAAACACCCCAAAAATACCAAGTTCCGGCCACAAATGTTTACATTTCCTGCCATTTAGTTGTAGCAACGCGCAAGTTAATTGATTGCGTCGAATATCGACAAGAAAGCGTTCTGAAATGATACATCACGGTGCGTCAAAACAGGCTGGCTGGCGATTAATCATTCCTGTAGAATGAGAGGACGACGCACGTGTGACTAATCTTACGCTGTGTCGAGCGTGGGGCGTGGGTTAAGTTGGGGAATTGCGGGGTTTTGTGTACACCTTGGAGTAGATTAAAGTAAGGACAGGAATCTTCTAGTTTTCTATGCATAATTATACAAACAGGAACATTTTGTATACAGGGCTGTGGAAGACGCACCGTATCTCCTTCTTACTAGATTATGGTTTTCTTTCTGGGAGCCCTGGATTATAAAGTATACTTAGTACTTTTTAATTAAATTCGTAATCGTAGAGTTATGCTAAAGCGGTCAATTAAGCAACACTACATACGCTGCGTTTTCACGTCCCACTGCTGGGCAAAGGTTTTCCTCCTTCTTCTCCATCCAGTTTTGCTGTGCGCCAGGTTTTGCCGTGCTCAAGCTTGACTTATTCAGAGAAGACTCATTTAGAAATCCAATAGCCACCTTTAATGTGAAAAGAGTAGCCAAACCTCATGGGCTTAAATATATTACGACTTAATATTTACGTAGTTACTTAAACTGCAAAATTTTGTCGCCAACACCCGCCACATCCCGTATCTTACACCACAACAACCAAACCGAACATCCGTCCCTTTTCGTATGAGTTGCCTTCTGACGGGTTTATGGTGTCTGTCATAAACGAGATCAGAACTGTATTGGATGCCCAACCTCGAGGCTTGCTTCGTCAGCACCACAAACATTATCTTTAGGCTTAAACGATTTAGGAAATTTACTTCCTGCTTCAAAGCTGTTTTTTTCATAAAGTTGTTTATGAGGTCAGTCTTATGTTGGGTTAGTGCGGGTTTGATTTTTATGAGGATTTTTTGTAAGTTACTTTGCGGTGTGTAGTTAAATTTTAGGTTTTTCTGTGTAGCATTAACAGACATAATATTTTACGGAATATAATGTTTTACGGAATATAATGTCGGTGACATCTTCGGCATCACGTATTTACAGTAGTTTTTATGTTAAGTATTAATTAAAACTCAACTATTCTTTATTGAGAAGACTTGGTTTCTATTGTACGTAGAACAAAAAAAAACTTTTGGTTTAAATATTAAAATCCAAAACAAGTAACATGAAAATAACCATCCATTCATTAAAATAGGGTGAAGCCTAATGCCTGATCCCTGATGAAAATTTTCCTGAAATTTTAAGTCAATATAAAAATATCTGATCCATAACATTCTTTCCACCCAGCGCCGACGGCGAGTACGTTGTGACTACAATGACGAAGGCAGTGCTCCATCACACTGGGAAGGTTCTCTGGACGCCACCTGCCATCTTTAAATCATCTTGCGAGATCGACGTGCGCTACTTCCCGTTTGATCAGCAGACTTGCTTCTTGAAGTTCGGCTCTTGGAGTTATGATGGAGATCAGGTAACATTTTATTAAGATCATAGAAAGTTCGTTTTCATCACGTATTCTAAATGATCTATTAAAACACCATAATAAGGCTCGGCGCAAACGAGCCACCGACGGTCGCTGTCGCGCGCTACCGCCACAATGTCAGAAGCGAGCAAGATTCGCGCGAGCGTGCGAGTGAGCGAGCGAGCACTACTATAGCGAGTCGCCGCCACCGGCTACACGTGTGCGGCGCCGCCCTACAATTCATATGAAAAATCGTGTTAGGTTGCTGTGGTCGGTGGCTCGTTTGCGTCGAGCCTTAAGCTAAAAACAGATTGAACCCACTGTCACAATGCATCACAATGCATTATGACATCTACTCCATATAAATATTATGATTAGAAGCACACTTATCAGACGCAACGTTGCTGTCCCATGTTGCGTATGACATACTTGACATATTTCTATGAAGCAGATGTTATAATACGTTGCTTACATTGCATACGTGGGGTCTGTCTGTCTCTAGCGTAATGCTACATCTTACAACTTGTTCCAGATTGATTTAAAACACATAAACCAGAAGAAAGGAGACATGGTGGAAGTCGGTATAGATCTTCGAGAGTATTATCCGTCTGTGGAATGGGATATCTTGGGAGTTCCAGCTGAAAGACACGAACGATACTATCCTTGCTGCCAAGAGCCATATCCTGGTAAGTTTTGTGTTACTATTGTTACTTACTTTTCTTTATTTGTAAGTGCTGTGTGTAGTATACGAGTCCCTACTAAGTATATCGACTATTACAGACTATTATTTTAACAAAAAATATTGTGACATAACAGCCAGTGGTAAAAAAAATTAAGCCGCATTTTATGCAAATTGGCCAATAGCTGCTTGTCAGTCTTTTCTAAAACAGGTGAATATACCTAAAACAATATTGAATTGATAGGTACTTACTTCATTTATTGGACGAACGTATATAACATTAACATGGCACGTTGTTTAACCTTAAAAATAATATCTCTAACACGGTGTAGGTAAAATATCCCAATATTTATTGTCACATCTATTTTACTGTGCTACGATGATGCATAGTATTTAAAATACATGAAAACTATTGGAAACTTCTCAGCCCGGAAACTCCTCCAATACCATTTCTTAACTCTAGTCCCAAAACACAACATCAGAAGTCGTCATCGTCACATAGATACAACACTCCTTCCATAGAAACAACGTCAACTAGTAAAGTAGGTACCTAATACGTGTGTCCCGAGATAAACGCTCGCGAATCGCAATCAAGCATTCCCACAACGTACTCAAAATGTTTGTAAGCAGCAAAACAACCGCTTAACCTGTTCAAGTTGGCCGTAAAACTCCGACTTAGCATAGATAAGCGTACTGTGTCGTAATTTACAACCAAGAGATTACCGTGGTGGAGATTTCGTAAAAGGATTGTTCAGGAAAAATACGGTAATTTCAGCCTCATTTTATTGCGTGCATTTATTACTTTTATTACCTGTTATTTTGATTTAATTTATTTTGTAAATGATTTTTGATCGGTTTACTTTTAAGGTCTATCTACACATCCGGGCCATGTCAAGGCCGTGGCCCGTCAGGAATGAAAAAAAAAATTATTGCATACATTTTCTATGGATTTGTTCACACACGCCCCGGCCCGGCCCCGGCGCGGACGGACATGTATGAACGAATCCAAAAAAAGGTATGCAATGACATTTTTCTTCACTTCTGACGGGCCACGGCCCGGACATGACCCGGACACGGCTCAGATATGTGTAGGTAGATCTTTAGCTGGTTGTTTCGAATTCGTTAAAAGTTATGTTTAAGTTGCGTTAAATTCGGATATTATAATATAATACATACATAAATATATGTCACGTCACGTCTCTTATCATCGGGGTAGGCAGAGATCACTTCCCTTCATTTGCTACGATTGTCTTTCGCTATATTATAATGTAGGTAATGGAAAATAGTTTCACTAATATATCGTAATATATTTTTATTAGATATATGAATTACAAATAACTTCTTTAATAATTGATAGGTATTTCATCTTAATATTTACACAATGTACAACACAATAAATAAATACAATACAATATAATACAAACTTATGCTACTTAAGTACCTACTATATACATATTTATATAAATATTTATACATAGGT
Organism: Anarsia innoxiella; assembly: GCA_947563765.1. Taxonomy (NCBI): domain Eukaryota; kingdom Metazoa; phylum Arthropoda; class Insecta; order Lepidoptera; family Gelechiidae; genus Anarsia; species Anarsia innoxiella. The sequence goes on from OX387406.1 coordinate 8,231,473, forward strand.
AACCTCATAGGTACCCCACTTATAATAGGAAGATATCATCGAATAATAAATAATTAAACGTTTTCAATACTTGTATAACTTTCACAATTAAAGAAATAATCTATTTTATTCAAATACCAGTTTTTTCTTATACTTTCAAAGCAAAGAAGAAAATTCCACTTTACCCTAAATTGTAACAATGTTGCGTCTATACAGCCTTTCAAAACAAAAGATTGAAAGGAACAGAAAATGTTTTGTGCTAAGCCAAGCGTATATCCTATTCTTTGTGCCACTAACTTAATAGAAATGTCCGAACATTAAGGAAAAGTTCCATAATATGGGCTAGACTAACGTAATTTTATAAAGAATAGACCTAAATGTAGTGACTGATAAAGTTAGGGAAAGGTATAAAGAAATTATTCGCACTGAAAGAGTTTTTTTGAGTAGTTTAATCTAGGTATATTTTTGACAAAGATTACCCAGTGTAACCTAGTATATATTTGTCATTTTTAGTTCAAGAGAAAAAGAAAAAATACGACGTGTTTTAAAATAATCTAAGTGATGGACTGAAAAGTGTTTTAGTCATCATGCCTAATGTTACACCCAATTGCTAGTTGTTGTATGAAACAATACACAAGTTGTCGAAATTACCGTCTATAAAAACTCAGTTCTTTACTTAGTTGTTTGTAAAAACATTAAAATAAAACGTATTATGAAACCTATAAGAGCATTTCTCTTTTTTTTGACCACCAATTTCTAAACTTGTCAAAAATTTAAAAGTTGTTAAATGTAAATATTTTATTACTTAATTTAATGAAATAGACTATAAATAATCTGTTTTTGTCTAAGAAACTCCTTTAATTTAAGTATTACAGTTAAAATTTGAGAATTTCTAAGTGAGGGTACAAAATGGATTCCATTTTTGTTACTTTTTAAATTAACAATATAATAATAGATTGAAATATATCCGGTATTTTAATGATATTTTAATAAACTGCATGGACTTAATATTCTATGAAAATAAGAAATTTCAGGTAAATATGAAGTTTTCTTTTTTAATTCGAAGAGAATATATTTTATTTTGTTACTTTAGTAAAATTTTATTCAAACTTTAGTTTTAAATAAAAACTAGCAGAAACTGAATACGCTTTCATATTTTGTCGGAAATTTTCACGTAAATATTTTTATTTCTAATCACTTTTATTTGGATTATTTTAATTAATTCGACAAAAAATTTAAAAAACGTGTATAAAAATATTGGGACAGTAACAAAAAAAAACTGACGGTAACAAAATAAAAAATGTAAAGCAGCATGTCCACTTACTCAAAATAAGGCAAAATTATGACAAAGAGAAAAAATGAACAAAAGTAGCGTTTGAAAAAAATAGATGAAATACCAAAATATGTTTTCAGTAATTACTTTTTAATACTCATTAAAATTTCAAGAAAATGTAAAGTTGGTAAGTGCACAGGGTTAGTATGATTCATTTTTTTTTGACAATTCTTTACAGCTTTTATCATCTAGCTCCTTTTTTTGTACTATTTATTAGTCCTTACAATCCTTACATAGCCATTAAGTTTTTTTTTTTAAGTTTAACTTAAAAAATTAGGCTTTAGGTTTTTAGTTTTTAAGTTGATGTAAATAGACCTTTATAATTTTTCTTTTTTGTTACTCAAAATTCCCCTTATACGTTACTACACAAAAGTAACGAAAAAGGAAGTAACGAAACACGTGTACGCAAGTGTTTTTAATAATTTAATATGGTTAAATTTAAACTAATTCTAGATTTTTTTTGAAAATATTCTAGTTAATATATTAATTTCGCTTAAAATAAAAGTAAAGAGTAATAATACATTGAATTAACCTCGCAAATTAGTAACAAAAACTGAAACTTATTTTATATCGCCAAGCAAGCAGAACTTTAACTGCGTCAAATACACTGATAGAATGGCAGCTATGCAAAGTGGTGACTGAGGAAGTATTCTAAAGTGTTGCCATTTGTAAATGGAATAGAATTGGTAGTTTTAAAATTAAATTTAAGTGTATAAAATAGGTAACAAAAGAAGAATTTTATTTTGGAACATTTTTCTGGGACATCACTAAAATTGAATTTTGAAACACAAATAACCGATAATACTATTTATTCGGTATAAAAAATCAATCTTAATACTACAACATAAAAGTTATATTAAAAAAAAAAGTAATGTTTCATACGACTTTTTTACAAGAAAGAAGTTTGAAGTAACAAAATTTGTTATGGGACAAGTCGTTTTTCATACATTGGGTATTTGGACGTTTAGAATTTTATTGAATATATTCTTTTAAACCAATCATTTTAAACAACTCTTGGTAGTTTTACTTTAAGAAAAGAACAAAGAATATTTTACATAGACCGCTTCCTCCTTGAAGTGCTTAAAATTTAAGATTTTTTTAGGCAAAGTTGTGGGACACTGTAAAACATACTGGTGGTCAAAAAAAAGAGAAATGCTCATAACTGTCTTTTTTCTTCTCAAAAAGCAGAAAAAGACAACACGATACTTGTTGTATAATAAAAACCTTTTTTGACTGTATGTTCTATACATGTTTCATCGTTGTTTCTCCTCAAACATTCAAACAACAAACAGATTCTTCTGAAATCGGATCCATAGCCCAACTTTGAAGTACAAATAAACAATGTTAATTTATGTATTGATTGTTACATAAATTATTACGAGTTTAATATCGTTTTATCAAACTTTATGCGAAGTGAATCCGGTTTTCAGTTGTTAAAAACTTTGATTGGTTCCGGGTTACGGAATTCTTAAACAGATATTGACTTCCGATTGAAATTCACAACGTGGAGAAAAAAATGATTTAATTTCTCTGAATTGACTTTTTCCGGAGCTCGTGTACCTGGGCGGAGGAAGCTCGAGATAGAAAGACATGGCGGACGAGGAGAGGCCTTTGCCCAGCAGTGGGACATAAGGGGCTAGGTTAGATTAGATTACACTTTTTCCACTTTAAAAGTGCGAAGATTTGGAATACACATAAGTGTAGCTAGCTTATCGTGTACCACTGCTGAGCAAAAGCCTCTTACCTTGCTCTCCTTTTGGTTCATCAGCCTGTTGTGAAACTGGGTGTTATAGATATTGGAAATTGTCCTAATGTCCGATTTTCATACATGCATGCATACCCGTCACGCTTCTCTCCCATTAAGGTAGGCCACTTCCTTCCACTTGCTGTCGAAGTCCATCTTTCAACTGAATTTTATCAGATACATTAATATTGACATTGTTTTCGATTATCAATGATAATAAAATAAAAATTCTCTTGTACATAAACAACGTGTTGAACCACCGAAAACTTTCAGTCAAAGCAAAAATTTTAAGAGTGGACATGATAAATTAACAAGAATGCGAATCACGGAAAAATTGCTCAAACAAAAGGCGAACTTTTTAGCTTTCTGGACACATTTCCAGCCGTACTTAATTTCGCGTCGTTTGCCATGCGCCTCGTGTTACCAACCTTCGTATATTTCACGTTTAGATAAACACATTTTGAGTTCATAATGATGCCTTTTATATAGCACCCCTTTCATTCCGCTCAACGGGCCCCGCGAGATTCAAAGTTTTTGTTAATGTTATATGTTTATGGTTTTTTATTTTATCCTTTTATTGCAATGATGAATTTTCATTTAAATGGGCGCGCCGTTTTGAGTTTTGTCCGTTTTTGTATTTGAGATCGCGGTTAAATGCGGTTGGAGCGAAAGGGTCGAGGTGTTTTAAATTGCTTTTATTTTCTTTTACAGTCATATGTTCCTACTTTGTTAGTATTCAGTAAAAAATCTGTTAAGTATTTAAGAGTGATTAGAAGTAGGCTCTACCTACAGACACCTTGTTTTTGGTATTGATAGGTTATAGGCACTACCTCATAGCTAACTGAAAAAACAATTTGTATGAAAATTAAAAAGTAAGTATATTAGACCCATATCTTGGGTTGAAATAATATTCCGCTCAACGGCCACAGAGGTAGAGATCTGAATGCATACTTGGCAAACTGGGCAGAAGTTGCCGAGGATAGGGAAGGATGGAAGCAAGCAGGAAGCCCTTTGCCCAGCACCCCACTGCTACAATACAACAACGCTACGCTTGCTGTACCCAATACAAGCTGTTTAAAAAAAATCCTTGGGAATCACGAGTACTGTCACAAGTATTACGGCTTGTAACATCCTTCTTGTTATTCCCAGTATAAGTACTAATTAATAAGGTACCTTGGTTTATAAACACACCCATTTAACTTGTAAATACACCCTTAGTAGGTAAGTACTTAAAATGGGTCGCTACATCTGTTTTCCAAACAAACAATATAAAATTAAATTCAAGGATGTTCACTCGTTATTCTTCCAACATATCTCATTACATGTTTTGTGAGTATAATACACGGTGGAAAAGCTGAGAGAAATGAAGTAAAAATTGTTTTAGGAACAGGGTTTTTTCGTTCCAGTGTTGGTTGTTTCTGAGCGGTTGTTAAATGCTATATCGATAAGTGAAAATTTTATTAAAATAAATAATACAAATATAGAATTAAAAATTTACAGGAAAAATATATCTTCCAACACGTCCCCACGAGGCAAAGTACCCAACAAGCTGGCAGCATTACCTCTTTAAAATAATAATCGATAAGTACATGCCAATTTATCAAGTACCATATTTTCGGAAACATAATTGTAGCTTCTAAAATTGTATTTCACATAATAATGACAATCATAACATCATATCGTATTAAGAAGTCAGATTCTCCACAAGAGTCAAACTCTTAAATAATATGATAACATTAATGGCAATGGAATATTTCTTCCGATAGTTGTAGTAAAATATATTAATGCCAAAGATTAAATGAACTGTTAAAGGTCTATCTACACAGATCCGGGCCGTGTCCGGGACATGTCCGGGCCGTGGCTCGTCAGGGGGGAAAACAATATGTCGTCATGACAACGTGTGTTAACGAATCCATAGAAATTTTATGGAATGATATTTTTTCCCTGACACGTCCCGGACACGTTGTCATGACGACGTATTGTTTCCCCTCCTGACGGGCCACGGCCCGGCCACATCCCGGGCACGACCCGGATCTGGGTAGATAGACCTTTACTGTTTCTCGTAACAACAGACTTTTTACCAAAAAAAAACCACACTGTATTATCCAACACATATTCTACTAACCTAAATATCTACTAACTCATCCCACGACACAGTATAACGTTACCCTGTTTGAACAATATTCAGGAAGCATTTAATTAATATGTTTTCAAGATCACAGTGTTTGCATAGAAGCCTGTTTCCGGGAGTATGTCCCCTTTTCTTAGTAGATTGTAATTAACTCGACACGTGGTTTTGAAGGTTTCTTGACGGAGTTTAGTGATGGTTCAAAAGGCTATTAGGCTGTTATGCACTTGCGGTAACACGGTTTTTATCTACTGTTGACTTAGAGCACCACTTTCAACACTTACAGATAAAATTAATCCGTCAGATATTTTATACCTGTCACTGTCTAAAATGTCATGCTTTATGAAGTAGACATAGGTTTATCTGTCAGATAAATTTAATCTGTAGCTGGTGAAAGGGTGAGAGAAATAGTCATGATGACAAAAATTTTTTTTAGTCCATCACATAGATTATTTTAAAATATTCGACACGTATTTTTTCTTTTTTCTCTTAAACTAAAAATGACGAAGATACACTGGGTAAAAGTTGCTTGTGACGTCACGCCTAGGTACGATTTTTACCTAGGAGTGACGTCAATACCCCTCCAAATCGTGACTTTTATGCTCTGTATCTTTGTATTTATTTATGTATTTGATCAGGTAAAAAATGAATTTTAAATATTTTTAATAGACGGACTATTTATTTTTAAAATTTTTAAAATGTAGTCATCATCCCTATTGTATGCAAACGTTAATAATATGAAAAAAAAAACAATATTTATTGGCCTTTTGACAACGACAATAAAACCTGAAACAAAAGTGAATAACTTCCATTAAAAGTAGAGTTAAAAAAAAATAAGCGGTCGGTTTCAGAAACCTCTTCGTTTTTTTGAAGTCGGTAAAAAATTAATACTCATAAAGATTTTGTAAATCAATGAATCTTAAAAGTGAGAAATAAGAAATCACTTTCATCTTCTTACATACTACCCCATAAATGCAAAGACGAAACGATGTTCAGAGAATAGCCTTGGTCGTATATAGGTACTTATTCTTATCTAATCATCGACTTTCTGGGGCAATGTAATTGATAAAAATAAAAAGCATCCAACCTAATTAGTATAGTAACAATTTTCGGTATCAATTACACTACACATCCCCTATTCGAGCTAGTATGGAGAAAAAGAAGTTGGCGGCCACTGATGAAACTAACGTCAAATGATAGAGAAAAATATTATAAAACGATAGTATTTTGGACAAATGTCAAAAGTGATATACTTTCGGAGATATTGAACTTTGAAAATGAAAGAACTTTGAAAATTGTTACATGCGAAAATTTTCAAAGTTCTATATCTCCGAAAGTTTATCACTTACGAAATTTGACTAAAATACTATATTGTAGTTTAATATTTTTCTCTATCGATTGACGTAAGTTTCATCAGTGGCCGCCTACTTTTTTTTCTCCATACTAGCTCGAATAGGGGATGTTGAGTGTAATTAATATCGAAAAATTTACTATACCAGGCTCCATACAAATAATATTCGATGCCATTTGATCAATGTAAACCTTATTACTATGACGAGGTAAAGCGTAATTCTCACTAAATTCTCAAGAAGTTTGTCGTTCATCGAACGTCTCAAACCAAAGTAGTTTCAACAGGTTCCAAGAAATTCTGTTTCGAATAGCAATGAAGCGTTTGACAGACGTCGATTAGTTAAATTGTTTAATGCTTTGTAGTTAGACAGGGCTGTATTTATTACATTGGCTTTATGGGCATCTTAGTTACGAAATTGCTCAAGCCTGGGTGCCTACCTGGCGACTAGTGACTGGCAGAACATATCTGCTATGCCGTCAATTGTGGGTTCGAGTCACACTGGAGACAAGCAGTGAAAAGCGGTGACGTTTAATGAATTGTAGAAAAAGTTTTATTAAGTACAAACGAACAATCAAAACTTTCCTCTTTATTAGTGTAGAAGAATATTTGAAAAACATTTATACCTAATAAATATTATTTATAACTACGAAAAATTTCCTTTCGGCTTCGCCGTAATCGGTTAAAAAAAATCCTCTGTATCTTTATAGATCATAATGCTACTAATATAATAAATGTCAATGTTTGTGCCGATAGATGTTTGTTACTCTTTCACGTGAAAACTACAGAACAGATTTTTATGAAACTTCGCATTATTGTAGCTTATACATCAGAATAACACATAGGCTATATTATTTTAAGATATCATATTTTTTTTCCAAGATATGAAGATAAATACGTACGAAGTCGCGGGCAGCTTCTAATAGTCTTAAAATCACTTTTAATATTATCACAATATTCTCGTACCTTACTCCATTTCTGCCCAACTCCATACCAAAGTTAGAGTAAAATCATAGTAAGTTCACGTTGAATTTCAGAGGCAATCATCCGTAATTGTTGCTAAAGTGCCGCACTTACATTTAAATTAGACTCTCACTCCTAGCAATTACGTCTTGATTTCCAACATTATACTGGTTGTGGTAAAAAAAGTATAAGCCGACTAATGTAAAATGATTTTTTTACATATTTTAGTCAAGTTAAAAAGTACCTCGAAATTATATTTATGGTTTTTAACGACAGACTGTGGCAGAACATAACTTGTGGTTTATTTTATCTGTGATACCTTTACTGAGATGAATATTTTCTTTTGGTATGGTTATTTAATAATCATGATTTTGGACTAAAATTCAATATACTACATCATATCAATATCTTCTACATCATACACAATAGGTACCTACCTACACCAAATATTCAACTACCAATTACCAAATCATCATAATGAATAATTTTGACTTACCTACTTGATTAAAAAAAACTACGTACCTGCTTGTTTAGAGTTGAGTGGCCTCCTTGTCATTAATTTTAATCGAGAAAATTTCAAGAGAATATTTACGCTTTTAGACAACTATTTAGTCTACACGTCTAGCCAACACATATACTAACTTACACGAACATCTATTTAAAACAAAGGGTCGTACTTAATCATGATCAAACTGTGTTGAAGTACACTTTATTTAGGAGAGTAACTGTTACTGACCCGTTGCGGTGTTAAAGTGGCAATAGGAAAAGTTAGTAGGTAACTTGAATTCTTGATTAATTGTCAATTCATACCTAAATTTTGACAACCTTGTTGATAGCGAAGAAAACTATGTAGTTAGGCATTTAGAAACCTCGCAGTCGATAGTTTAATCGGGCATATGGCATATGCAATTGGGCACCCTATGACGATTTGTAACACCCTATGACATTTTACGGGACAATCCGACTAAACTATCGGCCGATTGAAAAATGTGTGATCTGTTCTTAATAAAAATCAGTCCTTAATTATCTTAATTTGAAATAAGTGATTTGAATTAATATGTTTGTTCCAGATATATTTTTCAACATAACCCTGCGACGAAAAACTCTGTTCTACACTGTCAACCTTATAGTCCCTTGCGTCGGTATCTCATACCTATCAGTCTTAGTATTTTACCTCCCTGCCGACTCTGGTGAGAAAATAGCCCTCAGCATTTCCATTCTACTCTCCCAAACTATGTTCTTCTTACTGATTTCCGAAATCATTCCATCTACATCACTTGCTTTGCCTCTACTTGGGAAATACCTTCTATTTACCATGTTGTTGGTTGGTTTATCTGTTGTGATCACGATTATTATTCTTAACGTTCATTACCGTAAACCAAGCACACATAAAATGAGACCGTGGGTTCGGAAGTTTTTTATTACCAAGTTGCCAAAGTTGCTTCTGATGAGAGTGCCAAAGGATTTGCTCAGGGATCTGGCAGCTCAGAAAATAGCAGGGAGAAGTATGAAGAAGAATAAGTTTAAAGATGCTTTGCAAGCGGTGGAACAGACTAATTCTAATGCGTCGAGTCCCGATTCTTTGCGTCATCATCTGCCTGGAGGTTGTAATGGTCTTCATTCTACTACTGCTACAAATCGGTAAGTATTTCAACTCTACATTTTAAGAAATACTGTTCTGTAGTTGTAGAATCCATTAATATAGTTGATGTCATTTTCTCTCACTTTTTCCAAGTTAAATTGTTATTTGATTAAATCATAGATGTCTGGGCAGCGGTAGCTCAGCATAGAGAATCGTGTAGAAAGAGGAGAGAACTGTTGCCCAGCAGTGAAGCACTAACGGCTAAATAAGAAGAAGAAATCAACATGCCTTATTTCTATTTATTAACATTAAAATATAAACATCAATGTCTAAAAAATCTGACCATCGCCAATTCATTGAACCAGCTTTTCAACTGTGAAAATTTAAGAAAATTGCTTCTCTTGATTAGGTCACTAACGATGTACCTCATTAAATTAGAATTTCTAACAAGCGAAACATTTGTCATCGTCATCATCAAGATCATCATTATCATCAGTATTATCATCATGATTATCACCAACAGATTCAGCGGCCTCGTCGGTGCCCTCGGCAGTCTCGGCGCCGGCTACAACGGTCTACCTTCAGTGATGTCTGGCTTGGACGACTCTCTTAGTGACATCGCCCCGAGGAAGAAGTACCCATTCGAACTTGAGAAGGCTATCCATAATGTTATGTTTATTCAGCACCACATGCAAAGGCAGGATGAGTTTAATGCGGTAAGTTGCATATTTCGTAAAATTTGGGATCTTTTGAGTTGTTTAAAGGTTTTTACTTAACAGAACTATGTTAAGGCGCGTACTCATTAGCGAGCTGTAACCGTAACCGTTACATGGACTGTTACTGAAAATATGGGATGAGCGCTTTCAGCAGGTTTGCGAACCATTAGTAAGTTACGTACATGTTTTTAGGGTTACAGCTCGCTAGTAAGAATGCGCCTGTACTAGTCTGTTCAGTTTACAACACATATTTATCACGGCTGTGATGGTCATGAATCATGGCTCTTTTTTACTTTCTTTTACTTTATTCATTGATCAGTTCATCTTATTATTCACCTTCTTTAAAACTATTTCATTTTAATTAAAATCGACAAATACCTCGAAACTCAAAGGCATCACAATTCAAAATGATTCCGAACGAGATATTGACATTGAAAACCAAAATTTAATATTTGCAATATTCGCATCACGGGCTGGTAACAGCGGCTAAGTCATAATTAACAATATTTAATTAAAATTTGCTCAAACACAGACAGTAGGTACACGAATACCTACTTACGATGAAATTATATTCGCAGAAACATGTCAAACATTCGACGTTGCGGAAATACTCACAAAGGGTGGAGCCCTTTTGTTATTCAGTTTGACGGTTTTGAACCTAAAATATTTAAGGGAACACAAATCTATTTTTTGTTCTGAATATATGTCGTCTGCGACACACAAAGTTAATTAGAAAATGTATTATTCAATTCAGAGCTGGAAAATTTGTTTTTAAGTAGGTCATAGAATAAGTGTCTACTTTGTCCTTGTCTATCAATTAATTATTAAAATAGAACAGTGCCGAATATGAAGCTTGAATTTTGTGTAGCTCTCCTAAGAACTCTCTGTCACTTATTTTCCCTCTTCATCTTTCATCAGTCTCTTTATAAGTACACTTTTTTAAATAATGGTCCTGACTTACACCAACATTTTTACAAACAATTCTATCTGACCACACTCAGTAACTTAAACCGTCGTGCATGTATGAGGCGACTGATGAATGTGGGGAAGTGTGTTTAGATCGGAGCAAGTGGAGGGAAGTTGTCTCCGTTTATCACAATGGAAAAGAGGCGTCCTATGTATGTATGTCATCATGTAAGCTTGTGAACGTCCACTGCTGGACAAAAGCCTTAAGGATCTTAACAACGACCGGCCCGGCGCTGCTCACATCGTACTGCTTCCCGCATCTGTATGTATCATCATATTAAATAGCGTCGCTCTTGTCGTCGGAGTCCTTGCCTATTCTCAGCCGTTAGAGCACTGTATTTACTTATTGATAAACTTTACCTTCTTCTAACAGGAAGACCAAGACTGGGGTTTCGTCGCCATGGTCCTCGACCGTCTGTTCCTCTGGATCTTCACCATCGCCTCCATCGTCGGTACATTTGCAATCCTCTGCGAAGCTCCATCTTTGTATGATGACACCAAACCTATCGATATGATCTTGTCTTCTGTAGCTCAGCAACAGTTCTTGCCTGTTGACAGTGGGGATTCTTAAATTTTTATTTTAATGCCCCGTTTTATTACTTACAGATAAAATTTTACTGGCCGGTAAATCTATGACTATTTTATAAAACGTGACATTTTAGATAGTGACAGATATAACAAAAAGGTGTCAGTTAAAATTTATCTGTGGTGAAACAGATAAGTAATGTTGAATTTCAGCAGACATGAAGTAAAATTGAATTCAGTCAAAATTTGAAGATTCTCAAATTAGTCGGATATCATTTGTCTGTTTTGGAGAGCATTTAGTTATAATCAATCAGTAACAATTCAGTTTTAATTCATGTTTGCTAGAAAATACCAGCAATCTAACACCAAATATTGAAAGCAATTGTGTGGGTAGGTACCTACATTTGTTTTTGTCGATTCGTGCGTTAATGTTTTGCTTAAATAATTCAAATTTCTCAACTTTTCAAGATAGCGTCGATCACTTCAAATAAGTTTTCATCTTCGTAATAAATTGGCACTTCACTTTCATTCTACTTCACATCGGAAATTTTGTATAGGGAGGCGATTTTTTTAAATCGAGTTATGACCCATGTTCCTTGGGGAAAGTTGTTCAGTTTCATGAGGACTATCGCTGTGTTTCGGCTTTATACCCCCTTTCTGTTACACCCAGTATTCAATTACCTATACGATAATTCTGTGGTTCAATCAAACTGTAAGTTTCTTACAAACATTTATGTCTTTTTGCTTAAGTTAGATTAGAAATACTTATCTTTCATCGATTTCCAATACCAATATTGTAATGAGGGTCAGCTATAAGGCTGTTTCTTTAAATAGGTTTTTGTAGCAATTTAATAATGTCATAATACCGTGTTATAGCCGTGACAATAGTTTTAAATAAACAGTTTTTCTGTTTGCAATGTTACGATTTAAGCTTTATTGATAGTTATTGAGCCAAATAGTTTAGCTGTTAGGTCACGCAATAGCCAAAATAGGCTGTGATTTTGTATTTTAGTATAATTTAGTGTGTAAGAAGTTGAATTTTTCTTGTCTTTTTGTATATTTTTACTCTTATTAGTGCTAAAATGCTAGTGTTAAATGCTTTTTTCTAATATCTGTTTTATTTTTAGTCTTCTTTAATATCTATTTCATTATCTTTAGTAGTTTATTCATAATCATTATTACTTTAAGACGTATATCGCAATTTATCACAATCAAACAAAGATTAGAGTTCGAATAGACGCACAGTACAAGCCTTGGTAGATTTAATATTATTTTAACTCTTTGAAACAAATACATCTTGCAAATGAATTTATCAATTCTCAATTCAAAATGGGCAGTGAGAGAACAGCAAAAATTAAAACTTCCAGTTAAGTATAATTACTTAATCATAAGGGTTTTCATTACAAACATAAAATATGGCTGTGTTAGACTTAACTTAACATGTAGGTCATTTATTATTAATAATCACCATTATTACTTAGGTATAATTACTTCAATGTTTTGCTTTCTAGCATGGCAGATTAAACTTTCTTTGTAATCTATCACACGTTGAACTGACTTTACTATCTTACCTTATCAGGGCCTTAATTCTGGTCAAAAGCTTCTTTTTCTTCACGATACTCGATCCTGAGCCGCCTTTGCCCAGGTGCCTATGATAGTGTCCATGGATTTTACTATAAGTACAAAAAACCTAGAACTCATTCACAAGAGTACAAAAGAGATAGGAATAGAATGAGATACAGTTCAACTATGCCAGAATCTCTGCTAGAAAGCAATACATTCTTACTGTTGTATGACTGTCTATTACTTACAGTCGATCAATGAAAGTGTCGATACTTTATAGTAATCTCTGGTCTTGTTCAACCTTGAGGCTGTGAGTATCAGCAAAAGGCTGCGAGATCCTTTTTATGAAAACATACCAATTTTGACTTCATAGTCCCACATAAACAATTATGTTAACGTCGCTGTTGTTGACAAAACTTACGCACTTGTCCTGATGAAGCGTAGCTCTGCTAGCTTAGCATACACTCCGTGACAAGACCTTGTCATGGATTTGTCATTACGTCTCTGTCCATAGTTTTAAATGTGATAAGGACAGTATGACGTGAGATAATTGTCGCGGCACGTATGCTAAGCCTCCAAGGTGTAGTTAAAAAAACAAATGACAAACATACCTGACTTTATTTCTCATCACTTTTGCTAGCGCTATCTCCGACACATTTATGATCTCAGAGCAATCGCAGCCACTGAGGCAAGCGTAAGTGATCAGAATTGCCTCTCAGAAACTTTTTTCAACGGGATTAACACTTTCCTCGGTCGATTGTAAAACAACGTGTTATTGTTGTGTATCGGTGTGCAAACTTTGGCTTGTTTGTCCTTTACGCTCATTCGTGTGATGGTGTGATTCTTTTCAATAATGTGTCATAGTTGTATACGATTAAGTACCATATTCCAGCCCGGACACTGGCAGAATTTAACAATTTGTCGAAATCCATTCTATCTTTAAAAATAAATGAAATATCATCCAAATTGGTATCAAGATGTCCTTGAAGAAAATAAAATATGGCAGAATTTTAACAAAGCGCTTAAAATGTTTTTGACATCTAGTTACGAGTCTAGTTCAAGATACAAAGCAAATTACAACAAAGTGGCTTTATTTTGATTTTTATGAGCCCAAACCAATGTCGTTTTATTATAAATATATATGCGTTTATAAAATAACGATTAACTGATTAATCGTTATTTTATAAACGTATCGGCAATGGATTTCGCGTTCGACCTAATGTAAAACTTTCTTAGTTTATCTGACCAACAAGAGTTCATATAATTTGGATGCCAAACAAACCAACAAGCCTAAGAAACGCCAATCAGGATCTTCCCGAATTCTGTCTTTTAAACTTAATTAAAGACTGTAGCGGTTCGAGTAAATAGCGTTTAGGCTAAGTTTAAATACTTCAATAAAGCCAAAGCTCATTTCATGATTGTTTTATTTCCGTAAACCTTTGAGGAGTCGTAAAATGGAGCCAATGTAGGGTTTGGACTGTGTAAGTATATGTATTAGGCAACTGGTTGAATTAGCCAGTCAATTGGACGCCTAAGCCATTGACTGAATGCCTATAGTTAATGCCATTCAGCATTATATTGGTAAGTCAGTCGCAAAGCATTACTGAAACGTAAACTATAATTACCGAGTCTACAACTAGTAAAACGGGCAATCCGCAGTCACATCAAATCGCAGGTAAACTGACGTGCATGTATGAGGCGACTGATAGATGTGGACGAAGCGTTTGGATCGCAGCGAGGGAAGGGAAGTGGTCTCTGTCTACTCCGATGAGAAAGAGGCGTGACAGATATAGGTATTATGTAAGTATATTATAGGTAGACCTAGTCGAAAAGTAACAGTAAAACTTTTTGCTTACTTCCATCGAACGTGACCTGAAAACTGTCTAGTCCTAATGACGCAGTAGCTTTGCTCGCATTAATCAGATTTAACCCGACCTAACCTAATTTATTAAGGCCTTTGCTAGGTAAATTATTACTGGAGAAAGGGTTATCAAGTGTTTTAAATGGTAATTAGCGGCGACCTTGCCATCAAGGAGTGTGGATTGTGAAAGACCTTTTCGAAAGTAGTCAAAAAGGGACATTGATATAGGATTTTATTGGTATAAGGATGAGGGGTCTTTGAGTTAATAACCTTCGTTTGTTTTAGCGGTGTATTTGAGTGATTTCTTAGCACTTAGTGTACAAAATAAGCAAGACGTAGTGTACTAAATAAAACATACCTATAAAGGTCTATCGGCACAGATCCGGGCCGTGCCCGGTATGTGTCCGGGCCGTGGCCCGTCAGGAGGGAAAACAATACGTTGTCATGACAACGTGTGTGAACGAATCCATAGAAAATGTATGGAATGATATTTTTCCCTGACACGTCCCGGACACGGCCCGGACACGTTGACATGACGACGTATTATTTTGCCTCCTGATGGGCCACGGCCCGGACACGTCCCGGGCAGATCTGTGTAGATAGATCTTTAATCTGTTGAAACCAAGCTAAAATTGACAAAGATTAAGTATTTCGAGACTAATCGATTCATGTTACGTAAATTCATCATTTTCATGAAAGAATTAAAACTGGAAAATATATCATTTTTAATACAAAATGTACATTAGAAACATTGAGTAAGTAAAATTAGCAAACATAAATTCTCTGCACTAAAAATTTTTCGTCTAAAATTCAGAACTAATTGATTTGCTAAATTGCTTATTTGGAAATCACTCGCCCGTTGACCAATGGCCAGTGTTGAATTATTCAATGTACCCAATACGAACCTGTACGTACCCTCGACAGAAATTCAGCCATTCGGAAAATCGGCTCCGGAAGCCAGGTCATAAATATATCATCTTTTGAGAACTACGCGTTTTTCGAATGTCTTTTTAGGAAACTACTTTCTAAATAGATTTAAAAGTATAATTTTTCATAATAAGCCAAAACACTAAAGGATACTTTTTAAGGAGCAAATTAAGATACTAAATGCCCATTTCACAACCTACGGATAAAATTTATCTGACAGATATTTTATACCTGTCTCTGTCTAAAAGTCATGTTTTATGAAATAGACATGGGTTTATTTGTCAGTTGTGTGTCATGTATAAAATATCTGTCAGATAAATTTTATCTGTGGACGGTGAAACAGGCCCTTAGAAAGATACATAAATAAAAATACTTTATTGCACACTAGCTGCCCCGGCGAACTTCGTCTCGCCTTAGAATGAACTTTATTGTCTAAGAATAAAGTTCAAATTGACTCTACATTTTAGTAAGAAAACATTTGTATGGGAAAAAGAAAAGGTCTGTTTTAGGGCTTTCCCGGCAATTATTCGAATTTTTCTCACCGTAAGAACCATCCTTGGACTTCAATGAACATTTTAAAAAAAGAATTAGCGAAATCGGTCCAGCCGTTCAGGCGTGATGCCGTGACAACGGAAAACGGGTTTCATTTTTATATATATAGACAAGAGATAGGTACAAGCATTAGGTAAGTAAGTACCTACTTATACTTACGACAATTTGGGTATTTTTTTAGAGTCAGCCGGTTCAAACCAGTTTGACAGCTTAGTAGTAATACGTAAAGGCTAAACTTTAACGAAATATGGGCTACATTAACTAAATTAATTTCATAAATACACCAAAGAAAACTACTTATAATCTTAGATTTAAACAAAAACCTATCGACAAACGAAAACTTAGACCATCTTCAATAACTCAAAAAATCACCAATAACTTCGATGGTTTCTATTCCAACGCTTCCAAACGCAACCGTAAGCCAATCTAAGTCGGAATGGCTAAATTTTTTGCAAGCGACACTCAATCACGTGTCGCCAACAGGCTGGCTATTAAAAAGCCTGGGTTCCATAGCGTACACGAAACTGGCATACCTCCAAATCGTTTGTGGACAGTAACTGTTCAAGTTTTTGCTCGTACACTGTGATTTTAATTCAAACCCGATAAAGGATTTGGTCGCTATTATTTTCGATTGTTATTCGTTTGTATTTGGAATTTTAGTAGTCGATTTGGAATTTGGAACGAAGTTGAGTCGAGTGCGTCGAGTGACACTTTTTTGTGTTGTTGTCCTTTTTTGAGAATCGAATGTGTCAAGTCAGTCTACTATGAGTAGGTATGTATTGTAAACTACCGTTAAAAAAATAGTCTACTATAATTATGTATTGCTTAACTACCGATAACTACAATAGCATACTGACTGTGCTGACTATGCATACATTTATCTTCATATCTTAGAAACACATATCTTAAAGTACAGCTATGGTGTAACTCATTAAAATTTGTTCAGCGGTATTTGATTGAAATAGTTAACAAACATCAAGCCGCACACACTCATATTATCAAAGATATTATTATCAATTATTATCAAAGAAAGATGTCAAACATCACACACAAGTGAACATTACCAAAATGATCCAGGTCAAAAGGAATTACAGCAATGCAGTTGTAGGCTAACACTGCAAAATTACGGCTTTAAAAATAAATTCCCTGTTTGCTATTCAGTTCACGCACGAGATCGCTTCTAATGGAGTCTAGCTCAGCTGTTTGATCTAGACTTTTATAAGGTTTTTTCAAAGGAAAATTCGTTCCCAATTTTTAATTTTCATTGTGGAAAGTTTGAGCTTTGTTGTAGAGTAATTAAATATGAATAAATGTGATTAGTGTTTAATTAATGGTACACCATAAATAATGACAATAAAGAGGTATAAAGTTTAAGTGTTACGATTAAATACCAAGATATACGCAATTCCGAATACAAATGAATGCTAATTTCATATGCATTAATTATAGTATTAACTTAAACGTTCATCAGAATTTTAATTTAGAACTGCAAGTGCTTCACTGTTGTTTTATTTTGATTACAAATACGACTGATTACCTCCGATTGCCTCTTTCCAAAGATCGACTTTTACTGTAAACATACATACAACCTATAACCTAACCACTCAATATTCACTCCACAAACTTTTATACGAAATCCAGCAAAACTTACCAGGAAAACATAACCAGGAAAATATTCAAATAATATTCAAGACAGAGAAAGACGGGCACGTTGTTACGGTCTCGCTCGGGGCTACGGCCGTACACGTAAATTGTGAGCTCGGATAATTATAACATGAGTTCGTAGGTACTTACTTATCTACGTTTATTGCCATGGAAACTGAGTTTATGTCTGGGAAGTGCTTGATAATTTTATGAAAATTATGAATAAGTAATATGTAATTTTATGTAGAACGTGATTGACGAGACTATTACGAGATATCATCATCATCATCATATTTAAGACTCTTGTCGGTGGAGTATTCGCCATTTAGGCCTATCCTCTGCCAGTACCTTGACTTCTTGATACCACATGACGTTAACTTTCTCCTTCACTTGAGTGACGTCTCGGTCTTCCTCTACCTCTCTTCCCCTCAACATTTCCTTCAATGTTGTTTCGCAAGAAACCGTCATATCGCATCAAGTGCCCTATCATCTTCCCTCTTCTATTTTCTATAGTTCTCAATAAGCAGCGTTTCTCGTTAACTGTGTTTAAGACCTCCTCATTGCTTTTCCTCTCGGTCCAGCTTATCCTTTCCATTCTCCTCCAGCACTACATTTCAAACGCTTCCAGTCTCTCTCTATTAGAGATATATACGAGAAATGTGTATGAAGCGAAAGAGGTGTGTTTGTATCATAGCAAGCGGAGGGAAGTGGTCTCTGTCTAACGCGATGTGTGAAAGAAGTGAGAGTAGTAGGTATGTATGTAGGTATATACTTTCATCATTAAATTTAAGAGCTTCGCTCTTGTCGGTGGAGTCTGCGCCACTCTATTCTATTTTCTGCCCAGCAATGGTACACTGATGTCTCGATAAGATAAGATATCATTAGCTTGTTGTGAATTTACTCGTATGCATCACTAAATATTTAAATTGATCGTGCTAAATATGCAAAATATAACTTAGATTACAACAAAACTGAGATATCTCTCTCGCAGCACCCTGTTCTATACTTTATTACTTATTATTAAATTTGTCTGTCCGCGAGAGGATTAGCTGACAACTTGACGTTAATAAACATCCCAGCTTAACCACTCTAACTTGACCTGCGTAATCCCTTAAAGTTTGTACAGAGTCTTTGAGGAGCGATGGGTTAAGGTGACTGGTGGCCATTTTGCACTAGTAACTAGAATGTTGAGCTCTTGAAAGTTTTATCTCTGATGATACAACTTTGGTGTTGCCAGTGACATGTTCAAGAGAAGATCGATTATAGTGTAACAAAAAATACTTTAAAATTAGCCAAAAAACAATAAAAATGCTTCATTATAGGTACGGTGACGGTAAACATAATGAGGAAACCTGCATACTAGAGAAGAAGTTCGAAGGTGTATGTGAAATCTGCCAACCATTGGCCAGCGTGGTGGATTATGGCCTAATGACTTTTGTTCAAGAGTAGGCTTGTACCCCTGTAGTGATGACATTAAAAGGGCCGATGATGATGAAATACGTGAATGAAGATATAGTTTTCTCCTCCACATTTTACTGCAAGCAATTTCCAATCAATGACTCAAATGGCCAGCGTGGTGGATTACGGCCTAATCACTCTCTGTATGAGAGTAGCCTCGTACCCCTCGGTGGGTACATATATGGGCTAATAACAATAACAACAACTTAAATGAAACTCCTACTGTTCTCAATAAAGCAATATCACAATTCCACTACTACAGTAGATCTCAGAATTCAGGAAAAAATATGACTATCGAATTAGCAGAGCTGTGCTCCTCCGAACTACGACCACATCTGCAATTCAATTCAAGTTTAAATTGCTTCCTAGCAACATTGAATTACTTACAGCTGCCATGAACGGCTCATAAACAACCGACCGGCAGATTAATTTAAGCATAAATCTAGGATTCTGTTTAGAATCCGTTTATATACTGCAAGTGGTGGCGGCAATTGATAGTTCGGCGCATATAAATTTGTGGTAATGGTCTGTATATTGCTCTAAGGTCGATGTTCGAGCTTCTAGCGTTTGGGACCGATTCGATACCAGACGTGGAATATTTTATTGTTCGCGACTTTGTTTTGTTTTTGTTTCAATACGATAAAACCTGCAGCATCTTTATCTTTCGTAGGTACATGCATATACTCATATACGTCTGCATTACAAATATAATCGGAACATCATGTTTTTCGAGAGTATGCACAGACTAATAAGAGTGTGCAGGTATAGTGAACGATAGAAAAGGATATGCATGTACATTTTACTACGGGGTCAAGGTCGAAATCACAAAAAAAAATTGTTGCCCCCATACTATCAGCTGGTGCATTTTGTATGGGGAGTTTTGTATGGGGGTCACGTAGTAAAAGTTGTTTGTTATCACGAGTACATGCATATCCTTTTCTATCGTTCACTAATTTGAAGTCACCCTATATAATTATGGTTTGTATGTATAATTCTTTGGCACGCTCTATAGCCAGAATGGCTTGATGGATTTTAGCTTGAGAGGTGTCGTTAGATTCGTATTTACTGTGAGAGTAACACTGGGTAGGTAAATCAAAATTTAAAAAAAAAAATGTTAAGCCCGGGTTAGGTTATAAATAATATAGTCGGGATAATTTTGTAGGGATATTTCCCAAAATTCCGTAGCTCACTGTTTTTAATGAGTATTTCGTTGACTGACCCGATTATTCAGAATTACCACAACATCGTCGTCTTTTTACAAGCACAATATAAAGTCAGACACCGTTCAAAAGCTAACAGCCCACAAATATTCCGTCGATTCACCAACCAATTCGTCTAAATCCCAAATCTTTCCGATGGGACTCATACATTAGCATATATTTGGAATTCACAGCATGGAAACTGTATTAACTGGAATGTGCATTTTCGGTTTTTCGGAGAGTAAATATTTTTTTGCGGATTTTAAAGAAGTGGTTGTTTAATTGACTAGGGCTGTAAGGAAAGCTTCCATTTAGATACTTAGTATGCAATTCTGATAACTTTCTCTAGCACTGGTTCCTTCCAAATGTTTTGGTTTAACTTCTGTAGTTCTGATTGATCAATTAAATTGACTTGATCAAATTGATTGATTGATTCGATTTGATCAATCATTTGGATTGATTTGAACGATTGAGTCACTAAACGCAGTAGTTACAGCCAGTTTAACAGCTAATGTTAGCGTTAAAGATTATAATTATAGAGACTGTCCTCTTTATGGGTACTTATCTGTGTCTATTAAAAAGCTATTACAACAAAAGACAACTTCAAGCAAGCTATCGATCTGCAATAGAAGAAATACATGCAGTTTGTCAAAGTCATGTAGGTTCAGTGCAGATTCACTAGAAACACAGAATCACAAAGTATAGTACGACTAGAAGCATAGTCTTAACAAATTAAATAGGAACAATCATCAAATTTTCGACGAAATTACGAAACCAATCATTTTGAAGTGCACTCTAAATAATTAATACTCAATCATTTATTGCAGTCCACAGGTTTTTACAGATCTCATAAATAAACTTTAAATTAAGGTATTATTACCTATAGGTATTGATGACTTTAGGCCGTCTACAACCTACAAGTATGAAAATTTTAAAGACTGGTAGGTATATCTAGTGTAAACTCCCAAAAAACCAAATGAAAAGACCAGGAGCGCCTTGCTAACAAACTTTTGTAATTCCAAAAGGGATCAGCAGCGCAATCTTTCTCAAATAACATGTTTTGTTCCGAGTTATTCTTAGAACAATCCTTCAAAAGGGAACATTGAGCTGCGAAGTTTGTTTAACTCCCTAATTTATGCGTTTCAACTGTAATTTTGTTCGAGGCTTTGAATTCGATTAAAAAAGGAGACAGTGTACCAGGGATGTAACCGGTTGTAACTTGATAGAACCGAATGTAACCAAAACAGGCTGTGTTAACGGTGTTTAAAAGGTATTATGTTTTAAAAAAGAGAACTTAATTAGCAGCTTGGTGCTCCTATTTAATTTCTCTTTTTTAATTCTACAATTTTTAGTAGGTACAATCAACGGCCGTTCACTAAGTACTACACATTTAAAATCATAATTATCTTGGTAACCCAAAAGCTTGATTATGTAAAGTTTCGTAGAAATCTGTTCAGTGGTTATAGTGCGAAATAGGTATAAATATGCATCTAAAGTAAGTAAACAAATACCTATCGTCATTCAGAATTAAGAAGAAACTACCTATATGCAAAAACAAAAATCCACGCCATTTTCAATTTTCGCTAGCAAAATCTCTTTACTAACTTTTTTCTTTTTTTTTTAATTTTGGCTTCACACTCTTCTTTTTAATTTCTTATTTCAGTCAGAAAATCAGAAATTATAACAAATGTGTCCATTTACCTACTAG
This sequence comes from Anarsia innoxiella, assembly GCA_947563765.1. NCBI lineage: Eukaryota > Metazoa > Arthropoda > Insecta > Lepidoptera > Gelechiidae > Anarsia > Anarsia innoxiella. The sequence continues at coordinate 8,253,669 of OX387406.1, forward strand.
TACAAAAAATTTGATTTTATAATTATTATATTTTAAGATGTATGGGATCTATGCACAAACAATACCTACCTACCTACAAAGTAAAAATCCTTAGCCTTAAACCCTGTGAAAACAGCGTTAATTCTGTACAATATATCAAACGAGCTCCAAGCTATGCCTCTGTGATGTGTGCACGAAATATTCCACATGCTCTGAATTTTGGAGCGAATTATCTCCGAATAGTTCCCTTGAGTTGCTATTGTCTTGGACTGAATATAGAGTTAGATGTTTTGAATAATATTTTGGTATTTTTATACTGTGAAATATCTGTTTATAAAATTTTATATACTGAGACACGACTTGCTTAGAATATGCGAATAGGAAATTAGAATATTTAAACGAACGGCTCGCTAGCAGCTTTAGATGTTTTAACATCGGTTTTGGCGCGGTTTTACACCGAACAACAAGCCAATAATCTGTAAAGGCCTTTATTCCATGTCTGCTAAGAAAATTAAGACAGAAAATATTATGTGTTTTACAAAGGTTATGTTAGAGTGCACAGATATCCACCTCATGACTCCTATGCTATCTACACACCAAAGCCGCCGGCATGCCGCCGGGCAAGGACATCGGCTTTTCCTCATACGAATGGCAGCTGTCAAAAAAGCCGGCGGCTTCGGTGTGTAGATACCATTTCTTAGGTAATTCCTCAGATAACACTCGCAGCTAAATCACAAACACTAATTAACAATATATTGTAATAATAACAATAATCTCGTGAGTTCATAACAGATTAAGTTATTAGAAATAATACCAAAGCCGGAGTGCATTAGACCCATCAAATGGCAAAGATAAGGAGAGTATAATTCGGATAAATTTGGTGGATTAGTGCGACAAACGACTAGGAAACCAAGAGGTTGCTATTACAAATAGCGGGGTAAACATAACTCACTTACGAGTGCTTCTTAAAATAATGTTGTTTTTATTAGGGGTTCTTCCGGGAGAAGTCTTGGTTGACGTCGTCTAATGTTTTGGTCCCTAGACACTTTGATCATTACTTTTTCCAGTGTCGTAGGTATAATAAGGAAAGGCCAAGTCAGGAGTAAGCCGTTGTGCATGTATGAGACGATTAATGAACGTGTGAATTAATGAAGTGGAGAGAAGTGGTCTCTGTCTACACCGATTAGAAAGATGCGTGACGGATATATAGGATGTATATTATGTATAGGTATACATATATATGTACGTAACGTACCTAGTAAAAATAAGCCGCAGTAAAGAGAAATTCTTCATGCTTTAGTTAAAGTTTAGTTATTATTTTTATTAAGTTTATTATGTTTAAGAGCATTAGATTAAAAATATACCGTCGAATCGAAGAACCTTCTCCTTTTTTTGAAGTCTGTTAAAAAACATTACCTTTCCATTTAGCGACGCCGTGGTCGAGTAAAAATCCACCATAGAAACAGCGATAACTGAAATCTCCACATCACAACTGCGATACAATGTCACAATTTTTCCCTACCATATTTATAAAAGGGAATTCTGCCTATTATCCCGCGATTTCTTTTTGGTGATTTCATAAAGGGAGTTTCTTGGGAACATGTTTCTTTTTTCCTTTTTTTTTTTTAGGTACAATGGGCTGCGAAATCTGTGTACGGTTTCAAGCTTTTGTGTTTGAATTGTTTAAGCGATTTGTGTTCGATTTTGGATTTTTATATTTTGAAGACTGTACTTTGTTGAGTTCTTTAAAAAAGGATTAGGTAATTAGAAGTTAAATTAAAAAAAAATTCAAAGATTTAATAAAAAAATACATAATATTATTATCAAAATATGATTTTAGGTTAGCGTTAGTAACTATTTAGTAATCTGCGGTTGGAGTAAACACAGCAAAATGTGATTCCAAAACAAGCTTCTATTACGAGAAAAACTTTGAGAAATCAATTTGCATCATTCTAAAAAATGCCTATGTCTTGTTGAACGAGCTACAAGTCTGTGAGCCAAAAAAATTACGAACCTCAAGAAAAAAAAGTTTTTTACAACTCTATATATTTCTACAATCTATCTAGAGCTGAGTGTACAACATGCTCGGCCTCATTCGGCCTTCCCTCAGAATTATTCCGGTTCGTTTGGCAGTTTTTACCAAGTATTTGCTCTGTATTTGCTTTCTGTATGTATTTATTTATGATTGAATTATTAGTGCGTGTAACCTCATCAAGTTATTATATCTAAGAAACGAGTAAAGGTCTATCTACACAGATCTGGGCCGTGCCCGGGACGTGTCCGGAACGTGGCCCATCATCATCATCATTTATTTAAGAGCCAGGCTCTTGTCGGTGGAGTAAACGCCATCTTTGCCTTTCCTCTGCCAGTAACGTGGCCCATCAGGAGGAAAAACAATTCGTCGTCATGACAACCGGACCCGCCGTGCCCGGACACGTCCCGGGCACGGCCCGGATCTGTGCAGATAGATCTTTAGCCTCAGCATAGGAAGTAGATAAAGTATCAAAATTGTTACTTAGTTATGTACAGACTGTCGGAAATATGTATCTGCGAACCTGGCGTGACGTCACAGATAACTAAATAGGTAACATCATGCAAATCATAGGTACTCGTCTCGTTACTGGATAGACAAAAACGAGGGAAGCGCGTTTCAGCAAGGTTCGTAGATATTTCCGACGGGTTGTACCAAGTAACAATTCCATATGTAAAAAAAAATCGACTGCGTTAAAAATATTTTTTTTTGAATTTTGTTGTATCCAGAGTCACTCTCACAGAAAATACGAATATACATAGGTACTCTCTTTGTATTATTTATTGTATTTGCCTTGCTCTACTCTACAGTCTTCCTTAACTAGTCCTACACCAAAGGTTGTCTGGAAGAGGTCACTTTTAGTGTTTAGGCCGCCTTTGCGCACAATATTTTACTTTTAAGTTATATTTGTATTTCTTTGTGTGCAATTAAGTATTTCTATCTATCTATCTCCTCTCGAAAAACATAACCCTCCTTCTAGCGCAGTCGGATAAAAATAAAAACTGTTGAAACTCCTCATGTAACAATCTTACAACCTCTCAAACTACAGTTATATAAACAAACAGACTACATATCTTTAATGGAACAAGTCCACAAAAATCAAAGCACTTTATGGCTGTTCAAGATCAAACAAAATTATTTATCTTTCGAGAGAAGCTATTGATGTTAACTCTAGTGGGACCAAATGAAAATATCCACTGGATTTCTCTATGTTACTTTTATTAGGTTTAGTTTGTGGGTCGTGTGTTTTTTGGAAGATATTATATACCTACGTGTAGTATACATATAATATAATATGCTTTGCGAATTTGCACACTTTGTTGATTTTTTGACACGAGTAAAATAGAATAGTAGTACTTTATTAAGTATCACATAAGGTACAAAATTTTACATAATGCTATCTTTGTCTTTCTGTATACAAAATATTTTTTTTTTACTTCACTTTTAACTTCATAGTGATTGTTGCCTTCTTTTAGTCTATATTAGAATATAATATTATATATTATAATATGTCAACTGGTATTATTATGTAAACTAGATTTTTTTTAACAACTACTTAAAGACTTAATAATCGCAAACTTTATACCGTACACACACAAGAGAGATGGACAGTCAAACACGTCAAACTTATAACACCCCTCTTTTAGCGTCGGTGGTTAAAAGTCCAAACAGCCCAACTCTACACATTACCCAACTTTAAACTTACTAAGTACCAGGGTAGCAGAACAATCCGAAACCATTTTGCGGTTAGAGATTAATCTTAAAACAATATCAAGACTTGTGACAAGGTACCATTCAACTAAAGTCAATTACGGCCCGAAGATTTTAGTAGGTCTAACGGAATTTGCTTAATGGGCGGTGAAGGAGTTTGATACCATACTTTGATGGTAGATATACCTACAGGGGTTTTATGAACTCCTGGTAGAAAATCAAGAGGCGTTATTAGATTTATATAAAGTGAATAACATTTACAAAGAAATCCTACTTAATACTATAAATGCCAATGTTTATGCCGATGGATGTTTGTTACTCTTTTGATGATTTTGATGAAACTTGGCAATATTGTAGTTTACACATCAGAATAACATATAGGCTGTATAATTTTAAGATTACATGCTTTTTTTTTCTAAGATATGACGATATATGCGCCTGAAGTCGTGGGCAGCCTCGAGTCCTTCTATACAGCGAAGACCGTTTCTCTTGTCGGTAAAATCTATACCACTATTATACTAGTATGTTCTCTATCATTTTTGACCACCAAAGAAATATGGATGGAAAACCGCTTAATTTGAATAAAAAAATTAATATACATAATATTAGTGTCGTCGTTCTACTATTCTAACTATGACAGCACACTAGTCCTCATTTTATCGATTTAAAGTTAGCAATATGTCGGTATTAACAGCAAAATATCCGAGTTGTGATGTAACTTTCAAGCGGTGGCTCTCAAACTATGATCGAAGACAGAGATCCTACAACAATGTGAATTAAATTTTGGTATTTTGGAAGGACATTCCCTCAATATTACCTAATTTCTTTGTTAACTCTAGTCAAAAAATCTTTACGGCGATATAAAAGAAAACGTTAACAACAATACCTAATCCGAATAAAATATAAATGAATGCCATTTTGAAACTAATTTAAAGTACAAATTTGGGACTATATAGGATGACTTTAAATTAGTGAACGATAGAAAAGGATATGCAAATACATAACAATCAACTTTTACTATGGGGCCAAGTTCGAAATCATAAAAAAAAATTGTTCACCCATACTATCAGCTGATGCGTTTTGTATGGGGAGTTCAACATTTTTTGAATGATTTCGACCTTGGTCCCATAGTAAAAGTTGTTTGTTAACACGAGTACATGCATATTATTATAATTTTCTATCGTTCACTAATTTAAAGGCACCCTATATAGGTACTTATATAGTTACAGAAGATATGCAAATGTTAGTACGTAAGAAAGGTTGACAGCCCCAACCCTGGAGACTTTATAATTTCTTTATATCCCAGCGAAGTCCGGCTAAACCCAAGTTTTCTTGTTAGAGGTCTGACAACTTTCAAGTGAGTACTTTTAACATGACTTCTTGTGATTACGGCCTCAAAACTTGTGGAATGAAGAATTTTAATGATTAACAAAAGTTTGCGGTTGTGCGTCGGGGAAATTGTCTGGTTTGAATGAGGGTAAATTTTAAAATATAAACAAATATATAGATATAACTAAATATGAAATATATTAAGTAGGTACACAGAGGTATTATTAATTATTTAAACTTATTGATTCGTTGTTATATTCAGCATTACTTATGGGATATTACAGATTTGAAATCAAATCTTACTATTATCTTATTTGAAGAAAATAAATCTTAATCTTGCCGTTTATTCCTCTCGGCTACACAGGCAACAAAACATTAGTAGTTTTAAATAAAAAATTGATCAAAAAGTGTACCCACTTACAAATCTACTCAATTTTAATAAAACATTTTTGAATTTAACTTTTTGAGACTTTTATCAGTTCAACATCATATTATGTGAACTCAGACAAGACAAGCTCACAAAGACACGTAAATTGGGGACACGCACACGCAGTTTCCATACCCCAAACAACGTTTTGCGGGAATGTATTCCCAGTTTCGTAGAACATACCGCTAATTGCTTTGTGTCGCACGACCAATAATAAAGCACTAGAATTTTGGATTGTTTGATGTCACTTTTAGGGGATGGATTTGGTTGTTTTGTTTATTATTATTTTTATTCGGTTGGTATTGATAAGAAACGCTAATGTTCTTTAATGTTTATTATGTTGGGTACACTGCGTGGCATTTAATCCTGTAGGTTGTGATAACTCTTAGGACGGGTCATTTTTTTAAGTTAAAGCTAGATTCGCAAGAGTGAAGTTTTCCCCAGAGAAGAACCTAGCATGAAACTCTGCAGGGTTGCTCTGTCTTTATAAAATCTAAGTCTACTTTACTATTTACGTACATAGGTATAAACCTACATATCTATCTGTCATGCCTCTTTTTCATCGTGGTAGGCAAAGACACTTTACTTGTTACGATGCAAAAACCCTTTCTTCGTTTCATCGACATGCATTAGTCACCTCAGGGGTTGATAAACATATAAGTGATCTGGCTACTGGGCTAAGCTGGCATAGCTTAGAAGACTTACACACCACAGCGTTAACAAAATAGGCTTAATAAACTAACATACAAACATTTTTTGCAATAGTACGTATCTGTGAGATCGGTATGCAGTTATAACCACTAATAGGGACATCTCTGTGAAGCCCTATTGTAATGGATGCGATAAATTTCAATGATTTCTAAATTCGCCTGGCTTAACAACCGATTTTGGGCTTCGGAATTTTGGCATTCGGAAACCGTTGTTAAGGTATTGACGTATTAAAGTGTGCATTTGCGTGCAAACCTACTTATTGGCATGATTGTTTTGTTGTGGAAATAAGCCTACAATACAATACAATACAAATATTCTATAATGCACAAAAAGATATAAGGTACAGACACAAACAAGAATATAAGAAGCAACAGGCTGCCTTATTGCTAGGTAGCAATATCTTCCAGGCAACCTTAGCCTAATATTAGAGGTGACTCAAGTTTGTTCATGTTGCATGGATGGTGTAAATGGTGACTTGTTAAAGCCAAACATAAGAGAATACATATCTCATTGTGGTTGACTCTAGAAGGCATTATGTAAATACTAGAGGCTGCCCGCGACTTTTTACACATTTGTCGTCATATCTTGGAAAAAATCATGATAATCTAAAAATAATATAGCCCACGTGTTATTCTGATATGCAAGCTACAATATTGCCAAGTTTCATCAAAATCTGTTCAGTAGTTTTTGCGTGAAAGAGTAACAAACTTCCTCACGTCCATCTATCCATCGGCACAAAATATTGACATTCATAATTAAGTAGAAATATTTTTTAAACCGAATTTCATCTTCATTTAATAAACCATAATACTTTTTTAGCCTATTTCGTCCCACTGCTGGGCAATAGCCTCTCCCATGCTTCTCCAAATCATAATATTAGTACGATTATTCTTCTTCTTTTTATTTAAGAGCTAAGCTCTTGTCGGTGGAGCCTCTTCCATCCCTCCCTATTTTCTGCCTCCTTTTTAACATCTTGATACGACATGACACCCGCCTTTTCCTTCACCTGTTCTAGGAACGTCCGTCTGGGTCTTCCTCTCTTCCTTTTCCCTTAAATTTTTCCTTCTATGATTATTATTCAAACTTATTTTTTTATTTTTTTAATGAACCATAGTACCCAAACCAGCTCTCAACGAAAACACTAATGAAGTAAACGGCCCTCGAAACTGGCTGATCTTCCTAATGGTGATCAACCGATCGCCCTTCTCAAGGACACTTAAAAAACAAAAGAAAGGGCAAAGCCGCGATAAGCCGAGAGCGAAAACAATTCGAGATTCAAGAGAGATAAAGTATAGTAGTACGGGAGTTTGTGTATGGAAAATCTTTGGTGCTTAAATGATATTAAAATTATATTTCAAAAATTTTTTAATTACAAACTCATTAAAGTAATAAATTGTAAAGTTCTTGAAACGGTAGATGAAAATGAAAAAAAATGTTCAGCAACTAATTTGACAGTCTACAATAATTATTTGGTCACCTTTTAAGTACAAATATGTGGTACGATAGCTACTCCTAACAATTCAGAATAGAATTATTTTATCAAAATATTCAGATTGCATATTTAATGAAAAGATTTTAAAAAAAAAATCAGGTATAGGATAACGAACTAAAATTATTATTTTTTACAACAGCCTAATCTAATTCATAATCTTAAATGCTCTATATGGTCGGGGATATTTTATACACAAAATTAAGTAGCAACCGGCTGCATTCATGTATAAACTATCCTTAAAGTTTATATCATTTTTTTAAGGGTTCAATGTTTAGTAAGTAAGTAAGTAAATCATTTATTCCCAGTTCACTTTCAGTAAGTTCAAAATCAAAAATAAATAAAACAAAAACATCAAACAAAAAGAATATAAAATTGCACCTCATGCTAAAAAAGAATATAATAATAAAAACAATAATACAAGAAAAATACACGAAAGAGATAGAACTGGGAAAAGGACTCCACTCAGCATATGTCATGTCACTATACAATGACATGACGCTGAATTTCAGTGGAGCCGGGAAGTTTGTTTACACGATTAAACGCACCCGGCTCCTGCACTACAGGATATCGGGGCTCCAAACTGAGCGTAAAGTGGGCATCGCCATAATCTCGGATTGCGGTGGGAAAACGCAGACAGTGATTGGTTGGTATTTTTAAACGATGGCAAATCCCTTTTTTTTTGGGATTCCGGAATGCGTTACTCGGAATGTTTCGAGAATTTTCTGTATTTCTGTGTACATTAATGTTATTAATTTCTAGTTGGTAATGCAAATCTTTTACTTTAAATGCTCCTATGCGTTTAGAGTTTTATACTTAACAAACATCAAATCCTGAAAAAAAGCTGATACACTTGAATCGTGGTAGTCGTATCAATTAGAAATTATAGCTACATTTAGTAAACGTTGTCCAGTTTGTATAAAAAATACATCAATAAAAACATATTTAGAGCAACTGTTACTTGCTTGTTAATTCTACTAGGGACTTTTCTCAATCTTATAACAAAATAATATCATACAATTATGCATAATACTTTAATATAGAATAGGTACTATCACTAGCAGATTAACCTTTACAAAATCGTTCCAATATCGCCCTTTTACTGCAACAAAATAAAATATCCTTGTGAAAAGTTTTATGTTCTTTCGACTTTGATCTCATTAGGTACAAAGACTAGATATAAGTTTATATTGCAACGTAGCTGCGCTACATAGCCGTGCATTCAGGGTCCATACCTAGTACTGGATACTTACTTTTAAACTACTTTGTAATACCTGTGGTGTGCTAATAAATAATTGAATGTACTCTGATTAACGTATTAGGTACAGGTAACCTCTAAAAAAAGTTCATTCACCCACCCTATCCGTATTAACTCACTCTAAATTTCACTTCGGTTTCAACTCACGTAGCCCATAACGCTCATACTGACAGCAATATGTATTTTGTTTATAAACTGCCTCTAGCTACTTTATTGTACAGTCATACTGGGAGAATAACACCCAGAACACACGGTGAAACGCAACTGCAACGCAACTGAAACTGCTAGTTACTTTTGAGTTGCATCTATGTTTCTGCTATGGACTCCTTTAACTAGCAGTTTCAGTTGCGTTTCATCGTGTGTTCAGTGCCTTAGTTACCTACTTATTTATTAGTGTAGAGACGCAGTTAAGCACAAAGACCGACAATGTTCAACGCTTTGTATCATTGTAGAATGCCAGACGGCTGCATTACAAATTATGATGGATAAGTAGGTACCTAATGATAATTTATCAAAAATGTTTTAATAACATTCCATGATAACGCATTTTTCTTTGAAGACAGAATCAATATCATTCAAAACTTCGCGAATGCAAATAAATATAATGACTATACTTTAATTAAGATTTTTCAAGTCAAGCAAATTTCTATAATAGGTAAGACGTAATAAAATAATAATTTCGTTTATTGGAAATAATTCATAAGCTTTTAATATATGATTTTGTCGGATAATTGCATCAATATAGTGAAGTATAATGCATCAATGTTACTTATACTCCTGGTAGAACTGTACGTATTTACGTCACCGTCAAACTCATAATCGCCGTCGCGTATTTCGCTGTTTATAATATCCGAAACTTCGTGTTGATGTGACATGGATGTGTGAAACTTATTTTACGTTTATGAACAGTTAATGTTAAATATGAGCTCAAATAAATAGTAGTAAGCTAAGTAGGTAAGTACCTAACTTTTATAAGAAGTCGGGTCTGAAGTAAAAGGCTTTGTTGTGCATTTTCTTTGAGAATAATAGTCCTGCCAGTTAATATAACATACAGCTTATTCTTCAGCTACCAAAGTATAAATTCTGCAATACTTTCTATAGATTCGTAGAATAATTTAAAGCGAAAGTATTTCTGGATGATAATTAAGTATGTACCTGCTTATCATCTTTAACTGCTTCCAAATATCATTATTTTACCATATCCTAAATTAGCATCTCGTAAACACAAGAAGGCAGCACTGCAATAGTTTCTAAGCTATCGCGCACCACACTGTGACACCAGTTTGCGACTCTAAACATTGAGTCTTATCTAACTTCTACTACTCTAAAGCTGCTTTAAGAGGCAACGCTAACTACATAGTTTATTATAACTAGTCTAAATGCAGTGTGTTTTGTGAAACGTAATGGTATCTACACACCAAAGCCGGCAAAAAAGCCGGCTTTTTTGACAGCTGCCATTCGTATAGCCGCCGACGCGACGTAGCCCGACGGCATGCCGGCGGCTTTAATGTGTAGATAGCATAAGTTGAAAACTAAAATGTACTTAAACTCCTGTATTTTTGATGTTTTGTTGCAGAAAAATTGACGCTAAAGCTCTATTAAACCTATGACATTGTCGTTATCAAATACAGAAGAAAACACGAGGTTTAGCGGTTTTAAGGCGCGTACTCATTTGCGAGGCGTAACCGTAACTGTTGCATGCACTGTAACTAAAAACAAAGCGTGTACATTCGCCAATGGTTCGCGAACCTGCTGCGAGCGTACACCGTATGTTTTTTGGTGACAGACAGTACATGCAAAGATTAAGGTACTACACACCAAAGCCGCCGGCTTTTTTGACAGCTGCCATTCATATGACGTAAAGCCGCCGGCCTAGCCCAGCGGCATGCCGGCGCGCGGCGGCTTTGGTGTGTAGATAGCATTACAGTTACAACTCGGTAATGAATGAGTACGCGCCCTTACGCATACGCGGTCACTTTTGTAACTAGTGTAAGAAAGATATAGAAGCCGGTTAAAAGACACTCTTCTTACTAATCTCTTAAGAACCGACCAAATTCAAAAGTTAAGACAACACTTCGCTTATTGACCCGCATTAACCAAAACTATGGTAATGAGACAGACAGAATTACATAAAATCATCATCAAACAATGAATTCGTAAGCTAAACATTTCGGTTTTAAAACCGGTTAAATAAACTTGGGGTTTTCGTCCACTCTCCGAACCGGATTATCCGGGATTTCATCTCGGGTTCAATACCGAATTCACCGGATTCCAAATATATCAACGCTTACATTAAAAACTCATATGGGTATCGGATATTGACAAATTCAAAAGTTAAGACAACACTTCGCTTATTGACCCGCATTAACCAAAACTATGGTAATGAGACAGACAGAATTACATAAAATCATCATCAAACAATGAATTCGTAAGCTAAACATTTCGGTTTTAAAACCGGTTAAATAAACTTGGGGTTTTCGTCCACTCTCCGAACCGGATTATCCGGGATTTCATCTCGGGTTCAATACCGAATTCACCGGATTCCAAATATATCAACGCTTACATTAAAAACTCATATGGGTATCGGATATATTTGCGTGGGTACGAGTGTAAGGTTATCTCTGGCAATAATTTTTAGCGAGAAAAACTTTTTTAAATTCAGCATGTCAATTCCTCTCATTCAAACTCACTTACAAAAACACTCTTTAAAGAATATAACCAACTAAATAGAAATCGATGTAGGTAGAATGAAGATTATGACGTTGACAGGCATCTATTTAAAAAGTTGGGTTATACAGTCGAGTGATTTTGACAGTGATTTTAAGCGGGAGTCATAATACCTCTGTAACTTAAATTATTCTCAAGATTCACAATTTTTCATCTAAGTAATTCAAAATCGACTTTATATTGGGTACTTTTGCATTCTTCTATCTTTTACTGAGGATCTTGCTTTATATTTTGGGCAGAGATCACTCTACTTGTTACGGTTCGAATAATACTTCTTTCGCTTTATAAACATTCATCAGTCGCCTTAAAAAAATATGAAATCTGTTTACAAATGTAGGTAACTCAAACCTGCTACAACCCACATGACCCACAAGCACGCACTACATGATTGAACTGCGGTTTAATTATAAAAATGAAAATACGTTCCAACCGCTTAATACTAACTGTTCTGTACGTAACAATCCTCAAAAGGAAAACCGAAGTCTTAGAACCATTGCCAGCTGCAAAGACGTCTCCAATATCGTATGATGACGGGAAAATAGAAACGTCATATCCTTAACAGAATATTTATTTATAGGCAAGATTCTTCTTGCTAAAGGCATGTACCTAAATCGGCGAGATGTTACGGGGTACGCGTGTTACAGTTGCCCTTTGATACGTGGAAAAAACCGACAATCGTCGGCTCGCTTCGAACCTCTCGTACACAGTCCACGTTTTACAAAACTAGTTTTAAATAATAGTTGTAGGACTAATGTCATTTTGATCTTTTTTCTATAGCTGAAACGTCATTTATCTGAGTTAGTTCTAGAGCTAGAGTGCGTTTCACGAAAGAAGTCCCTCGGATATTTTTGGAACTAAATTTGACAGGTCTTTTTTCCCTATTTTCTGACCTTTTTCCTGATAGTTGGTAGAAAACTCCTTAGTTATCTTAATAAAAATATACTTTTTACATAACAGAAATATAGGTAAATAGTTTTTTTTATCAAAATGACTGGGACACTCGAAGTATGCAATAATTATTACTATTTGATAAATTACAAATGGAATATGAATAATAAAGGTAAAATTTGTACTCATAAATGGCAACATTGTCAATTTTGACATGCTATACAGCGCCGCGGCTAGGGGACTTCTTTCGTGAAATGGACTCTATAAATAAAACTCATTTTGTCATAAGCGGTCATATGTTTAGGCTTACGAACCACGTGCACACTATTTGTTGTCAGAATAACAACGGTTACAGTTACAGCTTGCTAATGAATTCGCGCCTTAAACCGATTAAAACGAAAACATACTAGTACCAGCATGTATTTAATTAAATACTACATCGTATAGCTATATTTCTACCCGTCATATCTTCGCAATGAACATTTGCCTACATTATGAAACCACCAGGCAAGTTCCTCACTCAGCTTCGTCCACTCAGTTTCATAGCGCAACAAGTGCTTTTAATAATTGAATGCGCTTCAAGACTTGACTACGGTTGTTATTCTTCGAGTGTTGTGGTGCTTTGTATCAGTTACTTTTTGTACTAAAGAAATACTGACTGAGATGTGAATGAGTGATGTAATATCGTTAGCTGTTAAATATAACGGTGAAAACAACGTTCCATTTTTGAGTCAAATTGTTATTTTTAATATGATTCATATTTTTAATACAGTTTCCATCAGATTCGTTTATTAATTTTCAATTGTCCAATCAAAGAGACAAATAACTATCTAACCATTTAATTACCATTACCTTTTAGTTTCGTAGATAATCATAAATGTAACGTTTTTGAAAAAGAAACAACAAAATATTTATAAAACTTAAGATTTGTGGGTATTAGTAACTAGTAGAAAATATCTGTTACAAATTATCACTACAGTTTCATTTCATGTGATACAACCTTATTCTACCTCAGGTGCCTCACTTTGTCATTCTGACATTGTTCCCGCGTTACCGAATTTCTGAAGGATTTTCCCAACTTCTATTTAAAAAATTAAAGTAATAGCTATGGAAACTTTCATGAACTCGAAAATTCTTTGAAGTGCCTTATTAAAGAGTTAAAGGTGTAAAATAAGGAAGAGTTGTTTAAATATGGAGTACTTTTATTACTATCATATTAACAAATGAAAAAACATACTTAACATAACAAACTAATAAATACATTAAGGAACATAACAGAAATATGTCTCTATATCAACACTGTATAGTGCTACAAGGATCTTTTGGCACGTGGTGGAAATCGGAACTAAAGATATCATCTTGTAAATTGTCATTATTTTGAGTTATTTATTCGCCACCCACGCCCTCCTCACAATGTTACTCAAGTGCCAATAGATCTTTGGAACACTGTAGACCTCTCTCGCTCTTTTATTCACTCATCCACTGCTGCAGAAACAACCATAAAAGTTAAAGACCCATTAAAACTATAGCTGATCCTTTCATTTTCAAAAAACAGCAGAAGTTAGCATACTTAACAGGCGTTTCTACAAGCTGACATTCTACTTTAAGTCAATGTGAGTAGGATACATAAAGTTTCATTTTCTTTCCTTATCATTGCCCATAACTATATATATAGCTATTCTGAACGATTTTTTATAACTAACGCCATTTCGAACAAACATTGCGAATTATTATTAGACTTATCTATTATCCAAATTCTTGCAACTCTTATTCACGAAGACGAAGACCTTTTTAATAGAATCAGTCATTGATTCTTTTTATTTTGAATCATCATGACTTTTACTCTTAAGAATTCTTAAATTCTCATCATCATGGCAATCTCTACCAGCAACAAAATTAACACCAACATTTTTCAGTCAATTACTTCAAGACAGAGTATTAGCATTATAAACCTTATTAGCCTTGTCAAAAGGACAAGTGATATATTTGGCAGGCTTCATTTTGTTTGGCCAAACGGTGTCTTCAATCCAATCGAGGTAACTGGACACTTTGGTGTAGATGGAAGGGAATCTGGACCTTCCACAGATGAAGCCAAAGGAGGTGACGCCGACGACATTGTAGATAGATTTCTTGGTGTTGACTGATAGTTTGCTTTGGAGAGGACCACCTGAGTCACCCTGGAGGAATGGTAAATATTATTAGATTATCGCCATCACGATAAATAAAGATACATACATACGCAACTTTTCAAAAGGAACTAGTCGGAATTGTAAAATTAGAACATAAGTTCCCTTTTATAAGTAGCATTTTATAGAATAAGTACTAATTAATTCAAAATTTTATAATGATGATTTGAAGATATAAATTATCTTCAAATCTACAATTTTGCGTAGAGATATGAAAGTTGAATTTCTTTTGCAAACGTAATATGACCAAGCTAAACATTTTCTAGAACTTTCCATCTCTACAAGAAATGTTCCAGTCTATGACAAAGACAAATAGCTTCAACTTACCGAGCAAGTATCGGAATTAGTTCGAATTGCGCAGATTTGACTTTCCTGAACTCTCCAGTACTTGTCCTGTTTGGCTCGTAAGTTTCTAGTACATGTCTTTGAAGGCACTATGTCGACTTCTGTTTCTAGCAAATCGTCTGAGGTGCGTTGGCTGTCCATTACTGTTGAAAATATAAAAAAATTGTTAGAAAATAATGTAGAACACGCACGATTTAAATAAGCGTTTTGTTGGTTTTGTCTCGGTCGAAACGGGGACTTTTTAAGGAAAGGCCAGGTTAGGAGTAGACTGAACCGATGTGAATGTATGAGGCTGAAGCAATGGATGGATGAAGCAATGAAAATGTGTTTGGATCGTAACAAGTAGAGTGGAGTGATCTCTGCCTACCCTGATGAGAAGAGACATATCAATTCCAATGGTTCTTACTACAGCTCTATTTATATCTGTATTATTTTTGCGTTCTCATTTTTATAAACGTGGTTCATTTGTAGTCCTTTAATATCTTTAATATAAATCAATCTACTTCACTACAAATAATTAATTTCAACTTACCAGAATCGACAACACCCCATCCAGTGACAATAGCAGTCGAGACTTCCTTGTCTAAAAGACAAGCTGGTTGTATGCTACTGTCGAAAGAGACTCGCTTTGCCAACTCAATTATAGCAATATCATGGGCCTTGTATGGATGAGGTCGGTAGCACGGGTACTTTATAAACTTCAGGATTTTGATGTCCACTGGGGTGTTTGATTTGTCGTTCTGTGAAAAATTATATAGTTCGTTAGGAAAATTAATTCAGTCTATAAAAAGCATTTTTCTAAATAACTCTAGGTCTTTTTCTGCTGCTATTTTCAATCTTTTGGTATTTAGTTTGGTCGCTAGGTTCATACTAACTTTGACATTGATTTATAATCATTATCAGCCCTTTTAACATCCCCATTACAGGACACGAGCCTACTCTCATTCGAGACATATATTACATCTACTAAATTGACATTATTCAAATCATGTTTACAGTTTTTTATATACTTTGTTATAACCATGAAAAATATCGAACTTCATTTACCTTGATATTAACAACGCCAAATCGCACAATTTTAGGTCTTGGGTGAGCAACGTCCTTGCTTTGTGAAGTTTGACAATGTGCAGCTGTCAATACAAATTTATCACTGATGATGAAGCTGCCGCATAGAAAAGTCCAGTCGCCATCTTTCCTCTCTTTCTTCTCCCAACCAATCGCTCCCTGTAAAAAAAGAATTTAATGTTATTTGACATCGTTATCCTTTTCAATTTTCTACTGCGTTTTATTTTTCTTTTGTTTTTTATCTTTTTTGATAATCTTAATATATATTTAATTCTTACCATATGAGCGAACTCGCCAGACTTAGCAACCCTTCCACCAATAATTCCAACCAAATTTCCGTATCTTGCTTGACCTTTAAAAATTTAAAAGATATTTGTAATTTCTTATTTTAGATACAAGATTTTTTAAGAAATATATTTCGTTTTTTAGTAAACTTACATTTAGCCACTCGTTTCCCAATTTCTTCTTCTTTCTTAACTCTCCAAACATTTTCGAGGCATTCTGTAAACAAAAAATTATTTTTTTTATAAAGAGAACTTTAATATATGCAATACCTCCTTTTATTAGCTATTGCATTGTTTAGTCCCCAATTCTAACCACTTACTCTAGCGTCAACTGGAGCTTCAGCTCCGCTTTAAAATAGGTTACCAGAATATTGTCCCCTCTTTCAAGAATATTAACAACTTACTTGTTTCACTGATCCTTCTCCCAGGAAAGGCGAAATTTGGTGTCGGCGGATCATACATGGAGCAAGGTTCGTCACCTCCTTGTAAAAAGTTGCTCATTTTATCAACAGCTTGTTCAAATGTCTCTTGGTTTGAAGTAGTTTGGTCGGGTGATGTTTCAACCTGTAAATAAACGAAAGAATTTAGTTTTCCATCATCATTATCATCATCATCATTATCATCATATTTGAAAACTTCGCTCTTGTCAGTGGAGTCTTTGCTACTCTGCTCTTCCACTGCCGTCCGTTTAAGCACCTGATACGACACAACTTCTATTCCCTCTTTTATTTGTTCTATGTAAGTCCTTTGTGAGTTATTTAAGTATACATATTGACGTTTGAAATAAATATTAATTATTAAATGGTATCAAGCGGTACCAAAAAGCATATCGACTTCAAGTTTAAAAAACATACTTACATTATATTCATAAGCTACATTGTTTCCAAACGCTTGGTGGACCGAATTCATATTTGTATCTATGTTTGTTATCAATGGTGATCCTTCATTGTTTTCTGTATTTAATATCCAGCATGTTGCCATGGAGGACAATTCTAAAACAATAAAATATATATTTAAAAATATTACACTTAATGAGTCGAGATAGATGGAGAGTAAGAAGGCCAGCTTTTGGTGCATAATGGTATCTACACACCAAAGCCAACGGCTTTTTTGACAGTTGCCATTCGTATGACGTAAAGCCGCCGGCCCAGCCCGGAGGCATGCCGGCGGCTTTGGTGTGTAGATAGCATAAAAGGCTAACTGTATCTAATAAATGATTGATTTTCATATCATCTTTATAAAATAAATAAATCTACTTATCTATTTTTATATATTACCTGCTAAAACTATCAAAATCACAATTTTCTGCAATCGAAGCTCCATTTTTATCACTTTCCAGTTGTCACTTGTTTTTATATATTTTTGTTTATTAGTTTAAAATCCACTTCACTTGTCAAATTACAAAAAGTTGTTAATTGTTTGAATGTAATTAGTGAACTGAATATCGAAGCAATAATTCAATAAGTTTTATACTAATACTAACAAGTCATCGGATTATTTATTATACAATATTAGTTAACCGCAAACTGAAAAACCATGCGAAATTCAAATGGCATAACATATTCCCTGTATACGTCATTATATTAAAAAAATATATTAAAGGGATTTCTGTTTGAGGATAAATCGAGCAACTAAGTTTAGTAAATATGTTGTGGTTGAGATTTTTTGGGAGTTACCTGTTCTATATGGAAAGTAGTTGGTAATTTGAAAAGTGGAAGAGAGGTCATTGCTCGATTTGATTCAGAAACAAATAAGGTAATTTTAAATGATATATTTTTTAATTTAAATAAGCGTATTATGCTCTAATAACGCGGTCAAAAGTATCTGTAACAAATGTACGCACATATTGTATGAAGAGACTGTGTCTCTATGAGTACCTACATACTGTATCTATGAGAGAGAGATGTGAATGTGGATGAAGCGATGAGTGTTTGGATCATTGCGAGCGGAGGGAAGTGGTCTCTATCCGACCCGATGGGAAAGACGCCTAACAGATGTATCTATGCTCTAATTTCATTCACTGATGCAGAAATGCAAGGTGGGCTGACGACTTGGTTAAAGTCGATGGAAGCCGTTGGATATGGGCAGCGCAAGACCGGTCGTTGTGGAGATCCTTGTGGGAGGCTTTTGTCCAGCTGTGGACGTCCATAAGCTGACATGATGATGATGAATGCAGAAAAGCACTACTCATAATACAGCATAGAAAAAATCAAATCACTTCGTGTTTATTAAAAAGCATGGATTTATGCTGAAAATATTAAAGAGATTAGTTGCCTCGTAACAATAGCTAATTCATCTTTTAAAAGTAGGTACCTAAATAACCGTAGATCGACGTAAGCATATACCACATACGAGGTATGACGTGAATTTTTAGGTTCATCAACTTTGACTTTGACCTATGACCAGTTTAAACCTTTGGTCTTTCCTCTTTAAGTCATTGAGAGTAAATTCAAACACTATTAATGTTTTTTGTTACTAAGATTGCTTACGTCACTCTTCATTGCTTGTATAAGTAGGTATAATAATAACTGTATGTACACATTTTACTATGTTTTAAGGAAGTACTTTAGAAATAATTCTTCTTCTGAAAGATAAATAAAAATGACAGCTACGTGACAGTGAAGTACTACCGATCTCGCAAAGCTATCTGTCTTTGATTATAGAGAACCGCCGTTAACTGTAGAGTTGTAGGGATAGACAGAGACCCATTCTTATTTTGAAGTATGTTACGACAAAAATCATCATTCATAGAGCATCCACTGCAGCTGGACATAGGCTTCCCTTATGTAGAGGCCACACTGCACGCGGAGCCGTTCCGTCAAGTCCGGTTTCGAACATTTTAATTTTAATGTACATTTTGTGTACCGCAACCGGACCTAAGTCAGATTGTTATACAAAACTCAATGTCGCACATGTAATGTCTATCTTTTTTTTTATGTAACGTGTCTTGCAGCCAGTTTCTTTGACTTTGACTTATATCATAAACCATGTCATTATCAAAAATGAAAAGAAGAGTTCGAAACACGATTTTAATGGATAATTAAAGTAACAGTCTGTTCTGCAACAGGTTAGAAGATTAAACCCACAAGCCACAATCATAAAAATGACGTAAAAGCCATCTTACATGTGCAATACCAAAGACATTAAGGCAACAGTCCACTTTAGACCTATGCAATATACCTGCTCATATAAATAAAGTTTCTAGATAATGTTTGCGTCGTATAATGAGGAAAACACGGGGATTACCTTGCCGGTTATAAACAAATGACTGCAGGCGCATGAACTCAAATTTTGAACTTGGAACTGGTTTAGTGACTCTGATCTCAAAAGCGATCGGACGTGTTTTCCTTATTTCTTTTTAAAAAGTGACGTTTTAGATTAATATTATTTCTAGCCGCAAAAAGTTTTTATTTAAAAGTGGAAGTCGATTTAAAAACAATGGAACGATTCGGTTTTGTTGTGTTATCGGTAGCCATTTTAGGTAATATTACACAATAAGTACATAAAGTTTAAATAACTTTTTAGTGTGTATTTTATGATTATTTGTTATGTTTTTTTAGTGTCAAATGTTACTTCCAGTAAAATATTAAGTAGTGATGGGAATTCAGTGAGGACAAAGAGAGTAAGTATTCATCCATCAATATACATTCAAAAGTTTTGATGAATAGAATGTATATTTTAAAAACATAATAAGACAGATCTTTTCGCATATGAATTCATTTTCTTAAATACCTTCATTTCAGCAAGACGACAAATGGATATGGGGCTACATAAATATAAACGCTACTACAAATGTAAGTTTTATTCTTACTGATAACTATTTTTGTTTATGGCTTAAAATAACTAATATTAATTTAATATTATTATATTGACTATTTATCTCTCATTCAAAGACATTTACATAATATATTTATAATTACTTCTAAGACGACAACGTAGACGTCTTTTTTTTAAACGGTTTTATTAAACGGTTTTATTTAGCTCACCCCGTTTGTTTTATTCTTTCTTGGGTCAAATTTAGTAATTCAAATTTCACCCTCTTCCTGTCAACCGATTAATCTGAAATTTTGTATACACTTTGGATTTTAGTGACAATACAATTATGTTTATTCATTATCATTATAAATTCAAGATGGCCGCCGCTACAAAATGGCGGATAATTTAGGTTTTATTAATCCCATCAATATGGGTATCAAATGAAAGGGCTCAACAAGCAGAATACAATATACTATAAAATATTGAAATCCAAGATGGCGGCCGCTACAAAATGGCGGATAGCGTAGGTTTTATCAATCCCATCAATATGGGTATCAAATGAAAGTGCTCAACCAGTAGAATTAAATGTACTATATAAAATTAAAATCCAAGATGGCGGCCTCTACAAAATGGCGGATAACTTAGGTTTTATCAATCCCATCAACATGGGTATCAAATGAAAGGTCTCAACAAGTAGAATATAATTTACTATGCAAAATTGAAATATACTTAGGTGCGAAACTGTTTGAAGAAGGTTAAGCCTACGTGACTCTTAGTACAGTAAGATCTTTGCAGGGACTACGTATAGAGGAGTTGGACTGCAATAAAGTAACGGGCAAGAAACCTTGCAATAATGAAGCACTAAATGAATTAAACAGAATGCGAAATAAAAACTAAAAACTAGAAAATAAAAATAGGTAAAAAAAACTTTTTAAGTTAAACGGTTTTATGTTAAACATACATTGCAATGTTTAAGATAAATGTACTAAAAACCAAAAAATAATAAAATAGATACAGTCGTGGGAATTATAAACATATGCATAGACTAGACTAAAATAAAACCGTGGGGCACGGCAATATAAGACATAAGACATATAAGACATTTATTTTCAAAAACAGTACAAATAAACACTGTGTGCGAAAAAATGCTGTCTATTATCACACGTCCATCGTTGTCGGTTGAACAACTGCCTAATTAGGTACCTATAGATAGTGTAACATTGTAACATTGTAAAAAAAAAACATTTTAATCAACGATTGTAGACAATTGACGTGCCCCACGGTTTTATTTTAGTCTAGTCTATGCATATGTTTATAATTCCCACGACTGTATCTATTTTATTATTTTTTGGTTTTTAGTACATTTATCTTAAACATTGCAATGTATGTTTAACATAAAACCGTTTAACTTAAAAAGTTTTTTTTACCTATTTTTTTTGTCCTTTTTGATCCCTTTCGCGGTAGAGACAACGGGGTGCTTCGGCAAGGACGCCCTGTGTCTCGTCAAAGTACTAGGCAGTAGACTAAGCGAGAGGAGTTCTGAACCCCGCGCCGGGTCATTCCTGCTGCAAAGGCTATCCATCGCGATCCAGCGCGGGAACTCTGCTGGAGTGTTGGGTACCTTTGCACCGGGAATAACAAGGGGCGGCTTGTTTGACTAGTCAACTAAGTTTATTAGAAGATTATCATTTTAAAATATGTAGTAAGTATTTAATTAATATTTCTAACTTATTACTATTATTCTTTAAATTCATTTCAGACAGAGAATTCAAATAGTAGAACAAACGTTAATACTACAGAAGATAATCCTTGTAACTGGCCTTCGCTTGCAAAGCCTGATTTCAAAGCATCTGGAAGACGTATTAGCGAACAAAGTAAGTATAATAAAAGCTAAATGACCTAAACTTTTTATTTTTTTTTAAAACCAACTGCGATAAAACTCATTTTTTTAGTTTTATGTACCCAATGTCACTCTCACAGTAAATACGAATCTAACGACACCTCTCAAGCTAAAATCCATCAAGCCGTTTAGGATGTAGGTAGGGAGTGCTAAAGAATTATATGTACATACAAACATACATACTCTTGAAAAACATAACCCTCCTTCTGCTGCAGTCGGGTATAAAAATAAAAATATGATGACTTGACTACGCTTCAAGATAGACCATTTTGGCCTTTTGGCATGGTCGTAAGTTTAATTCCCACTATAGACAAACATTGTATGACAACAGAATTTTTCATCAGAAAAGGATCCCTTTGACTTATTGATACAATAATTATATTTTTATGTTATATTTTCAGAATGCCACGAATATATTTGGAATATAAAGTTCAGAGAATTTGAAGCTAAGAAGAATCGTCAATGTAAGTTTATAATGCTGGTAATATGATTGATTGTCAATGTTTGTGCCGATGGATGGCTGGATGAGTGGATGAACAGATATTTTTTACTCTTTCACGTATAAACTACTGAATAGATTTTGATAAAATTTGGCAATATTGTAGCTTAAACATCAGAATACCATATAAGATATGTTATTTTAAGATATCATCATTTTTTTCTAAGATATCACAATAAATGCGTACGAAGTCGCGGGCAGCCACTAGTGCTTACATAAATGACATGTTTATTATAAACAATAATCCTATTTTTTGTAAAGGTACGGAATATCTGAAGGAACATGGAGGACCAAATGGTCCATTCTTCGCGATAGGAGGACGAGATACTTTACCTGGTGAATTCCCTCACATGGTATGTTTTTAGTAATAAAAGAGTTCTCGCGGTTTTCTCCGGTTATTCACCTTTATGTAAAAGTTTACCTCTTCAAAGCTTGTTCACATCAATGCCAGAGCATAGCTGCGTGACTTTGGATGATAGAAAAGGATAATAATATGCATATAGGTACTTACTCGTGCTATCAAACAATTTTTACTACGAGCACGCTCGAAGTCATTAAAAAAAAATCTCCTATGTACGGGGAGTTCAACAAGTTTTATTATACTTAAGTGAACGCGACAATTTATATTTTATAAAGCTAGACCTATATGTATCGGGCATGTATGAGGCGACTTATGAGTGTGGATGAAGCGAAAGGGGTGTGTTTGGATCGTAGCAAGTGGAAGGAAGTGGTCTCTGCCTACCCCAATGGGAGCGAGGCGTGACAGATATGTATGTAAATGAATCGTTGTAAATTAGACCTATATTTTCTACAGCAAATCCTTCTTTCTGCTACCAGGGTGCCATAGGTTGGAAGGCGACAGAAGGATCGTGGGTGTTCAAATGCGGTAGTTCTCTCATAAGTGAGAAGTTTGTACTAACAGCCGCGCATTGTACCAAGGCTTCAGACAGAGATACGTCCATAGCTGATACCGTACCGAAGATCATAAGGTTTGGGGATAAGAATATACTTGATGTGGTGAGTTTTTTATATACTTCTAAAATTAGCTGTTGTTTGTTGCACTCTATTCTTATGTAGCTAGGTACATATTTACGCATTATGTTGTGTTTAACTAAGGCCCAGTTAAAATTAAAAATACGATGTGTAATATCAAGATGTTTTTACTCCATACTTTTTGGAGCACAATTACTTTTTTTTATTAAAAGTACAAGTAGTTTTTGGAGCGTTAGTATATTAAGTCTTCATTTAACTTTTAAGTAATATGAATATGTTTGTCCGAATAGGTATATTACATATGGAACTATGTTTTTAACTGTCCCTTTCACATAATATGCTAAAAAACTCTAACTCTTTCTCTTTCCAAAAAATTCTATTCTTTACCAACAATAACTTCACCACCTCCAAAATTATTAATCTCATACTTTCAAATCTCAACAGTGGTTCAAAGGCATCCCTCCAATTGACAAGAACATAACCCGAATCATAGTGCATCCACAATACAAATCTCCGAAGAAATACTTCGACGTGGCTCTCATGGAGCTTGATTCTGCAATAAGATTTAATTACAAAGTCCAACCAGCCTGTATTTGGACTAGTTTTGATACAAGTCTCCTTGGAAAAGTCGCCACGGCAACCGGTTGGGGTGTTGTCGAGTCAGGTATATTTTTAAGCATTATTATATTATATTTTTAATATAACTTTCCTTATTATTATATAGGATATATATACGTAATATTGGTGATATTTTCCTCTCGGGTTGAGCTAAACGTCGGGTATGTTATGAGTTATGATAGATTTAATATTTGGTAGAGGTGTGGAATAGGAATAGGGAAAAGCGCGTGACAGATAGGTTTATATGTAGGTAGGTATGTGTGATATACAAATCTTCTAGTGAGTGTCAATTTTGTAAGAAGCAACTCAAGACAAAACTAAAGTTAAGACCGTTACTGCAAATTCTTATCGGCATAACAATATTTTTTCTTTCTCAAACAGTTACAGCCAAATATTTTGGATCCTTAAAGGCGACTATGCTACTAAAATTAAAAACGTAAAAATTTGTGCCAATAGATAGATGTAAAGATGCTTGTGACTCTCTCACGTAAAACTACTGAATCGATTTTAATGAAACTTTTCTATTCTGTATGTCCAAACTGCAGTAGGTACCTATTCTGTAGATTGCACATCATAATATTGGTAATTACCAGATCAAATCATACGATATCCTTTAATATTACCGTTATACGTCTACGGGAATACCCTATTATGTAAGACAAAGTATCATTAAGATAACAACACAATTAAACGGCTGTAACAATATTCAAATTACCTGCTACGTATTTTATATTATTATCCTTTGAATAAAAGATTTTTGTCAGGATTTTCCTGTGTAATATTTCATGAATATAATTATATTTTGAGTCTTATTTCAAGGGGATAATAAACCTACTCAAGTGTGGATATATTGATTTAGTGGCTAATCCCTAGTTATATTTAAAGACTTATTAAGTTAATAGTCCATTAAAATCGTGCAGTCTTACTCTGTTTTTTTGACTATGATAGTGACAGAAGTTATACCTGTGGCGTATAAATATGTGGTTTTTATTTATAATAGGTCTTTACCTATGAAATTGCCGTTTTACAGTACTGGCCATTTCAATTAAAAATATTTTTTGTTTAGCTAAGAATTCTAATTTCAAATTAATTTCATATTAAAAATATGGGGTTCGTGGCCACCAGCCCCGGTATCGGTTCAAATTTGCAACCGATACCGAACGATTGTTGTAACGGATACCGGGGCTGGTTGCCACTCGAAAAATGAAATTGAATTCGGTACAACTGATACCGGTATACGTTGCATCGAGCAAAATGTTCAGAAAATTGTGGCAACCGATCCCGGTACAGGTTGCAAGTAATTTGATAGTGATACATCATACTTCTCTTACATTAGGTAGGCATGTTGTTAAAAATTTCGCTTGAGATAATAAGCAAACTTCTTTATTGTTTACCGCCTCGCCTTGCTCACAGCAGGCCTCGGACACTGCCTACTAAAATGTACGAAAAAAAGGCGTGGCTTCGCGCACAGTCTTAGCTCGTGTAATTACACGCGTACCGTGTTTGGTTGCCTTCATTTATTCGTAGAATGACAATGTGAGTGACTTTAGTCATCGCATTACGAGCTGAGGACTGCCGTCTATTATTTTCATATGTCTGTCTCGCTCGCGCTTTTGGATCTTATATTTGACGTATCTTCTCTTTTCGCATTGCAGTTACTCAGTTGGTAATGTTGGTACCTTTTAATACATAAATTGTGCGCTACCAGAAAGGGGCTGTGCGCGGGGGACGTAACCTGTTCCTATTGTTTTGCACCCTGTGAGCACAGTATAATAAAGAGTAAAAGTGCGGCCGCCCCGCGCTCGGTTACCTCACAGTTACCAGTTAGAAAGGACGCCACAAAGAAGATTACTCAACTCAATTGGGAAGTTCGATGTAAATATACCTACAGATTTATATTTCTAACCTTTGATCATATGCACACAATTTATGTATTAAAAGGTACCAACATTACCAACTGAGTAACTGCAATGCGAAAAGAGAAGATACGTCAAATATAAGATCCAAAAGCGCGAGCGAGACAGACATATGAAAATAATAGACGGCAGTCCTCAGCTCGTAGTGCGATGACTAAAGTCACTCACATTGTCATTCTACGAATAAATGAAGGCAACCAAACACGGTTCGCGTGTAATTATACGAGCTAAGACTGTGCGCGAAGCCACGCCTTTTTTTCTTACATTTTAGTAGGCAGTGTCCGAGGTGTGCTGTGAGCGAGGCGAGGCGGTAAACAACAAAGAAGTTTGCTTATTATCTCAAGCGAAATGTTTAACAACATGCCTACCTAATGTAAGAGAAGTATGATGTATCACTATCAAATTACTTGCAACCTGTACCGGGATCGGTTGCCACAATTTTCTGAACATTTTGCTCGATGCAACGTATACCGGTATCAGTTGTAACGAATTCAATTTCATTTTTCGAGTGGCAACCAGCCCCGGTATCCGTTACAACAATCGTTCGGTATCGGTTGCAAATTTGAACCGATACCGGGGCTGGTGGCCACGAACCCAAAATATGGAATTCTTTTTCCAAAAACAGTCATTTTTTTATTGGTTAGTGTTACATTTTCATTGCATTTCAATCATTTTCGTCAACATGGATACGTTAAAAATTCGAGTAATTATGGAATATGAGTTCCGTCGTGGCAGCAACGCGGCACAAGCGGCTCGCAACATCAACGACGTGTACGGAGCTAACACTACAAACCAACGAACCACTAGTTATTGGTTTGCTCGCTTCCGTTCTGGAAATTTCGACCTGAAAAATGAACCCCGCGGTCGTCCGAAGACTTTGGTCGATGCAGACGAATTGAAGGCGATCGTGGAAGCCGATGATACTCAATCTACGGCTGAATTAGCAGCAGCTTTCGACGTTAGCATCAAAACAATATTGGTCCATTTACGTCAAATTGGCAAGGTAAAAAAGCTTGACAAATGGGTGCCCCACGAACTCAATGATCGCCAGCGCCAAGTACGCGTCGAGACGTGCCGTGCATTGCTCAACAGACACACAAATGAAGGAATTTTGAACCGCATTGTCACCTGTGATGAAAAATGGATTCTGTTTGATAACCGTAAGCGCTCAGCAAGTTGGTTGGATCCTGGTTCAGCACCTAAACAATGCCTTAAACGAAAACTTACCCCTAAAAAGGTGATGGTTACTGTTTGGTGGTCTAGCACCGGTGTGATTCATCACAGCTTCTTACCAAATGGGGAGAGTACTACTGCAGATGTGTACTGTGAAGAATTGAACACAATGATGGAGAAGCTGGCACGTCTCCGACCAGCATTGGTCAATCGCTCGTCTCCGCTGCTCCTGCACGACAACGCGCGACCTCATACTGCACAAATGACGGTCTCCAAGTTGCAAGAACTGGGGTTGGAAGCTCTCCCTCATCCACCGTACTCACCGGACCTTGCTCCTACAGACTACTACTTTTTCCAGAATTTGGATAACTTCTTGACTGGAAAAAAATTCAATAACCAAGAGGCAGTTCAAAACGCCTTTGAAGAATTTGTTGCCTCTCGTCCAGCTGATTTCTTAAAGAAGGGCATTAGTAAACTGCCACTGCGTTGGCAAAGATGCATTGATTGTATGGGTTATTATTATTTCACTTAATACAAATAAAAATTATATGGAAAAAAATCGTTTGAATTTTTTCATACAAAACGGCAATTTCATAGGTAAAGACCTAATATAAATTTGTTAATTGTCAATTTTTCGTTGTTGACGTTTTTGCTTTTTGTTTTTTCTTTCTGTCATTTATATTGTCCAGAAAATATTCAACCATTTTTATTGAAATCTCGCTCTTTCGCCTATAATTATCCCCATATACCTACCTTTAATGGAGCAATAACTAAAGTTATTATAGCCTATTTATTATTATGATCTTTCAGCTACAATATTGTAAAGTTTGATTAAAATCTGTTCAGTAGTTTTCAGGCAACAAACATCCAAACTTCTGTATTCCTTATATCCATCGGCTCCAACATTGACATGTATAATATTATTAGATTAAGATAATCATAATCATTCCGTAATTGATTAAGTAATTATATCAGTCAATTACTCGTTTAAACAATTGCTCAATTAATCATCAACCAGATTTGCATTATGTAAATACATTTTGAGCAAATCAATATAGCGTCTTTACGCATGATTTAATGATGTAATAAAATCTGAATGAGATGAGACGAGCTCGAGTCATTTATTGAACTTATTGAACAACTGGATGTAAAACAAGTGGCAGGCCTTTGCCCAGCAGTTGGACGTGACAGGCTGACAAAGCCGAGACTCCTGTACAGCCAAAGAATATATAGATACTGCATATTTTTAGGTGTTCGTACGTATATTTTAAATTCAAACCCTTCTCAACACATAGGTATCTAGATGGCATAAAAATATGACTGCATTACCCAAACACCAGAAAGGTCTTGTAATGATACTAGAATAAGTTTTTTGAATGATATTGCGCTATCTAGGTATCTTTACTTTATCTACAAAGGATTTTTGTGAGCAACTCTTTTCATCCCCACTAGAAATAGACTCAAACATACTTTCACAGGCGCTGTCTCCACGAGCGAGAGAATCACGGCGATATTATCGTCGAGACACGTTTTACACTCTCTGTGGAGCCGTCTCCACACGGTGATATTATCGTCGAGACACGTTTTACACTCTCTGTGGAGCCGTCTCCACACGGTGATATTATCGTCGAGACACGTTTTACACTCTCTGTGGAGCCGTCTCCACACGGTGATATTATCGTCGAGACACGTTTTACACTCTCTGTGGAGCCGTCTCCACACGGTGATATTATCGTCGAGACACGTTTTACACTCTCTGTGGAGCCGTCTCCACATGGTGATATTATCGTCGAGACACGTTTTACACTCTCTGTGGAGCCGTCTCCACACGGTGATATTATCGTCGAGACACGTTTTACACTCTCTGTGGAGCCGTCTCCACACGGTGATATTATCACCGCGATGCGACCTATAAAATTACATGGCACGACGATTAATATCGTTGCGATTCTCTCGCTCATGGAAACACTGCCATAATGTTGAGCCATAATCCCCAGAACTAAACTTCATTAACCAGAATACCTCTAACTTCCAGCTGGCCGTGAAATATCACCAGAACTTCAAGTGGTGACCCTAGACCTGATCGACTCGGAGACTTGCAACGACCTCTTGAAGTCAAGGTGGAATAGATTATGGTGCGGTATTCAAGACACGCAGATCTGTGCCGGGAAGTTGGAGGGAGGTGTTGATGCTTGCAGGGTAAATTCATTTATTTTTTTATTAACCTATCTACTCATTCCGTCATTCGCTCGTTCACTCATTCAGGCATTCACTAGTTCACTCATTCGCTTATTTACTTTACGTGTTTACCCGTTTACCAGATTACCCGTTTACCCGTTACCCGCTACCCGTTTACTCGTTACCCGCTACCCGTTTACTCGTTTACCCGTTTACTCTTTTACCCGTTTACTCGTTTAGTTATTTAATTTATGTATTTACTTATTTACTCGTTTACCCGTTTACCCGTTTACCCATAATTACATATCCACCTACTTACATATCTACCTATTTACCAATTTACATATTTGCAGGGTGACTCAGGCGGACCTCTCCAAGTGAAAATAGACTTGCCTCGTTCATCGGAAGGTGCGATGCACTACGTCATAGGCGTGACGTCATTCGGATTCGGTTGTGCAGAGAAGAACACTCCAGGGGTATATACAAGAGTTTCGAGCTTCGTGGATTGGATTGAGAAGATTGTTTGGAATTGAAATAAAGAGAAAATGAAAATATTTATTTATTAATTTCTCTTAAAATATCAAAAAAAAATTTAGATCGCTGAGGATGCACATTAAATGTACATACCTTCATGTTGTCTAAGT
The DNA here is from genome assembly GCA_947563765.1 of Anarsia innoxiella. Classification (NCBI taxonomy): domain Eukaryota; kingdom Metazoa; phylum Arthropoda; class Insecta; order Lepidoptera; family Gelechiidae; genus Anarsia; species Anarsia innoxiella. The sequence goes on from OX387406.1 coordinate 8,283,776, forward strand.
AGTATTTATAATAGTTTGAGTTGGAAAATACCACATAAAATGGAAATTCACCCTCCATTTTGAGCATCCACTAGAGTTTAAAATCAAAACAAATTAAAAATTGACAGTTGGTCACTTTTAAAAAACAACATTTTATAAACACTTTCACGAAAAAGGATTCACTCAAAATTCCTTCGAATAATACATGTAAATTCAAATTTGAAGTATTTTCTGTTGCACTTGTTTTAAATACAGTGCCACAAGGATCTATTGGCAGTATTGACACTCGGCGTCGTTTTGAGCAGGGCGTGGACGTGTTAATAAAAAATGACGATATAGAAGATGAAATCGTTAAAAAGATCTTTGTAGCACTCTATCAAGGGGCGACCCGTCACTAAACCAGTTTTCTCTTAAAGACCATTCGATATTTGCGTATAACCTAGGTTAAGTACCTTATGCAATCTATGAGATGATACCGTCTCGTAAATATTTAAAAATAAATCAATTGAATATCGTTGTCATCCAAGTGATTTTTATAAATAAATAAATCTACCTATGATTGTTGACAGTTTCAGTGACCCTTTGTCTTAATAATGGATAATAGATATCCGAGTAAATTATAAATTAAATGACCTATAGAATCTATTATTGTTTTCAACTAAGGAAAACCGTAAACAAATCGTTCAAAAGTGAAAATCTGAAAACCCGCTTCTTATAGTCAATACCATATCTAGGTTATAGACGTATTTGTGATACCCTTGAATATTAAAACGGGTACATCAAAATATTATTTCGTTGTACCAAGCTGTATTTAAAACGAGGCTCAGTAATAGGGTCCCGTTTTCACACTTTGACTACGGAACCCTAAAAATGAATAGAAGATCAACGTCTTTCATATTTTTAGGTAAAATCTAAAGTGAAAAAAGTTAAATTTTAATTTTATAATGTTCATCAAATGTGACCTTTTTGTGATTTTAGTTTTAAGTGTAATTGAAAAAACTGTCATCGGTGGAAAAATGGTTGATGAATTTAACCTTCGTCTAGTAAGTATAATAAAATTATTACACATATTCTTGTGGTCCAAATCTGTTAATTAACATTATTCTTAGTTGTGTAGGGTTAAGGAGGAAACAGTTGCTCAGTCGGGTACAGTGACTCACCATCTGTTTGTAAAGAAAGAAAAGAGATACGGTCATCTCTTTTGCACTTGCGCTTGTGCGTGCCGAACGCTTCCAAAAAATTCAAAAGAGATGAACATATCTCTTTTCCTTCTTTAAAAACCGATGGTGAGTTACTGTATCCGACTGAGCAACTGTTTGCTCCTTAACCATATAGCAATGAGGAAGGAATATAAGGAGTGGCCCCATTTTTATTTTCATATACAAATGAGTTTCTGACAACGTGCAAAGGTTGGCGCTAGTTTTCTTGCTAGATGACCTGTCAAACGATAAGAAATTCCATTCAAAAAGGTAGCCATTTTGCGCCAGACGAGGCACGCAGATCCAGACGGTATGGCACCTCCTTATATATTCTAAACTCAAAGGTGTCGGCAGAGTGTCAATGTAATTTTTTGACACATTTGGTCGCAATCAGTGTAAGCCATTGTTTAGCAGAATACCAAATGTGTTAAAAAATGCCATTGACACTCTGCCGACACACAACTGAAGGTATTTTTAATTAGCAGACTTGGACCCCTGGGCAGATGTCCTGTTTGCCATGTTTTTCATGTATTTGATAGAAGTTATGCATTGTATTATGTGAGATGGCACTCTTACCCACTAGCAGTTCCGATGTTTGACTTTTGATATGAAAAACACACAGACATGATAGGTCTATCTACACACATTCGGGCCGTGCCCGGGACGTGTCATAGAAAAAATATCAGTCCATACATTTTCTATGGATCCGTTCACACGCGTTGTCAAGATGACGTATTTTTTCCCTCCTGACAGGCCACGGCCCTGTCACGTCCCGGACACAGCCCGGATGTATTTAGATAGACCATTAAACATGAACCGCAGCGCAGTAGACATTTGACCAATAAATACGAGTAGGTATCTGCTCAATTTCAAACCCAGGACCCACTGAGTGGCAGTCCGGCATAATAACCATTGAGCCAACCGGGTTATCAAAGATGTTTGCTAATGTTTTTCTTGTGTACTTATGTCAACTTGAAACATTTTCAGCAACGCGAGGAAGAAAATTGGATATGGGGTTATGTTCACTCCGATAATAGTGATGTAAGTATATGAGTATGTAGTAACCTTAAAGGTCAATCTACACAGATCCGGGACGTGTCCGGGCCGTGGCCCGTCAGGACGGAAAACATTACGTCGTCATGACAACGTGTCCGGTTGGTGTCCGGGACGTGTCAGGGAAAAAATATCATTCCATACATTTTCTATGGATTCATTTACACACGTTTTCATGACGACGTATTGTTTTCCCTCCTGACGGGCCATGGCCCGGACACGTCCCAGGCACGGCCCGGATCTGTGTAGATAAACCTTAATAGGTAAATGTATCTATAATAAGTCGCTCTCTTTCTATATACTAGAGGCTACTCACGACTACGTACGCATTTATTCATCATATTTTTAATAAGCTACAATCTTGCCAAGACTTTGATTCTCTGTTATCATGATTGGTCGACGATCATCCGTGTAATTTAGTGAAAGCATGTAATTAATATTTCTATAATTCCAGGACGATAAGAAATTTTGGGGTTACTTAGATAAAGATGAAAATAAACCATTTACTGTAAGTCATGCGATTTCTTTGGCAATACTTGTTTTTGTGACTAATTCTGTATGACGTTACACCATTTTTGTTATAATATGATTTTGAGTTCAGTTGTATTTATTTTTCAAACTAATGCCAACGATTATTTTCAGGAGAAAAACACTCCAAAGCCTAAGATTAAAGTAGATCAATGCACAAATAAATATGCATCTGGATATGACTTGCCAATGCCATCTTTCTATAAACAATGGAAAACGAAAACTGAGTCTAACAGCAATACTCAGAATAACTTTCAGTTGCCGTCGACGATGCAGTTTCAATTAGATAATCATTTTGGTAAAATAGATTCTTCGCAATTTGATGCGTCGTCCCTAAAGAAACCCCCCGTGTTAATTGACATTAAACCATTCCGTCTTAATATTTCATCTACACCTCGAACTGAAATTTATAAAAAACTACTCCACAATTCTTCAATATCTTACATACCTATTATAGACAATGATTCCACTAGACGGCAATCAGTATCTTTACATAGATTATTTGGACCACAACGCTTCAATACTATATCTATTCTGGATTCAAAACTTCAGGCCTCTAGTACAGTTCCTACTGCAGCCTCTACTACTTACAGACTTCAATTCGAACAGATCTTTGCTGAAATGTCAGTTTTGTCATCCATCCCGCCTTCTAATAAAAAACATAAAAAGAAACCCAAGACTTCTATGTCCACTACTACACAATCTCCAGAATTTATTGCTTCAGATAAGACTCCGTCTCTTCCGCCGATGCTATCGCATTCTGTTGCTAGTAGCAGTAATACCTTAACTTCTGGAGTATTACCTTTCTTTCTAGGTATTTCAACTTCCTCTTTAAATAATGTTACTAACGATCTGACTACTCCACAAACTGAATCTTTTTCCATGCCTCACGTCTACTTTAACAAAAGTCTATCTTCTAATAAAGAAAGATCATTTTATTCAGATATTATATCATCCATTTTTTTCACTCCACCTGCATCCGAAGCAAATTCTTCTAATAATAGTGCATTCCCAAATAATGACACTAAATCACATACTCAATCTCAGAATGCATCAGTCAAAATGCCGTCTTCTATCAATAAAAATCAGTCTCTGCAAGAAAAAAATGATGAAAAATATCCGTGTGATCAACCAATTGCTACAATGCCCAATTTTACTGCACCTGGGAGAAGAACCAGCGAAGAAAGTAAGATTTTATAAATTAAAATACAGTCATATAATAAACTTTATTTTTAAAATGTACTACTAAGTGTACTATGTTCCGCAGAATGCTACGAATACATTTGGCAGATAAAAGCAAGAGAGGAGATGGCAAAAAATGAAAAAGATTGTAAGCATAATTATCAAGCACATGCAATTATAATACATTCCACATTGAGTAATGAATTCAAACATATTTAAATATTTTTAAGGCATAAAATACAACAGAGACCGTCACATTGTTACATTTCATATTGAAGCAGTTGGTGGGAGAGAAGCATTGCCAGGAGAGTTTCCACACATGGTTAGTATAAAGAACAATCCACTCCTATATTAATTCTGGTGAAAGACGCAGGAATCCGTTTGATAGGGGCAACGCAGTACCGATCATTGTGAAGATCCTTGTGAAGCTTTCGTCCAACAGTACACGTCCACAAACAAACATAACGACATATTCAATGATGCAGTTATTTTAACATTTACAATATTAACTTACTTTTTGAGCAGTTGTGTCTCAACTGCTTGAAACAGTCCATGTATGAATGAATGAATGAAGAATGAAATTTATTGTATTGTATTGAGGTTACATGGTATTCAGGTTATAATCCAGATACAGTTCAGAATCATTATCGTGCATATACCGAATACTACTTTTGCAAGCAAATGCACAAACTACGTATAATGTGTACCTACGCTCTAGTAGTTGATTCATTATGACAGAGATTTTGAACAAGAAGAATTACATCACTTTTAATTATGTATTTTCCAAGGGTGCTGTCGGCTGGAAAGCTGTAGCAGGCACCTGGATCTTCAGATGTGGAAGTTCTCTCATCAGCTCCATGTTTGCGATTACAGCAGCGCATTGCACTAGAGCATCATCATCAGATTCAGCAATCTTCGATCCTGTTCCCAAACTGATTAGGTTTGGTGACAAGAATGTTATTGATGAGGTAAGTGGTTTAAGGGTGTTTACGCACATGCGGTTGCAACGTATTTGCGTTTTGCATAGACGACAACCGGGTAGGCGGTTGTCCCGTAGTTTTGAATCAGTTTCATATAGCACGAGCACGACAAACCACAAACGCGCCGAAACAACAGGAGCGTAAACCCACTAAGGAGCGGTGGAACCATCGCATATTTGAACTGACAAAATGTACCACAGTCTTTCTTACTATAAAGGGTTTCACACTCAATCGATGATACGTTAGTCGTTAGATGTGAACCGAATCTAACTGTTGATAATTCTGATGTAACATTTTAGACCCAGACCACACGGCGAAACGCAACTGCAACGCAACTGAAACTGAAACGAAACGTTTCAAACTAGTTGCGTCGTGTGTGGTTTTCTAAGGAAGTCTATAGCAGAAACTGCGATGCAACTCAAAAGTAACTAGCAGTTTCAGTTGCATTGCAGTTGCGTTTCACCGTGTCTGGGTCTTACAAGCATATAATTAAAAGACGGGAAATCATTGCCATTCTTGATTTCAATTTCAAATAATACTTCTATTCTCTCTTTGAAGAATATACATACAAAGAGACAGTGCCAGCATCAGCGTACCATTAAGTACTTCAAGAAATAGATACTTCAGTTTTAAAAGCTAAAAAATATGCCTATTTTCCAGTATTCCCATGGTATGTTTCCCAACGATGCCTATATCAGGAACATCATAATACATCCTGGATATAAGTCTCCGATGAGATACAATGATGTAGCTCTTATGAAGCTGGAACAAAACATAGACTTCAACCACAACGTCCAACCAGCCTGTCTCTGGAAGTATTTTGATACAGAAACTCTTGGGAAGAAAGCTATTATAACTGGGTGGGGGGTTGTTAATTCAGGTTAGATGATTAAGAGCCAGTTTCACTTACAGATAAAATTTATCCGAAAGATATTTTATACCTGTCACTGTCTAAAACGTTCATGGAATAAACATAGGTTTATCTGACAGTTAAATTTTATCTGTAAGAAGTGAAACAGGTCCTCAATCTTTGAGATTTAAGATTTCCCTCAAAGATTGACAGCTTCTTCTGTTTATGTTATCCTGGTAGTTTATAAATTCTCATTATTTGACATCAATCATTCAAACGCGTGGCTAGTACCATATTGCAGATATTTTATACCTGTCACAGTCTAAGACGTCATATTTCATGGAATAAACATACCTAGGTTTATCTGACAGTTAAATTTTATCTGTATGTAGTGAAATGAGTCCTCAATCTTTGGAAAGCAACTTTTATCTTGGAGCTAGTACGAGTGATCAGGATTGGAAACTGCTTAAGATGAGGACTTGTAAATGATGTTCGAAAAACTGATATAGAAAGTTCAAGGCAACGGCGGATCCAGGGGGGGGTCATGGGGGTCATGACCCCCCCTGAGCTAGTTCCAGGACTCAGGTGAACCACTAATTCAACATAATTATTTTATTTATATATTATAAAAACGCCTGTTTCAGACGCGTCCGATAATTTATGACCTCCTAACCAGTACGGGCCGAAAAATTTTCGCGTTGTGACGCCGCAACGCAAGAATCGGCATTGGCGGCAGAGGCGTGGCGAGCGGCGCAGTCGTGTTAAAAAAAAACAGAATAATGTCTTCTTGATAACGAAAAAGCAATCAGTTTCCTACAATCAATGACATACACGACTATTGGTGGATAAATCCACAGTAAAAAATTACTAGGAACTGGCTACCTACCATACGACAATAAACCGCTCTTTTTAGCAATGTCACAAGGCCGTAACGCAAACTTCAAGCTTCAAAAAGCGCCGCCGCGCACCACTGCTGCCACTGCCGTTTTAAACAAACTAAAGCCACCGGCCGGCGGCCCGGCGGCCTTATTTGCTCGAAAATGCTTGAAAATTAGGCGATTTTTTTATGTTTTCACCATTAGCAGTTGCAATTTCGGCCTTAACGCCTAGCATGACGGTTCTTCAATCGGAATCGGAACGACTAAAATTCAACTCATTCTTGTTATGTTCTAAGTTGAAAAAATAAAATTTCTTCATATGTGACCCCCCCTGGCGCCAAAGCTGGATCCGCCCTTGGTTCAAGGTCATGACTTCTTTAAGTAAAATTTTTAAAGTTTTAATACCAAGACCCATTTAGAAGGTCTACATGACTAATTTAATTAACATTCTAACAAGTAGAGTTTGCCTCAGATTAGTTTAACAATAAGTTGGTTACTTAAGGTCTATTGTGTAAACAAAAGATTTTGCAAACGGTTCGCAATCCGTAAACATACCAATATCATGGAAAGCATAAATATTTCCGTTATTGTAAATAACACAGTTTTTAAACTTGTGTGTAATATGTCCATAATTCCGATCAATTGATCAACTTGTTGCACGACTAAAAAACAATTTATTTAACTAATCTTTCAGCAGCCTCCATAACATCTCCTAGCCTTGAAATAGCTGAAGTGGAGTTAATAGATTCAATGACATGTGACTCTATTTTGAAACCATTTTGCCATCAAAACTGGTGTGGTGTTCAGGATACTCAGATGTGTGCTGGGAATATTACTGGTGGTGATATTAATGCTTGTCAGGTAATGTTTGTATTGGGAAATCATTTGTAGCTTCCTTGCTCTCCATTTCTGCAGCCCGTTTCTGCTTATTTACAATATTCTAAGTTGAGTGTCGGCAGAGTGTCAATGAGAGTGGCAATGTCATTTTTGACACATTTGGTCGCAATCAGCAATCAGTGTAAGTCATTGTTTAGCAAAATACCAAATAAGTCAAAAAATGCCAATGATACTCTGCCGACACACAACTGAACGTCAGTGCAGGATAGGAAGGATAGAAATTCTTAACCTGGTCTTTTTTTTAATAAGTCCCCATGACTTTAAACTCTTTATGAAGATATACCTACTGCTTTCAGGGAGACTCTGGTGGTCCACTCCAAGTAAAGATACCTCTTCCAATAACATCTGAAGGCGCTATTCACTACCTTATCGGGATCATCTCATTGGGATTCAGATGTACAGAACGTAATATACCAGTTGTGTACACCAAAATATCACCTTATCTTGACTGGATCGAAAGCATCGTTTGGCCGGAGACTTCTTGAAAAAAAAGGATTTTTGATATTGTTAATTTTTATCCTGTAATTTAAACGTAAATTAAAGTATTTTATAAGGGAGGCCCCACATTGATCGTGCGCATTCCTTGAGCGGCGTGAGCGTCTCTGTATGTGTATGTGTGCGTATGTGTTTTTTTTTTGTGTGTAAGAGACACCTATTAGTGCAGTTTTCTAAGGGGAATAGACTAATTTGATGTTAGATCGAAGATTCTTGTAAACAACTACCAAATTGTGAATACAAAACCAACTTATAGCTTATATACTTATAACTTATAGCCATTAGGTAATAATGAATGTTTTTGTGACTTAGTATTTGTTTTTCTCATTAATAAAAAAAGATCTCAAATAAAAAGTCTCTTATTTATATCTGAGGTTATAAGAACATGCGAATTGACCCGACCGCATGACCACTCAAAGTTCACGGTCGGTCAAGTTAATAACATGACTATATGATACAACAGCGCAGTATATTCATACACCAGTGCAAGCTATAACATGGCTTACGGACTATACCTTTGTGAAATGAAAAGAATGTCATACAATAAAAAAAAAAATTCGTTGCCAGTAGTTAAATGTTAGTTAGTTAGTTTAGTTCTGTTATGTCAGTTGATAGTGACGATAGTGTCGCACGTTTTTAAACGGTTTGGCCTAATATCTGCCAAAAGTAGGCGAATCTCGCGTGATTAATTTCGATCGACCTCTAGTGCATAAGAAACCGCACGGTTTCATATAAAACAGTCATTTGCGGGTGACCCACAAGAAGGAGAATCTCCATTGACCAAATGTCAAGCTATTTATCTACCTGTTTCTCTTGACTCACAGTTACCCGTTGAACTGAGCTCTAGTACCATTTTTCCCGCGTCAAACGACACTGCAAACGAATTGGTCCTCCTAAAGCCAGATTAGAGTAAATCCCCAGTTTAGGGGCACGTCTAAATGGAATACTAGATCGATCCCAGTCCTTAGATTGAGAGCTTCTCCTGTTTATGTTATCCTGGTAGTTTATAAATTCATGACATCAGGACAATAAGATGATTAATCGTTTATCTATAAAACAATGAGTAAATACTATCAATATTTTCATTTATAAACAGCCTATTCTCTACATACCTCTGATTCTCAAATATAAATGATCAATATTAAATTATGTCAACCAACTCTAAGACCTATTTTTAATAGATTGGCAATTAATAAAGTTTTTACGCAGGTGGAAATTCAATAATCTATCTCTGTATTAGAGTTTTAATAAGATTTGTAATTAACTTAATTTGAAAAGAAAAGAGAAACAGTTATTATTATTACAGCGACACGGAAGTTAAGCATTTCGCTACTTGAGACAAAATATGACTCATTATTTGAGGCCGTTCGTATTCAAGATAAAAATTTAAAAAATATTACAATTCGTTTATTTTATTTTGTTAAAAATAAACATGTTTTACATCAAAATAAAGTGAAATATATTTCTTTATAATATAATCTTTTAGGATGGCCACATTTTGTTGTATATTTTGAATATAGTCAAATACCCTATTGCACGACATATAACTACATTGCATACATACTCGTACACAAATACATATCTTTCACGCTTCTCTATCTGTCCTCTGTCTATAGCTACACTATTACACCGTATATAAACACAACAGTAATCCAACATTGCAATGAGAGTGCGTCCCGAGCTAGCGTGGCACGGATCATAGGCTTCCCTGTGCCATTGCTATCCGTCTACTAGACAAATCGCTTCCTCAAATGGAAGATTACTGTAAAGCTCGCTTTACGTGACACTGTTGCGAACTAGCGAATTGGATTTGCGAGTTATTTTTCAATTCTAATTTTGAAAATCTTTATCATCTTCTTGATTTCTTTTTAAATATACGTTGAAGTAGATATATCAATCGAAGCTTACTAACCCACATGACGAATTTTGATGACCAGTTTAAAATAAGAAAATACAGAAAAAAAAAATTGGTACAGTCGGTCCCAATCTGACTATCACAGGTTCAACTATCTTGGGTTTATTAATGTGGGTTATTATATAATGGATCATTTTAAATTTCTGTCTTTATCTTATTATGCCGAGTTACACTTACAGCTTGTAAAATGTAATTATTTGTAATAATTATTGTTACCTATTCTTATTCTCTCTTAAATACACTCAACCATGACTTCTGCATTACGCTACGGTGTAAACAGATCCCCTCTAAGCGCACATCGTCCGATCCGGCCGTCTACCTCTAGCCTTACAGTAGTTTTCATTTTACGACCGACTCCGAAGTGATATTTTTATCAGCCGCGGTGGCTGTCTTGACACCGGACACTCGACGGAAGCGAAGTGACTTGTACATCAACTTTTATGTTTTGAACACTTCATTTTAAAGCCTTTGTGACTTGAGCACTAACATTTTTGTTAGTGTCAACTGTTTTGTTCGGGTGCTATTTTATTGTTGTGAAGTTGGCATTTGCTTTCATGAATTTGTAGATTATTTTTGTTTTGTTTTAAGAACTTTAGTGGCTTATTTTTTGACGGCTGTCTGTCCTCTCAACTCTCGTAGTGTAAGGGTGTTTTTAGATCGGCGTTTTATAGGCGTATATATGCTTGTTTTTTGAAGCGTGTGTACGCGTGTATACGCTCGTCTTTTGATCGTACGTTGACGTTTATTAAAGCGCGCGTATGAAACGCTAGATCTATAAATAAGAATATATAATATATACTATAAATAAGAATAGTTAGGGCCTTTTGGCATTAGACGTTTTACGGTCTACCACGTCTCCGCGGTTTAGCTTTCCCATTTAAGAGAAGTGGAGTAGTGGAGAGTTAGAAAGACGAGGTGAAACTTTGCATAAAATCCGAATAAACCGCGAGCAAAACCGCTGGCAAAATCTACCATTATAAAACACTTAAGTATAGGCCTTTCTTGTACATTACTGGCCAAGAAGCTAACACCCAGCTATGTAATCCAGCCTAATGAAACTGAACTACATTAATCAACAGCATTCACTTCTGACGGTTAATATTTCACCTTGTTACACTCCCTTTACTTAGTTACGCCTAGATATTTTATCTTTGCAGTTTTATTACGAAATCAACGGTGATTTATTGTGGTTAGCTGGCGGTTTTTGTCCACGGGCTGCGTTTCTGGGATCATAAATATGTACATTCATATAGTCTTTTAGCTTCCTGGTTGAGTCTGCAATTATTTGATTAAATAAGTTATTGATCCATGGCCACGTATATGTTAGTGCAAGGAACTTACATGTAGAGCTAAGAAAAAGTAAGGCAACATAGGCGTGTAAGTAGGTATATTAATACTACTTAAATACATTTTATCAAAAGATTGTCTAATTGTTCGTGAATAAGGTGAAATGGGATATATAACCTACTTTTAAATTATAGGTAGAAATTATACAATTCTTTTTTTCTTTTTTTAGCCTATATTGTCCCACTGCTGGGCTAAAGCCTCTCCCATGCTTTTCCACACATTTCTGATGGTGGCGGCTTCCCATCAATCTTTCCTAAATATGTTCAGGTCGTTGCGCTATCGTTTCTTGGGCCTACCTCGGCGGCGCTGGCCGTCTTCCGGCAACCATTCTGTGGCTATTCTCGCCCAATTATACTATTATTTTATAAATCTGTTGAAACAAACTTCTAATAATAATTAAGTAATATAAATTACGTAAATAAAGTAACTTGAGCAACGTTTCTTTCAGCAAAGGGTCAGATTTTAACTTTTGAACAAAAATAATGTTATTCATTTAATGACGGCATTATAAATATTAATTGGATTACATAAATTTACATAAAACTGCGTAAAACTCGGAGAGTAAAGGCCCTTTTAAAATACATCCCGTTTTACAGGAAACTGTGTCACTTTCAAAAAGAGTTGGTTTTAATTTTTAAATTTATGTTTTTTGAATAAATTTCAGCTAACAATTTATACGTCAAACTGCGTGCACGAATCTTCTCTCATAAGAGAGTTCAATATTTTGATAACAATTATAAGTTTTTGTTCTCTGTTATGTTTGTGGAGTGATGACTTTGACAATTCGTATATAGGATATATAAATATGTTATCATAAGGTATGTACCCAGCCACATGACATCCTCTACTGAAAAAACATTACTCTTCCTTTTGGCTTCGTCGTAGTCGGGTAAAAAAGGATAAAATGACAGACCTATCGGGGTAAACAAAGACCACTTCCCTCCACTTGCTACAATCCAAACACATTTCTTTCGCTTCCAATGTCATCAGTCACTTCATACGTGTATGTCGATTTAGGGTAGGTACTCCTGACTTGGCCTTTGCTTACATCACTAGACTACATCTATTAATCAAGCCCGAATTATCTCATACCTAGGTATATTCTGTAATAAAAAATGAAAAATATGAACGTTATTTAAGTACTCGTAGATTCTCAGATATAATGTTTCCAAAGCACATTCATTTCAATTACGTCGTGTCTGTTCAAACTCACTGAATTAAACTTGAAAATGTTTTTATTAATTCTCTCTCAAACATTCCTCTTTACGTAGGGAACTGGGGTTCTCAAAGTTTATTTGTTTCTATATAAATTACGATATTTTTTATAAATACTCCTTTGACTATGTTACGATATTTTTTAATCTTCATAAAATTGTAACCTAAGGCTAATTCCAAATACGTGGTTATCCTTGCCTAATAACATGCCTTACCTATAGATAGGTACTGGTACTATCACGACATAAGTAGATACATATTTAAATAGATACCTACAACTAAATAAGAGAAAATAGAACAATACTGCCTGCGTCAGTTTTTGGTTATACCAAAACATCACAAAATCTTCTGACTTGAGAAAGCTATCACAGTATCCAATCTACATAGGTGTGTTTGTGATATGTTTGTACGGAAATAGACTTTAAACAATGACGCAGTTTGGATTAACTCAGTATTTTGACAATCTCTGATGACAAGAATTTCCCTCGACCTACAACCGAAGATAAATGTAAAAAAAACTTTCCAGGCAATCTGTCAAATTCACGTTTTTTCCTCGTTAATTCTCTTTCGTTCTCTCTACATAGACAAATTGATCAGAGTTTTGAACTTAAATCAACTTATATTGAGTTATTAAAGGAGTCATGGATGAAGCGTAGGCTGTAAGGTCAGAAGCCCAAGTCTGCTAATTTAAAATAGCTTCAGTTGTGTGTCGGCAGATCGTCAATGGCATTTTTGACACATTTGGTATTCTGCTAAACAATGCCTTAAACTGATTGCGATCAAACTAAGCGATCAAATGTGTCAAAAATTACATTGATACTCTGCCGTGTCGACACACAACTGAGAATTAGCAGGCATTTTAGGCATGGTTCCCACGTGTGTGGGTCCAGTTTAAAATCAGATAACACTTTTATATTAGCGTCGTCGCCTGATAAGTGTGAATCGCTTAATACAAAATGTTCTGCCACTGGAGCTCACTATCAACCTTTATAAAGTCTACCTCGTCATTGCGAAGTCTTTTTATAATCATTTAATTACGACTTATATGCTTTTATATCTGGTTTGACGGATTTTTATATTTTTCTTTTGTTATACTTTTTAATTTTGTCAGTTTGATTGATATATTATGGTGGCGAATAGAAAAGGGGGATATTGCATTTTCCTTTTATGATATTCGAGTTACTAATATGTTGCATAAAATTAATTGTCCGATTTTGGTATTGCATAACAACTTTTCGCAGACGTATCATATCGCCGAACTTCTTTTCGCATAATTTTGTTATCAATACATACATTTCGCATAATTTTCTATGTCAGAATAATATTTTCACAGAACTTTTTTGGACTAATTTTGAATGGCATAATATTTATTTCGGCGAAAACTCTTTTTGATTTATGCTATTGGTATAAGTTATTGATTTGCTTTCCCAGTTTTTCATGATTATACATCTTAGTACCTACTTGTCTATATTGATTCCAGTTTATTACTTTCTTGATTTTCTTGACTTGAAATCTTGACTACAGGATTACTTTCTTAGTGTCAAAATCATGAAAATGTAAGCGAGCTTGCAAACAAACAAGCAGCATGCAAGCAAGCAAGCAGCATGCAAGCAAGCAGCATGCAAGCAAACAAGCAGCATGCAAGCAAGCAAGCAAGAAGCTTGCAAGCAAGCAAGCAAGCAGCATGCAAGCAGCAAGCAGCATGCAAGCAGCATGCAAGCAAGCATGCACCATGCAAGCAAGCAGGGATGCAAAAATCATGTTCTAACCTAACCTAACCTATCCTATTGGGGTTGCCCGGGAGTTTTTTTTTCACCGCGGGGTGCTTCGCCCCCCGAACCCCCCTACGGGGGCTCCGCCCCCGTCCCCCTCCACCCCTCACTCGTTGCCGCCAATACGAATTTTACAAGATTATTATGCCACATTAAATTCTGCCAAATGAAGTTCGGCGTACTAAATATATGCAATATCATATTCTGCTAAATTGTTATTATGATTGCTGACTGTTATGGAAAGTATATATTTATGCAAAATTATAATTCGATTATTTAAAAATCTGCGATATTTGTTATGCAAAGTGTATTTCGAACAATCAATATTATGCAAGATAAGGGGAACCCATGATATTCACATCATATAGATAGATAGAGTTAACTCCCGTGTAGTCAAACACTACAATTTCAATTCCAAATCTGTTCAAAAAGGCAAAATCATCAGAAAAACCAAGAAAAACAATAAATAAAAGCACCAATGGCATATTTTGTAAGTAGATGTTTTCGCAGCAATATTTCTTAGTAAGATCGTTGATTGGCTGTCACCGTCAAACACAATACATTCCCGCCAATAACAAACGGAAGGTCCTTTATTTGTATCGAGACGTAAAAAGACGTGCTCTGACGTTTTATTTGTGCTCTTTGGATGGTATAAGTTGTAGGTTTTTAGCAAGATTTTGTTTTTTGCAGAAATTACTACACTAACATTTTAAAATGATTATAATTTTCCCAATAAGCATTGTGAAGTTTTCTTTTGTTTTTTAACAATGACTTTTAACCTGTTGCAGAAATGACTCTTCTAATTTTGAGTTGTTATATAGACAGCACAAATTTTAAATGAGCGTCAGTTTTAATGGCCTTTTCAGCATTTTCCATTTTCATATCCACACATATTTATCGTGACGTCCTGTAGTAGAATATTTTGTATTACGCTATTCACACTTGTCGGATGACCGATAAATACCGGACAGACACAAAACAAATAATAATCGGGCTTAAGAGAACAAAGACGCTATTTTCATTTTCACCAAACCTCCTATAACTTATACAGAACAATCTAGTTTACTTCGTTGCGACAAGAATTAATATATTTTCATGATTGAGGAGTAGAACACACGTCAATGCCTAAAAGAGATGACGTGAATGAGTTTCAAATTGATGTTTGGTTCGGCCGAAGAAAATTTCATCCGTTCAAAGACTTATTGTTAGAAATTTCGAATAACGGAAAGAAGGAAGTTAGAACGAATAATATTGGATTGCGGTTATTTATTTGTTTGGATTTTTGGATGTTGGAAGTATGAAGTTTGGGAGAATTTGGTTAAGTTTCGATGGTGAAAGATTGTCGAAATGAAATACTTTTTGCAAAGAGTTATGTTAAACTTTGTAGCGTTTTATCGCCTTTGTCAGATAATTGTTCAAATTAATCTTATATTTCAATCTTATGATTGTTGGTTATACATACTTTTTGGATTTCTAAACGATAATTCATTCCATTATGTCAAGTTTAAAAATAAACAAAATGGCGGGAAAAGGGCCGAGAAAGTGAGATTGTTTTAAATATTGTTTTATCAAACTAAATTAATGAAATGTATTGTAATTTGAAGATTTATCGTGATTAGAACATTTATTTATTGATATGATTGTGCTGCAGTGTATTTATGATGAGTATTCTTTCATACTTTTCCTTTAGACTATGTAATCTCCATACATATTAATATTGGTTTAAAAGAAGATAATATTTGACGTAGGGCCCTGTGCCGGAGGTTTCTTGCCGCTTCTTCCTACCGGCTATACAGGAGTGAAGTGGTAGTAGTTCTAGATAAATTCCTTTTCATATTGGTTTCAAACAATAAAACCTAACCTTTGAAATCTATTCAAGTTGTTTAATTTACTAAGCTAGTATCAAATCAGAATTATTACATGGTATTTCTAATAATTTCCTTTACACATTTAATTGCATAGACAAATACTACCTTTTCTTACATAACTTTTGTTGTCTTCCTTGGTTTTAATTATTCATTATAGTTTTAATTTATATAAAAGTTAAGCAATTGGTTTATAGTTCATGTAAAATATGTAAAGAGGGCGCGTAATACTTCCGGTGTGGCGAGATTAGTATTGAAGTAACTTTTAAAAGTACGTCAACGAAGCGTTAGTTTCAAGTATTTTGTTATAGAGGGCGCCACTTGCTTCCTGAAAAATACTTGGCGGGGGTTGAAAAACTTTAGCGACACTCGGAACTATTTCGTGGTCGGATAATATTTAAGATTATTGTTTAGGTTCATTGCTAGGTCATATTGCTTTCCTTAGTTAGATTTTAATATCCTTGTAACGTTTGGTTTATAATAATAATAGTTCTTAACCGGTATCTGCGTTTCTTTTATATCAGAAGTGTTCGGACCCTCGTTTTACCGTTCGCTATGCCGCCATTTTAAATTACTAATACTAGTTCATGAAAACGAAAACGCGCAGTAAGAAAAAACAAAAAGTTAGAACGCGTAAAACTAATACAAGTAAAGGGAGAAAAAGGGCTCGGTCACCCTCGTCGTCTAGTTCTTCTTCGTCTTGCTCAATGTGTTCGTCTAACGCGTCAAGTGATAGTTCATCGTCAAGTTCTGGGAGCAGCAGCAGCGGCGGCGCGTCTCGGCGTAGCCGGTCCAGGTACAGGGCGTCTAAGGCCAAGCGGTCAAGGCGCTATTCACCTGAAACCGTGAGTAACAATGCTATTTTGTCTGCTGTTGTTCCGGAATTTGACCCGTTGGTTGATTTGATAGTGTTAATGTGTGGATAAACGTTGTCGATGCCAAAGTTTGCCAATGCATTTGGTAGGTCCGACGTGGTCCGACTAAGAAATTAAATTTCAAGCATTACAAAAATTACGTAAAACGGCGAAAACTTGGTATGATTCTCTTTTAAAAAAACGAAAAACGTTGGGCAAAATGGACGTGGAAGGACTGGCGTAATACATTGTTAGATACATTTGCAATGGAGTTAAAAGATTTAATGGAAATGAAGCCGACCGACGGGCAATCATTATACGAATTTGAATTATTTTTTTTGATAGAGATATAATTTTAATTGTAGTTGGATCTATTGGAGATAAAAATATAAGTACAGCAGCCGAAGCTGGCAATTTTCGTTACTGTGATGATTTGGCTTCGTCTTTAGGTACTTAGTAAAGTTTATTCCAAGCCGGAGGTACAAAAAGACGTTTTTGAAACCACAGTTTTTGAGATTTAATACTAATAGTTTCGATCGGAAAATTAGCAGCGATTCTACTTCTAGTTTAAAAAAAAATATGTTTTGTTTGTGGTGAACCGGGGCATATGAAGATGAATTGGAGACATAAGAATGATAATTTAAAAATGTAATTTTTGTAGTAAGCCCGGTCACTTGGAAGATGCTTGTCGATCAAAACCAGTAGCTAAGAATGAAAAAAACGGTTGAAATTAAATTGATTGAAATTCAGAGTACTAAAAATTTTTTTTTTTTTTTTAAGCAAGTTACTATTAATAATTTTGATTGTCAAGCTTTTATTGATATGGGTAGTGACTGTTCTCTTATAAAACTTTTTATATCATTGAGTCGCTTTCGAGTTGTGAGGTATTGATCGGGAGGTACCTATTTTACTGAAAATTCTGACATAATGTATACTAGGATTTGGAATAATTTGACGTTTGAATAAGTATCAAAAGAACAGACCCTTATTAGTTTTATTAATCGAGTCGTCAATGATCAATGTTAATTGTAAAGAACACTTAAAAGTTTTACCGACATTTTTGAGAGATTTCCTAAAGTAATTGCTAACGATCTATCTACTCTGGGTAAAATTTCACTTGTTCAGTTAGAGATTGAGTTGACAAAAGTAATAAACCTATTTCACAAAGACCGTATCGAATGTCGGAGTCCGAAAAGGTAACGACTCATGAGATGATAGACGATTTATTAAAAAATGGCATAATACATGAAAGCAATTCGCCATATGCTAGTCCAGAACCTAATGGTCAAAAGAGATTGTGCGTAGACTTTTGGCACTTAAATAAAGTCACAGTTAAAGAGAAATACCCAATGCCAATTGTGGATGATTTAATTGATAGACTACGTGGTTGCAAGTATTTCACTGCGCTTGATTTAAAAAGTGTCTATTATCAAATAAATATTCAGGAGGAATTCAGAAGGCCACTTCGAAATTGTACCGATGCCGTTCGGACTATGTAATGGACCTGCGGTGTTTCAAAGGTTAATGAACTCTGTGTTGGGCAAAGTTAGATTTGATCGGGTTATTGGTTATATGGATGATTTACTTATAGCTTCAGAGACGTTGGAAGAAAACATTAAAAATTTCAAGATAATGGTAAAACTATTAATTTAGATAAATGCATTTTTTTTTTTAAAGCAAAGTAATTTTTTTTTTTTTTTTGGTTATGAGATCTTCTCTGATGGAGTAGGTACGTCCCGGAACTAGGAAGTTAGACGCAATCAAAGATTACCCAACACCTCAAAATGTTCATCAAGTAGGTACGGCAGTTTTTAGGTTTGATTAAGTATTTTAGGAAATTTATTAAAAACTGTGCTATTTTATGTATAATATATCGTTGACAAAGTTACTGAAAAAGAAAGCTACTTGGGAGTGGGGACTAGAACATAACGAAGCGGATTTTGTGCTGAAAACTGAGCTGGTTAATGCCTCGCTTTCAATATTTGATTCGGAATTAACTATAAGTAGTTGTTTATTCAGACGCTAGTCGTGACGGATTGGGTTGTGTTTTAACACAAAAGATTCTGGAGAAAAACCAGTTCATTTTTACAGCAGACAAACTACTGATGAAGAGAAACGATATCATTCGTTCGAATTAGGGTTTTTTGGCTTTAACAGTCGGCTTACAAAAGTCTAGGCACTACATTTTGTAAAGTAGTTACTGACTGTAACGCAGTGCGTCATTCTGTAGATAAAAAAGAAGTCAACCGACGGATTGGTAGGTGGGTTCTCCAGACTCAGGAGTTTACTTTTGATATAGTTCATAGGCCTGGTCCACAAATTCAATATGTAGACGTCCTTAGTCGGAATCCCGTTCTGAAGTTGATGAAGAAGTTGATTAACTTTGATACATAATGAGAACATTATGTCAATTACCGAATCGGACTGGCTTTTGTCATATTTGTGCGATTAAATAACTGTTTGAGTCAGGCGATGCCGAGGCGCATGAACTAATATTGAATGACTATGAATTGTTGGGAAACAAAGTTTATCGTAGAACGGACTTTGGTAGGCGTTAGGTTGTCCCTAAAAGTTGTGTAAAGATTATTATTAAGGCAAATCATGATGATTTCGGTCATTTTGATATAGATAAAACTATAGAACGAATAAGAGATAAATATTGGTTTTCTCGCATGAGAAAAACTGTAAAAAGTATGTGAAAAACTGTATTAATTGATTATATTCGAAAACTCCTTCAGGTCAGAAACCAGGTGAATTGTTTCCTATTCCAAAGTATGCCAGACCATTCCATACATTGGAACCTTTTGTTAAAACCACAAAACAAAATACGGGCGGATTATTCCCGGATTAGTGTTAGTTCGGTTAAGTTTAGTTTAGTTTAGCGGTTATATTTCATTTATTAGAGTGAAATATTTTTAATAACATATTCACATGTATTTTTGCAATAAATTAACTGTCCTTTAAAAATACGCATTTATTAGTTTTAGTTGATGCTTTTACTAAATTTGTTTTTATTGCCGCAGTTTGTAGTACAAAGTCTGTGGGAGTTGTTAAAGAGCTTAATAAATTTTTTAAAGTATTTGGAAACCCCAAGCGAATCATTTGCGATGCAGAGAGTGCATTACTACGAAATTATTTATGAATTATTATAAAGATAAAAGTATTCGTTATCACGTTATTGCTACGGACATGCCACGCTCAAACGGACAGGTGGTGGAAAGATTTAACCGCACTTTTCTGGACGCGTTAAGAAGTATGGGTGCTGACACGGATTCTGACAGATGGGATCAGAATATAACACAGATACAACAGGGCATTAACAGTACAGTTAATAAAACTACGGCTGCGGTCCCTAGTGAAGTATTTTTTTTTGGATATCCATAGAAGAGATGGAGGTGTAAAGGGACCGCAGCGAGGACGGCGCTTGGATGTTGTCAGGCGACTTTTGTTAGCTATCGGTCATAATTTTAATAGTCTAGTGCGAATGCTTCGAACGTGATTGATTCGTAGTATGGAGACATAATATCTGAATCCGTGATATTGGTAGTGAGTGTTAGCGTCGGCCTTAGGTGACGCTAAACAGGAAAACCAATGAGTAATGGCCGTTGAGGGAAAAGCGGGTGATTCAGATTTATGCAGGGACGAATCACGTTTAGAGTATGAAAGAGAGTAAGCTTCGTCGCAGGCCAACGATGGAATTGCGATGGAAGCCTGATAATACGAATGATTATTGATTATCTTATCATGCTGGCCGTCGAAGGAACAGATGATGTTGATAATAATAATCGAAGCTTCAAAGGTGGTGGTGGATTACAGTAAGGCGGCCGCCGAAGGAATAGCTTGCTGTAATGTCACCACGCATGCGATGACGACGCTTAGTTTAACTTTACTCAATGAATTTCATGTGATGTCATTTTGTTCTCAGCATTCTGCACCAGACATGAACGCTTTCGGGGACGAAAGCGTGCGCAGGACGGCCGGATGTTGTCTTCCTTGGTTTTAATTATTCATTATAGTTTTAATTTATATAAAAGTTAAGCAATTGGTTTATAGTTCATGTAAAATATGTAAAGAGGGCGCGTAATACTTCCGGTGTGGCGAGATTAGTATTGAAGTAACTTTTAAAAGTACGTCAACGAAGCGTTAGTTTCAAGTATTTTGTTATAGAGGGCGCCACTTGCTTCCTGAAAAATACTTGGCGGGGGTTGAAAAACTTTAGCGACACTCGGAACTATTTCGTGGTCGGATAATATTTAAGATTATTGTTTAGGTTCATTGCTAGGTCATATTGCTTTCCTTAGTTAGATTTTAATATCCTTGTAACGTTTGGTTTATAATAATAATAGTTCTTAACCGGTATCTGCGTTTCTTTTATACTTTTCTATTTTTCTAACATCAGAAGTGGGATAGAATCCATTGCCCATCAGTTCTAATTTTGTGAATTGAAAGTTTCAGAAAGATGCCGCAAGGATGCAAAGCTTTGGGAAAGTTGACACGGATGTCGACTCAAATTTCCCATTCCTCGGCGGCCAAACGACGCGATGTCGAAGGCCCAAACTACCCACTGTTATGGGACCAAAAAGACCCGTCGTCCGTGGTGGCTAAGCGACGCGACGTGACGGCAGTGGTTTCAAACATAGCGGCGCTATGATCTTTACCAGCTCTGCGACTCAACGCAGCTGGTAACCTAGAATCAGCTCTTCCAGTTCTGACACTGAAAAATACTGCACTTTTTTTTTTCGTTTCCGTCTAATGTTGATTATAAAGGATAGGGTAGATAAATATACAGATATTTACTTAGATACCCTATTTATTCCTTATGGCATTGTTCAATGGTAGTGTGAAACATTTTTGAAATCATAGCATTTACCTTCTTATTATTTATCATTTACAAAAACTTCACAAACAGTTCTAGTGGTATCTGTAGTTTTTCCAAAAATGATATTGTCAAGAAACTTTTGCATGTACCTACTTATTGTGTTCCACCGCTTTAAAATAAAGTGAATTCCATTTGGTGATACTGTAAGTGTGATACCTAACAATTATGCAGCAAGATTAAGTACATTACTATAAGACATAACTATGTTCTAAAATAATAAGCTAGTTCTATAGCTAATTTCTAAAAATAGGGAAGTTTTTTTTTATCATATTATAGGTGTTAAACATCAACTTGAAAATTCAGCAAAAGGGTAACAATTCTTACTTAGCAAAAACATTCTTTAATTTATTCTTAACCATATTAAGGTTATTTATTTCATTTAGCTTAAATTCTATTCATTAATTTGTCAAGTAGTGGAATGGCTTTGTGCAAGTAACAATTTAATAATCTGGATTTGACTGAAGTTTTAAATCTTTTCTCCTAGTGTTTAGTCTATTGTTTCTTTTCGTTTGCTGTCTCAAGCTGTTTCTATTTTTGACACAAATAATAACACAATAAAATTAGCACATTAATATTTTAAACTTAACAAAGTAATCCTTCCATGGTTTCTAAGGAAGAATAAGTTATTTGTATTACAAAAGAATTTTATTGTACAAGGTATTTTTAGCTACCAATTATCAACCAAATTGGTTCAGCCATTCTTGAGTTATAAATGTCTATCTAGCACAACTTTCTTTTAAGTATATATGTATAGATTTGTAGCTAAGCTACCTCCCTGATACCTTGTAGGTATCTGTTACTTTTAAAAGCAACAACAAATAACAGCTGATTACTGACCCAAGATGTGGGAATTGCTGTGCAGTGCAAGTGCAACAAACACCTATTTATTATAAGTAATTAATTGTCAGATTGGCCGAACGAATTGTACATCATCACAGCTATAAATTATATGTATATTTATCGGTATCTGTGGATAGTCAAGTTCCTCCTGATGTGAAAGGAGTGGAGTTATTACTAATATCCTCCTGATGTGAAGGAGTGGAGTGTTAATAATATCCTCCTGATGTGAAGGAGTGGAGTGTTAATAAGTTCCTCCTAATGTGAAAGGAGTGGAGTGTTAATAATGTTCTCCTAATGTGAAAGGAGTGGAGTGTTAATAATGTCCTCCTAATGTGAAAGGAGTGGAGTGTTAACAATATCCTCCTAATGTGAAAGGAGTGGAGTGTTAATGATATCCTCCTAATGTGAAAGGAGTGGATAGTTAATAAGTTCCTCCTAATGTGAAAGGAGTGGAGTGTTAATAATGTCCTCCTAATGTGAAAGGAGTGGAGTGTTAATAATGTCCTCCTAATGTGAAAGGAGTGGAGTGTTAATAATGTCCTCCTAATGTGAAAGGAGTGGAGTGTTAATGATATCCTCCTAATGTGAAAGGAGTGGATAGTTAATAAGTTCCTCCAATGTGAAAGGAGTGAAGTGTTGTTAAACTAGCATCTATTTTTATTCTGATTTGTTGTTATTTTGATTAAGCACTTCGAGAGCGAAGTGATGTCAGTCTGGCCGTGTCAGATAATTGTTCAAATTAATCTTATATTTCAATCTTATGATTGTTGGTTATACATACTTTTTGGATTTCTAAACGATAATTCATTCCATTATGTCAAGTTTAAAAATAAACAAAATAAATCAAAAGTGAGATTGTTTTAAATATTGTTTTATCAAACTAAATTAATGAAATGTATTGTAATTTGAAGATTTATCGTGATTAGAACATTTATTTATTGATATGATTGTGCTGCAGTGTATTTAAGATGAGTATTCTTTCATACTTTTCCTTTAGACTATGTAATCTCCATACATATTGATATTGGTTTAAAAGAAGATAATATTTGACGTAGGGCCCTGTGCCGGAGGTTTTTTTGCCGCTTCTTCCTACCGGCTATACAGGAGTGAAGTGGTAGTAGTTCTAGATAAATTCCTTTTCATATTGGTTTCAAACAATAAAACCTAACCTTTGAAATCTATTCAAGTTGTTTAATTTACTAAGCTAGTATCAAATCAGAATTATTACATGGTATTTCTAATAATTTCCTTTACACATTTAATTGCATAGACAAATACTACCTTTTCTTACATAACTTTTCTATTTTTCTAACACCTTCGTAATAGTCATTTGTTTTTTATCAGAAGACTATTTTTAAACCAGGAACAGACTGATCTCAAGTAGACAACCTACGCAATGCATTATAAAATCTGCTCCATAGAAATATTATGTACCTACGGCAATTGGAAAAAAAAAATATTATGATTAGAAGCACACCTTGTGACCCGCAACGTGGAACGACGTAAAATTGGTCTTTTTCTAGCTTGTGAGTGTTTTGGACACAAAATTGGACATGACAAATGCAAATAGCTTCTTATTAAAATACTTGGCCACTGGAGTGTCCGTTTTATTTATTATTAATTTTATAGTTTATTGTAACAAGATAGTAAACAGAGACAGAAAAATAGAGAAGAAAATATAGGTATATTTTATTGCCGGATTCTATAGAACTCAGAGGAAAAGGCTCTTTCTAACTTTAACAGGATAAACAGTGAGCAAAATTAACCGTTTAACTAAGTAAATCTTCGTACTTCACTCATAAACAGAGACTAGATAAATCCTCACACAGTTTTATCGCACAAGTGTTTAGTATTCTATTAGGTTCTTGTTCCATTTTATTGTTGGGAGTTAACATTCATGAGTGTTGTCAGGACCTTTCTAATTAACGTGTCATGTAGGTACACATTAAACACACACACACACACATGAAAGACTTATGTCCTTTGGTAGTTAGTGATTTTATTAATTTATGATCTGAATGCATTTAAAAAATGTTTGGCGCGTGTCGTGTAGTACAGTGCTGCAAGGATCGTGGTGGATATTGGAACCAACGATGTCTTCTTGTAAACTGCATGTAAATTATCATTATTTATTCACCACCCATGCCCTGCTGACAATGTCACCCAAGTGCCAATAGATCCTTGTAGCACTTTGATTCCTTTACAATACAACAATACAAATATTCTTTATTGCACACAAAGATATAAGGTACAGACACAAACAAGAATATAAGAAGCAAGAGGCGGCCTTTGTTTTTAAACAATATAAAATACTCTTGAAAATTTTTGTTGTTATCAAAATTCTGCCTGTAGGCCGCGCCGCTACCGCACATGCGGGTGACCGCGCGTATTAAGACGCGGGTCATCTGTTTTCGACAGTTTCATCTCGCGACCCCATAAATAATAGTAGGTATGAAAAATTCAATCAACCGCTTCAATTTGACTGACAAGCCAGTTAGCGTAGTCGGTAGTGAGTCCGCCTCATACGCACGGGTCGCGGGTTCGATCCCCGCCGCTTAACAAACATTTGTGTGATGAGCATAAATGTTTGTTCCGTGTCTGGGTATTATATATTTATCTATGTATGTTTATCAGTCCCTGATACCTATAGTACAGGATTTGCCTAGTTTGGGGTCAGGTGACCGTGTGTGAAATGTCCCCCAATATTTATTAAATATTATTATTATTAATTTAAGAAATTGCGTAATTCCAAATAAAACTGACATTTGGAATCGGCATAGTACACCAGGCGCACATACATAACAAGAGGCGTAATAAGTAAAAAAACCATGATCCCAAAATCATACATTTCAGTAGGGTGACAATGACAACACCGGTTATCGGCCACGGTAACAACGGCTTGACAAATTAGTAAACATCCGTGTCCTGGCTTATTAAAGTTAAGCCGGTTCGCATTTAATCCGAGCTGCGAGCGGGCAAAGTCGAGGGACGGTAATGTATGCGGGGACACGCCTCTGGCTCTGTATGCGAGGATAAAGGCTGCGACTTACACTTAAGTGTAACGGATTAACTTATTATAAATTGAGGCAATGATTTTCTTTGAGAGAATAACTCAACTTTTTAAAATGAATAACTGTCAATGTCCAGAATGTTCATACTCCTGTACTAATTCGTACTAAGTCAGGTTATAGTTTAGGTTAAGCTATTCTGACAATGATTTTAGATGAGAGGAGTAGACCCGCAGGCTCCAACTCATGACAAGAGGAAAAGTGGTTTCAGTTATGTGGCCCTATTTTATAATAGCCTGTTTTACCCCACTCTTGGACAAAAGCCTTTCCTCGCATCCTTCCACCTTTCCCTATCCTGGCCAAAAAAAAACATTCTAATTCCAAATTTAATTTGACAACCACTTCAGTGTGACCAAAGGAAAAACTAAAACACTAGACAATGAGTAACGTTCACAAAATCCGTTGAAAGTAAACAAACGGTAGTGAAGAAAGTTTTGTGCTAATATTCTCATAGTGCCTACAAGTTGTGCTACCCTAGTCGCTGGTCGCAGTTTATGCTAGTCGCTTAAACTAGATAAATACAAAATTTGTTTATGGTACTATTCCATTAACAAACATACGTACATAAAGGGAAGGTAAAGCTTTGTAATTGGCATTGTTGAACACAGAAATGTAGTTAAGGACTTTATTTTGCTGTAGATCTACCACTTTAAGATCTATCTACAAAGATCCGGGCCGTGCCCGGGACGTGTCCAGGCCGTGGCCCGTCATGAGGGAGAACAATACGTCGTCATGACAACGTGTCCGGCCCGTGGTCCGTTAGGAGAGAAAACAATACCACAGATAACAAAATACAATATGCCGTCATGACAACCGTAAATAAAGGGTGATAAAAAATGCACATCGATCTTTGGAAAGAGGTAATCGGCAGATTTCGACTTCGTATATCTGTGTCGCACACACCATGACGACGACGTTGCTAGTCATTGTTCCAATAAGAAAGAGAGATACAAATCTACACCACAGATTTCAATACTTACATACATATCCGTCACGCCTCTCTCACATTGGGGTAGGCAGAGACCACTTCCTTCCACTTGCTACGTTCCAAACACACCTCTTTCGCTTCATCCACACTCATCTTGGAAACTCTTGACTTGGCCTTTCTTGAGCGAGTCCCCGATTTGATCGAGGTACGTTCGTAGCCGTCCCGTCCCAACATTACCATCCACTCTTGCCTTGTATATGTCTTTTGTTAATCATCTTTCGCTCATTATTTTTCAATACTTTATAGTCATGAACAAGTTTTACCTTCATATCTATAAGAAAATCTTTGGCCATTCCATCGATGCTGAAACGTAATCAAATAAACAACTTAGTGTCATAGGAATAAGGAAAACTATTGTGAAATCTCGCGGGACCCTCATCGCGTCCAAACAGGTAAGTTAGAAAAGATAATCAACAGGTGACGACGGGAGCTCTTAAGTAATATGAGTATATTAAGTGACCCAGGAAGGTGAAAAAATATAGGTATAAACAATTAAAAAATATATTTATGATGAAAAGTAAAGCCTTGTTGTGAAACGTTATGAAACTCGTGTAAAAGAAAAACATACTCGTGTAAGTACCATAAGTCTAAAGTCAATGTTTCTACTAGGTAGCCCTTGAAATATATGTCGATAATTTTATTTTGCTTCAACACAATTCGGAAATTTTACAATCTAACAAGATACGCTAAATGTAACAAAATCATTTTAAGTAAATTATAATTTAGTAATTTCCATATCGTCGTAGGTATTTGATTTTGTTAAATTCAGTCAACGCTTTGTCAGCGGCATGACCCTTTAATGCTATCTACACACCAAAGCCGCTTTTCGTCATACGAATGGCAGCTGTCAAAAAAGCCGGCGGCTTTGGTGTGTAGGTACCATAAAATCCAAATTCGAAAACTATGTAGTTTCTAATAGTCACAACTTACTGAAGTATTGTCTTAAAACATCGATACCTAGCCACAACTGCTATCTATAGGTACCTAACCCCCACGCAGTCTGTCGTATCGCGCCAGGTCGCGCCACGTCGTGCAATGTCGTGCCACGTCTCGGCGACCAGTGTCACGTCGCTCGCAATTTGCCCAGTAATGGAAGACTCCGGTCGCAGGAAACGTGAGCTCTACGTTATTGCACTCTTATTTTTTAACAAAACATACTAAACCACCTTTGCAATGTTGTAGCTGTAGATATTTATATACAGGGTATAACAGAAGGGGGTACCAAGCCGAAACACAGCGATAGTCCTCATGAAACTGAACAACGTGCCCCAAGGAACATGGGTCGTAAATCGAAAAACAAAATTCGCCTCCCCATACAAAATGTCCGATCAGCTGGTCGAGTAAGTATGGGCGATCCAAAAAATTTTTTGTAGTTACGACCTATGTTCCTTGGGAAAAGTTGTTCAGTTTTATGAGGACTATCGCTGTGTTTCGGCATTATACCCCCTTTCTGTTACACCCTGTATAGGCATTCATTTTCACCATCGAATGCAAGTTTGGCGTGTAGAATTATCAAATTAACTACAGAAAACAGCGTGCCTACTTTTCATATTATGTCGTATCAGATGTTACCGAAAGACCGTTTTTAGGTATATGAACACCTTTTAAAAAAATGGCAAGTACTTGCCGTTGTGGATTCTACCGATTATTACCATAAATATTTAGTTTAAAGTACCTTCCTACATATCTCTACATACAAATACCCAGGGCCCTGTTTAATAAAGGTGACAATTCGACAAATTTGTCACTTTTTGACAAATGTGGAATTTTCGCGATAATTGGCGTTTAATAAAGATGACGATTAAGTCCAAATGCGACAGGCAAATGTTGACAAAATTGTCGAGCTATAACACTGTTCAATAAACGTCGGATTTAAGAAAAATATCTCTGTACGTCACAACTCTCAGCAATGTTTTGTCTCTAGTGAAAAACGAACCCACGACTTGCGGCATACCAACCACGCCAAACGGCCGATCAAACTTAAAATTTCTACCTTGAATTACTATTAATTAAAATAAATATTATAAACCACATTGAATACTTCATAGAATTACCTATAAGTATAACCAGTTAATTCATATTAAATCATAGTATAAAAAATGCGTTTACATAAAGAACGACATAGGTAAATAATTAAATTCCCAGGGAAGTCATTTCTTAGAATTGGTAACTTTGTCCAGACATTGTCAGAATTTAATTAAGTACTTACTATTACTAGAAAAAGTAGAAAGAAAACGGAGCAGAGGGAGACCACGAAGAACTTACATAGATCAAATGAAAGAGGGGATAGAAGTTGTGTCGTATCACGTACTCAAAAGGACGGGAGAAAATAGAACAGAGTGGCGTAGACCCCACCGACAAGAGCAAAGCTCTTAAAAATGATGATGACTTACTATTACTTATGGTAAATAACCTTGTCTAGTTTTCCTTGTTAAACCACCTTTTCCCACACAGTTACTGTAATACTCAAACCGCCTTGAAAACCACAAGGTATTTTATAATAAAAGTTCTGTAAAACCAACCGATGACAGAATGTTTCGTATTCAATATAATTCCCGTAATAATTATATTATGATATGTTGAGTACCTACTTAAATTCTGGCTCGCTGTTGTGTTTATTGTATTTAATAACAAAATTTCCTGGCATAAGTAAGTATTTATAAAAAACTATAATTTCAAACAAACTTAATCAACTAGTCGAACAAACCGCCCCTTGTCATTCCCGGTGCAAAGGTACCCAACACTCCAGCAGCGTTATATCTACCTATTTCAGAAAGAACAGGTAGTAACCAAAACCACTAAAGTAATTAATTACCTACATTATATACTTATTTACGTACGTATGTACTTTATTTTAAGGTCGACTAGATATTTAGGAGACTTTACGCACTTATGCGAGCTGCCACGAGCTGCTTAAAATGTTTGATGTTTAATAAAAAATCGTGATATAACCACCGATTAATCGTCAAGCGCGGTTGGCGTTTTTCATATAAAACGCCAAAGTGGATCAACGTCAGGAAGGCCCCTAAAATCTCAAAAAAGTCTCATACTTACCTATATTTTAAAACAATACCTACCTAAGTTTTTTTTACATAGGTAATCGTAACAATATCCTTAGATAGACTAATGCCATCTACACACCAAAGCCGCCGGCTTGACGCCGGGCTAGGCCAGCCGGCGGCTTTACGTCATACAAATGGCAGCTGTCAAAAAGCCGGCGGCATGCCGGCGGCTTTGGTGTGTAGACAGCATAAGACATGACGAAAAAATTCTCGCTTATTGTCAATAATCATAAATACCTACCAAACTTAACACATAGGTACCTACTTAGAATCGTTTTATTTCGTTCCACTTTTGCCGATTTTGTCTTACGATTTCACTGTATTATTTTTCTTGCGATTCTCTCGTTCTTTCCATTGTTTTGGCTCTTAGTTAAATTAATTATGACAGACGGAAACGCGGGTTGGCTTCATGTTTCACTTCCTGTTTCCATTTCGTCTCACTTTTCGGTGGATTTTATATTTTCGTGGGAAAAGCAAACTTACTGATTTTGTATTAGATGTTTTTCAGACTTTACTGATATGTTTTTCAGACTGTCAATAGTATCTCTCTATAAAACTAAAATTATTCTCTGTCTAACTTCTAGATTATGATTTTTAACCGACTGCAAACTATAAACCAACTTAAATAAAAAAGGTGGTTTTCAATTCTTTTTGAGTCACAGTCCAATACGTCCATCCAATTACCTACATACCTATCTGTCACAACTCCCTACCATCGAGATAGGCACAGAACACTTCTTTCCACTTGCTACGATTTACACACTTCTTTCACTTCATCAACATTCATCAGTCGCCTCATACATTCAATTGCATTTTTTAAATAAAACACAGGCAAATAGAAACTAAAACCAGCCTTCAATTGCCTTGAACTTGTATCAGGAAAACATGAACGCATAAATCATAATCGTCATAAATCACGGCCGCAATAACGTCACACCGTGACGTAGTTTTTGACGTGTTGCGTATGGATATTCGTATTTTGGAAATATATTTACCAAATATAAAGGTAAGAAACTATATTTAAATTTGCACACATTGCTATGTACGAGCAACGAGAAAAGGTGTAGCTGAGCTTATGTCCAACATTGAGTAACTTGCGGCTTATGATGACAATAATAAATAGTCTGTTTTCTGAATCAAATTAACCCAAACACACTTCAAATAAATCAATTAGTAACCAAATTGCACCTTGACAGAGTATAAGACGCCATATAACTCACGAACATAGGCGCATTTCTGTCATACCTCTCTCCTAGATCCACCTCGCTCCACTTGCTACAATACAGTCCGGACTCACTCCGAAAATGACAAATATAAACAACTAAACTCGTTTAAGTAGACGTATTTCGAACATAAAATACTTATTAAAACATGTACCATGTAATTTTGCATTCACAGCTCTCGAACAGCGCCTGCCAAGAACATTATCGAATAAAAATCTCCATAATTATTATCTCTAAAGCCATTTCAATATATCCATTTCCTAATTAAATACTTAATGAAGAGTAAACCGTGGATCGCCGTAAGTAGCCTCCAGTAATGGGGGAAATCATTAAGGATGGTTTCCTTTACATTTTTCTTTTAAAAGATCAATGGGACGCTAGCAGGAAACCATTAGGGTTCGGCTAGGAGAGTGGCGGAGGGTGGCGCTTTATATTGAGGGTGTAAAAACTATGATAAGTTTGAAATAGCGAGTGGTAGCGGTCTATCTACATATATCCGGGCCGTGCCCGGGACGTGTCCGGACCGTGGCCCGTCAGGAGGGTCAACAATTCATCGTCATGGCAACCGGACGCGTTGTCATGACGACGTATTGTTTCCCTCTTGACGGGCCACAGCCCGGACACGTCCCGGGCACGGCGTGTCTAGTTGTCATGACGATGAATTGTTTCCCCTCCTGACGGGCCACGGCCCGGACACGTTCCCGGGCACGGCTCGGATATGAGTAGACAGACCATAATAGAACCTTCTAATCAACAAATTGTAGGCACTCTACTAATATACCTACAGTTCTTATGGTATCTAATCTACACGCCAATGCCGCCGGCAAGTTCAGCGGCCTTCATAGGTACGTCAAAAATGTTTGAAAATGACGTAAGCCGCCGCCGCCGCGCCGGTCCGACGTCCGAAGTGGATGCAATTGGCGAGGGATAGGAAGTCGTGGAGGGCTTTGGAGGAGGCCTATGTCCGTCTTGTCCGTAGACGGACATTACAAGGGCTGGAGTAATGATGATGATAATGATACCTAGTTACAATTATAGTGTTTACAAAATCCATCAGCGCTTTAGCAACGCTTTACGCTGTTTTCATAGCCCCAACCTGTCCACTTCCAGCGTCGGGTGAAGATGAAAAACTTTAATGAGCTAATTAGCTGCCACTTTTATTGCTTTGTATCTCCTCTAAGGTAAGTTCACGGTAAATGCAAGACCCAACTTTTACAAGCTCGAGAGTTCCAGTTTTTATTCACCTAGGTTCTTGTAAAATTAGGAAAGAGTCAACTGTTTATTTTGAAATTGTATTAGGCGGTGGCCCCAGTAGGCAAACTGTTAGCGGCTGACTAGTTTGCGGCGTATCGATTTAGTACGCCCTTCCATATATTTGAAATGGAGTGTCCACAGTCAGCTAGTATTCGCTCACTGTACGCAGTTTGCAGCGTTACGCGCGCTGACTATCTCAGACAGCGGCCGACTCCCACCAACACCGGTGATTTCATTGATTTGAGTTTGCAGCTAACTCTTTCATATAAACATTAACCTGATCCATTTATATCTTTCTTTTTTCTGGTATTTTGGCTTTTAGTTTGTGCCACAGGTCGTGGCTACGATTCCCATATGAGGGTAACGTAACTCTGATGTACAGGATGTATGTCTTAAGTCTGGGTGTTTGTGTGTAATTGTGCATAATACTCATATGTATAGATATGTAGGTACTTAAAGTAAAATCGATACTTATATAATCATGGTAAGGTTTACTTCTACAACAGTAGTTGACATTTCTTGGCAACAAAAAAATGATTTTGTACATCTCTCTTCTTTTGTTTCTTCCTGACGCGTTATTTATTTAGGTAGGGTATCAAATTAATTATAACCATTTTATTTCCGCACGTCAACATTCAACAATACCCAGCTATAGCTGCTTTCGTCTGTTTACGTCAAATGACAATAGACTCGCAGGCTTAATCGTTGTTTGTCCAGCTAATGCCGAGCAAGCGAATAGCACAAACACATCTACAATCGATTATGTAAATACGAGACGCTTAAACACTAGATAATATTTGTTGGGAAAATAAATATTGGCGGACACAAGAATTGAGAATTGGAATAAAGAGATAAAGTTTGGTACGCTAAGTTTGTGATTGGTAACATATTGTCTATGCATTTGGGCGGGCTACGAATAGATATCTCTGTTTTCGTAAAATTCTAGTCATGTTATCAGATAGTTAAGTGAATGGTCTACAAAATTAAATGTGCGTATGTAAGTTATTTATGACCTAACAAAATTCTTCTACAATGTTGTTAGTCGTGTTTTATTGTTTTTATATAAGAATAAACGCATTAAAATCATAACTACAGTAGGTACATCTAACTTTTGGCATGCTCTTTTCTCATTATACTATTCATACAACTCAGTCATTACAACAAATCATACAGCAAAACCCGACTGCATTTTATACGGCAGTTACTAAGGCACCAGAATTCACAAGCTGCTGACATCGTAGCACATTGAGAAAGACGAAGTGGCCAAACCAACGCCGAAAATTGCTGGAAACTACCTCGTAAATCTCGCCAAACTCTTTGTTTCGCACACCTCACGAAATACCAGGGTACCAGGAGAACAGAAAAGTGCAGGATGTATAGGAACAGTCATGAAGATGTGCAACGGCGCGAGTTGCGACCCAAACTTTAGTCTCTGCACTTATCAAGACATATTGCCGCGGTTGGTACATACTGTTAGTACGATCGGCATACTAAGTTTCAAAAAGATAAGTACCCAATCGTCTTGCTATATATACACTAGTCTTCTATTTGTTTTTTCATCCGTTTTAATATCAAACGAATAAGTACATACCATAATTAAACCAAATAATTTGTCCGGCAATAGCGCGACACAAATATTTAGCTTAGATTAGATTTTCCAAATCCAGCTCTCTGATTCTGATATAAAAAGCAAAAAGCAACTGCAGCGCTAGCTCACCGGAGTTAGCAAGTAATCACAGTTACGCTATAAAGCATCTTGCCTTGAAAAGCAATCAGAATCGCAATCATACCATAATTATAATTGGAAACAAGAAGCATAGTGCTAATTACGGGCATTTAAGAGGCTCTTCCAAAAGTTATACTGAGGAGACCACAGTACTCAGTAGGTACAAAGGTAATTCTTTCCTGACATACCTACATACAAACACACATACATACATACATACATAGACTGCCAAAATCATTACCCTTCCTTTTGGCTTTGCCGTAGTTGGGTAATAATAGACATATTTACTCGCCGTCCTTTCCACCAATACACCCGAGCCGCAACTACAACGTCATATTTCACTAGCATTACCTATTCCGCATGGCTAAAAGCCCTCGCTGAGAACTTGTCGCGTAAAACTGCAGAACAGCCCTGTAATGGGTACTACACTACTTGCTTTATTACTTCTAGTGCGAAAGCAACATGTGACGTGGTTACCTAGGGAACTAAAGACTTGGAAGTGCATCTTAGCAGTGCAAATGTTTATTCGAGACTTTTGTTATTTGTGTAGTGATACAATTGACGGTTCCAAGCGAGTCTTGCGGGTAATGGGACGTACTAGGTTTAAAATGTTTGTTACGTGTCAACTGCGTTTGTGTTCTGTTTTTGAGAAAAGAAAATGGAATATGTGAATTATTGTAGATAAGATTCAATTATTTTATTTTTTTCATCGGAATCGCTACGCAGTACTTGCCATTTGCATGTTAACCGCTTCAAAATCGCACGAAGTCCCGCTCTTGTTATTTATATATCAAATTTGAAACGGTTTAAGTCAAAGTCTTTATTTTCATTTCATAGGTAAATCTATGAACAAGTTCTGATAGGTAAGTCTGAAGTTTTCATCAATTTTCTTTTCATTTTTTTTACTTATCACAATTTTCTATTCACAAATTCATTACAATTAGTATAATTTAGAAGTAATATAGTACAAACATAAGCCACAACCTGGGATAGGTACCTACTTAATTCAGTGTCTACCAAAAATCTATACGAAATCCACGAAATCACACATGACTCCGATCTACGTGTGAAACTCGGGGCCAGTTTTAATCTTTTCATTCCAGACCATTAGGAACTAATCGGAAAGACTGCGGTTACCCAACCAGGCAAGAAAGACCTCTTGTAACTTTCTTTTCTACCCCTGAGTCGCCTTGATGTTTAGGAGGATAGAGAAGGGTGCAAGGTCAAGGCAAGTTGGTTAGATTTAGTCCCTCCCACACGTAATAAGCTTGAGATTATATCTGCATGATTCATGTTCGTGTATCGTGAGTTCGGACTTCTTGATTAAGATGTTGAACATCGGCCTGAGACTATGTGTGTCATCGATTTATAGGTCTTAGAAATATATGAAGATACCTACAATAATAGGTCGCTTGCTACTTCGTTCGTGCCATTTAAAATTTAATGTTTATTCATAAGTTAAATAAAACATCACATGTCTTTCTTTGTGAAAAGTTAATAAAAAACGACTTACTCTTGTTTTTAAATTTTCAGTAAATTCCTAAGAATATTTTATACCTGTCGCTGTATAAAACGTCATGATTTATGTAAAACACATATGTTTATCTGTCTGTATGTAGATAGAGATATATTAACTGATATCTTAGGGGACCATTTTATAATGTAACTATAGTCAATTACTCCGCCAAAACTAACCAAAAACAAAGGCGAAAAACGTATATTTGCGTAAACCGTAAGGTGTCGACATTCGCGTGTTATAGGACACAGAATAAAATAAACAACAATAACAATATCGCTCGATGTAGGTGTGTGTTGACAAGGGTCGGCACCCTTGTCCTCTCGCTGTTAATTTCACTTGTCCTGCGAATTATGTGGCGAGAGTTTTGAGAGAAAAGCGGTGAAATTATTGATATATTATCTTTTATTTTCAATAGAGAAAAAAACATATTTAAAAATAATTTTCTGCGCTATGAATGAAATTTTTACTTATCTGGGGATACCTCGTTCAAATACCAGCGTTGATTACGAGCGCTTTGGAATAATTGATCAATAATAGCGCTATGCAACGAAGCAGCGAGTCTTGCAACTAAAACATGGTAACAGGGTACTTAGTCAGTTGAGTGAAATAGTTTATAAAACAAAACAAAATCTATTTTAT
Organism: Anarsia innoxiella; assembly: GCA_947563765.1. Lineage (NCBI taxonomy): Eukaryota > Metazoa > Arthropoda > Insecta > Lepidoptera > Gelechiidae > Anarsia > Anarsia innoxiella. Next base: position 8,319,983 of record OX387406.1, read on the forward strand.
TTTATTCTTAGCTTTGTCACAACAACCTAGATAATCCCAAAATTAAATTAGTTTTAAACTATGTATATTATTTTCATTTTTATATAACTTTCTCTTATACCTTGTACTATACGAGAATGAAATGCAGTAAGTAAAAATCCTGTTGCTTCCTTATTTCCTAGTTATTGAAAGTTACCAATATACTCTTCCCTGTTTATCAGTATCAGAATAGTGTTATATTGAAAAAGACTTGTGCGGACCTCGAGTACGTGATAGATAAGACAAGTCAGCGAGCGTGAAAATATTCCTGCATCGATATGGTTCCGCTGCATCAGCAATCACGTAGCCTATCATGTCCGCACATATCATCGCGCGGCCAGCATCTTAGTATATGTATAAGCGTAGCTCCAAGTCAATACTATTGTCCAGTACAAGTTGTCCAGTCCCTACTGTCCAGACCGTTCTGTAACCATATCAACATGTAACTATATCAACATGTAACTATGTAACTATAGTATATAAAATATAAGATCTACTACTACGCTGCGCCGTTATTATTGTCACCCTATTTTATCCCGGCCGGAACAGACTGTTTTACCACATATTCGCATTGTCAATTTCTTAACACATTTAATAACCACCCATTTAAAAAAAGCCATCTCAAATTCATAAAAACGATTATGACTTTAAGTGCCAATTTAATTTTGCAGTATTACCCTATAAATATGAATCAGAAACCTACCTACCGCGACCAATAACTCACAGATAAAGTAATTATAGTACAAAGGCGGTCACGCGCGAAACATTAAACGAAGGCAAGCCATTCTGTTAAAATAATTGTATTCAATATTGTAGAAATTCCATGAACTTATTTTTAACAAGGATTTGATGATTCAACTTAGTTCGCAATTAAGTGTTTCAAGAGATTTAGACTTGATCGTGTTTTGTTTATTTGATTGTCATTCTTTTTTATTTATTTAAAGATACCCACAGCTTAACCATAAAAAAGGTAACATAACAATAAAGTAGTCATATGTCTTCGCCAATCACGGATACCACAACAAAAAAAAGGTTAAACGAGAATTTAATAAAAGTATGTGTTAGTGGTATTAAATGACATTTTCCAAGGAACAGGTACATGAAAATAGTCGAGTTTTATATAGTAAGTTTGTCAGTTATTGAAAAAATTGTGTTTGGTGTTGCATTATACTATAAATCATTCTTTGTTGTATATTTTAAATCACGTTCTTTTTTTTTTAATATCAATTATATCTTTGGAATATTTTTGGCTTTTGAAAAAGTTACATAGATATATAAGGTAAGAATCGTTACACAATATCTACCTAGTCGGTCCTTAAATACTGTCACTGGCAAATACATTTTGAATTTAGAACACCGAGTTTAAAAAAATAAATGTTATTAATAAGTTAGCACTAGTTCTGATTTTATAAAGATTTATACTTGTGACAGTATTTAAGGACCGACTAGGTATACCTATAGAAGAAAATTGTCCCAGAAATACGATCAAACCGAAAAAGAATGTCACTGTTGGCAAAACCAACAAAAAAGTAATTTTATATTTCTTTATGTAGCAACACTTTTTTCTCTCACTCTTCCCGCTCTATTACGTGTGTTGCTATGTAACTTTTAGTGTGTGATAACTAAGTGAAATAAACCCAGTTCGTGCCAATACTTGAAGACTTTCATTTATTTATAAACCAGCCCCAAGATCTGCTGCCTACAGTCACTACGTACTCCATCCAATAAGAAAATATCCAAGTCATGGAGCTTATAGTTTATGGACTTTATCAATATCATAATTGCCGTAACTTTTTCTCATTATTACTATGAAGGGACGCAGGTGGCCGGGCGAGGAGGATAGGGGGGTGAAGCTTTGTTATATATTACTAGTAATAAGTACGAGTAGTACTTAGTTTTTAGGTTTGCACTATAGTATACTAATGAATCTTAGACCCAGAACACACAGTGAAACGCAACTGCAACGCAACTAAAACTGCTGAGTTGCATCGAACTAGTTTGAAACGTTTCGTTTTAGTTGCGTCTTGGGTGGTTTTCTAAAGAAGTCTATAGCAGAAACTTCGTAAAACTCAAAAGTAACTAATAGTTTCAGTTGCGTTGCATTTGCGTTTCACCGTGTGTTTTGGCGCTTAGTGGTCGATAGTGTAATTATCATTGAAATAGAGTAATTCCGCTCGTTTAAAATCAGCGTCGAAAACATAACGTCAAAATTGTATAACCCAACTTTTAAGGGAAGGTCTGTCAATGTCATAAATGTTAATGTTACCGGCATTGTTTTGTATTTAGACGGTTGAGTGTCAAAATGACAGAGATTTTTAGCAAGAGGAATTGCCAAGGTGGAATTGAGGATCATCGCGAACAAAAAGAGATTAGACACACGACCAACTAATCACATGTCAGTGAAAATAAAATAAAATGACCCGTCCTAAGTGTTGTCAAAACCTACAGGATTAAATGATTTTTCATTTCATTTCATTGCATCAGTCAGTCGTAGAGTAGGTATGTAAATCCTAAAGGCCTTATTGTTTATGATAATAAAAAGAAAATTCACCTCCCGACCGTCTCAAAGACGAAAACAATTACCAGGACTGTATAATTTATAATATTCCAAATCTAAGGCGAACTTCTTAAAATTATCGTTCAAGTTTCCGACCAAAAGTTTGCAAAACGAATTAAGTTGAAGTTAAGAGTTTCAAAAAATATACCTTCAAGTTTGGAAGACCTCTCGGGAATGGTTTTGTTATCATACTTTAAGAACGGTCCATTTTAAAGCAATTTGACTGAACAGGTGGTCTTATTGAACTGTTCAATTCAATACAAAGAAACGGCAGATTATGAAGACGAATTACTTACAATTGATTAAACTTTTAAAAAGTTTACAGTAAATATAAGTATTCTTTTCGTCACTTTTAAAACGGCTTAACAATTTATTTATCAGGGTTCCCTATTTGTGGTCTGCTAAAATGCGGTTATAATTCATTCACTAAATTTCAACTATTCCAAAGATTCCAAATATTGAAAAGAGTAGGTAGGTATACCTATTGGTCAAAAGTACCTACATAAAACTTATGATATTAATAATATGACATTATACGTAGAATAAATGATACCTGCTTAAAACGGCCTAATACATGTTGGTTTCGGCCCTATGTGCGCCTTTCAAAGGGCCCTATGGACCCGAGGTCTCAAAAAAGATGTACCTAGCAACAAATATAAATAACAATAAATTCCATAAAAATATAACACTATCTAGTTACCACAAATGACCCAAACCACTAAATGACCTAGCAAATTCGACAAAAACGATCTCGTAAGAGGCGATAAGACACAGCGATGATTATCACAAGAGTCTTGTTACGCCATTTTTCATTTTTTCCCTCATTAGTGCCTCTCAGAATATTTGATCCGGCGTGGAAATTATGTTATTCTATACGCGATGAGTTGCTACATTTAGTTTGCTTTTCACTGTTGTTAATTATGAATGGTTTTAGGTTGTAGATGAGATGAAATAGAAATGAAAAATTATACTATCTAGTGACGACTTTCTTTATTGTAACATTATGTTTTAATTTTCTATTACTTTCAATAAAAAATTACAATAAAATTACTTTCAATAAAAAAAATGTTAAAAACTTTAAATAATATTACTAATAGCTTTTTAGATAGATAGATAGAAATTCTTTACTGCGCACAAAGAAATACAAATAAACTTAAAACTTAAACATTGGTTTGGAGTAGGACTGGTTAAGGAAGACTGTAAAGTAGAGCAGGGCAATAAATAAATACTGTAATTTGCTACTTATTAAATAAATAAACTGTACAAATATAGATAATAATACAAAAAATATATAAACTAAATAAACTTTTTATTTCTTAACGATCACTGAAATGTATGCAGATTGAGGTTTCTATCAAAAGTACTTTTCAAAATTCTTACATGGAATGACAAGACTAGAAAATGACAACTTTGTTATCCGTATTATGCTATATTAACAAATAGTCTGAAGACCGCTCTAGAACATGACGAGACGTTAGATAATTATTATTTTTTTTAGCTTTAGCTTAAGATCGGTCGTTGTGGAGATCCTTGGGGGAGGACTTTGTCCAGCAGTGGACATCCATAGACTGACACAACAACAACAATATCTTTTGAAATATCTATCCGCTGTCAAAAAAGCCGGCGGCTTTTTGTACCATTGCCATTGGTATGACGTAAAGTCGGCGACCTAGCCAGACGGCATGCCGGCGAGTTTGGTGTGTAGATAGCATAAAATACCTTCCTAATTACAATAAATAGAAATCACGTCCCACAATGCTCAGTGTTGAAAAAGGGACCCCTTCCGTTTCCACAATCCAATTGACACCTGACATCTTTATCAATTCGTAACAGGTAACAAATTCTTTTTTAACATTCAATTCTTTTTTCTAATTCATTCGCCATCGTCCGATCATTTATCACGAAGGGAAAGTTTCCGTATTCCGTAGGTATTAGGTGACACTCATTTTTCATTCGGACCCTCTGATTGGACAGAAATGTCACGTGACGTTATAATTTTATTGGAAAATTTGTTAATAAGCCTTGGAATATTTCTCACCTGATGGGAGGCCTTTGACTAGCTAAGGGAATGGAATGACTGATGGTCCTCCCACACTGCATGTTTTAAAATGTTTGTAAACATTTTCTAACAAACTTTAAGTAATTGTACAAAAAATGTTTGTGAACATTTTATAATAAAACATTTTGTCATAATTTTTTTGGAAATTTTTTAATAAACAAACAAACTTTTAATATACAAAATGATTGTGATAAAATGTTAGTAAACGTTTTATGTATTACATGCGATGTGGGAGCAGCATACCAAAAAAGGTTGGTTATCTTCAGTTATTTTATGGTATCTACACACCGACGGCTTTTTTGACAGCTGCCATTCGTATGACGGTAAAGCCGCCGGCCTAGCCCGGCGGCTTGCCGACGGCCTTGGTAAGTAGATAGCATTACATAATAATGTTGTCATGCGTGAATTCGCGGCAATTAACTTTCAAATTAAGAACGATTCACACAGATCCTGTAATGTACGCAAAATTCAATTTTCTCTCAATCGTCAGTTACTTTATTCACCAAATTACGTTTCTTCTATTGTTAGGATTCTTTGATTCAAGTTAAAGTCGAGTACACAATGTGTTGTGTACTCGACTTTAACTTGCTATACATTGAGACCCGAGCTGTTGCGGGTAAAATGCTGTAAAAATTGTTGTGACTCGAAACAACTGAACTGTATAACCCGACCAAATAAAAATCAATGTCAGTAGTATGAGATTTCGTTGATGATAGATATTCATTTGAAAAGTAGGGTTCGTTATAGTTTTGACAGAGAATTTAATCAAATGGAAATTGAGCTGCATAATGCGAGCTCTCCATCATTGAGGAATCAATCAAAAATTGATATTTTTCCTTCCATTATGTTCTTTGTAAAGGTGTTATAACGTATCAAATATCCATCATGTTTCTTTTCCACATTCTACAGTTTAAAATAAATATTACGCTTAAGTAATTTGATTGCTTCATTAGTTTGAATCATCCGATGCAGAAAGACATTTATGCGTGACAGACATCTGCAAATCATACGCTTAATTACAATATTACCAAATCAATTACTTGAGATATGTATGACACAAAGCTTGGCAATGAGGCGATTGATAAATGTGGATGAAAGTAGTATGTTTGGATCGTATCAAGTGGAGGGAAGTGGTCTTCGCGTAACCCGACGGGAGAGAGACGTGACGGATATGTATGTGTATGTGTAAATAAATGAATGAATAGTCAAATACCAGTAATAGCGACATCTACACTGCGTGTGGTGAATTATACTTAACGAACGTATCGAATTAATAATTTTGGTTTTTTTTTGGTTGCCTGGAAGATATTGCTAGCTAGCAATAAGGCCGCCTGTTGCTTCTTATATTCTTGTTTGTGTCTGTACCTTATATCTTTTGTGCAATAAAGAATATTTGTATTGTATTGTTGTATTGGCAATATCATATTTGCACACGACATGTGGAATCTCTGACTAAGCGCCCGTTTCACAAATTTAACTGACAGATAAACCGATGTCCATTTCATAAAACACGTTTTAGACAGATATTAGCATAAAATATCTGTCAGATAAAGTTTATCTGTAAATGGTTAAACAGGCCCTAAGAATAACAACTAAGTTATCAGTACAACAATGTACACGCAACCTAAGTCCACGCAATACACAACACAAAAAGTAATAGCCAAACCACAGATAAAGTTCCTTTTCACACGACATCTATAAAGAAGGGCAATCGAATCAGCGGTACGTCTATCGTGTGAAATAATCTAGTTTGTACGAGGCCTTTGAGCAAAACAGTCACTTCTGTAAGTGCATTTTATTCAATAGACCCTTTGAGGAGAGGCCAGTGAGTCTGACCTCTTTATAAACCTCTTATATGGAGGTGGTGTTTTATTTGAAGATTGATATCGCGATTTTGACTATGATCAAAATAATATATAAACATAGTTCAAAATAAGATTCTATTTTAAAGTTAGGAACATATAATATATAAATACATTATTAATGTAAAAACTTAAAGGTTATAAATTTTCAACTTTGATCTCATTAGGTACAAAGACTAGATATAAGTTTATATTATAACGTAGCACTACATAGCCGTGCCCTATTCAGGGTCCATACCTGGTACTAGATACTTACTATTAAACTACTTTGTAACACCTATGGACACATATACATACAATACACAAGACACACACCGACACACAACAAACATACACACACATAGATATCCGTCACGCACGCCTCTCTCCCATTGGGGTAGGCAGAGACCATTTCTTTCCACTTGATACGATCCAAACACACTTCTTTCGCTTCATCCACACTCATCAGTCGCCTCATACATGCCCGCACACATACATACATCGACATATATTCGCAGACAATATTCAAAGCATTAGCAGAAGATAAGCCTAAATGTCAACATTTGTGCCGATAGATATGTGAAGAAGTTTGTTACTCTTTTATGCAAAAACTACTGAACAGATTTTGATGAAACTTGGCAATATTGTAGCTTAAACATTAGAATAACACTTAGGCTATATTACTTTAAGATATCATGATTTTTTCTAAGATATAGCGATAAATAACAATAGTATCTATCTACTAATAGTTTTAAGATAAAGTTTTTAAGTAACTGGCAACTACTTGCCCTCTTGTTTGCTGTGCCCTTGTAGGGCGTCACATGTACATATGACTTTGTAACACCTTACCCAACCTGTGACTTGCAATAAACAAATTCTAAATTCTAAATGCATACCAAGTCGGAGTTGCAGTAACAAATATTACTAAGTAGGTACTTACCTACCTTCTTACCTATAGAAAAGCCAATAAAAGCCTTTTAGAAGTTAAAGTCCCTATAAGATTTAAGTTGACGAACTTACTCTTAAACTTATATTAACTTTTGTGGTATTAGTTAAAGTTTAATAAAAGTCAATTCTTTGGTTGGCTTCGTTCAACTACGTGTTAAGAAATAAAGAAAATTGCTATTTCGTATTTGCTTTAAGAAAGTAAAGGTCTTTGAAGTGAAGGAAGGAGCAATAGAGCGAAGTCGAAATGTATACCTTCTATTGCATTTTAACATTTAGTAATACTTTAAATTGAAAGTACTAAGGTTTTTCCGTATTAGAAACAAATACTTAAACAAGTAATTAGTGTAATCATAACAAACAACTTTTACTATGGAACCTATTACCAAATCTAAGAAAAATGACCACCTTATTACCTTAACACTCAAATAAATCAAATAGTTACCTAATATGCCAATCAGCCATTCCAATCAGTAGAAGTACCTAATATTTTTGTGATTTAACCAACGAAATAAAAAATAAAAAACTGTTATTAGTAAAAACATACAAAACTCACTTAAGCCATCCACTTCCAAACTCCATTCTAAATGAGAGGTCAAGTTAAACTGGTCTTCAACAGTCCTTGGAGAGAATTGGTTAAAATTCGATTATTCCTCGCCATTATTTGAGGACGACAACTTTGGAGTGCGGACTAGCACTTAAGGCCTTTCAACGCCGTGATTTCCTCAAACTTCAATTTAAGCTTTAGAAACTAGCTACTAATCGTTGAAAGATATATTAAGTAGTTGGGTGTTTCATTAAGAGGATTGGGACGAGTCTCGTCAATCATACCAGTTTTTTATCGGACTATATTTTTTTAATAGACCCCTCTACATAGAGTTATTCGTCATATCGCATCCAAAAACTCGCACCAAAGCAAAAAAGCAAGTTAAAAACCTGGGTGCGAGTTTATTGAATGCGAGATGACGAATAACTATATTTAAATACCTGGGTGGAGGTAGCTCAAAACCGAAAGTCATGGATGAGGAGAGAAGTCTTTGCCCAGCAGCAGGACATCACACAAATGGCTAGATTTATATTACTAGAGCACCCGTCACCCGACATGTGTGAAGCTTCATACAAAATATTCTGCCAATAGAGCTCGCAAAAGGTATTCAATCTAGACTTATTTATAAGTACCTACTAGGGTAATATAGATACCTTTTTATCTAATTACATACTTTTTAGTACCTAACGTAATATTCATATGCTCATCTTTATCAATTCTTTATTTAAGTCAATTATTTCTCAATTAAATGGTATTTTTAGTTTTTTTAATCAATTTCCCAATATACTACTCTCCTATTACAAATTACAGACGAAACAAAACAATATCTGCTATCTCCTTCACCTACCCTGCAACGGACATCAAAACCCTAACTTAAAGCGCTTGGAGCCCAAGTCAAAACTTAAGTTGGTACTTGCAATCTTTTGTATGAGTTCCCGACACGGCTAGTTAAGCTACGACGCTTAAGTAATACTTAATGGATAAGTACGATTGTTAAAAACTTTGGTTAAGTTGCTGGTTAACCCGAGCTACGATATTGTGAAACTTAAGTTTATACTACAGAACAGTCGCCTTTGTTTTAGTTTCACATTTGGTTATAGGGGTTTTACCTATATATGTAGTTCTTAAAATCTCACATGATTAGAATGACACATGTCAATCCTCGCCAAATAGTGATGGAATGAAAACGTTAAATCGAGGTTTAAGCGAAATTTTTGTCGGCTAAGTGCTTATTACTAGAAATATTTTAAAAATAATTAGTAATTACCAAATACAGTTCATAATTTTAAAACGGTTATAGTTGTAAAAATGATTATGATTTTTGCTGATGCAAATTACGACACATAATTATGGGCCGCTAGTATAAAGTTACTTCGCTACTTTTAGTGACACCTGCCATTCTAATCATGTTAGATTGTAAGAACTAAAGTATTTTGCGTATTATATAAACAGCCTAGCAATTCTTCTTAGTTAACTTTAAATCACTGTTAAAACTGTTCAACCCCACTATATTACCTCAAGGAGTTAGGTCTATTGCAGACGATTTATTACAATATTTTTGGTGACTGAATAACCAAATACGAGAGAGACAAATTTTACCGCAGGCCTGATAAGAGAAGTTTGCAACCACCCGACTAAATAATGTATTTAAACAAATACCCCCTTATCGGAACTAACTCACATAAATGACGTTTCGGCTATAGACAAATCGTCAAAAAATCACATTAGTGCTACTTAGAACTATATTTAAAACTCGTTTTGTAATAAATGGGATAGTGTTTAAATAAAACTATTATATTCTACTTTACATCTATTTTACTTCACGCAAATTAAATCTAGGTTTTCTAGGAAATCCAATAATTCAGTGTCAAGTCGGCAATTAATACAACTCTCTTGTTTAATCTAATTTGGAACCGTTGCACCCCTTTTATTAGCAAAGTTCAGTGTAAGTTCGGTGTGATGTAAATTATTTACTTGTAGCACGTGGTGATGCTCAATTTTGTCTAGGAATGATCGTAATTTACATAACTCGTGAGATACTCCCGTATTTTGTACTTATAATGATTCAGAAACTGGAAGATATTGATAAAGTTGACTTATGCAAAAGATTTGTTAAAATTGCAGAAATGCCTGTCAAACTTAATTAAGTATGTTTCGATATCATTTTTAGGATGCGTAGCCAAAGGGTGAAAACGAGACACTATTACAAAGACTCGGCTGTCAGTCTGTCCGTCCGTCCATCTGTCACCAGGCTATATCTCATGAACCGTTATTATTCCAAGATATTATGACAAATACATACGAAAACGAATGCGTACGCCTCTAGTAATTAACAAAAATAATGTTATTTTTGGTATACTTTTACATTATTATTTTTTACGCTGTAAAATGATTTTTTATGCCACTCGCAGTAAATATCATTACAAGATTCATAAAATTTCTAACCATTGTAAAAAAATATAAACTTACTCCTATAATAATACTTTAAAAACACGACACCATACAATCTTGCACATGCCCAATAAATAGATAAGTACTGGTGCAACTAGCTTAGCTCAGCTCAAGATGGAAGATTACACTGAATCGACGACTTACACAAAGGCCAAGTCCCAACTTAGCGCGTTCACCGCCAAGATTCCAAGTTCTCTCAACTTGACAGATGTTAGAGTTGCTTCACGTTCTGTTGTACTACTGATAATGGGTTACTTGACACTTGGCAAAGCAACAACGTCAAGTAGTCAGAGGTAAGTATTTTGTGAATGGTTTTGTCCTAAATGGGTTTGACAATTTGAGTTGCCAATAACTTTCTGGTTTTTAGGGTTTTTAGGGTACCAAAACGGTGAAAACGGGATCCTGTTACTGAGACTTGGCTGTCCGTCTGTCCGTCCATCCGTCCGTCTGTCACCAGGCTGAATCTCATGAACCGTTATAGCTAGAGCGTTGAAATTTTCACAAATGATGTATTACCATTGCCGCTGTAACAACAAATACTAAAAATAGAATAATAATAATAATAAAGGGGGTCTCCCATACAACAAACATGATTTTTTTGCTTTTTTTACTTAATATTAATATTGAATGGTACGGAACCCTTCCTGCGCGAGTCCGACTCGTACTTGGCCGGTTTTTGAAGATCGTGATCTTTGATGGATAAAATAAAAAGGTCTTTTATTCTGTATTGATGTATTGGGGAAAGCTGTGGATGGTCAACAGTGGATAGACTGATCAACAATATCTTATCAGCTTCTCGTCGTTAAGAAACATGATTTCCCATTATTCATTGATTTATGAAAATTAAAGGTTCCAATAATTTTGAAAAAAACTGTAGCTAGATTTCTTTCTTTACAGATTTCTTCTTTTTTTTCTAAGCGTGGCTGAATCAATGGTAATTATTTTCTGATTGCATTCTTAAATGGCGAAAAAAACTCAAGAGCTTTTTATAAAAAAAATAAAAAAAAAAATATATTAAATTCAAGCCGCAAGTTACGAAAAACAAAAAATATAAACTCGCAAATTAAAATCTTTTAATTCTTCCTCTTCAAGTTTAAAAGCAAACTATTTAAGTAAAAGAATTTCCGCAACAAATACCTCATTTCAAGCCGAATGCTAAAAAATTCAAGCATTCTAAAGAGCAGTTCTTTGCAGATATCTCTCATGATATTTTCAAACTATTTTTTGCATCTTAAGGGCCGGCGCACACCTGACGGAGCGCAACGCAGCGCGGAGCATTTTTGATTGTCAAATTATTATCGATATTGTAGTCATTAGAATAATATTCAAAATCAGTTAACTACGTTGCGCTTCGTCAGGCGTGCACCGGCCCTAAGGCACGTATTCATCAGCGAACTGTAACTGTTGCATACACTGGAATAAAAAACATAGTGTATGTGTGTGTGTGTGCGTGTGTGTGCGTGCGTAATTCGCAAGCCTGCGACGAACGCGACACGAGCGGCTCGCGGCGAACCAGCGATTGTCGGTTTTTGCCGCGTATCAAACGGTTCGCGTATTATAACGCATACACATACACAATACTGGGGCACAATTCTGCTAATTTAATGCTATCTACACACCAAAGCCGCCGGCCCGGGCTAGGCTGGCGGCTTTACGTCATACGCGTGGTAGCTGTCAAAAAAGCCGGCGGCATGCCAGCGGCTTTGGTGTATAGATACCATTAAATAGCCTCAGTTGTGTGTCGGCAATGTCAATGGTATTTTTGACACATTTGGTATTCTGCTAAACAATGGCTTATACTGTGTCAAAAAGTTACATTAACACTGTCATTGACACTCTGCCGACACACAGCAGCGAATATGCTTAATTAGCAGACTTGGGCCCCTGTCTGGTTACAGTTACAACTCGCCAATGAATACCCGCCTTTATTTCTCAGCGGTTAAAATTTCCATCGAAAAGGAATTTGAAAGGCTCCAAAGTACTCTGACAAAGGTATCTTATTACATTGCAGTGTCGGAATTCATCGCATTTTGGCTACCGAACAAATTCTCGTTCTTTATTCGTACTTAAATATTTTTGTAAAAGTATTTTTTGTGGGCAAAAGCTGCCTAAAACTCTTTTTATACTTTTAGCGGACTATATGGTGTTTAGTTAACACAATTTAAATTTTTATCTTATGATATACAAAGCACCATCTTACATACACTTTTATAAAGCAGTTTCACACATTTCTATGTATTTTTTTTGTCTTTAGAGCAATTTATGAGTCAATAAACTTAATTAACTTTCAGTTAGAGGTTCCTCTAAAAAAAGCCCACTACTTATAATTATGGCCTTTTTTGACTACTCACACCTCAATCCTATGGTTAAAACATGAGTACGAAATATAAATTTAAAAAATTATAAATAAAAAATCACAAAAAGCTATCAATGAATATTTTTTTCCTCATTCCCAAATACGTTCAAACGAAATAAATGTATTGTTCACAATTTCCTATCGCCCTCTTTTGTTTTTGTTAAACAAAATGTTTGGCTGAACGGAAAGCTCTCTATTGAAAACAATTGAAATTGGCGGGTGATAAATTCCATTTTTAAAAAAGAACTATTCAAAAAAGAATTTATATATTTTTTTGTTTCAGTAAAGAGATGGGTTTAATACAGGTTTTTTACAAAAATGCCGTACTGTTACTTGGAAATAAGTTAAACAAGTAAGTTAAATATAAGTTTTGTAATATTGCTCGCCATTATTATTTTCATCCTACTAACCTGTGCCAATAGTCACCCGTATCTTGCTATAACAGTGTACAGACAACATACCTACATAAGTACATATTTACCTATTCGTCACTCCCATCGCCGTAGGCAGAGACAACTTCCCTTCACTTGCTACAACCCACACTTCTTTCGCTTCATCCAAATTCATCAGACAACCTTTCCAATTTAAAACTCCAAGCAAACCCAAATTCCCACAATATTCCCAACAATCGCATGCTACCACACACGCTAACCCCCGCAATAAGGTTTTTCTTACAGCTTTATGACTTCGCTACTTTTTATTGCGGCCATTCAAAATATAACGCATTCTGTGGCTAGAGCAGTTTATAACCAAAAACAGAGAACCGAGCAGACTGGCGAGCGTATGAAGACAAACGGCTTGTACGTGGTTTACTTACTGATACAGATTATAGAAAACTTTGGATATGGCAATTGGTAGAATTTTGGAATGACGCAGTGTGGGAAGGTCTAACAAGGTGGACCTACGACCTGGTAAAAGTCGCGGGAAGCTAATTGTATGCGAGTAGCGTAGGCCCGATCGTTGTGAAGATCCTTGGGGGAATCTTTTGTCCAGCAGTGGACGTTTACAAGCTGACTCAACAATTTGGTAGAGAAAGGGATGTAGGCAAGCTAGTGTGGGTTGAAGAAGGGTATGGAGGAACGATCTTATCCCACCAAACAATTAAGATAGGCATACGCGCCGTGACCTGACTTTGTCGCGGTTTTCTCATGCTTGCTTCTCTGTATCCAAACTTTTAAAAGTATGACGCGAGATCATTGTCACAGCACATATTTGGCAAGCCTACAAGATTTCTGCCACTACTATTACTTTTTATAAGCAGTTGCCCCAGAGAAGAGTCTAGCAAGAAACTCTGTCGGGCTTTACGAATAAACTTTAACAATTGTTAAACATAAAAGTACATTATTTTGTTCACAATTCCATAATATCAAATACTTGCCTATGTATGTCCATAGAACATCCAATTCTTCGTACTCCGTCCATGCAGTTCTCAAGTTAGCGACTCCAGTTGATCTCGCGAAGCCCCCGAGCTTGTTTAGACTATTGCATGTGTAACGACCTATTTATAACTTGTTCTGAACGTACGCGACCAGAATGCAAACGTACGTATGAAAACACACTTTTATTTCTTTCTCCTCCTTTTTAATTTGGCAGGTTTTTATAAATTTTGCTGTTTTTGTTCGTGGAATATCTCAACGATTGTTAAAAGGTTAATTCTGGTTATTTTTTGTTTATTTCTTGATATTGCTATTTTTCTTATTTATAGAAAACGTCATTCTTAAGTTATTCTGATAGGTAAATATTACAATACAAATATTCTTTTCTATTCTTTCTTAGTATTCTTTCTTTCTTCTTCTTATTATATGGTCAACGAGAGAATGCGTTCCTGACAGGTGGTGATTGACTTGCCAATATAACTTTGAGGTGGCGCTCAATTAACGATAAAAATTTTTTTTTGTTTATTCGCCCAATTAACAAGTAACAAGCTATAAAAACTACATTATTATGTCAAATTATAAACAATTACATATATTTGCACTACAAATTAATTTTAAACAGAAGAAAACAATGATTATCAAAAAAATATACTGCGCTGCTACAATGTTTTGGCAGCCGGGAATTTTTTTAGTGATGTGACAAAAATATCAGTCAAAATTAACGAAAAGTAACGATTAACGGTTATGTATATCAAAATAATAGTTTAAAAAAATAAAAAACACGCTTTTAGCACGCACTATAAATGATAAATAATAAGGACATTTCGGACATTCGAAAGAAATCGTGGAGCGTTTTTAAGTATGTATAATCTTTTCTCTTTTTGGACAAAACGCTCCACGTTTTCTTCCGAAAGCCCGATATGTATTATAATTTTTAGTGCGTGCAGTTATTTTCGAGATTTTTTTTTTTTTTGCTTTAACTGGCCGAAAATATGTTATCTAATCTTGTTTATGTAGTGTAGAGCGTGCCAAAATATTATACATACATACATACTCTCGAAAAACATAACTCTCCTTCTGATTTGGCGCAGTCGGGTAAAAATTACAAACGAGAATAACGAACCACATCGTGATATTAATTTCTTAGGTTGCTTATTGTTTCTTTATAATAGGTATACTAATAGAATCTTTTTTAAAGTACCTACTAAAAAAAAAAAAAAAAATCAGTCATTTTATTTATTATTCACAACTTTAATTCTGATGAAAACTGGCCAAATATAAACTAACCTCCTATAAGATCTTATATATTTTTAATAACAGCAATTGCTTTAAGTTATCCAACAAAGCAAAGAAATAGAGTTTATTAATACTTGTGCATAATAGGCATAATTTTTTTTCTATAAAAATACATATTTCGATTTTGCTTACCTATGAATTGGCACTCATTTAGATCTCCATACTTTTTACGGCAAAGCTCTCAACATAATTTTTATATTGAATTGGCCACCCTTTTTCATATTTATGTTTTTGGTGGGATATCATTACTTTTTGTACAGAGAACTAGGCAAGTAGTAAGATTTAGTTCTTTTTTGCGTTTCCGCTGCGTCGTAGAGTGCATGCGTTTCATAGATATTCTTAAAAACGCACTATACAAGTACAACGTAAGTTTGCTGCTAATGACGTCAGTATAGCGTTTCTCACTGGAACTAGGACTGAGTGAGTGAGACAACAGCGGCAAACTTATAGTGAACGGGTTGTATAAATACCTAAAGTAAGTAAATGTATTTTTCCTTTGCTTACTCGTAATTACCGAGCTGGATTCCAAAGGGGTTTGAATATAATGTCCTACCTAAACATGTGTACGGTACCTTTTTCCACAAAAATGGCGGCAGTCTAAGAAACACCTGCATTAATCGATAATTCAAGTCAATACAAATCGAAAATATAAGTAGATGAAAAATAATTGATAAAGCGTGACGTTTCCGAGATATAGTGTGCTTTTCCACCAGAGATGTGCTATGCTACGTTGCTACGGATGCGTTTGAAATCCACCAATCATATTCATTGTGGAAATGGATTCAGCTAAGCTATGTTTTTCACATAAAAGGATGCGTGCTATGGATGTGTGCTATAGATGCGGGATATGGATGCGTGCTATCGAGCAAAGCTATGTTTTTTTATATTATCGAGATACGTAGCATAGCTCGAGATGCGCATCTTCGAAGCGCATCTTCCTCGCACAGCCACATCCCGCCCTCCAGTACCCCATTTAGCACGTATGCAGAGCAGCGCAGTAACAAAATAAACGGTAGGGAGTACTTGAGGGGGCCATGCTTTTGGGAGTTAGTTGACATAGGTTGTTTCAAAAACTCTTATTTTTCAACAGCTATAAATTCCCACCATATTTATACCTAAAATAATAAAAATTATAAGTAGTCTGAGCATCTTGGGGGGAGGGAGGGGCGTTGCTAAAATAAACCAGGATACTTTATTTAACTGCTAGTATCAATTTCAAATACAATATGTGCCATTTAATAACACCAAAACACAGTTTTTCATGTTCCAATAGTTACTGGCGCCACTAGTCTATTTTTGACAGCCTATATCTCGGAAACGTGACGATTTATCTTTTTTTTTTGTCATATTTTTTCTATTTGTTTTGACCTGAACTATAGATTAGTGAAGGTTTCATTGACTGCCGCCACTTTCGGAAAATTAAAAAAAAAAGTTGTAGAGCACTCTCCACACTAAAATCTTCAAACCCCTTTCATCCTTCTAGGTCATTTCGAAGTAGGTTAAGATTAGCTACTTTAAATAGTCAGTCAATCAATACTAACCAGTTCTCAACTTCATGGGCATGGTATTAGCTGGCCTAATGGTAAGCGTCATGGTAAAATATTTCGTTCGATATTTTTAGGTCGGTGGTTCGACCCCATTTGAACGAATTAAATTTTTCAACTTTTTTCTTTTTTGTTAAATATAAATTGTGTCTCGATAACTGTTAATTTAATAAGTTTTAATTTTTTATTACTTTTCTGAACATTTACCACTATAAATCACTACCACGTAACGCCATCTATAAAATTTAAATCCGTACCAGTCTACGTTTCTGCGATAATATGTGGCGATATGTTACATTACATACATACAATGAACATACATATACTTAACGTTTATAATTTAGATCAGAGTATCAAATAAGCAAATCTTCGTAATACTATCAACAATTATGGTTGGCGCAATAGTTAAGCGCCAAGTAAGAAGATACCTGAGGTCTTCGGGTCGGTGGTTCGATCCTACGTGGATAAATTTTATTTCTTTTTTTTTGTTCATTATAATCTATCTTCAAATAAATCTAATGAAAGATCGTATATCGCTTGTTTTTTGTTTGATTAGCTGGAGTGACAGATTAGCTACTTTGAATAAGCAGATCTATATTTCGTAGTACTATCAACAGTTATGGTTGGCGCAATAGTTATGCGGTAAGTAAGAGGTCTTGGGGTCGGAGGTTCGATCCTAAGAGGATACATTTTATTTCTTATTTCTATTTTTTATTTTTTATTTTTTGTTAATTATAACCTATCTTTATGTATCAAGTCATGCCCTTGTTATTAAATTAAATCTAAAAGAAATGTATAATTTTTTATATCATTTTTAGTGCGTATTGCAAAATTTTTGTATGGGGACAAAAAAAAAATTAGACTTTTTAAAATTTTTGGATTTTTTCCTACGGTCAAATGTAATTATAGAGCTGAATTCCAAATCTCAACCTTCTAGGTCATCTGGAAGTAGGTTAGGTTTTGCTACTTTAATCAGTCAGTCAATAACATATTTTGCAATTTTTGGAACTCCATATCTTCATAACCGTTTGAGCTAGCTTAATGAAATTTGGGCTTCTTCGTGACGTTATGGATATGATTAAACATGCGTAGTTTTATGTCTTTACGTTAAAGGACTTTTGAGTTATGGAGGGGTGAAAAGTCGTACGAAGTGGTTCGTGTAAAGATACACTGTGGCGCTTTGTCTTTGAATTGGCCTGACACGCTGCCGGCGTGTCTCGATGTTCTATCTTATCACCCATTGCACCCAAGACAGTTTGGATTTCAGAGAGGGATCGGAACCTACGATGCTATTGATACTTTAATTGACGATGTAATATGCGAATTAAATAGTAAAAGGAAGGTTGCGGGACTATTCCTAGATTTGAGTTCGGCTTTTGACACCGTTAATCATGATCTACTACTAGCCAAATTTGAACATTATGGTATAAGACAAGAAGCTCTAAAATTATTTACGTCATATCTAAAAAATAGAAAGCAATTTGTGGTAATGAAAGATCAAACTTCTGAAGGTGAAGAGATTATTGTATCATCTAAAATGGTACAAATCACTCAGGGAGTTCCACAAGGTTCTGTATTAGGCCCCGTATTTTTTATTATATTCATAAATGATTTGCTTTATAACATATATAATAAAAATAATGATCAGAAGACAATTGAGGTGGTTAATTTTGCAGACGACACGAATGCGATAATATCAGCAAACAACATAGGTGACCTGAACTCCCTAGTAAATGAAACTCTATTTAACTTTCACATGTGGTTTGAGGCAAATTATTTGACATTAAATCTTTCTAAAACAAATATTCTTCTTTTCAAATCCACGTCTAGAAATAAAGACAAATTAACAGTTACACTGAATAATGAGCGAATTGAAACCGTCACTCAAACAAAATTCTTAGGTATCACTATAGACCATCTTTTAAATTGGAAGTCGGAGGTAGCACTAATAGAGAAATCAGTGAGCTCAGCTTGTTATGCTCTGCGGAGTCTGCGAGATGTCTTGTCGGTGGAACAGCTGAAAACAGTGTATTACGCCTTGATAGAATCAAAGATTAGGTATAGTATAGCATTATGGGGAAACAGCTACAAGTATAACTTGAATCGGGCATTTGTCATCCAAAAAAGAGCAATACGCACTATTGTACGCATACCACCACAAGAGTCTTGCCGGGAATACTTTAAAAAATTAAACATCCTTACAGTACCTAGTCTATATGTTCTGGTTGTGCTGACTGCACTAATAAAACGTAGAAGCACCTTTGAAACTGATGCGGAATATGATCTGAGGCAAACAACTAGAAATAAATTATTGAAAGAAGCGATTGTACCCAATATGAATATAACCAAGCATTGCTCTCGCTATCAAGCTGTAAAATTATATAACAAACTGCCTATCGAACTGAAAAGCATTGTAAGGCTAGTCACATTTAAACGTAAATTAAAAAAGCTTCTGTTGAATAAGTGTCTGTATAGTGTAGATGATTTCTAACTGTCGAATATTCGTTTCTATTTCTGTTGTCCTTACTGTAAAATATAGTAGTGATATAATAATGAGCAATATATGATTTGGACATAGATAAATGCATTTTTATAAGTACTTACATGTAAAAATGTGAAATTATAGATTTAGATATAAGGTGATAATTTATGTACCTATGTAATTTCGAACACAATCGAGACACGCCGGCAGCGTGTCAGGCCAATTCAAAGACAAAGCGCCACAGTGTATCTTTACACGAACCACTTCGTACGACTTTTCACCCCTCCATAACTCAAAAGTTCTTTAACGTAAAGACATAAAACTACGCATGTTCAATCTTATCCATAACGTCACGAAGAAGCCCAAATTTCATGAAGCTAGCTTAAACGGTTACGAAGATATGAAGCTCCAAAAATCGCAAAATAGGGTATTGACTGACTGATTAAAGTAGCAAAACCTAACCTACTTCCAGATGACCTAGAAGGTTGAGATTTGGAATTCAGCTCTATAATTACATTTGACCGTAGGAAAAAATCCAAAACTTTAAAAATGACAATTTTTTTTTGTTATCCCCATACAAAAAACTTGCAATATACACTAAAAGTGGTATAAAAAATTATACAATTCTTTTAGATTTAATTTAATAACAAGGACATGACTTGATACATAAAGATAGATTATAATGAACAAAAAAAAATAAAAAAAACTAAAAATAAAAAATAAAATGTATTCACGTAGGATCGAACCTCCGACCCGAAGACCTCTTACTACCGCATAACTATTGCGCCAACCATAACTGTTGATAGTACTACGAAATTTAGATCTGCTTATTCAAAGTATCTAATCTGTCACTCCAGCCAATCAAACAAAAAACAAGCGATATACGATTTAAAATGCGAACGAACCAAAGTATGCTCTTAGCGGCGCTCACTCGCGCCAGCGTCTTCGTTATGCCCGGTTGTCTAGAAAAAACTTGCCTATTAGAATGCGTTTTATGCTGCGTCTTTCATTAGATTTATTTGAAGATAGATTATAATGAACAAAAATAAAATAAAAATAAGAGGTAAAATGTATCCACGTAGGATCGAACCACCGACCCGAAGACCTCAGGTATCTTTTTACTTGGCGCTTAACTATTGCGCCAACCATAACTGTTGATAGTATTACGAAATTTAGATCTGCTTATTTGATACTCTGATCTAAATTATAAACGTTAGGTGTATGTATATTCATTGTATGTATGTAATGTAACATATCGCCACATAATATCGCAGAAACGTAGACTGGTACGGATTTAAATTTTATAGATGGCGTTACGTGGTAGTGATTTATAGTGGTAAATGTATCAGAAAAGTAATAAAAAATTAAAACTTATTAAATTAACAGTTATCGAGACACAATTTATATTTAACAAAAAAGAAAAAGGTTGAAAAATTAAATTCGTTCATGTGGGATCGAACCACGGACCTAAAAATATCGAAAGAAACATTTCACCATGACGCTTACCATTAGGCCAGCTAACACTATGCCCATGGAGTTGAAATTTAGAACTAGTTAGTATTGATTGACTGACTATTTAAAGTAGCTAATCTTAACCTAGGTACTTCGAAATGACCAAGAAGGATGAAAGGGGTTTGAAGATTTTAGTGTGGAGAGTGCTCTACAACTTTTTTTTTTAATTTTCCGAAAGTGGCGGCAGTCAATGAAACCTTCACTAATCTATAGTTCAGGTCAAAACAAATAGAAAAAATAGATGAAAAAAGAAAATGATAAAGCGTCACTTTTCCGAGATATAGGCTGTCAAAGATAGACTAGTGGCGCCAATAACTATTGGAACATGAAAAACTGTGTTTTGGTGTTATTAAATGGCACATATTGTATTGGAAATTGATACTAGCAGTTAAATAAAGTATCCTGGCTTATTTTAGCAACGCCCCTCCCTCCCACCAAGATGCTCAGACTACTTATAATTTTTATTATTTTAGGTATAAATATGGTGGGAATTTATAGTGGTTGAAAAATAAGAGTTTTTGAAGCAACCTATGTCAACCAACTCCCAAAAGCATGGCCCCCTCAAATACTCCTTACCGTTTATTTTGTTACTGCGCTGCTCTGCATACGTGCTAAATGGAGTACTGAAGGGCGGGACGTGGCTGTGCGAGGAAGATGCGCATCTCGAGCTATGCTACGTATCTCGATAATATAAAAAAACATAGCTTTGCTCGAAAGCACGCATCCATAGCCCGCATCTATAGCACGAATCCATAGCACACATCTATAGCACACATCTATAGCACGCATCTATAGCACGCATCCATAGCACACATCCATAGCACGCATCCTTCTATATGAAAAACATAGCTTAGCTGAATCCATTTCCACAAAACAATGAATATGATTGGTGGATTTCAAACGCATTCGTAGCAACGTAGCATAGCACATTTCTGGTGGAAAAGCACACTATATCTCGGAAACGTGACGCTTTATCAATTTTTTTCATCTACTTATATTTTCGATTTGTATTGACTTGAACTATCGATTAATGCAGGTTTCTTAGACTGCCGCCATTTTTGTGGAAAAAGTTACCATACACATGTTTAGGTAGGACATTATATTCAAACCCCTTTGGAATCCAGCTCGGTAATTACGAGTAAGCAAAGGAAAAAAACATTTTGCTTACTTTAGGTATTTATACAACCCGTTCACTATAAGTTTGCCGCTGTTGTCTCACTCACTCAGTCCTAGTTCCAGTGAGAAAACGCTACACTGACGTCATTAGCAGCAAACTTACGTTGTACTTGTATAGTGCGTTTTTAAGAATATTTATGAAACACACGCACTCTACGACGCAGTGGAAAAGCAAAAAAAAGAACTAAATCTTACTACTTGCCTAGTTCTCTGTACAAAAAGTAATGATATCCCACCAAAAACATAAATGTGAAAAAGGGTGGCCAATTCAATATGAAAATTATGTTGAGAGCTTTGCCGTAAAAAGTATGGAGATCTAAATGAGTGCCAATTCATAGGTATGCAAAATAGAAATATGTATTTTTATAGAAAAAAAATAATGCCTATTATGAACAAGTATTAATAAACTCTATTTCTTTGCTTTGTTGGATAACTTAAAACAATTGCTGTTATAAAAAAAAATATAAGATCTTAAAGGAGGTTAGTTTTATTTCTTTTTAGTTTAGTTAGGTTAGTTTTATTTATTTCGGCACTCATTTAGATCTCCATACTTTTTACGGCAAAGCTCTCAACATAATTTTCATATTGAATTGGCCACCCTTTTTCACATTTATGTTTTTGGTGGGATTATGTTATTGTTATTGAATAAAAATGAATATGAATATGAATATCAAAATAACGCCTGAACAATTTTTAACGTTTTTAAACCAGTCTATTATGTTTGCGGTAAAATGTCTACGCTTCTCTGTAAGGCGTACTTGTCTCAACCGTAAATTGTAGGATACGAGAGATTTATTATAATAGATTTAGCTTAGATTTTGGAGTGCTTGGACTGGCTATAAGCCAGGGCTTCTAATTTATCTTTTAACCGACTTTGGAAAAGTGGAGGTTGTTAATTTGAATTGAATATTAATGTAATGGATACATTAATAGTACTGTCGTTTGACCAAAAATCTGTTCTTTTGGTTTATTTTATACATTAATTGAATCTCTGAGACCCAAATATATTTTTCCCACATGTTTTTTTCCTTTGTATACTATGTCTTAGCCCAGCAGTGGGACACCGATAGCTAGATAAGATAAGATAATATTGTATACAAGATACTTTTGTATGTCTTTCATTTTCATGTTTGATTTGTGTAATTTCCTTTTAAGCAGACAATTTAGGCATAAGTATTACAATAACAATGAATAAACAGATATTCTAGCCAAACTAAAAACTGCACCAAATTTTAAAGAAAGTTTCCAACGATTATTAACACACGTTTTGTCCCAAAACCTTATAAATTCTAAAACTAGGCATTGTTTATTAGAACAATCAATTGGAAACAATGAAGGAAACTTTCCGTCGTGCCCGCCAAGTTTTTCTAATTAGAACCTAGTGAATCAGCCCTTTTGAGTAAAAGTAATTAGGAACTCTTGGGCTAAACTGCTTTTTACTAAGAGGGGAAGAACTGATGGAAAGTCAATTCTATTGTTTTGCAGCGAATGGGTTTACGATTTTTTATTGGTTTGTAAACTAGAGATTTAAATTCAAAAATAATTAATCAATCAAAAATAAAAACCCAACTTCGTATAAAATGATAAATGTCAAAGTTTGTACCGATAGATGGATGTGAATGTGAGGATGTTTGGTACCTACTCTTGAACGTAAAAACTACTACACAGGTTTTGAGGAGACTTTACAATATTGTAATTTGCTAAAATAGATATTTCATTCATTTTCCAAGATAGCTTTATAGCTCTCGAAAAAAATAGGTGCCGTGCCATGATTAAAATATAAGTTAAGTATGTAGGTACCCGTATCTCCTATTTTAAAGAGCATGCCTTTTTAAAATTAATCTTGCATTTTCTTTCAGGAACATCCCAAAGGTTAACCACACTGCAACAGAACCCAGCAATGCCTCTTTACGGTTATTTTATTTGCCAGTAAAGGTGTCGGCACACGTCATTAAACAGACATCAAATCGACTGAGTGGTTATAACATATAACGTCTCGGGGTAAACGGTAAACTATATTGACTAGAACTTAAAGTTGGATAAACTATTCTTTTCCATGTGACGATGTTTGGATGTGTCGATGTTTGTTACTCTTTCACGCAAAAACTACTGAACAGGTTTTGTTGAAACTTTACAATATTGTAGCTTCCACATCACAATAACTCATAGGCTATATGTCACTAAAGTTATTGAGTAAGTTTAATGAGTAAATACGAACGAAGTCACAGACAGTCTGTTGTGTGACAAAAATGCATAGGTACGTAGTACTGGGTAGATACCTGTAACTTATAAATAAATAAAATGAAAACAGCCAGTCGCTGAAAATATTTAGAAAAACTCTTTTAAACTCTTTACGCTTCCATTATCAAAACACAAAAGAAGACAACATTATATTAAACGGATAGATAATTATCTTTCACCATATATGTAGGTTTTTATTATAGGTTTCATTTTTTTTAACACCTTATTTTATTCTTTAATATGAAACATTGTCAATAGACAGAGGTAAATCCAATAGTTTACTTCATGAGACAACCCTGCCATTTTATAGTACAGTCTGATCCCTCACATGAGCTGGTTATCTATACAGTAAATACGTGACTTTAAAGAAATATTCTGTAAGAAGAAACTACTGCGGTTATATCGATGTGTTAAATACACGTAATAACAATATCTTAACATTTCAACACCTGTATTCTATAAACGTAGTACCTATTAGGAAAACGCAAAACAGAATGACGTTGAAGCCGAAAAGTTATATGTCATGAAACTCAAAACCAAATAATCTTTATTTCATAGACAAATATACGTAGGTAATAAAATACGTGTACATACAATAAACGTATATAGCACTTGATATACGTTAATTTATTTATTTATTAGTTTATTTTACGAAGAAAGAACACAGAGACAGAAAAGAGTAGTTACGACGGTGATACAAAAGGTTCGGCATATTTATGTCAATGTTTACTTTTAAGATAATGCTAGATCTGCAAGGTAACATAAATCTAGAGCAAATCAAATCTAGCAAGAAAATAGAGAAAATAATCTAGCATGAAGACGTTGGATGTACACCAACAAGATGGATCATGGTGGTTGCAAGCCGTTTCCGATTGAGGTAAGTGGAAATCTTTACAGAGATACCAATGTCCAGCCGTGGAGGTCCTGCGGCTGATGATGATGCTATCCTATCAGTCAATAAAAGGTAAGTACTTAGATAAAGTGGAATTTCTATTCCAATTCCACCACCTTTCTCCACATCCTATCCATTATTTTATTTTCTATTTTGTGTTTAATTTTGTTTTTAAGCGGATGAAGTGTGTTTGGATCCTGGCAAGTGGAAGAAAGTGGTCTCTGCCTTCGCCGATAGTAGAGAAGCGTTACGGATATGTATGTTTTTCGTTTTATTTTTGTATGTTATTTTTTGGTAGGAAGTGTTAAACATGGTCAACGAGAAGCGCTGCTTGTTAAGAACTGTAGAAAATAGAAGAGGAAAGATGATAGGACCTTGATACGACATGACGGTTTCTTGAGAAACATTATTGAAGGAAAGGTTGTTGGGAAGAGAGGCAGAGGAAGACCGCGACGTACCTACTTCACTCAAGTGAAAGAGAAAGTTAACGTTATATCGTATCAAGAAGTTAAAGCACTGGCAGAGGATAGGCCTAGATGGCGAACACTTCACCGACAAGAGTCTAACTCTTAAATTAAATGATGATGATTTTTTGGTAACTAGGAACAAATATTTACTTACTTAACTACTTACTTAAATATTAAATTTCACGCTAGCGCTCGTAAATTCCTTTACACAGCAAAATGTCCTCAGCGGCAACTATTTTATTGTAAAATAGACTTGTATCTCCGGCAGCCATTTTAATTGCACTACCCCTATAAAGTTGGCACAAAAGTGCGTGGTGTGTCCATAAATTTGGACAATTTCCGCCTCGTTTTACACCACCAAGAGCGTTAATGCAAATCAAGTTGTAGT
Organism: Anarsia innoxiella; assembly: GCA_947563765.1. Taxonomy (NCBI): domain Eukaryota; kingdom Metazoa; phylum Arthropoda; class Insecta; order Lepidoptera; family Gelechiidae; genus Anarsia; species Anarsia innoxiella. The sequence goes on from OX387406.1 coordinate 8,346,131, forward strand.
GACCATTTGTGTTTGTTTAATTAGGATATTTTTATGTACTATTTTTTTAATGGTTATTATGAAGGTGGACCGACGGGCATGTATGAGGCAACTGATGAGTTTGGATGAAGCGAAAGAGGTGTGTTTGGATCGTAGTGAGTGGAGGGAATTGGTCTCTGCCTACCGCAATGGGAGAGAGGCGTGACGGATGTGTATGTATGTATGTAAGAAGGTGGAGGCTTATTCAATGAATTGTATGTAGCTTTTATTATCATTTTTTAAAACAAAATGGGTTATAAAATAGGTTAAAATACATAAATAGGTACATATCTGCCACGTCTGCTTTTGGGGTAGGCACAAACCACTTCCCTATATTATTAAACATTTAATTACCTAGCAAAATATCATATTTCTGTAGGTAATAAGATGTGTATGGCATTAGTCATAAGCTTAATTAAAAGAATTCATTAACTCCAAATATGGTATTTGGTTTAAATCGAATTCTTATTAAATAAACCAGTATTTTTGTCCAGTTATACGTGTTTAACATAAAATAACTTAATCAAATCTGTTACAAAACTGCCAATTAAGGCAAAATTTATAATAACGAAGGTCTATCTACACATATCCGGGCCGTGCCCGAGACGTGTCCGGGCCGTGGCCCGTCAGAAGAGTAGTTTTTCCTCCTGACGGGCCACGGCCCGGACACGTCCCGGGCACGGGCCGTTTATGTATAGACAGACCATAAAGAGCCGACATTTAGTAGTTACAAGCGGTACGCACCTGTTGTGGTTATGATTTGACGTTTGACATCAAACTAAGGCAAAATCTCACAGTAACAACATACCGTGATACACATTTTTCAATATCTTTTAAACGGCAACCACGCCGCTATATATGTACCCACCTATTAGCTCCCTTTTTCTATATAAAACTGCCCGACCAGTTTTAAAACAAATCGAGCAATCCCTGTCTCAATATCAAGATTTACAGCATGCAACTCTAAACAGCACATAAACAAAACAAGTAAAGTTGTCACCACGGGTTGTCACCAACATCCTGTGCCAAACGGTCTCTATGCAGTTTTGGTTTAACCAAATACAGAAATGCTTTGTCAGTAGAGGTAAAAACCTTTAATATTTCACTATCACGCTTCACATCCATTTATCCCACATTTTCCATTTTTAACCCCCCACGCAAAAAGAGGGGTGTTATAAGCTTTCTGTGTGTCTGTGTGTTTGTATGGCATGGTACTCCTGAACGTTAATGGTCTATCTGCACACATCCGGGCCATGTCCGGGACGTGTCAGGCAAAAAATATCATTCCTTACATTTTCTATGGATTCGTTCACATACTACGTTGTCATGACGACGTATGTTTTTCCCTCCTGACGGGCCACGGCCCGGACACGTCCCAAGCACGGCCCAGATCTATATGTATAGACCTTATAACGATTTTGCTATATTTTTTAAGTGATTTAATCAAGCATTTACTTAGCTTTGTTTGACTAAACCTATTTTAATATCTATTAATAATAATAAGTACCTACACATTTATAAATACCAGGAGATGAAATTGACGATGGTCAACCGAATGTTTAGTTCTAACTAAATGCCCGAGTTCGGTATTAAATGAAAGGATTTATGGAGGACGATTTGTTATGTATGAAGGATGATTCATCTATAACAAATCGGTTAGGGATATTTTTGAATTTAAGTTTTTATCACCATAGTATAGTGAAATTGTAACAGTATTTCCACTATTAATATTAGCCACTCGTCACTAGTTATTCAAATATGCTTTGACAATGTGGTACAAGTAAATTAACGCTATGTCGTGCTTAGTCTTAAAACAATGGCTGCGGTGCTGTTGCTAAGGTATTTGCAGTTTCGGCACAACTTACTGTAATAAAGCTTGTGGTGTTTGGAGTGTGTGTTGAGCGATTGGACTCAAAATTATCTCAACATGTAACTCAAATTCAATACCTTATTGACACAAAATACCAAGATATTTTTACTAATAAAAATCGTACTAGTTAATATTATAAATGTCAATAGTTGTCCAGATGGATGGATATGACAATGTTTGTTACTCTTTTACGCAAAAACTACTGAACAGATTTTGACGAATCTTGGCGACATTGAAGCTTAGGTATACATCCAAATAATTCATAGGCTGTTTTAATTGTTTTAAGATATTATGAGAGTGTTTCAAAATAATGCAATAAAAGCTTAATTGACGATAATAAAAATCAGTGCCGCTTTGAAAGTAATAATATAAAAACTATGACCATAACAGGATAATTTAAAAAGTTGAGGTATAGTTGAGTATTTAATGGTATCTACACACCAAAGCCGCCGGCTTTTTGACAGCTGCCATTCGTATGACGTGAAGCCGCCAGCCTAGCCCGGCGGCATGCTGGCGGCTTTGGTGTGTAGATAGCATTAACAGCAATTTTAAATGAGTAAAATTTGCCTTACCAATTCTTAATTTAATTTTGTACACTTACCAAATGCTCTCCTAACTTACCCCACCTTCACGTCACCATATGCGGCCGAGGTACAATGTGCACCGACAGGTAAATGAACCTACTACCTGCGAGCGTGTACTCAGTAGTCTAGTCTATACACTCTATAGCAGCTAATTGGCTTGAAGTCTAGATTGTGATTAGGGTGCCTAATTTTCTACTCAACGATACACATCAATGTCTGTAGTATGAAAATTCAAAAACAATCTAAAAACAATCAAAAAAATCAAAACAATCTTTAAACAACAATCAACAATCTTTTTCTTTTCTTTTTTTCTGTCTTTTCTTTTTCTTTCTTTATTTCTTTTAATCTTTTTCTTTTCTTTTCTATTCTTTTTTTCTTTTTTTCCTTTCTTTTTTTCTTTCTTCTTTTTTCCTTTTTTTTTTCTTTCTTTTTTTTTTTTTTTCTATTTTTTTCATTTTCTTTTTTTTATCTCTTGTAAACAATATTTTAGTATATAAAATTTTTGTTACAAAATGTCATAAAATGTTTACAAACATTTTTGTCTACTAAAAGTTTGTGGGAATGTGGGAGCACCATTACTTTATACTAACTTTATAACGTAATGGTGCTTTTTACCCGACTACGGCAAAGCCAAAAGGAAGGGTAATGTTTTTTAGGTATTTAGGTAATTGAGTGGTTCGCTTCGTAGGTCGTAAGTTCGATTCTACAGACAAATATTGCTATGATGTACAGCGATGTTTGTTTTGAGTCTAGGTGTATGTGTGTATATGTACTTATGTACTTAAAGTCAACTTTATAATAATGGAGATGATAACTACATTCGAAAATTAAAAAAATAATTAGTCCGTCTTTTACGCTATTAAAAAATATTTGAAACACGTTTTTTACCTGATCAAATACATAAATAAATACAAAGATACAGAGCATCAAAGTTACGGAGTGGGGGGTATTGATGACACTCCTACGTAAAAATCGTACTAAGGTGTGATGAGCAACTTTAACCCAGTGTATCTGTGTCATTTTTAGTTTAAGAGAAAAAAGAAAAAATACATGTCGAATATTTTAAAATAATCTATGTGATGGACTAAAAACAATATTTTTGTCATCATGCCCATTGTCGTACAATATACGTACGTAAATAATAGTAAGCTTGACCTCGTTGAACACTGGCAGAAACTACAATGGTAGTAGCCATTTAAAAAAAATGTGGATACAACAATGATTTAAAAAAATAAGAATTGAGTCGCAGAATATACACTTACCACCTACCGTTGCGTCGTCAAAAAAAACAATAATAAATAATTTACTTATTTTATTTCATATTCTTATACTAATTATCTAATAAATAACGTAAAACTAATTAAAGCATTAACATTAATTTGCTAAATCTATTTCCATGTTTGGCTGATCACATTTTCTGAAACGTGGTTCGAGGAACTGGCACTGAAGGCTGGAAAGAAGAAAAAATAAGATTAGTATGTGTGCAAAGATAAATCAAATAGGTACCTAGATATTAAAGTAAAGGTGGGTCCACACAGAGCAAGCAGCGTCGCGCGGCAACTGTTTGGCCAGTTAAAAGAACTACCCCTAAGAACTACCCAACTCAATAGGATAGCGAGGTCTTCCCTGAGTTGCCAAACATCTGCCGCGCGAGGCTGCTCGCTCTGTTTGGATCCACCTTAAACGTATTTCGACAGCAAATACGTAGCACTTATGAAATATGTCGATGTTTTTGTTTCTAGATTCAAAAGGTACCAGTTTTCCCCAAACAAAAATCTAGCAAAAAACCCTCTTGGATTACTCTTTTCAAATAAAGTTAAAGTTTTATAAGTTCCCGTTTCACCACCTATAGATACAATTTAACTAACAGATAAACCTGTAACTAACAGATAAACCTATGTCTATTTCATAAAACATGACGATTTGGACAAAGGCAGGTATAAAATATCCGTTATACAGGGTGTAACAGAAAGGGTATATAAAGCCGAAACACAGCGATAGTCCTCATGAAACTGAACAACTTTCCCCAAGGAACATGTGTCGTAACTCGAAAAAAAAATTTCGCCTCCCCATACAAAATGCCCGATCAGCTGATCGAGTAAGTATGGGCGATGCAAAAATTTTTTTCGAGTTACGACCCATGTTCCTTGGGGAAAGTTGTTCAGTTTCATGAGGACTATCGCTGTGTTTCGGTTTTATATACCCTTTCTGTTACACCCTGTATAGATATATCTTTAGATGGTTTCGGGCCCTAAGTTTTATAAACACCCAGATACATATTTACTGATTAGGTAACTAATTTTACTGGTTGCTATTAAGTCTGCTTAGTGATTAGTCATTTATAAAAGTCCAAACTAACTTTAACAACGATGAATCATCAAAACAACTAATTTTAAGTTATACAGTAAAAGGTTAAGGTCGTGAACTGAATTATTTAATTATACAAAATTATAATTCGAATAATATAATTATTATTCGAATAATTGTGACGTCACGGTATAAAATCACAATTTGCCACCTTATGAATAAGCCATCTGGAAATATAAGACTATTTCGTCTCGTTTAAATCATTCTAATAGTATTTATTGTAATATTTATTTATTCATGAGCTTCAATATTTGTGCACCTGTTGTTGATTTAAGATATTTTAAAGGAAAAATTTAACAACCAAACTTATTAATTTTTTCCCGGTCTGTTCCTAATAATTCGATCAAAAACATTAACTATCTTCTAGATTAGTTTTCTATCCAGTACCTAAGACCCAGAACACACGGTGGAACGCAACTACAACGCAACTGAAACTGCTGAGCTTCATCGAAGTTTCTGCTATAGACTAGTAAAAACTACTACTTAATACAAAAGTAACTAGCAGTTTCAGTTGCGTTGCATTTGCGTTTCACCGCGCTTAATCATTCTCATGGGTTGATCGATAGGTTTCTAAAGCTCATTGCTACAGTGACTCAATGATTACTGATTCTTCTACTTTTCCTAACAAAATAAAATAACGTTATAGGCCGTTTCACGACTTGTAAATAAATATATTTTATACATGTCACGGTTTAAAACATCATGTCATGTTAATAAAATAGATATAGGGGTCATTCCATGAAAAACGCTAACGCAACATAATTTTCAAAATCACTGTTTTTTAATTAATATTAATGGGCACCTTTGCACCGGGAACGACCAGGGGGGGTTTATTTGATTAATTATAAGTTTTGACATTTGTATTTTATTATAATAATTTGTGTTGAGTAATAATAAATATCAATATGTAGATGTATTAAAATGTGTGTTAGGGTAATCTTAAAACCCCATATTTTAATGAAACAGTATTATTTTTTCAATAAGTTTTGAATATTTAATTTTATAACATAGGTTTATCTGTCATAGTGTATCAGATATAAGTTTTATCTGTTTCACCATATACAGATAAAATTTATCTGGCAGATATTTTATACCTATCTCGGTCTAAAACGGTCATGTTTTATGAAATGGACATAGGTTTATCTGGCAGTTAAATTTTATCTATAAACGGTTAGACTACTAAAGAGTTAAATAATTAAGTAAAATTAATTACCTTTACTGTAGTAAGTAGATGGTGCTCTGTACACGTTACTCGCAGCTGGGGCAGTGTGGATTACTGTACTTGAAACCGGGGCACTTGCGACTACAGTGTTCGATACTGGGGCACTTTCGTACACGGTGCTGGAAACCGGGGCGCTTCCGTAATAAGAGGTGGAAACCGGGGCGCTTCCGTAATAAGAGGTGGAGACGGGGGCGCTTCCGTAATACGAACTCGAAACCGGGGCACTTACGACAGAGCTGGTAACAGCAGGGGCAACTACGCTACTAACTGGGGCGTTATAGCCATGTTCGTACACAGTGGTGTGTTGTGAAGGCCTTTCGTAATGGTAGTTGTACTCTACAGGGACTTTTACTGTATATCTTTCGTTTGAGGTAGTGTGGACTGTTGTTTTCACTGGAATGTATTCTGCTGCACCCACTGTTTGTGTCTGTAATTAAAGAAAGAAATTCATTAAGATAATTTTGTATGTAGTGCAAAGTTATTTTTTGGTAAATATATGTTTTGTGAATGTAGTGGAGAATAGTAGAAACTAGCAGATTTTCGTAACGTTTGAGAGGTAATTGCGTCGTTTGCGGTTTAATATTTGATATAAAAACCGTACAAAAATTGGGCGCAATCTAACACAGTTCACTGTAACCGCTAGTGCATAAAGAAAACTTACGGCTTACCGATATAGAGTACCTACTAATAGCACCTCCTTACTTTAGCATGAACTACTTAATCGTGCCTTTAAATAACCTAAAATCTACAAAAGTTTTTGACCTAAGTTAACCCAAAGCATGTCTAATATGCAAGTAAAACAACAACGTATTCAACCCCACAACAATATACGTATTTATGTGGCATATTCAGAAACCCACTCATGATACCGTCCACAGACACGTAATTAGTGACCAAGCACTCCGAATGCCACTAGAACAGGGTTTCTCAAAGTGGAAAATATCGTCCGTTTGAGGCCGGTTTTTCAAGTTCAAAATGAAAATTGATTTTGAAATTCGAAGACGTATCAATCCGTATTTAATTGCCATAAAGTTCTTTTTTAAATCTTCAAGTGGTGCAAAGATATTACAATTTTCATCTTAGGGAGTCAATTTGAAAAAACTGTAAAGCCCTTAATGTAATATATATTTCTTGAGAATATATGAAGATAAGGTTACTTGCCACTTCGGTAAGTGATTGATTGTGAAGTAGACCCTAAAAAAGCCTCATTTATTATTTTGCCTTTCTTTATCTTTAAAAACAATTCAGCCAGTACTTTTTAACTTTTATATAAAGTTTACATGTATCAGTTATTTTTAGGAAGGGGGTCTTCCATTAAAATTGTTTGGCAACCCCTGCTCTACCATATAGTTCTCATGCAAATTCATAATTAGTTACTAAGTGATGGTGTATAACGTTGCAGGTCAGTTTGAAACTAGTTAAATTTTAATAATACAGATTTGTAATTTCATCCTTAAATCAATTAAAATGCTCAAGCTAGTACTAAGAAAATAATTTTGACACTTTGATTACTACTTAGCCATGCATGATTTATTTAATCAAATTAAATACCTTCGCGAACAAAAACAAATAAAATGAATTGAGAAAAACAAATATTTTACTTGTTACGTAATCTGCTTAAGATTGTTTAACAATTATTTACCTACGCTATTCCTAAATAATGTAGTGTAGGTACCTAAATTACTAGCTTCATAAGTGCGTACGTACATATTTACCAAATATTAACATAACCCATACTAATATTGTGAATGAAAAATTGTGTGTCCGTTTTGTCCATCTTCTTCTAAAACATGGCGACTAATTGGCGTGATTTTTAAATTGGAGCTAGTTAAAGGATTAGAGAGTAACTTAGGCTAAGTACTAAAGTAAAAAGTACTTACTACACTAAGTTATTAGTAGTTAAGTACGTATTCTCTAATAATATAAATGGACTCACCGTATAGGATCCAATAACATGAGGTTGAGGAACAGCAGGCTGAGAAACCACAGTTTGATGCACCACTGGAGCTGGATGGGAAACAACCGTCTCATGGACTACCGGTGCAGGGTGGGATACGACAGTCTCATGAATTACTGGAGAGCTGTAAACCGGGGCGGATTGGGTGTAAATCTGGGCGGATTGGGTGTAAATTGGGGCGGATTGGGTATAAATCGGGGCGGTTTCCGTATAAATCGGTCGGGAGTAAGCTGGTGATGAGATGAATGAGTGGCCCCGTCTTCTGCACAGTGGGCAGGGTTTTGGGCTTGGTGCAGCTTCGGTAAGTGCTAATGCCGCGAGTAATATTGCCTGAAAAAATTGAGCATTTGTAATTATTTTTCTACATTTTTAAGCTTACTTGGTAGGTACTAATATTCTTATAACGTTCTGAATTTTATACTGGTATTATTATTGCATTATAATCTTAATATAATATCTTTAAGTATCTCTATTACATGATCTTATTATTAATTGAAAGATATTATGTTTCTTTAACTGCATAAATACAACTCCATATCTATCAAATTAATCACATCATTACAATTATTTGATAATACGTATTTACTAATTTAAAAGTTAAGAGTGATAATAATATAATCTCTATTATAATTATCTATATCTCTTTCGCGTACTCTTATTATTAATTATAAAATGTTGTATTTCCTAAATTGCAGAAATACAATACAATTTCATATAATATCAAATGAAACACGTAATTATAATTATTTGTATTATTAATTTAAAATGTAATTGTATCTAACAGTAAAAACTAATCCACAGCAAAAACTCACCACGTAACCTTTCATGATTATCGTAAATTTAATAAAAAAAACTTCACAAACACAACCACTAACAACAGTTATTCAAACTGATCTATCCAGAATGCGAATCTTGACCAGCCTTATATACGTACGAAAAAAAGTCCATTTTAAAATGGGCTAGCCCAATTTAATTAATTCAAACGTCGAAAGATCGAACTCAAACAGGATCTATTTAAATTGACAACAAACAAAACAGTTGGCATACCGAGATGATAAAGATTTCGGGTTCTTTTAAGCATTTTTACGTGTTTAAAACTTTTAGGACATCCTGCTAATATTTTACGGCAAAAACATGTGTGAGAGGATGTTTATTATCCTTTCACGCAAAAACTATCGAACAGATTTTAATGAAACTTTTCAATATTGTAGTTTACACATTAGAAAATATAAGGTAATATAATTTTAAGACAAGTCATGATTATTTTCCAAGATATGACAATAAATACGTACGAAGTCACAGGCAGCCTTTAGTTAGGGGATAAAAATGCGAAAAAATATTTTGTACAGAACCACCGTTATAAAATACTACACTGTTCTTGACCGCTCGTAAAACATTCCTATTTGTGCACAGTCATCTCTTTTTCCAAGTCAAAGATCCTCAAAGTCACTAGTGACCACAAAAATATCTTGGTTCAGTAGGTATTTATTTTTATTATTTCACATAAATTCTATTTATTTTTTTATTTAACACATGGTCGACTTAAAATTTTGCCATTAAAGCCCAATAACCGAGCCAATAACCTAAGAAGTCACCTTGTCATAAATAAAAAGAAAAATACACGAAAAAGGTAGATAATAACCTTTAGTAAAAGAAGGTATAAAATATGCTTTAGATTAAAAATTTAGTTTATTTTTACTCGACACGAAACTCGGCAAATTTTGGGATTTCCAATTTTTAATCTTAATAACTTTCAAGTTAGTAATAAATGTGATACTTAATTAAATAAAATAAAATAAAAACTATTTATTTCGGACAACATAATCCATAGTGTGTTAGTAGCAAACCTTAAAAACTACGTTAGTAATTTATAACTAAAACAGATAAGCACTTCTTTATCATAGCGCCGACCAGTGGACAATTTCCACTGTCGGCTATCGCACTGAGCACACTGTTGCTGCTGGCGCGCACTCTGTGCAGCATGGACGCAGTTTTTTTGCGCATGATGGCTTCGAAACCATCAACGTCTGCCAGCGCAAACATTGCTGAAGCGCTACAGAATCGCGGCAGCCGCAACAGCGCCCTGAACGCGTTATTATATTGAATACGAAGGGCATTGTAGGCTTTTTTGGTATAATTGACCCATAGACTGCTAGAATAAAAAGACGTGCAGTACGCTTTAAAAAGCGTTATTTTAACTTCATCTGTGCAACGTCCAAATCTGTGGGCCAACATATTTGCTCTGACCGACAATGCCCTACGCTCCCTTTCAATATCATCATCGTCCTTAAGACTTTCAGTAACAACGTGTCCAAGATAATTAAACGTACTAACTCTAATTATATAAATAAATTAAAATGAGAACAAGAATTTTTATATTTACGTTGTTTGATTTTCGACATAGAACAACAACTATACAGCTTACATGCTAATACGTAAGTAGATAGATATGTGGATAGATTAAAAAATCTTTTCATTATTTTCTTCTTTTATTGGAAAATTCTCATTACAGCTCCGCTATCATCTTATTGTTATCTTGTTGCTAGGATACGCATAACTCACAAAACCATAGCATGCATCCCTTTCACTCATCCATAACTTCCGATTCCCACAGATATATAGGTAGATAGATGGAAAGACAGATAAATTGATACATAAATAGATAGATAGATTAAGTACCTATAACTGAATAGATTTAATAGTTCTTAAAATGTCTTCCTTAATAAGTTAGTAACAAATTATTCAAAAAACCGCTAGTTTCTCAGCAATAAATCACTGTTAACGGTTTCCAATTCATCGAGTAACCCTAAAAACGACATTGAACTTGAGAATATATAACGAACTAGAAAATAAAGAAAGCATCGACCCTAGTTATGCAAAGTTGCGTCACTGTTACGGAATTTATAATGTTATTTCACATAAATATTATTAACATAACACAAAGTTGACTTCCAGAGCTATTTTATAAGGTTTTTTCCTTATTAAGTTGCTATTTTCGATAAAAATAACTTGAAAAAAAGATGTTTTGGAAAGATTTCCAGTGTTGTGATAAAAACAACACGACACTCTCGAGAGCTAAATTTAGATATTAAGTAATAAGAAATTAATAAATTAACTATATTTGGCAGCTATTTACTTACACAATATTTTTTTCGTTCATGATGGTTTAGACATGTAGAAATTTTATTTTGTTGTTCTATATTTCTGACACATTCATGTGTAATTTTGGGTTATTTATTTATTGTTTATGCGAAACAAACAGATACTTAGCAATTACAAACAACTTAAATATTTCACTTTTAAACCTACAGTTTCCACTAATAGTTTTCATTATAATAATATAAATAGTTGCAAACTGCTTAAGTAGTTACCAATGAATAAATCTTTATTGAGTTTGAGTTTGAAAGAATGAACAAAATGAGATAACCGAAAGAGATATACGAGGCAAAGTGGTTAGAAATGTAGAGAGGGTAAGGCCAAGACAAACGTACCACAATCAAATCGAGGACTTAAAAAAAACAGGCATAGGTACCCTAAACTTAATACCTAACCTCATATGCCCTTAGTTTAAAAACCATTGAGCAAATCTAACAGTTCTTGTTCATTGACCAATTACTCATTGTATACTGTAGTATACCTACATATTAAGACCATAGCCCCCGTAACATGTACGAGAATACGGGGCTGTTAAACCTACAGATAAAATTTACCTGACAGATAAACCTATGTCTATTTCATAAAACACGACGTTTTAAACAGAGACAGGTATAAAATATCTGTTAGTAAAGTTTTATATTCTGTGGATGGTGAATCAGTCCTTAAGTGCCAGTTTCACAATAAACGCATAAAATTCAACTGACAGTGAAACATATTTGTTTATTTATTCATAGCAAAACATTTTTTACATATTAATTATAATGTAATTTTCAATTATCCAAATTTTTTTTGTCGCTCTGCTAGGGCGTGTCCCAACGCAGTGATTCATAGGAGGATCCTGAAAATCAGCATTAATGCTGAGGATTTTTCTCCTTTTCCTCAAACTATGTATGGTTAAGTCATAAGTTTTATTATTAATACTATAGGTATAAAGTAAAGTAAAGTAAAGTAAATATTTATTTCCAGTCCAATATAAATGTGAGTACAGGAACAAAATAAAATTAACAAAATTAAACACAAAACAAATATTAAAATAAAAAAGGAACTTAAAACATAGAATCTTAAAACTAAACATAATAATAGAACGGAGAAACAAGAATGAGAAAGAAGGTAGGTATGGACTGGAAAATGGTCTCCACTCAGCATAGTGTCATGTCAATGGATGCCAGAGACATGACGCTGATTTTCAGTGGAGCCAGAGAAGGGAGAAAGAGAGAATGATAGGATAGGAGATAGGAATGAATAAAATAGATTTGCAGTAACAGGCATATGTATGAAATTAATGGCGTAGATGCTAGTTTGTATGTAGGTATGTATGTATAGAAATATGTACTTATATATAATTTATTTATTTAGGTATTATATAGGTTTTTAGGTAATTTAAGTATGTATAGGTAGGTAGTGTATTTTATAAGTGTAGATAGGTATGTACCCGTAGAAAATGTAAATATGTTGTCTTAGCGGCTTAATTTGGGTTTTGATTATTTAGTAAGTGTAGTTTTAGTTTTTTCTTAAATGTATAAAGTGATTTGCAAGTTCTGATTGGCGGTGGAAGGTTATTCCAGCACTTTGTTGCCGTATAGCGAAAACTGCCACGAAAAGCAGCTGAGGCGTGTTGTTGTCCAACAAGACGGGGAGCTTCTCTAACTTGCATCCGAGAGAAAGTAAGTTTTTCAAATAAATAGGGAGGGTGTCTGTGATTAATTATTCCGAAGAGAAGGCAGGCAAAGTGATAGATACGGCGATTAGACATATTCAAAAGGTTATTATTATTAAGATATGGAGTAATATGGGATCTACGTGAAATAGGGAAACAAAATCTAGCACAAGCATTTTGTATACGTTGTATCAAGCGTTTTGAACGTACTAAGAGACATTCACCGTAGACAGTATCAGCATAGTTAAGTTTAGATAAGACAAGTGAATCACATAGCTTTAAACGCATATCAACAGATAGAAATTCCCTCATTTTGTATAATACCTTTAATCTATAAAAGCAATTACGTACTACTTCAGAGACATGATTTTCAAATTTAAGGGTACCATCTATAAGCACACCTAGGTTTCGTGCTTCTGTTACATATTCTATAATTTCGTTAGCAATTTTTATATCGGGATGACATAAATTAATTTTATCTATAATATTTTTAGTACCTAGAACCATGAACTTAGATTTGGAAGGGTTGAGCACTAAGCTATTTTCGCTAGACCACTGATTAATTGCATGTAAATCCTCATTTATCTTATTTACAGTAGTTGCAGTATCCTTCGGTTTACACGAGATATATAACTGGAGGTCGTCAGCATAGAGATGGCATTTACAATTTTTTATTTGATCTAAGAGATCAGAAATATAAATTATGAATAGGATTGGCCCAAGGACGGATCCTTGAGGAACTCCTCTTGTGACGGGGGCAGGATTGGACAACAGGGTAGATCCGTCAGCATTAGTGAGTTCTACTAACTGAGATCGGTCATAAAGATAGCTAGTGAACCATTTGACAGCATGAGAGTTTAAACCGTAGTAATTGAGTTTGGCTATAAGAAGCTGTGTATTAATTGTATCAAATGCGCGTGAGAAATCCAGTAGAGCCATTATCGTACCTTCACCCTTGTCTTGATCAGTCAGTATATCGTCAATCACATTCATGAGAGCTGTACTGGTACTATACCCGTGTCTGAAGCCAGACTGAAATTTAGATAAAATATTGTTTTTTTTCAAGGAATTTAGTTAATTGTAATGCTACTATTTTTTCAATGATTTTGGATAACAATGGTAAAATACTAATGGGTCTAAGATCTTTATAATCAGTAGGATCTGTGTTTTTAGGTAAAGGTTTAACAATAGCTACTTTCCATAAATCGGAGAAAACACCTGTGGTGATGGACTGGTTTATTATAGCTGTAATGATATCTAGAGTGGTAGGAAGAGTGAGTTTAATCATGGCCAGCGATATTCCGTCAATTCCTCGAGCATTAGTTTTTATAGATTTAATAACGTTCTCAATTAGTGTACTGTTGACAGGTTCTAACTGAAACACCGCGGAACAATAGCGCTGAGACTCAAAATAAGACATTTGTGAGAGATTAAAAACAGCCTTGCCAGGAACATCTAAAAAATGAGAGTTAATACGATCAGGGTCATTGATATGAATGGGAAGTTCAGTATTCTTTGTACGAAAGTTAGCAATATTTCTTTTTATATTTTTCCACAAGGCTTTTGGATCGTTCGAATTGTTGTTTATACATTTTTCAAAATAGGCAGCCTTTTCACTATGAAGAGCCGAAACAACAACACCTTTCAGGTCCTTATAGAATTTTTTATGGACTTCTAGTTTAGTACTTTGGTATTTAGCATATGCCTCATTTCTTTTACTTATCATCCGCCTAACGGTAGGGGTTATCCAAGGATGCATTTTCTCTTTAATGACAGATGTTTTTATGGGTGCAAACTTATCAAACAAGCTGATGATTTGTGCGTTAAATGCAGTTACCGAGTCATTAATGTTGTCACGTAAAATACCACACCAATCAATCGAATCAACTTCTGAGTAAAAGCTGTTGAAATCAATATCTAGTAGAGGACGGTATTTAATTATTTGAGGTGGGATATTATCCCTCTTAACATTGAGTGTACATTTTATGAACGCATGCTTACTGAGGTCTGGTACATAGTTAACCGAAACTGATACTATGGGGGCATTGGAACAAATGAGGTCAATTAAAGTTTCACTATGTTCTGTAAAATGGGTGGGTTTACTAACAAATTGCGTCAAATTTAAACATTGTAAGAATTCTAACAGTTTTTTCGCCTCTACACTTTCAATATTTAAATAATTTATGTTAAAGTCTCCGACTAATACTATTTTATCAAACGCTCCAAAAGAAGATATCGAACTGGTTATGGAGTCCAAAAAGAGGTCGACGTTAAGCCATGGTGGGCGATACGCGGTCCCAACGATGATTTTGAGTCCATTTAATTTAAGAGAGAGCCACATTTGATCGACTGTAGGCGCGGGAGGGTGCTGCAGCGTGCGCGCGGTGACGCCGCGGCGCAGGTAGAAGCCCACGCCGCCGCCGCGGGAGCGCGCCGACGCGCCCGCCGCGCGCGGCACGTGGCGCAGCCGGTAGCCGGCCGGCCGCGGGGCGCGCGCCTCCTGGCCCGCCTGCAGCCAGGTCTCATTGATGGCCATTATGTCTACCGAGTGACACTCCATAGCCACGAGAAACTCGTCGTGACGAGTACCTAATGATCCGGGATTTAGTAAGCCAATAGAGATGTTTTTAGTTTTAATGGGGAATTGTATAATATACGAATATATTATTTGAGAGTATTTAGAGTTAGTCAGGAAGAATCTTAGAATGGTTAGATGCCGCAGATCATTTGTTTCGTGTAGTTCACTGATACGCAAATAGTTGTAGGTGTTTTGGAGGTAGTGATTTGATGTCAAAGAGTCTATGTGTGAAATGTCTGTTTTTATAATTGTACTAAAAAGAAATAATGTATTAAAGCTTGGTACGTGAAGGTTAAAGTTAACTCTATAAATTAACATATCTGAATCTGAATCTCATTTACACTGTACATTTTTTGATGAATAACGTTCTTTTATTATTATTATTATTTATTATTATTTATAATTCTTAATCTTTGCTACTTAATAATAATAATTATTAAAAAAAGAAAACACATATAGAGAAAATAATACCCAATACTACACAAAACTACATAAAATTTACTAATGAGTAGAATATATATTAACATAAGTATGTCTGTTACATAAAGCATGACGTTATAGACATAGACAGAAACAAAATATCTGTCAGATAAATGTTATCTGAAGATGGTGAAATGGATACTAAAATTTATCTGACAGATATTTTATAAGTATCTGTCTCTGTCTAAAACGTCATGTTTTTTGAAATAGACATAGGTTTATCTGTCAGATAAATGTTATCTGAAGATGGTGAAATGGATACTAAAATTTATCTGACAGATATTTTATAAGTATCTGTCTCTGTCTAAAACGTCATGTTTTTTGAAATAGACATAGGTTTATCTGTCAGATAAATGTTATCTGAAGATGGTGAAATGGATACTAAAATTTATCTGACAGATATTTTATAAGTATCTGTCTCTGTCTAAAACGTCATGTTTTTTGAAATAGACATAGGTTTATCTGTCAGATAAATGTTATCTGAAGATGGTGAAATGGATACTAAAATTTATCTGACAGATATTTTATAAGTATCTGTCTCTGTCTAAAACGTCATGTTTTTTGAAATAGACATAGGTTTATCTGTCAGATAAATGTTATCTGAAGATGGTGAAATGGATACTAAAATTTATCTGACAGATATTTTATAAGTATCTGTCTCTGTCTAAAACGTCATGTTTTTTGAAATAGACATAGGTTTATCTGTCAGATAAATGTTATCTGAAGATGGTGAAATGGATACTAAAATTTATCTGACAGATATTTTATAAGTATCTGTCTCTGTCTAAAACGTCATGTTTTTTGAAATAGACATAGGTTTATCTGTCAGATAAATGTTATCTGAAGATGGTGAAATGGATACTAAAATTTATCTGACAGATATTTTATAAGTATCTGTCTCTGTCTAAAACGTCATGTTTTTTGAAATAGACATAGGTTTATCTGTCAGATAAATGTTATCTTTAGATGGTGAAATGGATACTAAAATTTATCTGACAGATATTTTATAAGTATCTGTCTCTGTCTAAAACGTCATGTTTTTTGAAATAGACATAGGTTTATCTGTCAGATAAATGTTATCTTTAGATGGTGAAATGGATACTAAAATTTATCTGACAGATATTTTATAAGTATCTGTCTCTGTCTAAAACGTCATGTTTTTTGAAATAGACATAGGTTTATCTGTCAGATAAATGTTATCTTTAGATGGTGAAATGGATACTAAAATTTATCTGACAGATATTTTATAAGTATCTGTCTCTGTCTAAAACGTCATGTTTTTTGAAATAGACATAGGTTTATCTGTTAGTTAAATGTTATTACGTAGGGCCTACGTGTATGTAATATATTAACCAGTCCATTGATAGGGTGTTCCATGGGGTTAACAAGGGTGCCTCGAACTAGTTAGCCGTGTTGATTTAGGACTCTTCTGATTTATATTGGCATGTCGAAGGTTTGATCTGGATACGGTGGTGTAATGGGGTATGTATTTGTGTGGGATATTGCATATATTAGAGAGATTAAGGTACCATTCGACCCCTGTCGTGGGGATGGGGATGATGAGGGCTTGAGGGTTAGGGCGTTTTCAGACCTAGCGTTTCATCTACGCGCGTACACGCGCTCCAAAAAACAATTGAATACGCGTGTATAAAAGGTTAATCTGAAAACGCCCTTATTGTTTTAGTGTAATAAGTAATTAAATACACTCTTCACTCAAGTTGTATTTGATTGGATTATACAGTTTAGTAGTATTCATAGTGCTTCTACACTGGATGGAACATCTATCCATGTCCAGCTTTTCTAACCTCAGTTTGTTTATATCAAAGAGACTATTAAAAAAAGCTTTGCCTTAAGCTTTGAGTATAGAATATACAGGGTGTAACAGAAAGGGGGTATAACGCCGAAACAAAGCGATGGTCCTCATGAAACTGAACAACTTTTCCCAAGGAACATGGGTCGTAACTCGAAAAAAAAATTCGCCTCCCCATACAAAATGTCTGATCACCTGATCGAGTAAGTATGAGCAATGCAAAATTTTTTTTCGAGTTACGACCCATGTTCCTTGGGAAAAGTTGTTCAGTTTTATAAGGACTATTGCTGTGTTTTGGCATTATACCCCCTTTCTGTTACACCCTGTATAAGGAGGTGCCATACCGTCTGGATCTGCGTGCCTGGTCAGGCTACCTTTTTGTATGGAATTTGTTATCGTTTGACAGGTCAGGTCATCCACCAAGAAAACTATGAAAAACTGGCGCCAACCTTGGCACGCTGTCATAAACTTATTTGTATATGAAAAAAAAATGTGGCACCTTCTTATATATTCTATACTCAAAGGCCATAAGCAGCTTAGCCAACATTTCAGGTCACCCAACGCCCCACAGAAATATAACTAAAATTCAATTCTACTTAAACACACAGAATTCCTAGCGTGCCATCGCGAGTAGATTTTCCAAGACACAGGGAGGCATTCAGGCTTGCGCGTAAATCTCGCAGCGTGGAATGCGGACCTGTGTCGACGCCATGACAGTTCTGTAATTAGGTACCTACCCGAAAATGGCCGCTAAGAATTTCGCTAGTACATGACATGACAGTAGTTCGCTTGGAAAGTAGGGTGGGTATGTTTTTAGAGGTTTTGGGATAGTCACGGGATAGTACATAGTAATTAATTACCAACTTACAAAGTTGATCTTTTAGAATGAAATGATTTTTTTTCAAATACCTTGAAAATTTATAAGAAGTTATTTTTGTTTAGTAAAGATGAATAGCTTCGACGTATGAACCTATAACATTGGGATGGTGGGGTTTAGATTGTGATGTTTATATGTAAGAAAGTATCTACATAAAATAAGTGTGGTGGGAGACCCAGCCATTTTATCTTTAAGACAGTATTATTTCCACACCATAATAAACGTTTTATTAGAATAGTTGTAGATTCGAAAACAACATTTACATTTCAATCGAAATGTGGTTAATTGCTCACGCGAATTTTTTATTACAATAAATCATGTAGAAACTATTTTTATTGCTTTTAACATAATTATGTTATTCTATTTTTAAACTTAAGCCGGAGTTAGAAAAATGGTTGGTAAACAAATAAGAATGCGATGTTTGTATGTTTGTAAAATAGGATCGAATTTCGAAATAAATCGTTCAAAGAGATTTTTATCTTCATGGTCGTTTTAAGCAGGTTTTATTTGTATCAAACAAAAATGTCAAATGTGTTTTCGAAAAATGTTAATACAATTCGGAAAACGCTTATTTTTGTAGGATTATAGATATCCCACGCTCTTTTCAGTCAAAAAAACTACTTAAGTACGTACTTAGTTTCGCATTAAAATCTCATATTTTGTGTAAATGTAGTAAGTAAATATTTTATAGCACTCTAAAGAAAATTAAAATCTACGCCTCGAATAGAAAACCTCCTTTTTTTTCTTCGGTTAAATAAACAAAAT
This sequence comes from Anarsia innoxiella, assembly GCA_947563765.1. NCBI lineage: Eukaryota > Metazoa > Arthropoda > Insecta > Lepidoptera > Gelechiidae > Anarsia > Anarsia innoxiella. The sequence continues at coordinate 8,365,472 of OX387406.1, forward strand.
TAAACACAAAAACCTACTTACATCTAGACACATTAGTAAAAGGCCATAGTCACCCTACAATGACTTGCTCGACAAGACGTAGAAGGGAATATCGGGTGGTATCCGTTAATAGTTCCCAGATTCTGTAGCACCTTTGTTTTGCGGCTATCTAGGTTAATTTTCATTTGAAACTCCGCAGACTTTCAAGTAGTTTCGATGTTCGCAACATCTCCATAAATGTGCTATAACTAGGTCACTTCGGAAACTACTTTAAGTGTCATTTAAACGTCGAACTGGCGTTCTTTTGTTTTTGTTGGCTTTTGTTTTTTATTATTTAAAAAAGGAAGACGGAAAATGGAGGATTTATTATTAGAGTAAAGTGCTGTGGTCTTTTGAAATGGGATGAGCAAAGTGCGAGACTTTAGCTAATTTAAAAATATTATGCGCCACTGAGCAGGAAAGACTATGTAGATGGCTGCTTCTGCTAAACTAAAAAAGTATTTCATTTCTATTTTATTAATAAACAATTAAAATGAATAACAAACAACAAACTAACCTCAAATTGAAATATGGAAATGCAAAATAAAGAGCATAAATATTCAACGATGTATTTTGCTAAATCGTTAGATATTTTCCAAAGGACCACGTTAAGAACCACGTGACGATGATTTGACTAAAAACCCGTTGCACAAAAAGTCATTTAGCTAATGCTCCATTACACCTATAGCTGTCACAATCGTTATCAAAAATCTGAGTAAGACAGCACGATGTTTAATGGCTGATTAACTTAATAAGACTTTTATGGGCATAAATTAGACCTTTATACCGATAAAAACATATTTTTACCGAAAAAGAGTACCGTTATTGGTTTTATAGATAGAAATTGGGAATCCCATTAAAATAGACTATTCTTTACATTACGTCATTTCTTGTTGTGATCGTCCAAAGTCACATTTAGGTAGATATAACATTTTATTTTTATTTAAATTAGATCGAAAGATGATAAAAATACCAAAAAAAATTACGTCGATGTTTATAGACGCTTTGGAATTTATTTATGTCGTAGATGTAGCTAAAATTGTTGCAAAAACTAAATTCTACTAATAATACTAAATGTATTGTTAATTATACCGATGGATGGATGGATGTGAAGTCTTCCACACAAAAACAACTGAACACATTTTTAATTAAAGATTACCTACTTACAACATTGAAGCTTGCATACCAGAATAATACATCAATGGCTATATTAAGATTAGTAGTGTGTGTGTGTGTGGATTGAGTATCCAAGATAAGACGGTAAATCTGTACGAAGTCGTAAGGAGCCTCTACTACTACTACTACTTATTTAAGACCTTAGCTCTTGTCGGTAGAGCCTCTTCCATACCTCCCTATTTTCTGCCTTCTTTTTAACATCTTGATACGACATGACACCCGCCTTTTCCTTCACCTGTTCTAAGAACGTCCGTCTGGGTCTTCCTCTCTTCCTTTTCCCTTCAATTTTTCCTTCTATGATGTTTTTTATAAAGGAATCATGTCGTATCAAATGTCCTAGCATCTTTCCTCTTCTGTTCTCAATAGATTTTAGTAAACTTCTCTTTTCTCCCACAATCTGTAATACCTCCTTATTTCTCTTCTTTTCAGTCCAACTTATCCTCTCCATTCTTCGCCAACACCACATCTCAAATGCCTCCAGTCTTTCTATATCCTTTTTATTCATTGTCCACGTTTCGCTGCCATATAGAGCGATACTCCAGATATACACCTTTATAAGCTTTTTTCGGATTGTTCTTGCTATGCGGGCTTTGAAAATCCTTTAGTACTTACCTACAATATAAATATAAACCCGAAATATAACGGACTATTAGGTTTCAGGACCCTAGTTAGGTACGTACACACTTCACGCCTAAATTCCAACGGAAAAAGAGACCTCCAAAAACATAACCAATTGTAAATCAAATGGAAAAGAGCAATTGTTGCGTGAAAACAAAAACTCAGCTTATGACTCAATCTCCCTGAGGGGCCGGTATAATTTCATCAGTGCGAACTCCACACGAGTGATAATCTGGTCTGTATGGGGTTGCATCGTGATAAGAGATGGCGATCAGTAGTATTACCAGTTATGGCGCGGATTCTTTAGCGAGCTGATCAGAAACGAGGTTCTAATGTGTACGCGTGTTATGATATCTACACACCAAAGCCGCCGACATGCCGCTGGGCTAGGATGGCGGCTTTATGTCATACGAATAACATCTGTCAAAAAAGCCGCCGGCTTTGGTGTGTAGACAGCATTACAGTTACCCTTTGATACGCGGTAAAAACTGACAATCGGCGGTCGACTCGCTGCGAGCCGCACGCCAAACTGTGTAGGCACACTTTTTTTTAATTACAGTGCATGCAATAATTAAGGTTGCAGCTCGCTTCCTTTATTTTAAGACCCCGTAGATAATAAGTATATGGAACAAGTAACGAAAAGAGCCAGTCATGTCGTATCAAGAAGTGAAGAGGAAAATAGAGGACAGAACGGAATGGAAGAAGCTCCACCGACAGGAGGGAGGCTTTTAAATACTTAATTAATAATAATAAAGTATTGTTTTCTATCATCACAAAGGTTTTCTATAGTTAATACAATGTTATTAGAGTAATGTAGCCAAACTAAAATTTTTGTTACGAAGATAAAGAGTTTTCCCTTGTAAGAACTGGCGTCCATACTGGATCCGAAATACCTGTGTTGAGGATAAGAATTGATGATGATAATGATGATCCTCGCTAGTTACTCGCTCCCTCTCATCACTATACCCTCACCCGCCGACGTGCAATGCGTGATCAGAAACATTATAAGCCACACTAGTTGTAGCACCACGCGATGCCTGCATTTCCTCCCTTCCTATCCTATTTCACGGCACGAAACCTGGACTCCGGAGAAAATAAACAAAACGTTATTTATTGGTTGCTAAGGGATATTTTGAAAATGCTAGTGCGCTTTTTGGTAATCGTTTATTGATGGTGTTTGGAAAATGTAAAGGAAGAGTAACCTTTGCATCATAGTAAGTGAAAATAAATTTTCTCTACATTGATGGGGAAGAGACAGAGACTACTTATTTGAGAAAGTATCTTAATTACATTGGGCTATAATAAAACCCACTACAAAAATTTAATTCTTAAAATTCCATTGCCTTATTAGGTTTAGCAAGAAATTTTAAGTGAAATACAAAATAGTATTAATTAAAGTTAATAAAATAAAATAAAAATTAATTTATACAACCAGTTAAAAATCGTGTAATTTCGATGAATTTAGTGATTGTCATATATCCGGTAATAGACTTCCCTTCCACATAGTCTAATATACAAAGTATAGTAGAATATTAAATTCTATATAGTGTAATAGGACATTAAAAAGATGATGAGACTAAACACCCAACACAGAAGCCCGACAAATCTTATAATAAATCCGCAAGTGTTAGAAATTGGCTCTAGACTTGTTTAATTCAATAGATAGAGCAGTGTTTTTAAAACTGTGGGTCGCGACCGCCAGGGGGGTTGCGAATCCCTACTCGGGGGGTCGCCAGCAAATAGAAATCCTCAACTAAGTAAAATCAAAACCCAATTTCTGTGATTAACCAACTGACCTTGTACTTACTATCATAACCCTCGCGGTTTTTTGCAGAATTAAAGTCGTAATCTTGACGAATAGTGTATGTAAGTATAGGTCGCGCCACGTAAAATGAACCCTAGCTGACAGATGCGAATTAGACGATTTTTGAGTCTGACGTTTAACATTTGTTTTAAAATACCATCGCGCACAAAAGTGTTTAATAACAGTCATGGTTTTAAGCACAAACGAAAGAAAAATATTATTAGTAGTATTAGTAACGTGGAATATAAATTAAAAAAATACACAACTATCAATCAATATTGGATTTAGTGTAAAATGTGTAAAAATGAAAAATATTCGAAAATTTTAAAAAAACATATTGTTCTTCCATTAAGTCTTCATGGGTGGCGCGAAAACCAGATGAGGACGCGGTGTTGATGCCAGAAGTGGCCATTTTATTATCATCGTTGTCGTCACTTTCATAACCTTTGGAATCAGAATCATCATCATCCCCTACGTATAATCTATAAGTCAACATACGTAACCGCGTGCGAAAGACTCTTACAAGAATGAAACGATAAATAGCCCTAATACTTTCGAGCGTAAGTGTACCCATGCGCGAAAACGTGATTTTCATTTGTTTCTAAAGTTCTTTTTACGTGGCGCGACCTATACCAATGGGGATGATGACTACATTCAAAAATTCAAAAAGTAATTAGTCCGACTTTTAGGCTATTAAAAAATATATTTTTTACCTGATCAAATACATAAATAAATACAAAGATACAGAGCATCAAAGTTACGGAGTGGGGGGTATTGACGTCACTCCTCGGTTAAAATCGTACTGATGGACTAAAAATTTTTTTTAATCATCATGCTCCTAAAATGGGGTCGCCAAAATTTTTCAACGAACCAACAACAACAAGATTCGAAAAAGTTTGAAAACCACTGCAATAGAGTGTCTGATAGATATATGACGACTGAGCAAACAGTAACGGAGCATCAAGTGTAGCTCATTATCTAACCAACCAACGAAACTTTAAGCTGCAAGTTTCACCAATTCCATGTTATAGAGTTTGTTTTGCATTTGGGAGTTAGGTAAATGGAAGGGTTTTTAATAACTAGAAATCCTTCTGAGATTATCAAGTCTCTGTTTATACGTTTTTGTAGCCAATAGGCATGATGACTAAAATTTTTTTTTGTCCATCACATAGATTGTTTTCCTTTTTTCTCTTAAAACTAAAAGATACACTGGGTTAAAGTTGCTCGTGACGTCACGCCTCGGTACGGTTTTTACCTAGAAGTGACGTCAATACATAACTTTGATGCTCTGTATCTTTGTATTTATTTATGTATTTGATCAGGTAAAAAATTGTCTTCCAAATATTTTTAACAGCCTAAAAGACGGACTAATTTATTTTTTGAATTTTTGAATGTAGTCATCATCTCTACTGCTGCAGGGCTAGCACGCTAAGGCGCGACAGGCGCGAGAAGCTGTCAAAACGCGACACAGAGGCTTATTTGACACATCGTCGCGGGGACCCTAACACGATCCCGCGCGACCGATAAACTCTCGCGCGACCATATGTCAAATGTCGAGATAAAATCTCAATTTGACAGTTTCTCGCTTTTGGCTAGCACGGTATGTTTAAAAGCGACTCACGTTGTCGCTTTGTGACATTTAGACGCGAGATATTGTCGACCACCCTTGGAGAGCGCGAGTTGACCGCGACATAATCACCACGACGCAATTAAGCCCAAAAAATGGCATTATTTCTAATGGTTAATGAAGAAACCCAAGAGCGGAAGCTGCAGAGGCGTACCATAAGGGATTGCGCCGACCCCTTTCTTTTACCCGATGCGGAATTTCAAAAAAACTACCGGTAAATATTGTTGTACTACATCAAGATGTTTAGATCCGTTCCGTTATCTTAGGAGTAGTACCTATGTATCTAACTAGTAATATGTTTCATTTTACAGCATTAATAAAGATATGGCATTCTATTTAATTGAAAATCTTAAGGAGGATTTGTCTCCCCACAGGAATGATGGATTGCCAGTTTATATTAAGGTATGTTCTTTACATTAAACTGAATAAGTAGGTACATGTGCTTATAGGTACTATAAAACAAATGGCTAAGTAGTATATTATAGGTACTTGGTTAATAAATAATTAAGGGCTAACAATTTTAATTTATTATTGTTTCAGGTATTAACTGCCGTTAATTATTTGGCCTCTGGGGCCTATCAAAGGAAGGTGGGTCAAGACCATAATTTGGCAATCGCCCAAACCACTGTCAGCAAGTATTTGACGCAAGTTGTGGATGCCGTTAATGGAAGGTTAGTTTAGTATGAAAATGTCTCATGACAAGTTATACATAATAGGTAGGTATATTAAGTAGGTATACAAAGTTCATAACCTATGTATAATTTTCCTTACAGACTAAAATAGAGAGGCCGAGTCCACGATCAATTTATATTTAGACATTCGGTGGTGAGGGAAGAGTTGGTGCGACTGCAAAAAAATTACATTGGGGAATATTTTCTTCTGGGTATGTACCATTTAGAATATAATAAAACATTTTTATTTATATCTTGTTTATTAAAGATATATCAATTATGTTATGTAAAAGCAAATCAGTCTCCTCCTTACATACTATTACTAAACAACATTTTACAAACAAAACAAGTCATGGATAACATCTTTTAAAATAACTTATTTCAGGTGATTCTGGCTATGCATTAGCTCCATGGCTGATGACGCCTATTCTCCACGCTGCAGAAGGATCCCCAGAAGATAAATATACTTAATGGCATTGCCAAATGCGAAATGTTGTGGAGCGCACCAACGGGCATATAAAAGGGCCATTTCGATGTCTGGGCATTGATCAGAATCTTCATTATGCTCCTGCAAAAGCAGCCAACATTATGTACTGCACATGCACTATATATAGCATTTCAGGTCAGTAATTAAATGCCTTAAATTAAAATTTTAAAATATACCTACATTGATAAATACATTGTTATATCCATATCGTCTTTAGCAAGGTACATAATTTTCATTCTTTTTGCATTTATTTCAGAGTCCCCATAGAGAGTCCCAGTACAGATGAGCGTGTGGACCCAGAAGATGATAACTTGGAAGAGCAAGAGACTCGGACCATAACATTTCATTGCTTTCTGCCATAGTTTGCTGTAACAACTGCAAATAAAAAAACAACAACAATTATAAACCGCTAAAATAAATATTTGATTGATACACTCTTTTATAAACTACTCAAATAAATATTTGATTGATAAGTACCTCTAATATTTCATTGGTACGCTCTTGTTGTGCAATAAACTATTCTGCGTGACTACGGTCAGCCCTCCTAGCATGCCTCACACGCTGGGGAAGTGACGAGGGCCTGGGAGTGCGCTGGCCAGCATCAGTGTGTGGCTGACCAGCGCTGGTTCCCGGCTGTGGCTCTCCTCTATCTCCACGTACGCTGAAAACGCAAACACAATAAATAGCGTGTAATTTTAAAAGGTAATGTTTTTTTACATAGGTAACGTTTTAGATATGTGGTCATTTACTTACACTTTCCTCTTAATTGAGACTTCCATCATAAAATTCAGTTAAATTTCCAAATTAGATTTTTTGAATATAACAAAGTAACCTCCCTCTACAACAAGAATGTCAAGAATTCTAATTTTTAGTATTGTACTATTAAGATGTAAGAAAGAGATAGCACTATCTGACTTTGCTTATTATTCCTGCGTTTTGAAATTTAACTTGATGCAACAAACGTACGAAGTAAGCACACTGAACGAATGAACTAGTGCTGTATCTATCGACCAATTATCGACTCGTTGATTTTGTTGGTAGAAATTTTGGTAGAATTAATTTTTCTATCTATTGGCAACATCGTTTTGTCGCCGCGCGAATCTGGGTTTCAAGGTGTCAAATTATCTCGATTTGGATTACCGTGCTAAGCAAAGCGACATAAAGCGCGATTTTCTCGAGCTTCTCGCGTCGCGTCGCGTCGCTCGCTTTATTTAGCGTGCTAGCCCTGCTGGTGAAACGTATGGAAATGCGCAGTTAGTGAAAATAAGTGACCATCTGAACGACTTTTTAATTGGCCCCATTATACCTACTGTATCGATGACAAATGTTAGTAATGTCATCCATAAAGTATAATGCGGCCAATTTTAGAAGTATTTCAGAGGTCACTTTACCTACACTAGCAGACACATACCCTTGAATGTGTGATATCGTTGGATGCAGGTTGTATGAACCGGCTGGTAAATCATTCGAGAGGTCTAGCTTAGTAGTGGGCAGCTATAGGCTAAAATTAAGATGATGGAGCAATAGCTACTTGTTTTTATAGTCCTGTATTTCGCAACCATATCGTATCGTATTATTTTGTATTTTAATGTATAGTATAAATACAAATCTCTTCCAGCAAAACACAAATCCACGATCTGCGGTGGCCTGTTGATTAACAGAACTCGCTAAAGTTAATCCCTATTTGTTTTTACATCGTTACAGCGACTATTTTAACTAGTTCCCTGCAATTTGCAGCGCTCTTAACTCGGGATTTTCTTAATCTGTTTCTAAAGGAGTTATTCGCAAACAATGTTTAGTTTGGACAATGAATTTCAGTCGAGATTTAAGTCGATTGTAGCGCAAGCTTGTTTTGTCACGTCGTTATATTGTTATACTGTTTGTTTAATTGAAAGTTTGTAAAACAAGGAGACCGCGTATTTTTAAATATTTATGATACAATGTACATAGCCGTATAACACGTCGGAAATATCTGCGGACCTGGCTTGATGACGTCATGCAACTCGTACGTACTCGTCACGGTACTGGATAGGCGAAAACGTGGGAAGCGCAGGGGAAAGCGCATTCCAGCGAGGTCCGCAGATATTTCCGACGTGTTATACCTAAATTTAATGTAACTTTCATGGGCAGCGCATGCGGCAGTGCGTCTGCTTCCTACGCACGGGTCGCGGTTTCGATCCCCGCCGATTAAAAATATTTATGTGATGAGCATAAATGTTTGTTCCGTGTCAGGGTGTTATATATTTATCTATATATGTATATTTATCAGTCCCTGATACCCATAGTACATGATTTACCTGGTTTGGGGTCAGGTAACCGTGTGTGAAATGTCCCAAATATTTATTTATTTATGGGAATCAGTGTAGTTTCATAAGCTCTAGGTTATTTAAAGTTTTATAAAAAAATCAGTGATATATTCTCACATCCATGAATTAGCCTCCGTGGTATGTCTCTCTCCCATCGGGGTAGGCAGATACCGCTTCCCTCCACTAGCTAAGATCCAAACAGTCTTCCTTCGCCTCATCCACATTAACAAGTCGCCTGTTATAATGCCTCATATAGTGGGTTTAGGATACTCCTGACTTGGTCTTTCAACAATATGTATGTGTCACAGCCAAAGTGATTAATCCAGATATTATACATAATAACCAGCCATTATTCATAACAACTACTCAATTTCGTCAAAGTATTTAATGATTCAGAATTAATCACTTTAACCAGCTATTATAATATCTTTGACGGCTTGGATAAAGTAATAATACAAGAGGGCTAGGTAAAGATTAGTATAAAATTGTATTTCAATCTGCCTTTATGCCCCTGTAAATTGTACCTAATGTTTATCCCACCAAAATTCTGTAAAAAAAATGTAGATGGAGCTGTTTTTTTATCTCTAAAAAGTAATGAAATCTTGACAAGGGTGTGTTAGAAAATAAGATGTAGTATAGAGTTATAGAGACGATCAAGGTGTTATTTACTGAATATGAGATGTCAGGATTTAATTGATTTTAATATGAAATGTGTACCTAAAGTTACTTTATATTTGCAATGAAGCTATTGTATTGAAAATGTTACTAAGTAAAGGATTTTTATATTAAAGATGGAGGATTATTAGAGAAACAAGGAATACCATTAAATCAATATTGTATTGTCTTGTTAAGCAGCGATACAAAAGATAAACCACAGAACAAACGATAAATCACTAAAGTTATAATACAAATGGCCAACGCCCAATTATTTCTAGGAATATTCACAAAATACTTAACTTGTGTCCTGCAGGAAGATAGACGAACAAGAGAGCGGGAAGTAGGTATCTACCCGTATTTATAACCACCACTATAATATGGTCTGAGACCACCACACATTACACTGCGCTTCAGCCAATCACAGATTGACTTAGAGCCGCGAACATTTAAACACGTATAACTTATGTAACAAAAGACAGTATTTGTACTTAATCTAAACACTATAATTATTAACATAATTGTTGAAGTTCTTCTACAATAACTATCATGTTATTACGGTAGTATTTACTCAATAATCCTAATATGTAATTAGTCCATTAGACAATGCTGCCACCTGTGACATAACAAATAGCTACTGCGGATATAATATTGAAGTACATTTTAAAGTTCAACAATAGTTTAGTCTAGGTATTAAAACCTAAATACTTAGATTAATTAAATAGGTAATTACTCAAGTCTAAGTACGTTATTTAGTAGTCTCAATAACATTAATAATATAATTAAAAGGTATATCTTATCAGGTCAGGTACTGCCACCTGTGTCGTAGATGCGGAACTATTAAAAGAAATGGCCCTTGACCATGACTATCTTGGCTTTGACCTATAACCCGCCAAATTTTAAAATGAGATATTTACAGCATAATTTATTTTATAGTGTCTAGGTAATTCGACACTTAGGCTATGTTCCACACAATAACAGTAATTTATATAATTAATACAATTAATATGAACAAGTATTATGATAATCTATCTATTGATGATAAGTATAAAATGTAAATGACAATCAGACTTGCCAACACACTGTGAGCCAGTGTGTTGTATCATTATTGAAGCCTTATAATAAGCGAGAGGATGCTTCACCTAAAGGACTACGTTTTACAAGCTGAATTATCATGAAATTACAGTACTGAAGTACTTATATGACCATCATATTCTATCACGGCCATACTGACAGTACTTCGTCCTCGAAGTACGTACACACACACAAAAAAAAGCAAACATAAAATTAGAATGTTTTACAAAACAAAAAGAATATTATTCGTCTTATGTTCTAGCTTAATTAATAATAGTGTAAGTTGGTTTTACTGTGAGCTTTAAATACACATATTGTAGTCATTAGTTATGAAATATAATATACCTATTTACTTATTTAGAAGAAAAGTGTCAAAAGTGTCCTTCGCATAGTACCCAATGAAAAAGCAGTCAAAACAAGATTGGTATGTGCCAGATACATAGACATGTCAACCCGAATCACCCGCTGCGTATGAGATAGTTGACACCAAGTATAAGGCCGACCAGCGGATACCAAAAAAAAACAAATGATGCGTCTAGGGTATGTGCCCAATACATAGTCATGCCAACCCAAATCACCCGCTGCATATGAGATAATTGGCAGAAAGTAAGGGGCCGACCAGCGGATACCCAACATCGAAGAGGTACATACTTATCATTGGTACTTGCGAAATTGATGCATCTAGGGTATGTGCCCAATACATAGTCATGCCAACCCAAATCACCCGCTGCATATGAGATAATTGGCAGAAAGTAAGGGGCCGACCAGCGGATACCCAACATCGTAGAGGTACATACTTATCATTGACACATGCAAAATTTATTTATTTATCAGAACCGAAATGCTGACCGCTTTCAGCCACTGCCATAAAGGCAAGTCAGCATCATGTATGTGGTCCCCAGTGGTTAACCAAAATAAAAGATTACACTCGCACAGTATCTCAACTGGCCTCTCTTTTTAAAATAAAAACATCACCAAAGAAAAACTTAAATCTCACAATAAAATCCACTTTCAACCAGTTTAAAACAAAGTAACATCTCAGCTTTACTTATTATGAATTACACCTTCAATAGCAATGTTCCTCATTTCGGAAATAAATAATAGGTATTTATTTTTTTCTTAAATATATTTATTTCCAATATATAACGTTCAAATATGTATATCATGTGTAGTGTTTATGAAATGATATAAATAAATAATTGGACCAATTGCGAATTTTATCATTCGCCAATAAGATCAATTTGAAAATACTTACAAAATAAAATAATATTGACAATTCCGGCAAGTACAATCTGACAAGCTGTGAATGTGACCATTTGCTAATTATACCAATCGCGAAATGGAAACGTGGAATAAACAAATTGCGAATGGGATAGGACGCACCTAAAAGGTAATTAAAAATCCAGAATTACTAATAGCTGTGCCGATGGATGGATGGATTGGATATGAGGATGTTTGACGCAAAATCCACTAACAGATTTTGATGAAGCTGCAACATTTTAACTTATTCATCAGGATTCTCGGAAATTAATGTTATATAAAGATATCATATCATTATGTATGTATTTTATGTGATGATAAATTTGATGGAAGTCGCTGGAAGCCTCTGGTATCTCAATATATAATAAATTGCAAATATGTACTATGTAAATGCATAACTTTCATAAAAGATGTATTTAATATTGACCTTAAAAGAAAACATGCTAGTTGGACATTATGAGATATAGACATTTTGCGAATTGGGCATTTTATGTGTTGGGTCTTTTAGAAATTGGGCACTTCTAACTGGTCATTTTGAGAATTTGCAAATTAAACATTTTGCTAATTGAGCATTATGCTACCAAGCGAATACATAATATAACAGTTATTTATTATCCAAAAATAGCAATACACATACATATAATTATAGTGATCTAAAATTCGTTCGGCCAATCTGACTTCATTATAAATAATAAGTAGGTGCCTATTGATCTGCACAGCAATTCCCACATCTTGGGTCATCAATCAGATAAGGTAGCTTAGCTACAAATCTATACATATACATAAAAGGAAGTTGTGTTAGTTACACATTTTATAACTCAAGAACAGCTATACCAATTTTACTAATAATTGGTAGCTCCAAATAGTACCTACAGTAAAAATGCTTTTGTAAGCAAAGAGAGGCTATCAGAATGATGAAACTTATTCTTCCTTAGAAACCATTGAAGGATTAGTTTGTTAAGTTCCAAATAGTAAATGTGTTTATTTCATTGTTGTATGAGGAAAAGAGGCCTTTGCCCAGTAGTGGGACAAGAGTGGCTAAATAAGATAAGATAGGTAAGATATGTTGTAAAAAGAGAAACCACTTGAGACAGCAGATGAAAAGAAACAGGTAACTAAACATTAGGAAAAAGATTTAAAACTTCATTCAAATCTAGATTTTTAAAAAGTTAGGTACCTACTTGCACTAAACCATCCGACTACCTGTTTACCTATTTCATAAATTAGTGAATAAGCTAATGAAATAGACAATCTTAATATGGTTAAAAATAAAATAAAAGGTGTTTTCTCTAAATAAGAATAATTAACCTTTTGACGAATTTACAAGTTGATTGTTGATATCTAGGTTTTAAGTATACCTATACCTAGGTGTATAACACCTATTATATGATCTAAAAGACTTCCTTATTGTTAGAAGTTAAATATTATTTTAGCACATAGTTATGTCTTATAGTAGTGCTGTCTTGCTACATAATTGATAGGTATCACACTAACAGTATCACCCAATGGAATTTGCTTCAATTTTTAAGTGGTAGAACACAATAAGCAAACGCAAAAGTGTCTCGACCATGTCCTATTTGGGAAACTACAGATAACTATTTTTTGTGAAGTTTGTGAATTGTGTTTGTGAAGTTTTGTAAATGATATAGATAAGTAGGTAAATGCTAAGATGTCAGAAATACATTATAAATATAACACTGCTATTGAACAATGCCAGAAGGTATAATAGGGTACCTACCTAATTAATTATCCTAACATTAATTTATCCTATCCTTTATAGTCAACATTAGACAGAAACTTCTTTTGAAAAAAAAAAACTTAATAAATATGGTTCAGCTATTTTATCTAGTCGAACTAGATCTAGGTACATTAGAGACCTATCACAAATAGCCTGTACAATGATTTATAATCCAATGTTATCTATAATGGAGCAGATAAGTAATATAACTATAAAGTATTAAGTAACATTCCTACCTATCAATATTTATGATTTAAGTATCAAGCAGAAATCTTCTTTAAAATACAATAACACTCAGTACCTCGTAAAATCCGATGACGTTTTGATCTAATAATCCGTTCGGTGTCACAATCACAACCGGGAGAGCTGGTTATAAGTTACCAACTGCGTCGAATCACAGAGCTGGTAAGGGTCGAAGCTGCGATGTCTGGAACACTGCCGTCGCAAGTTTAGCCGCCGCGGACGACGGGTAGGTAGTTTAAGCCCCGTGACGGTAGGAAATCTGGGACTATGGCGTCGCATAGTTTGGGCCGTCGATGCCGAACATCGGTTGTCGTTTATTAAACAACCACGGGTGGGACTGCAACCGCCTTCAACGCTTGATGGTAGCTGCGCAGCACAAGGCGCCGCCGCCATATTGTGCACTGTTGTTGCTGCCACGATAGAGGTAATTTGCCGGCCACACCGTATGGCCGCCATCTTCTCCAGCTGCTGAATGAAAAATCTCTTGCCGGTCCAAGAGGCCGGCTGCTGAGCCGCAGTTGCTAGATGCACGTTGATAGCGTGAAGAGAAGTTACTTCGTTCCGCCGATAAATGGGAAATTCGAGTCGTCATCCTTGACGACTTTCCCAGAGCTTTGCCACGTCGCGACGTGTTTCTGAAACTTTCAATTGACAAAATTAGGCCTGATAGGTAATGGATTGAATCCCACTTCTGATGTTAGAAAATAAGATGTAGTATAGAGTTATAGAGACGATCAAGGTGTTATTTACTGAATATGAGATGTCAGGATTTAATTGATTTTAATATGAAATGTGTACCTAAAGTTACTTTATATTTGCAATGAAGCTATTGTATTGAAAATGTTACTAAGTAAAGGATTTTTATATTAAAGATGGAGGATTATTAGAGAAACAAGGAATACCATTAAATCAATATTGTATTGTCTTGTTAAGCAGCGATACAAAAGATAAACCACAGAACAAACGATAAATCACTAAAGTTATAATACAAATGGCCAACGCCCAATTATTTCTAGGAATATTCACAAAATACTTAACTTGTGTCCTGCAGGAAGATAGACGAACAAGAGAGCGGGAAGTAGGTATCTACCCGTATTTATAACCACCACTATAATATGGTCTGAGACCACCACACATTACACTGCGCTTCAGCCAATCACAGATTGACTTAGAGCCGCGAACATTTAAACACGTATAACTTATGTAACAAAAGACAGTATTTGTACTTAATCTAAACACTATAATTATTAACATAATTGTTGAAGTTCTTCTACAATAACTATCATGTTATTACGGTAGTATTTACTCAATAATCCTAATATGTAATTAGTCCATTAGACAATGCTGCCACCTGTGACATAACAAATAGCTACTGCGGATATAATATTGAAGTACATTTTAAAGTTCAACAATAGTTTAGTCTAGGTATTAAAACCTAAATACTTAGATTAATTAAATAGGTAATTACTCAAGTCTAAGTACGTTATTTAGTAGTCTCAATAACATTAATAATATAATTAAAAGGTATATCTTATCAGGTCAGGTACTGCCACCTGTGTCGTAGATGCGGAACTATTAAAAGAAATGGCCCTTGACCATGACTATCTTGGCTTTGACCTATAACCCGCCAAATTTTAAAATGAGATATTTACAGCATAATTTATTTTATAGTGTCTAGGTAATTCGACACTTAGGCTATGTTCCACACAATAACAGTAATTTATATAATTAATACAATTAATATGAACAAGTATTATGATAATCTATCTATTGATGATAAGTATAAAATGTAAATGACAATCAGACTTGCCAACACACTGTGAGCCAGTGTGTTGTATCATTATTGAAGCCTTATAATAAGCGAGAGGATGCTTCACCTAAAGGACTACGTTTTACAAGCTGAATTATCATGAAATTACAGTACTGAAGTACTTATATGACCATCATATTCTATCAGGTGCATATTACATTCCCAAAGGTTAGGTTTGGGTAAGTTATCTCGAAATATACTACAACCACTCCACCTAAATATGAAGTATACATAGCAAGATATAATTTCACCGTTGTACATAACATGTTTGCCAGTCGTGGCCCGTAAAAGGGCAGTTTACGCGTGATCCGGCAAACTTACCCGGTTACACGCGGTAAGGGTAGGACATAAATTACGGGAGATGATCCTGGTGTGGTTTTTGACCGTCTAAGAACCTTGGTAAGATGTCTTAAGGACGAAGTTTGGTTGGATTTTTTTTAGGTTTTGTAAGATTTAATTGATCATCTTAGCTTAAGCTTAAATCCTAGCTTGTTTTTGAACCCTGATAACTCTACATAAGTTCAATATTACTCTTTAGCATATGTAACGTATTTTAACGTATTTTCTGCTTTCTGAATAGAACTAGGTGGAAATCAATGAGTGAAGCTTTTGCCCAGCAGTGGACGAATGTTCGATATTGACTTTAAATTCTCTTTCTTGTATTTTGCCTGTTTTAGCATAAAGTGCTGTTTTTTTTTCATGTTTTTGTTTTGCTTTTGGTTCATTATTTTAATTTTGTCCTAAAAATTATCTTGAACTAGGAATAAATGACTTATTTAGATACTACTTAAGTACTAAATCTTGATGCTGGAGATTTTCTATGTAAATAGGTAACTGCTTAAATAAACCGACGACGACTACTGTTCTTTGTTTAAAGGTCTTTGGTGAGGTCTTGTTTCTCCAAACAAACACCAAAACTATTAATAGAAGCCCCCTGAAAACGGTTATACCCGGTTACCTATGCCCGTCACGACCGGCGATTTATCCGGACTATCATCCAAGGAAATGTTCGGAATTGTTCCGAATAGACACGAAGCCTTGTTCCGCCGCGCATCGCAAGTTATTTATTTTTTTGCTCGGCTTGTTCTTAGGTGGCTCATTTTGGCCTATGGATTGTTATGTTGGGAGGTCGATGACCGAAAATGTCCGTTTTATAGCGATTCTGTAAAAGAAATACTCAGAATTCTTTCAATTCGATTCACCTTTGTAAACAGTACCTATAGCTTAAATATATCTACTTATCTATCTATCCCTAAAATTTACATACCATAAATAGTGAAAAGTTAATAAATGCTACTATCATAATTATCACACATCTGTTACGCCTATTACCCATCGGGTTAGGCCAAGACTACTTCCCTCCACTTGCTACGATCCAAACACACCTAGTTCGCTTCATCCACATTCATCAGTCGCTTTGTACATGTACCTACATCAATTTAGAGTACTCTTGACTTGGCTTTTCATCGATTTAAATGAAAATACTCTAGCTAGATACATCCACTTTCATAAAACTAAATATTGTTAATATAAAAATTCCGTAGCAAATCCGCAACCCAGCAAGTTTAGTGACCCAGAGCTGAAATAAATAAAATATGATGTTGTCACAAACATAAAACGTGCTTTCTAAAGTCTTACCCCTCTTTTACTAGCGTCTTAGGGACGGTCGAGTACTGGACTCCATTGAATAATACATTCCACTGATCAATTTCTTATGAAGTTGGTGCTTAGGTATACGCTTCGAACTTGTTCCTGAAAGTGTAGGTACCTACAGTTATTAAAAAAAAGTTTCTAGTAAAGAAACGTACCTACTTGTATTTATGTAAAGTGTAGGGTATTTGCTTTTGTTGTAGCTTTTGGATTTGGTCTTGTGACGGCGGCGGTTAAAAAATAATCAACCGATTAAAATCCGTTTCCGACACAGGGCTACTTAGTGCAAATCGGGTATTTATATTGTGGGTAAGTAAATACATATATAGGGTAGGTAAATAAGGTAAATACATGGGTAAATAAATAGGCTGGGACTAAATATTTACACAGAAATACTAAATAGAATAAATATATTTATGATCGAATAAATAAATGTGTGATTCCTGTTGCATCTTTATTCAATGAGTTGAATGATTACTAATTACATTAAAGTAGAAAATGTAACGATGATTTTGTGCCTGTAGTGGCTAAGGTGCGGAGAAAACTGCATTTCTGCTTTGTAGAAATTCTGGGGAAACATGAGTAGCATACCTAGTTGACAGTTATGAGTTTTGGTATCGCCTTTACGATCCAAATTTTTATTGTTCATAAAAATATTTAAAGTTAGCGGTGTTCTATCGCCCGTTTGGGATGCGTTGTGGAGCATGAACAAATATTTGGCAAAGTTGGAATACAATCGTAACACTTCCAAAGATCTTTACTGAAACAGCATTTGAGCTAGTTGGAAAAACGATGAATGGCAGAATGTCTAATGTATTAAATGTAAAGTACCTAATAGGTATGTCTCCACCAGCGCGTTTTCCCGTTCATCTTGCGTTTCCATTTGAAGCATGCCCGAAAAACCATAGCGCATACAATAGCGCACACCTCAAAATGTATTAAACAGTAGGTACGGCACAGCCCTTGACGCAAAACGAACTGAAAATTGAATCGCAAGCTGAACATGAAAACGAAAACGCGCTAGTGGAGAACCTAATCATTTATTCCCAGTTCAAAATAAGCAGAATCAAAACAATAAACAAAAACATAAAATAAAACACAATGTAAATTTTTCATCAGAATAATACGTAGACTATTTATTTGATGGGAAGT
The DNA here is from genome assembly GCA_947563765.1 of Anarsia innoxiella. Lineage (NCBI taxonomy): Eukaryota > Metazoa > Arthropoda > Insecta > Lepidoptera > Gelechiidae > Anarsia > Anarsia innoxiella. The sequence goes on from OX387406.1 coordinate 8,383,760, forward strand.
ACTCGAATTGGACATTGTGTAGTTTTCCAAGATATATCCGAGATATAAATGCGTATGATTATATTTATCATAGAAACTCTACAATCCTACACGAGTCCATAAAAACTCCGATCAAAAGGCAATTATGTACATATGTTTAGTGAAACAGAAAAATCCGCGTCAATGGGCACCACAGCGGGTGTCACATTTTTTGCGATCGCCTGAAGCGTGACTACATCAAAAACCAATTGGGTTCGCCGTCATTGCCCATCGATTGGTCGGATCAATGCATTCTGTTATTATAGATATTTAGCATATACTAGGACCTATAGCATATGCCAAATCGACCTATTATCGTCGTTGAATGCACTAAAAAACAGTAGCAATAATAGAATTTCTATGTATAGTAAAATCTTTTGAAGGAATATGGAAAAGTAGGAAAAGGAGATAGTACCTACCAACATGCGGTATCCAGTTTTGATAGATTACAGTGACTATATAATACAGATTTTACTTAAATCCGTGTTTTGGGGTGAGAACTCATACAATAACATGCGCTTGTCTACGGAATCTTCCAAAAAACAAAATTAAAAAATTCAAATTCTTCAAAAATAATTTATTCGTAGGTAACATTAAATTTACACTTGAATTCGTCACAAAGTAAAAATTATGAAAAAAAACAATAATTAATAAACCCGTCGTAATTTAAGATCAATTAAGTACCTACATATAATTAAGAAATACCGAACTATAGAAAAAGACATTCTATAGGCATTTTGCAGGAAACTGACGAGCTAGGTAATACAACGATTTTATAAGACATCGATAGCAAAGATTTTCCCAACTCACTTTAACCTTACATTTACGATAGATGTCACAGAAATTATAAATTTATAAGCTACTAGGTTTTTAAAATACCAACTTTTCCCAAACAACCCTTCTTAGATATTAATTTTCTTAAACCATCTTATTTTCCTTTTATCCTACTTGCAATGTTAAATCCACGTTAAATCGCACTCGGCTGCAGGTTAACTCTATCTGCTGATGTTTTGTCTACGATAATGAGCAATTGTTTGTTTAAGAATAAACTGCTCGGAATATTCTTGTTTTGATTGGCTTATTGCATAAGTGAAAGCGGAAACAGGCGTACCTATAGGTAATCTAGGTATTTAATTAACTTCCCGCCTCATTAGTTGCATTTAAAAGTTCAAATAGGTACTCGAACACAAAAATCTTTGACAAATACATCCGTCATTTATTTGCCAAAGGGCATGTATGAGGCGACTGATGAATGTGGATGAAGCGAAAGAAGTGTGTTTGGATCGTAGCAAGTGGAGAGAAGTGGTCTCTGCCTACCCCGATGGGAGGGAGGCGAGACAGATATATAACTTCTCTTTAAATAAGTAACTGAACCTAACTTAGATCCTTCTGGCAATTTTTTAATCGACAGGAATACCTTTCTTCTTTATCAGCCCTTTTAACGTACGGGCAAAAGCTTTCACACAAGAGTGATAAAACCGTAATCCACCACGCTGACCCAATATTTTTTTAAACCTACCCGCTGTTTCAAAATCCCCTTGCACCAGCCCCCACGTTCTCTGTTTGTGTTCAGTTTCTCGCGGATGTTTATGAAGTTATCTTTTACTCCGCAGATTTACTGTCATCTGCACAAGAGCAAACAGACTGCCTTAGTTTCAGCTCTCTGCTGCTAATTTGTGAATGGCTCGGTCTTTTTTAATTTTAATTATCAAGTTTGTGGTCTATTTTAGGATCCTTTTTGGTTCGAAGACCCATCTTAAGGCCATATGAAATATAAAGAAATGGCGAAAGTACCTTGAGTATAAGTAGGACTTAGGTTTAGGTAGGTACCTATAGGAAATGCTTACCTATACCTAGCTGATGTTATGATTGTAAAAATCAGAAGAAAAGGGCTCGATGACAATGATGATGAGACTTTTCCTCATCATCGAAAGAACGTTGTCAGTAAATCTAACTTTAACTACTCCTAGTCATAAAAAACATAGGTAGGTAGGTAAACTCATTTCAAGTGGATTTACTTATTTGCCTACTAAGTAAATAAAGAATATCTATCTAAGTATTTTAATTTGATTTAATGTTCAACAAATTACGGCTTATGTTGACTAACGGCATTTTGTGGAACATTTATTCCAAAGCAAAATTACCAACTATCAATCATCAAGCAAAAACTAAACCGCAGGCTCGTCGTAAATATACAAGGGCTTATCAAATAACGTGCCGGATAGTCTGTTCATTAGCTAATTCCTCGAAGTCCCGAGTATCCAGTCTAAGAAGCAGGACTAATGGCAGCGGCAACACGAGAAATGGTGGTGACGGTTGGAGTAAGGTAAGAGAGGGAGAGTGGACGATTTTGTATTGGTGTTGTTGGTAAATGGGCATAACTAAAAAAATTTTTTAGTCCAACACATAGATTGTTTTAAAATATTTTACACGTATATTTTCTTTTTTCTCTTATTCAATAAATAATAGCCAAACTAAAAATAAATAATAGCCACACTAAAAACGACGTCACACCTTAGTACGATTTTTACGTAGGAGTGACGTCAATACCCCCCACTCCGTAACTTTGATGCTCTGCATCTTTGTATTTATTTATGTATTTGATCAGGTAAAAAATGTGTTTCAAATATTTTTTAACAGCCTAAAAGACGGACTAATTAATTATTTTTTGAATTTTTGAATGTAGTCATCATCCCTATTGGTGATGTTGATAAATTGATGAAAATTGTTTATTGTAAACAATATCGGGCAGAGCAAAGTGGTGTCTTTTAACTAGTAAAAGATAGACATGAGATTATGCAAGATTGTTGTAAGTTGTAATGCAGATATTCTAGATAGGTAGGTATTTATTTAAATACACCACCTATACACTATTTAGGTACTCTCTTTGCTGGATTCTTCTTAAGATCGCCTACGCCACCTGCAGGGTTTTACCATTTGTACAATAGGACTAACTTATTTTAGGATTTATTTGTTGGTTGATTATAATCATAATCATAATATTTATTGCGCTTCCACAAAGTTACAAAATGGTGTTAAAAATAATTTACAGTACACGTTGTGGACCCTGTTTTAGGGCACGGCAAACAGAGAGAGGAAGACGTATTGAGTTGCTAGGATTATACTACGTTTTCTACTACTCTCTTCCCACTACAGTCCATCGAGGAGTTGAAGGCGTATGACGACAAAATATGTGTGCATTTTCCTTATGTGTTAATCCGCTCACCTTGTTTAGCGTCTGCAAAATTTACCCAGGTAATTCTAGCTAAAGCATCTCACTAACTCAATGATCTTTTCTCTGGAAATCTACGAGTACGGCCCAGAACACACGACGCAACTAAAACGGAACGTTTCAAATTAGTGGTTTTCTAAAGGAGTCTATAGCAGAAACTTAAATGCAACTCAAAACTAACTAGCAGTTGCAGTTTCGTTGCAGTTGCGTTTCACCGTGTGTTCTGGGCCTACATCTCCCAGTTTCCATTCCCCCACGTAAGGACAATGTTTTAATCAACCTCAGCTTGTAACTTGTACCGTTAAATAATTTATGGCTTGAAGCTAGGACGGGGACGTAGCAATTAGCCGAGTTAACGAACGCTTGAAATAAATATTATTTCCTGATTAATGCCGCCCGTTGATAAATACTCGCGCGTTTTTCAATGTAACTGATATTTTTGTAAAGGGTTCTGTTAACTTGAGAATGGTATTCAAGCTTTGGTCAGGTAATGAGGTATAAAAATATATATTTCAATCCATAAAAGTATATTTTGTAGGTATGCCTAAGTATACCTTATTCATATTTATAGCGTTATAAATACTTAATTAAAAATATTTTTTACATTAGCTACCTTTCATTTGGACTTTTGCCATTGGTATCGTAATTAAAACGCTGAAAATTAACTTTTTAACTGAAAATGTGTGTGGGTGACTGAAAATGTGTGTTTGAATTATCAGTTTGACAATTGTAAATTTCAAAGCGGGGATCATAAATCACACACAAATAGATGACAAGGTTGCAGGCGCAACCATCCTATTAACAACATAAGTAATTATTTAGAGTAGGTACATTATTTAGCTACAAATTAGATACACCTATATCGTTATCAGACCAAAGCCAGCACGGTCCCCACTTAATCCATGCCGATAAAATTAAAACTAGCAAAGTAGTTAAACAACACATAACACATACTTAACACCCTTTTTATTCACTAACCTAACAAAAAACCAACGTAAATCCATCAAAAGTCTCCCCAAACCCAAGCTATCTTAACTAGCTTAGTTTGTACGTCTGGCTTAGCTTGAAAATTTCTCAAGAGGCCCGCCGGTCTAATGGGAATGCATTTTATACTGCGGGCGCATTGGCAACTCGCCAGAAGATAGTCTCAGTGATTTACAGAAATCAAGCCGATTTAAGGTTGGCTACATTAGAAATGGCTAGGGGTTTTTGAGGTACGACCTTGGCTTTTAATTTAGGAAGCTTTTGAGATGATTTTCTGAACTCTACTCGTAAGACAAGTCCGTTTCTGCCTTAATTCCTTTTATTTTGTTGTGCCTATGCAATGGCACTGTAAACAAATTATGTGCCTACAGATAACTGAAATGGTTACTCGAAAATTGGTGCCAATGTTTAGAAAAATGTATTTTATTTAGACGAGTTAAGAAGATACTTAGATAACTTTAATAGACAATTCTTTTTTTCGTTGACAGAAAGTACCTATACTTAGACCATTTTCAGAGTTACGTATGTAGTTACGTATATAGATACCTTTTATTACGTACTTACTTGTTTTACTCGATTGCCTTTAAAATAAATATGTATTTAAGTGCTTAGGTATCCTATTTTAACGCGCAAACTCAGAAACGCCTTCTCCTTTTCGTAAGGCAATCAAAACCTCGTTTACTTACATATCGGGTGAAAAGCCCGCCTTATCAAAACTGGGTGTCAGCCAACTTACATGCTCGGAATTTTTAAAGAACTTAGACATTTTCTATGCCATTATAGCTAGCTATATTGCTATATCTAAGATCCAGTTTCAACACTTACAGATAAATCGATAACGCAACTCAGTGAGCCCAAAAAAATATTTTCAGCTTTAGATGAAGTTTTTTTTTCCTGGAGACGATTTTTTTGACGCCATAATAACATGTCGAGGCAGTCTAGGTAGTATACACCTAGACTGTCTCGACACGTTATAAGGATATGTTTTATTTCAGGGCAGCGAGTTTTTTTTGTGCCCAGAAGCCCCTTGGCCGAGTTGCATTGTGTTTTAAGTGGCATATACCTGTCACTGTCTATAACGTCATGTTTTATAATGTGTTTTATGAAATAGACATAGGTTTATCTGTCAGTCTGCAATCCACTGGATGTAACAGAAAGGGGGTACAATGCCGAAACACAGCGATAGTCCTCATGAAACTGAACAACTTTGCCCAAGGAATATGAGTCCTAACCAGGGATGTTAGGGAGCTCCGTAACCGTAACCGAAACTATCGGATATCCGATATAAAAAATCATCCGTAACCGTAACCGAATCCGAAATAAAAGTTTCGCATAGTATCGGATAGGGGCGGAGCCTAATTGAGACACGTTATTTGTATTTTACTTTTGAAATTCCTTAAAAAATTTATATCCGTAACCGAAACTAACGGATAATCCGAAATAATTTATTATTCGTATCCGTAACCGTATCCGGTATAATAATCATTCCTAAATCCGTATCCAATCCGTATCCGAAATTTCATATCCATAACATCCCTAGTCCTAACTGTAAGTATAAGCCGTGTAAAGGGCCCTTAGTCTTTGGTGGCTAGTTAGAAGTTATGTTATGTCCCTAGATATTTGTTTAAGTCAACAAATACACCCCTCCCCGTACAATACCGCTCCCCCACCCCCGGAGATATAAGAACAAAAAAAAGTAGGGTTTGTCCAAAAGAAAGTGTTGTAATGTAAAACAGTTTATTATTAACTTCTGCTTTATTTTAACTTGTCCTAATATCTATCAAGTAGGGTACTGTATCTTAGAATTTTAAGTATAAACATGTATTTTTTTAATGCAATGGAATTCGAAATAAGGCACGCTGTTGTTTTATGTATTGCTCGCAGCGTCTGACGCATGCGATCAGGTGACTCCATTCCATAACTTATAACTTATTTTATATAATTATTTTAAACATGATAGGCATGATGGCTTAAGAATTTTTTTTAGTTCATCACAGATTATTTTAAAATATTCGACACGTATTTTTTTTCTTTTAAACTAAAAATGACAAAGGTACACTGGGTTAAAGTTCGTGACGTCACGCCTAGGTAAGATTTTTACCTAGGAGTGACGTCATTCCCCCCCCCATTCTGTAACTTTGATGCTCCGTATCTTTGTATTTATCAGGTAAAAAATGTGTTTCAAATATTTTTTAATAGCCTAAAAGACGGACTAATTATTTTTTGAATTTTTGAATGTAGTCATCCCTATTATATTATTTATCTTCACAGATTTTGTATGGAGTAACATGATCGCATGCGTCGGCCTCTGCAAGCAACGCATTAAAACAACCGCGCGCCTAAAACTTTATAGTATAGGGCCTAAAAAGGTGTCACTTTTTACTACGCATTATGTAATTTAAAAAGCTGATTCTCATATAAATCATTAGTGACGTAAATGATTGATTACATGTTTTTAATATGACTTTTTATATAATTATAGCAATTTACATATATTTGTAAACCTAAAATATAATTTATGAATAATCTACCTATTAATGATAATGTGGAAAGTTCTATATAAATATTATTCGAGTGATTAAAAAAATAAATAGAATCTATATTTATATATCACTTTATACATATGCTAAGATAAAATTAAGATACTATATTTACCTACATACTGAATCAATTAATAGTTTCACATAAATATGTACATAAGATTATTTTATTTTGGATATTAAAAGTGCATTTAAAGTTTTCGGTAAGAAGAACTTTTATTTTAAAATATTTTTTCTTGAATTTATTTTAATATAGTTAATTTAGTGAATGCTACATATAGTATTTTAAAAGAAGAGAAAGAAAGAAGAAAAGAAAAAGAGAAGAGAAGATTTTATTATTTAAAGAAAATTGACAGCCATATAGCGTTATCATTTGTATTTGAATATACTGGGTGTAACAGAAAGGGGGGATAAAGCCGAAACACAGCGATAGTCCTCATGAAACTGAACAACTTTCCCCAAGGAACATGGGTCGTAACACAAAAAATTTTTTGGATCGCCCATACTTACTCGATCAGCTGATCGGACATTTTGTATGGGGAGGCGAAATTTTTTTTTCGAGTTACGACCCATGTTCCTTGGGAAAAATTGTTCAGTTTTATGAGGACTATCGCTGTGTTTCGGCGTTATACCCCCTTTCTGTTACACCCTGTATAAATATTTAACCGATTCACGAATATTGATTTGTGTAGAAGCGTTTTCATACCTAACGTTTCATACGTGCCTATACGGTCTTTTTCAATACGCGCGCGTACACGCTCTTCAAAAAAACGTCAACACTCGTACGTACGAGCAAGAAACGCGAGTATTCACGCGTACACGCACTTAAAAAACCGGCCAAGTGCGAGTCGGACTCGCGCAGGAAGGGTTCCGTACCATTCAATATTGATATCAAGCAAAAAAACATGTTTGTTGTATGGGAGCCCCTCTTAATATAATTATTTTATTTTTAGTATTTGTTGTTATAACGGCAACGGTAATACATCATCTGTGAAAATTTCAACGCTCTAGCTATAACGGTTCATGAGATACAGCCTGGTGACAAACGGATTGACAGACAGACGGACAGCCAAGTCTCAGTAATAGGGTCCCATTTTCACCCTTTGGGTACGGAACCCTAAAAATGAGCGTATACGCGCGTATAAAAACGCTAATCTGAAAACGCCCTAAAGCAAATATTCACGGTTTAGTATTGAAACTAATTAGGTACAAACGTTAAATATTGGATTATAATTTACGAGTTCTAACGTATACCTCCATTAAGTTTATTCATATCATAGTAAATTTTTATTGCATATATTTATTTATTTAATTTAGTAATTAAATATACATAATGTCTTATTGATTAAAATATTGATATACATACTAGATAGGTAGCATTGCAAATAGGCACAGAGTCGATCAAAGTATCATTTAAATAATAAGTACTTAATTTAAAAAAGAAAAAAATAAAAAAAAATCAAATGCGTTTTTTATCAAGTTTTTATTCTTTAAGTTGCAAATGTAAATTAATATTCGGTTTTGAAAGCATTCGCTTTTACTATTTTTAACAAGTTACCATTAATAAAGTACATTTTACTTTTTTTTCTTATGGCGTTCTTAAATGAATAATAGTTAACAGAAAAAAAAAACTCAAAATACAAAATGTACAGATAACAAAACAACACGTTGTTGTCAAATTGGTAATTACGAAAAAAGTATGGCGTACTTTTTTTAAAAATGAATACATTTTAATTATTAACAAGGACTGATGTTTTTTATTCGAAGTAAACAATAATTTTAAAATTCTAGTTTATACATTGCTTAGGTTTTAAATTATTTATGAATATTTCATATTTGACAAGTTTAGAGAGAATGTTCACTTTTCATACTCATTTCACATCACGGAGCGAGCGAGACGGGCGATCATCGTTCCATACGTTTGTTTCGCTCACGTAGCGCGGCGTGATCCAAAGTATGTAAATAAGCTCGCTAGCTTTTGCTATGTGGCCTGTGCTTGACTGACTTTTACCATTTCATTATACTGTTCGAGAGCATTCTCTCTAAAGTTGTCAGAAAACTGCTGCAAATTTAATTTGTTAGTACGTTAAAATTCAAGTGGGCTTATGAATGACTGAAACGTAAAAGTAAATACAGCCTTGCATACATAAAACTTTGTCGCAGTTCACGCTTTCGTCTCTGTTTTTAGTTTGAATGTGATAGGGATAAAATGATGCGCGGGCTTCATGCTTACATCTCTGTTTTTTGTTTGAATGTGATAGGGATAGAATGCGAGCTTACTGTCTTGGCGCATATGCTTACACAAGATCAATACTATCAAAATTGTTATCTTATAATATTAATTCAAACCTAAGTTGTTAAAGAACCATTTCAGAACTATTTTGGAAGATACTTTTCATCATACTGTTTTAGTCACTTGTCAATAAAGCCTTAAGTCTTGAGCGTCACTGGTTCATACTTCGATGGCAGCAATCCATAGTATTTGAGATTTGTGACGCACAACTAGATCTAAACATGTCTTTATATACGGCTCATTACACAAAGATGTTTGGCCGCTCAGGAAAGACCCCGCCATCCTATTGAGTCGGGTTGACTAAGGGGCCTCTTTTAATTGGCCAAACGGTTGCCTCGCGAGGCTAATCGCTCTATGTAGAACTATTCATTCGCAAATCATAAATATAAGTCCACTTGAATTTGAACGTACGTTCTAACGAAATATGGTACAAATTCATAGAGGTATATACTCCCTTATTTGTTGTAACGTTTCTGGGTCCGCCGATTGGACGAGTCGGTCGAATGTCTCTGGGCCCACTTGGCTTTTTAAGGTTTCAAGCTGGAACAATACATACTTACATATAAAGGGTGACATTAAATTAGTGAACGATAGAAAAGGATATGTATGTACTCGTGATAACAAAGAACTTTTACTAGTTCAAAATCAAAAAAAATTATCCCCATTACCAGCTGATGCATTTTGTATGGGGAGTTCAAATTTTTTTGAATGATTTCGACTTTGGTCCCATAGTAAAAGTTGTTTTTTATCTCGTGTACATACATATTCTTTTCTATCGTTCACTAATTTAAAGTAACCATATATATTTGTCACGCTTCTCTATCGCTATCGCTATCGGGGTAGGCAGAGATCTAACACACACACTTCTCAAAAATAATGGAATAATGTTATTTAACTCGCTATTCCACAAGTCGCATTTATATGAAAGTGTACTTTTTTATTTAGGTAAAGTAATCACAATTATAAAACTCAAAATTATGAACTAAAGTAAAAAGAAAGACGAAAGCCAAAATGATAGATGCCTTTAGGCTTATAAAACCAAACTTAACCGTTTCAAAGCGGTGTTATTATTGTAGGCGTAACGTTTTATTATTGTAGGAGACATCTCTGTGATACCCCAGCACATACCTGATGGTGCGTGACAGCGCGCAAATCTAACGCATGCGCAGGATGCGTGTGCGCGAGTCGACGCCGCCGCAGCTCGTGCGGGGACGCGGCGCCGTCCGCGCCGTCCGCGCCCACCCACCGCGCCGCGCCGCCCACGCCCTCTAGCGGGGATGCCGGCCGCGACGTCGGGCGCGCTACCAGACCGCTACGGGGGGACAGTGAAAATTTCATTATAAAAGGACATTGACCATTTTTATATCGACGTTGGACCAAGTGCTGCCCAGAATGTATGTAATGTATGAATAATAATCTGTGAACGAAAGTCCATTAAAATCTATCCGAGTGGTTTGGAGCAAAAAGTTTCAAAATCTTTTCAGTGGTTTTAACGTAAAAGAATAAAAAACATTCGCACTTACATCCATCTATTCACCCATCGCTACAAATATTGAGATTTATAATAATAGTAGAGAGTATTTGCGATTTTAAACAAAAAATAAACTCACTCAACGTAAGCTCCGTTCTCTTCAATCTTCATAACGTCATTGAGTACTTCGGTCAAATTCAACAATATCGCCGGAAACCTTTGTAGTACTACAGCATTTTGTGTTGTCAATAAACCTACTAGACCGAGACCTGAAACATAAAACAATTGTATTAAAAATTAGTTGTAAATAGTACTCGAAAAGTCAAAATATCTGTTTATTAGTAAGTAAAAACTTTTGCTGCCATCTTGGAATGTCCATCCGCCATGTTAAATTTTAAGTTTTAATCATGTTTAGCGTATAACTTTCAGTAAATCCTTTGAATCTGTGGATTGGCAATGCTTCAATACAATAGTACATTGCAATATCGATTTAATACATGGGAATTCATATTAAGTAAAACTTTATTTGAAAAGAGCAACACCACAGAGTTTCTTGCTAGGTTCTTCTCTGGAGGAAACTGCACTTTGCGAATCTAGCACTAGCTTTAAAAAATGTATATTTTAATAATGTAACGGTTTTAAGAGCAATTTTTGTGCCTATGAAATAAATATATTTTTGATTTGATTTGATAAGTAAATAAGTAATTCGCCATTTTGGAGAGTCCATCCGCACTTTTTAAAGTTAACCCTTTCACTGTTGACAGGCAACAAGTGCGTCGGCGAAACATTGAACTTGTGCAACTACATAGTGAATATAATCGATGCATCATAAATCTATACTAAACGTTTCAGCAAACTTCCAAAGCCGTGTTTTTCAAACTGTAGGTCGCGACCCTCAGGGGAGTCGCCAGTAAAGAGAATGCCAAAATTCTCAACTAAGTACGTACAATCAAAACACAATTCTTGTGATTAACCGACTGACCTCGTAATTACTATCAAAACCCTCGCGGTTTTTTGCAGGAGGGTCGTAATCTTAACACAAGGAGCAACCCGTAAAGGGGTCGTGATATCAAAAACTTTGAAAACCACTGTTTTAAAGCATTCGACATAATGTGGCAAATTATGGCAAATACCGCTGTAACTAATTTGATTTGTGCACAATGAAATTACTCAAGATATTCACACTTAGGCCGTGGCCCCAGTAGGCAAACTGGCTGACTAGTTTGCGGCGTATCGATTTAGTACGCCCTTCTATATATTTGAAATGAAGTGTCCACAGTCAGCTAGTTTTCGCTCACTGTACGCAGTTTGCAGCGTTACGCGCGCCGACTATCTCAAACAGCGGCCGACTCCCACCAAAACCGGTGATTTCATTGATTTGAGTTTGCAGCTAACTCAAACAGTTCGCCACAAATTTGCGACTCACTCAGTCGGCCGCTAACAGTTTGCCTGCTGGGGCCACGGTCTTATAAATACCAACTCACCGATAACTTTCCACCTCTCAACCTGCGCAACTAAATTCATCTTTTCAGTCCACACATGTAATATCCTATTCAATACTTTAGCTGGGTCAGAGTCGTATTCCGTTAACCCGTTTGACGCTTCCTGTATCGCTTTGTAAAACAGATCTGATGATAGTAATATCACTCTGGATAGGAGACATAGCATTACTGAGAATACCATTGGGAGCTCGTCGCCTTCTAAAAGACAGCTGGAATAAAAGGAATTACCTTAATTATGTGTTTTACAGTGACATAAACGTTTTAAGCAAAATCTAAGTGCTCTATTTTGGAATTAAGGGCCGGCGAATACTTGACGGAGCGCAGCGCACAGCATTTTTGATTGTCATATTATTATCGAAATTGTTCTCATTAAAATAAAATTCAAACTCAGTTGACAAAACATTCGCATATAGTCGCTTCCATGCTCCGATGCTCATTTGTTGTGTCAACTGATTTTGCATATTATTCTAAAGAGAACTATGTCGATAATAATATGACAATCAAAAATGCTCTGCGCTGCGCTCCGTAAGGTGCTCCGTAAGCGCCGGCACTATCAATCATCAAATCCAGCAAGACAACAATACAAGGAGTTTAATAAGTAAGAAAAACAAATACTTACTGTATAACCCTAATTAAAATAGGCCAGATAACTTTAACACCTAAAAACACATTTCTCTCGGGATACGAAACGCTTATACAGATTTCAGCCATTTTCAACACCGTTAACACTCCTTCAGTTCTCATATCCGATAGCATATCCTCTAATAGTGCCATACATTTAGCACCTGCTCCTGACATATATTCCTCTGGGCATAGTAATGTGTATGCTTGCATTATGTATACTACTATTCTTAAGTGTTCTGAAGATTGTTCTGAAATGAGAATTAACTAATTGAATATTTCTACTGGGTGTAACAGAAAGGGGGTATAAAGCCGAAACACAGCGATAGTCCTCATGAAACTAAACAACTTTTTCCAAGGAACATAGGTCGTAACTCGAAACTAAACATACTTACTCGATCACCTGAACGGACATTTTGTATGGGGAGGCGAATATTTTTTTTCCTTTTTGTTACATTATGTATAATCTTACTTTAGATAAATTAATCATTTGATTTTCTTTTAATTATAATTAATATAGATCACAGTGGCGAGCAATAAGAGAGGCCTATGTCCAACAGTGGACTAAAATAGGCTGATGATGATGATAATCAATAATCATGAAAAGTAATGTACCAATACTTTTATCATGATTCTACTTTATGAATAAAAAGGGTCTAGAATTGGATTAAAAAGTAAGAAATGAGTCCGTCAGCTTGTCGCTTTTTCTTATAAGATCCTTATTGCTCAAAAAGTCTCTCAATTTCAGAGATAGTATTATAATTAAAATATCTTTACTCTTTCACATCCCAGAAAAAAAGAACAATAGAAAATCAATTGTGTATGGGTTTATAATGGGTCAGTGGGATGTGAGAGGTTATATACCATGCAACAATATTTCGTAGTCAATTATCCATGGCTCTAGCATCAAAACTATTTAGAATTCCTTCAATACACAACACCCATGTAATTACACTCATCATACATTTTATGTCATAGTCACTAACATATAAAGAATTTAAATCTAAGAACAACCCAATCTAACCCTTACTCACCTAAAATAGGGTACAAATTATCAGCCAATTGTAGAGTAGCAGGATCACAGACTTGCGAAGTTTCTATAATAACGAGCCACAGTTCTAGAGCGTCTTCTAAAAGGTACACGTGTGCTGGTTCGGACAGTTTCGTCGCTTCGTTCACTACGCCTAGGATCCATGGTCGGACGTTTGGCGAGCATTCGCCTAAGGCCTGTTGAAAGAATATTGTTAGATGTATTTATGTGATGTAAAGGTATTCAATGTTACTTTCTCAGTTACACAATTGTACATGTATTGTGATTCGGTTTTTCCCGATAGGTCACTGGTCCTCATTTAGCCATATGTGTGTGTTATTTGAATGTTTATAGCGTAGTATTGCCGATGCGGCGAAAACAGCTGCCAGGCTGAATTGGGATTGGGCCGGTCACGTCTATCGCATGCCAGTTGAGTTATGGGCTAAAACAGCTACCCAGCTACCCAATGCCACCTGGCCAAACGGCGACGCGAAAGACCATGGTAAAGGTGGCGGACACTTAAAAAAGAAAAAAAGAAAAGGCGCTGGACACCTTTTAAATAGCTGGGTGGAGGTAGCTCGTGACCGAAAATCATGGCGGGAAAGGAGAAAGGTCATTGCCCAGCAATGGGACACTTATGGCTAGATTATGACTAGATTGGATTAGTATAGCGTCAACATATGGGTTCGCAGAAAGTGAGCTTGCTTTTTGTGCCTCCATACAGTTGTGTTGTAAATATGCTTGCGACGTGTGTGTGTGTGTGTGTGTCTGTATGTGTGTTGACGTAAGTGTTTGTACGTGTGTATGTTTCAAGCCGCTCTCATACCTTAACGAGATGCACCACAGCAGAGAGCACGGCGGCACGCAGCATGTTGTGCGCATGCGCATGCAGCCAGAGCTGCGGCAGGTAGGCGAACAGCGCGCCCGTGCCGCCCGCCCGCGCCACCGCGCCGCCGCACCGCTCCATCACGTACGAGATCACGTGTAGCACGTGCATCTTTGTGTCGCATTCCTCGGATTCCACCTTGGTAACAAACATTTTCAATTTAAAATATACAACTCCTCCATATCAACCGTTTTTACGTCCCCTCTGCAGGGGCACGAGCCTACTCTCATACGAAAGTGTACAACTAATATTATGTAATAGAATAGATGACAACGTTTGTGCCGACGGATGAATGGATAGAAGTATTTTGTTACACTTTTTGTTCCCCCATTATATCAACAGGTGCATTTTGTAAGGAGAATTCAAAAATTTTTAAAAGATTTCTACCTAGGTCCCTTAGTAAAAGTTGTTTGTTATCACGAGTACGTGCATATCCTTTTCTATCGTTCACTAATTAAAATTTACGCTATATCTTTGAATGATAAATCTGACAGGGTCCTTTAAATAGGCGAAGAAAACAATGAATTTGTTATACACCTCTATCAATGCACAATCATAGACAACCCTAGACCGCCCCACATCAACAAATCATAGACAAAACTCACCAACAAATCATACAACGCCGCAAGCGCATGAGGCGCGTAAGGAGAAAACTGTTCTACATCAAAGTTGAAATCATCGATGGTACTTCGCAGCGCTTCGGCCGCAGCAAGTTTGACGGCCGCATCCTCTGTCGTAGAAGCTAGTGGTTCCAGAAGCGCTTCGTACATCGCTGGTCTTAGAGATTGAGATGCGCGTACGCCGCACCATAGGCCTGTAGGATAAGGATTAGAGGGGTTAAAATACTGGATGTGACCGGGGTGTTGATAATATTTAGTATAAAGGGGCGAAGAAACAGCGAACTGCACTGTTAAGGTTTGAGTTCTCGTATATTGGCACGTATCATACCCTAGGTAGTTGGTAAGTAAGTTAAACTATGAAACCGGAAATCCAAATTCCCATAGACAAAACACATAGACAATTTAATTTATTCTTTTTTTTTTTGGTGTTGCCAACAATGGACATTTCTTTTAGTTTTTTTTTTGTAAAATTTTAATTGGTACGCCTTTTATTTTGCAAACAACTTTGGCCAGTTGTCTCAAGATGGTTTATTACGTTCAAAGTAAATAAATCTTTCAAGCTAAAGAATATCATCAAATTGTCATCTGTAATGTAGTTAAACAATAGTACTTATGAACTCACCAATCAACTGACAGACTCGCCTTCTAATTATTCTGTAATTGTTGTCTTTAATTTTCAGTTCCTGGCTTAAAACTTTAGTAAACCATTCGTCAAAGTCCACCTGAAAAAAAAAAATGTTATTGTGTTTGTACATTCAAGTAAATATTTGCATAAGGCACTGTCTACATGGTGTTTCATAATTCGATACAAATACTAAACAAGTTTCTGGAGGCTTCTCGCGATTATAAGAACGCATTTATTATCACATCTTGAAAAACTTGCGAAATATCTTCAAATAATATATTACGTGTTATTGTGATGTGCAAGCTACTATATTGCAAAGTTCCATTAAAATCAGTTCAGTGGTTCATACAGTAACAAATATCCATCAGCAAGATACCACTCACTTCTCTAATCTTATTAAAATCAACGAAAGAAACTATTGAATAAACTTACATCATCATACAACTCGAAAGCCGCCAAACCAACAGCATTATAAATTGCATCTTTCCTCAGGATAGCTGGCAGGTCTTCAGGGTCTATCTTCTGCTGCTGGACGGTACCAAGTAGACGGACCAGCTCCGGAGACAGCACCGTGCGGAACTGGAACAGCTCCATGAAGACTGCTTCTGTGCACGGCTGGAGGAAATGAGGATATTGGTAACTTAAAATTACCTACTTACTTTTCATAGCAAATTCTAAGGTTCAGCAAAGCAAAATCTTTTGGAATGTAACGTGAACGTAGTCCCCAGTGCCGTATGTTTATTGTCGTTTCTTCCTCTCGGCTATACAGGGTGTAACAGAAAGGGTATATAAAGCCGAAACACAGCGATAGTCCTCATGAAACTGAACAACTTTCCCCAAGGAACATGGGTCGTAACTCGAAAAAAATTTTTGGATCGCCCATACTTACTCGATCAGCTGATCGGGCATTTTGTATGGGGAGGCGAAATTTTTTTTTCGAGTTACGACCCATGTTCCTTGGGGAAAGTTGTTCAGTTTATTATCAGACTACCGCTGTGTTTCGGCTTTATATACCCTTTCTGTTACACCCTGTATAGATAGTGAAACGGTAGTGGTTTAAGATAAAAAAATAACGTCAAAAGTTGTAAATAATCACCGATTTTAAATAAAATCATTTTAATTGTCAATAAATATGTGCCAAAACAATATACTTGTATTGCTTGCTATGTCAAAAATGCAAACTTGAGTAAACGTTGGTTAATTGTTTTTTTTTTTTTTGTTTAAACACATTCATTGTTTTTGTGACATTATCAATGAGTAAACTCAACTCAAATTATTTTTATCTTGTAGCATGCTTAGAAAGACAATGTTGCTAAACAAAAGTTACAAGCTTTCAATAAGTTGATCAACATGTTGCAGAACATGTGACGTCACTAGCCAGTAAAAAAACATACCCTCAAACTATACTTCCAAGACTCTCCGGCCTCATCAGTGGCGAAGCTCTCCGGCTCCGCGTCCCATAGAGCCAGGTCGTCAGATGAAAGTAAAAAGTAATGCGTCACTAAGTGCCGGCACATGTGACACACTGTGTCGTCAGTCAGGACGTCCATTTTGTATTGGTGTGCTTGTAGAGTTACTGTGGACAAGGTTATCAGATTTTTAGATTTATAATTATATTTTTAAGTCACCCCCAATTGCGTCGTCTGTGGCGAGTCTCATATAAAGACTTTGACAGTAAACTGTCAAATATGGCGCATCTGTGGCGGGTCCCATAAAAGGACTTTTATCAGATCGGTTTTTTGCTTACCTACTATAAATTTGTCCATGTTAAAAAAGCTCTATGCTAAAACCTCAATTTTTTGAAATTTAACGCCACAGATGCGCGAAATTCGCCATTTTGCAAATTTTGGTAAGTCCACAGATGACTGGTAGGGCTCATTTAAAAATAGTGCCTTCTTAATCTAATTTTTGATACGATATGTGCAATGGAGCATAAGCTTAATTTACTAGTCTTGCAATAGGCTGTACGGTCTAACCAAAAAGAGCAGAAATTTAAAAGTGGTAACACTGTAGCGTCGTCCCTTTCATATCAATCTAAGCAAAACGGGACAACACTACAATATTGCCACTTTTTAATTTCTACTCTTTTTGGTCAGACTATAAAAGTATATTTTAGACAAGGCCCTAAGATAAATTAAAAAAATAAGTTCCAAAAACTAAAACACGCCTACGGATAAACTGCGATCTTAAAAGTAAGAAACAAGAAATTATTCTTGTCTTCTTACCTACCCAATAAGTGCACAGACGAAGCGATTTTCAGAGGATAGCCGTGGTCGTATGCCTCTTTGCCTTGATATTAATTTACGTGCAAGTGTGGAAACTGTAATACTGTAATAGATATATAAATGGCGTGCAGGCAACCATTATTATATGGAGGCATACGACCACGGCTATCCTCTGAAAATCGCTTCGTCTGTGCACTTATTGGGTAGATAAGAAGACAAGAATAATTTCTTGTTTCTTACTTTTAAGATCGCAGTTTATCCGTAGGCGTGTTTTAGTTTTTGGAACTTATTTTTTATTTTACACTTTTTAGTTAAACCAGTGGTATCCTACTGCTATCTACCTACCTACTATAGAACACATACAAACACATATATGACAACTAGGTACTCAAACTCCATGTTAGGTACATTTCCAATCTGTCTTTTAATCTCAACATATTTTACTTGCGGTCATCCGCGACTTCGTTCACGTGTTACAGAGTCTTCTACACCGCAGTTACTTTTCGTGGTGGATAGAATAGAATGTAACGTGATAATATAGGAAATCAATCCTAAAATATTGCAAATTTATTTATAGCATAACACTGAAAAAACAAGATAAAAATTTGGTATCTCCTCAACGCTTTCCTTGTCTATAGTAAGTATCGGCTGCGCCCCCCAAGCCCCCCCCCCCACATAGTCACTACTCTGTCCATAGTAGAGTTCAGTTGGTGTTTGATTTTGGCGGGGGGCTGCGCCCCCCAAACCCCCCACATAGTGACTACTCTATCCATAGTAGAATTCAGGTGGTGTTTGATTTAGGCGGGGGGCTGCGTCCCCCAAACCCCCCACATATTGGCTACTTTATCCATAGTAGAATTCAGGTGGTGTTTGATTTAGGCGGGGGGCTGCGCCCCCCAAACCCCCCACATAGTGACTACTTTATCCATAGTAAAATTCAGGTGGTATTTGATTTTGGCGCGGGGCTGCGCCCCCCATACCCCCCACATAGTGACTACTTTATCCATAGTAAAATTCAGGTGGTATTTGATTTTGGCGGGGGGCTAGGCCCCCCAAACCCCCCACATAGTGTCTACTTTATCCATAGTAGAATTCAGGTGGTGATTGATTTTGGCGGAGGACTGCGCCCCCCAAGCCCCCCCACATAGTGACTACTTTGTCCATAGTAGAGTTCAGGTGGTGTTTGATTTTGGCGGGGGGCTGCGCCACCCGAACCCCCCACATATTGGCTACTTTATCCATAGTGGAATGCAGGTGGTGTTTGATTTTGGCTGCGCCCCCCAAACCCCCCACAGAGTGACTACTTTGTCCATAGTAGAGTTCAAGAAGTATTTCATATTATTTTGGCCATAAATTACTTTACCCCTACACATTGTTCATAGTATGAATATGAGCTCAAGAAGTCTTTTATTTTATTCTAAACTTCCCTTTTAAGATCCGATCTAAAAACTAAAATTACTAATTCAACTCATGATTATAAACAACTTTGAATATTGTTTTTTTCCGTATGAAATACATCATTTGCTGTGTGCAAAATGTTGAAGGACCGACAATTTTTTAATTCCATCTAAGTTGGTTCCGTAGTAAAAATTGTAGGTAATTTAACTTAAAACGAGCCTAAACAGTCAACATAATTCTAAGGAAGACTGATTTGGCAAGCTGTACCTAATCAGTAGTTTGGAAGTAGGTAATTTATGATAGAAAAGACAATACGTCAAAACACACATTTACAAGAAAAACCGCGCGTAATACCTAGTGATATTTATATTTTTGGAATGCACTCGCTGAGCCCTTTCATTTGATACCCCACATTTTATCCTTTGCAAAATTTTATATTTTTCGTTGCGACTTTTTGTCCACTAGTTTACAAGCAAATCCGTGCGCAAAACCTAGTGAATATATATATTTTTGAAATGTACTCACTGAGCTCTTGAATGTGATACCCCACACAACACCATTTTCAATCTTTTATTTTTTTCATCGTGACTTCTTGCCCACTAGTGGGCAAAGTATTAAATTTATTGCAAATCTATATGGCCTATGTCACCCGCCGTATTATCACAAATCTTTTGACACCTCATTCATTAAAATCGGTTCAGAATTTTAGAAGTTACGGTGGAACATACATACATACATACAAACATACATAGACTGCCAAACACATTACACTTCCTTTTGGCTTCGCCGTAGTCGTGTAAAAAAATACTTACAAGGATCCTTATCCATTTGCGCCGTCACACCACCTTTAGGCAGCTTATATTCCACGCACTGTAGTATACCTTTCACTATATTCAAACACTGTATAGTAAACCTTTCGTAGGTTAATTGCATTCCGGGTTCCGTAAAACAGTAATATAGAGCGAATTCTAAGGAAGGTCGGATTAGAGGCACGTAGGAGAACGGATGGAAGCACAATACGCCTAAAGCTACTTTTGTTAGATGAATTATGAATTTTTCGCATAACTCTAGTGGGTAGATTCCTCTGCCTTTTAGGAGTTTTCCTGAAAAGAGAACATGTTATCAGATATTGTATAGTTTGTCTATGCCTATATCTTTTTTTTTTTTTGAGTGGGAATAGAAGTTGTGTCGTGTCAACTCAATAGGACGGCGGAGTAGAGCAGAGAGGCGTAGACTCCAATTACAAGAGCAACGCTCTTAAATATGAAGAGAGAGAGCTTGTATGATATTTTTCTGCAAGTTGAGTAGGTATTTTAAGACTACTAAAGGTAGACTGATAATAGAAAAGTTTGTATTACTTTTTCAAAGGATTACACTGTCATGTACATAAACTTCATTAGCTTGGCTAAAATAACTTATATTTTACGACTTTTAACTATCTCGGTACATCAAATCCATAATACAATATTTTTTTGAGCCAGGTACATCAAAGTCATAAAATTATGGATTTGACATGAAGTGATAAAATTATAGATTTGATATACCTGCTAGCTTAGCATACACTCCGTGACAAGACGTTGTCATGGGTTTGCGTCTTACGTCTCTGTCCATAGTTTTAAATGTGATAAGGACAGCATGACGTGAGATAATTGTCGCGGCACGTATGCTAAGCCTCATGGATAGTTAGTTAAATGATAAAAATATAACTCATCTTTTCCTAACTCGACTGCAATAAAAAAATCAATAAATAAATACTCACGACACTCCAAACTAGTTTTAGCCCGATCAAACACGACATTTAAAAACGCAACCGCATCTTGACTCTCATGGGGCTTCTTAAACCCAGACACTGTCAATTTCCTCAAGATCCTGAGGCAGAGCAGGGCCTTCTCCAGGTGCTCAGTAATCAGATCTGTAGCTGCCCCCTCCTGGATTCTACGGAGGAATATTTCTGTGTTCTCGTGCCAGAGGTTCAGTATGAACGCGTACACTGTGTTTGTTAGTTCCTGAAATTGTATAGTGACGTGTCATGAGTCCAATGTCTTTAATTATCTTATTTCTTTGACTGATAAAGTATTACAGTTTCAGTTAGGTTTATTCATTTACCCACAATAAAACATAGAGTAAAGTTACATAAGTTCATAACATAATTGCCACCATAAATAGTCATAATTTTTATAAACAGGAATAAAAAGTAGAACTCGTTTTTTCCAAAGTGTCTCTCTCTACCTTGCAGAGCTGAGTATAATTCTAACAACAAAAGTTATGTCCGTTTTTCGGATACTCTCTTTTTTTTTTTTTATTTATTTACCATGCATATTGTAAACATTGTTGCTATCTACTCTGTTTCAATGTACGTTTTGTTGGTGACCTTATAAATAAATAAATAAACTGTACTATGCGAAAGTGAATTGCTGAAATGACATGAATTCTCACCTGGAAAGTCCTTCGGTCCTCAGCAAACCTTTTAGAAGCGAGTGCCTTGACGACATGGTGGAAGATCAGGAGAGATCTGTGCTGCACCAGCGGTTGGGGAGCTTTGAGGGCTCCCACTAGATCTGGTACCAGGTTTGGCCAATTCACTGGACAATCAAACCTGGTGGAATGGTTTATTTAATTTTCTTTGAGTTTTTTAAATCTTTCTTTTAATAATTGATTATGATTAGTAGTGTATGAATAATCTCGTTTTTTTTTAGACCAAACTCAGGCATAGGTATTTAGTTAGAAACACTAAGTACATCATCCCCATTTTCAAGATTTCATTTCCTATACCTTATTTAAACACTGATTTTAATCAAACCAACCTAAGAAAACTCTTATTTACAGCACCTTTCAAACAAAAAAATACTAAATCAAAATTGCTTTCAGGTGTGGCCACAATGCCACAGACTGATAGGTACACAGACAAAAATGTCAAACTCTGAACACCCCCCTTTTTGCATAAGAGCGGTAAAAAATTGATAACCTCCACATTGTGTTACAATCATCTGACCTATGACAAAAAATATCAACACCAATACACATACCAAATAATGCCAATTCATTGATATTCTTATCAATATCACCTTACGAAGGGACTAAGCGCCAAAACGCACGGCGAAACGCAACTGCAATGCAACTAAAATTGCTAGTTACTTTTAAGTTGCATCGCAGTTTCTGATATAGACTTCCTTAGAAGTTCCTTGTGTTGTGTGTGGTTTTCTAAGGTCACAACTCAAAAGTAACTAGCAGTTTCAGTTGTGTTGCATTTGAGTTTCACCGTGTGTTCTGCGCCTTAGTGTTAACTAGGTTCAAAATGTATGAGGTGACTGATGAATACAGATGAAGCAAAAGAAGTTTGGATCGTAGCAAGTGGAGGGAAGTGGTCTCTGTCTACCCCAATGGGAAAGAGGCATGATAGATATGTAAGTATGTATGTATGTATGTATGAATATTATGATGTAAATCCTTAATGATTGCTTCCATTGGGAAGTTGTCTCTGTCTACCCCGATGGGAGAGGTATGACAGATGGATACAATGTTGTTGTTGTTAGCCCATATATGTCCCCACCAAGGGGCACGAGCCTACTCTCATACAGAGAGTGATTAGGCCGTAATCCATCACGCTGGCCAAGTGCGGGTTAGCAGATTTGACATACACCTTCGAATTTCTTCTTTGGTACTCAATACTCAATCATTTATTGCACTCCACAGGTTTTTACAGATCTTATAAACTTCTTAAAGTACCAAATGTGGACCCTGATTAGGGCATGCCAAATTGTATGCAGGTTGCCTCACTATGTATGTATGAATATTATATGAAAATCCTTAATCATTGTTATAAGCAATTAAATATTATACAAACACATACCTAGCAATTTTGGATATCAAAACAGCCTGTTGTGTGGCAATCTGTGCAACGGGTTCACCCAATATACTTGTAGTAAGCAACCCTTGTCTTAACTTCTGTTTCTCATCTTCCGTGATAGCATTTGGTGCATTCTTCCTCCAGTATCGATCTACACCATTCTTGAAGCACATTACTGCTAGCCATCGTACTTTGATGTCTATTTGGTGGTTTGAAAGTACATTCTGGAAGTAATATAGAAATGTTATAAAGGATGAATAAAGACAGTGAGTATTATTTAAATCAATTGCTGTTTGTTACACTGCCGTATTTGTTTTGCAACTGTATTGAGATTAGTAAACAATAATACTATGCTATGATGAAATTTGTATTCACATCCAAATAAAACACAAATCTTATTTCTAATTACATGTTTCTGGGATGTAATTACCAGGAGAACAGAATAGAAGCCAGGTTCAATTTCCCATTCTTGCAGCTTCTTCTCCGCAGGCTTCAGGATCTCTGGGTCCTGGCTGGTAGCCCGGTTCAGGGTGTCCAACACCAGGGCATAGATATTTGGATCCATGGTTTTCAACTGCAGGCAGATATATTTATGCATAAATCTAAATAGACCACAAGAATCTAAGGACTAAATCTAGGTAAAAGAACGCCTTGACAAGTTCAAGACAAGTTGTAAAATTTGACATTTTGTTTGAAGAACTACAAAAAAACCGGCGATCATCCGGACGCAAACCACTCTAATGAATTCATTTAACCGATTCAATGTTGCATTTTCTTCGCAGTAGCAGTAGATGCAATGGATACGCATTATTAAATACATAATTATTGACTTACTTTTCACCAAAGGACAGGAGACATAACCTAATATCTTTTGCGTATGATCAATCAAAGACATACCAGAATTGCACAACAAATCGAGATGTATTTAGAATACCAGTTCAATAGATAGACGAAATAAACTGTGGGTACTGAAATCAAATCATTTTTGAATAAAAACAATTCGTAAATGTTGATGGAAATCTGAAACAACCACAAAATTACGATAACTGCAATGCAAAATCGAAAATCGAACGAGCGAGAAAGACACTTAATGCGCTTAAAGCACTCTGAATTGGTGACAATCTTTGTCTACACCACCAACTTTACCTAAACAAAATAAAATCTTCATGTATTGTCTTGTGGTAACACAGTTGCATCTCCTTGTTTAATTGACACTAAACTGTACGAAAAAAGCGCATTGTAAATTTATGGCTTGGCAATGTCACTCACAGTGGTACTATTTGTTTTGATTTTCGAAAATCGGCAGGAGCAGCGTAGTGCTACCACGATTTCATTATTAAATCCTAGTCGTTTTTATTTGTAATTTTTTAAACAAATAACTTTTTTCGTTAATTGTTTAGTTATCTCGTATTTAAGTTGCACTTAGCATTTTTGAACATGGATTTACGAAATTATAATAATGATTTTATTGATAAAATTAATATCAATATTCGCTATCTATCGCCGTGCGCGGCTTATCATATCTTATTATTAACATATAATCAAAAAAATTTAACAGATAAATTTCTGAAATGTAGGGAGATATGTAATATTCATTGCTATTGGTTAAAATAAATAGTTAAAAATAGCAAATTAAAAAAATAACCTAACTTAAACTATGTCGTGGGAAAGTTGTATCGTACTTTTAAACAGTGACTCTACTGGAAGTTTTTATACTGGTGATATTGTTACAGGATCTGCAGTGTTAGAGTTTAAAAAGGAACAAAAAGTTGAACGTAAACATTTTTCTATTAATAAATAAGAATTCGAAATAAATAATTGTGTACATTACCTAATTATATTAATTTTTTTTTTGCAGATATCAAATTTACGGTAATAGGAACAAGTAAGGCACAATGGTCAAGGTTTTTGCCAACTGTGCCCTATATAAAAATTTACGAACAGAAGCTGACGATTATGGAGTATGTTCTTGACGTGTTCTCAGAATTGGATGGTAAACTTTAAATAAATGGAATATTTATAGAAATGATTTTAAATAAAATTAACAAGTTTTTTCATTTCACTATTTGATTTCAGGTAAAAAGATTAAGCCAGGAATTCAAACGTTCCATTTTCATTTTGTAGTACCCGGTGATGCACCCTCGAGTTTTAAAAGCTCCATTGCAGAAGTGAACTATTGTATAAAAATTGAGGGAAAAGCACAATGCAAAGTAAAGAAACAAAAGGTTGTTCCTTTTACAGTACTAGGAAATATAAATCTTAATCATCTTGAAGAATACATGGTATGTTTTTATTTACCTAAGTAGGTACTTATTTTACGATAGGAACAAGGTGTAATAATTTATTTAAATACATTTTTATTTCTTTTTCAGACTCCAATTTTCATTGAAACACAAAAAACATTTATAGGCTCAAAAAACTTTACACTATGTTTTAAAACATATAAGGGATTTTCTCCGAAACAATACGCACCATTTGAAGCTATTATTACCAACGAGAAAAAAGTCAAGATTTCTAGAATGAACGTTTCGTTAATTCAGGTATGTATACCTCCTTGAAACTGCAATCGTTAATTTATTTCCTTTTGGGCTATAAATAAGAAAACTTCCAAAATGCTGACTTTATGATAAATTATTGATTATTGTGTTTCAGAAACTTCAGTACAATGTCCCATCAGGTTACGCTAATGAGGATAAAAGAATTGCTAAAGTAGAATATAAAAGGTTTTCTCAGACTGTAACAGAGAGATGTCATTTTGGAATGGAAATACCGCAAACTATACCAAGCAGTTTACATCTAACAAGTCCGATGATTGAGGTTTCTTATATTTTAAGAGTGAGTTTTACAATTGGAAATTATAATTTAATGATCTAATATTATAATGACTCATTAGGTACTTGTTTTATAATAGGAATTCAAGGTCTAATTAATATAATATTCAGAAAAAGGTATCGATAAATAAAGTTTCCCCTTTTTTATTGTACTGATTGTATTTTATACTATTTTTCAGGTGGAAGTTATGTTCCAGTTTCATATGACTCTCTGGGAAGATATTCCCGTAACTATATCAACGATTCCTGTAATGCACAATGATTTTAAAGATATTGAATATACAATGAAATAAAATAAATAGAACAAACAAAAAAATGATATTTCTTAATTTAATTTTGTACTTATTGCAAAAGGGTTCATTAATTAAACAAACCGAAAATATGACAAATAAAAAATCATCTAATTTATTAAATCAATTTTATCCATGACTGTTCAAATCAAATTTAATTAAACACTAACATCGCATTTGACAGTTCATTTTGTGTGAATCGAGTGAATAATGAGTGAGTACTGCTCAACTGCTATTAGAGTCTGGCTAACGAAAGTAGATACTGGATTTTTTTGCAAACTTTTTATATGACAACACTAGTGTTCCTACCATCGGATATTTACCCTACAAATTGGGATATTTTAAACAGAAAGTACTTAGGAACAATTAATTCCAAAAAGGCATTTTTAAAACAAACTCATTTTTAACATTTTATAAAATGAGTTTTAAAAATTCGTACGTGTGCTAAAATTGTATTCATCAAAAATAAGTATCGTATGTACGTGTTGGATCATTTCAAGAGCAACACTAAGTCTTAAGTTGGTCTAATAAATAGCTTAATTAATTAGGTACACTATTTACTAGGGAAAAACTTGGCAATTTTATTTTAAAGAAATTTATTTTGACCTGTTTTCCGAAAGATTTGGTAAAATCAGAATCAGTATATGGTATCCCTATCTCTAACGCAACAAGATGGCGGCGTGTTGTTGATGTTTCGTTGTGGTTGACTTTAGGGTTGCTATACTGATATTTTTTAAATTTGCCGCGCTTTTTCAGTATCAGCTTTCATTAGCCAGACTCTAGTTTAAATTATCTTAGACTTTCAATAAATTTAAAACTGTATTATTATATGCCATTTTATGATATCTAAATTAATTATAATAACGAAGAAATTATTAAAATTTTAACAAAATATATTAAAAAGTGCAAGCTGAAAATAGTTTTTTGTCAATGGCAATTTATAAAATTCATACAGTTTATCTGATATGGTAACACCTAGTGTCAAGTGCTGCCACCTAGCGGATATTAGTTGGCAGTCAAAGTTAGTTTTGTCAGTCGTTGATACTCTTTTAAAATTATTTTATATTATTGTTTGCTTGTATTTGTTATTTTCATATTTTATTTAATTAGTTTATTTATTTTTAGTGCACTTTTGGAAAATCGAACTGCTTACTTTTGGAATAGAAAATTGCAAATTTATAAGTTTTCAATATGACAACTTCCTCTTTCCACCACTTTTTTTGAGAAAGCGGAAATGGTTGGTCCGCCATAATCTTTCGTGTGGGTCTGTGCTTGTGTGGTTTGGTTTTCTTACCGGTGCCAACCATTATTTTTAATTAGTAGTAAGTTATGCGTATGAATCCAGACATGGACGATGATGAGAAGGGGTGAGTGTATTTTCATCTATTTTCCATAAGTATTAGAGCTTCCCTTGGTGTGTGAACTATAATAGGTCAAACAGCACGTTCGCTTGGTGTGTCGCATTTCACGGATAGCCAGCAAGGCTTGTGATGTAGGTAGCGTCACTGGCCCATTGTCTATTTGCCAAAATCTCATTATTTTTGTATTATTCGGATGATCCGGCGAGTTACTGGACTCTCCTTGGGTACGGTCCTCCTTTACCCAATTAGCCTTTTACCGGCGAGCGGCCACCGACCCCAAGCCTTGCCGTGCGACTTGCGTGTATGCGATCATGGCAGCTATTACTTTCCCATAATGGATTTGTCAGATTTTCCACACAAACTCTTGTAGAAACACCCGTTAATCGTATATTTATGTTTATATAACTGGTCTGTTTAAACAAAATCTGGTATGTGGATGCGTCGCAGAATGTAAAATTAACCTTTCTGTGACTAATCGTAGCTTTCTCTTATCGCGATTTTTGCTATAGGCCCTCAGGGGCTATGCATTTTGCGGTGATTGCGTCGATTTTTACGAGCGTCAATCGAATCGAGGTTATTGGAGCGTTGGTTGAAGTGCCGCGTTGCTTGATCCCGTTTACAAGACGCGACCAAACGTGCTGATTCATTTGCATATGGTCGTCAACGTCGTACGTTCTAATCGACTGTGGCTAAACACTTGAATTTGTTACTCGCCTATTTATTTGCCTTGTAACTGTTAACCTTTTGTCGTAGTCGCTACTAATTAGTCGGCAGCATTTACTTCTGTTACAAAGTACAGTTATTCTCTATACAAGGTCTCATTGCTATCATAATTCTTATCATTTGAATCTACTTCACAGTTCCAAACTGACAAAATAATTGTATCTATATTGATAAAGTCTTCAATCAAGCATTTATCATTCTTGCAATTATCTTTGTCTTGAACATTTACAAGCTCTAAAATGTTGGTGAAATAGCTGTTAAATATCATATTGTTCCCCAGAGAGAGAGATGCCAACTCTAGACACTTAAAAAGTGAATGTTACTTTCTCCTTATGTTACAGTAATTGTGCTTAGTAAGCACTATATTAACCTAGAATTCAATACACTACATGATATGAGCATGATTGAATGGCAACAGAATTAATGCATCTAAAACACTTGTGGCTCTGTAAACTTGCAGTCTACAAGTAATCAATAGACTTGTTGCACAAGCTTTTGATACAAAGGTCTAATTGCTTGCACCAATGCATATAAGAAGTATGGAAGCCATAACTTGGTGGCATTCTCTATTTTAATAAAAGGATTGATATTGAATTGATTTGCTAATTTACTTGTTGGCTTAATATTGACATTTATTTAACAAGTACAAAACACAAGTTTAATTTAATTATAAGGTTTAAATTCTGATTGTTAACTCGGATTACCTAACTAGTTAATTACACTTTAGGTATTTTACCAAATACTTTTTATTTGCTTATCACTATTTATTTACTACCAAAACAAGCATACTTTTTGAAAACAAGTAATGGATTGAGTCATTTAAAAACAAAATTGCACAATAAAAACAATCCCTCTGACTATGTGATAGTAAAATTAAATCAAATCACGTGTTTTGATGCAACCAATATTTTTATGAGCTCATGAGGTTCCCATTACTAGGAATCTGCCAAATCTGTTAGTTTTTGGGTAAAATCTAAGTTTGTTGCAATAACTTATAATCTATTTGTACAATACCTGGTTCCTTCAATTCCTCATATCTAGCTAGATATACCTAATATTGTTCTTTTTATTTCTCTAGCTAGTTACAGTAATATTGTTGAATTTAAGAAAATGTATCGTTAAAAAAAAGTTTAACTTAGCATTAACTTATGATAACATTATCCTATTATGTTTGTAGGAAATTGTTACAGATGAATATAGGTATTAACTTTAATACATTAACTTACAAAAATTGGTTTTAAGTTTTATTAAGAAGCAATGGAATAATCTTATCAATTTTATTACAATTTAGATTGTATTTTTTAGGTCATGAACGATAGGTATTATCTAGGCTTTGTACTTTTATTTCTTTGATTTGATGCCTAAAATCTGTAGCTGTTGCATACATTATGAATTAATGTTAATTAATAAATGACATTTCAAAAAAATCTGCCAATAATGAGTTTCTGCCTTATTTTTTCTTCTAAGTTCACTCATCCCTCTAGTGTTCCTAACTTACTTTCTAGATAGAAAACTACTAAGGTGCAAATTCCTTTCTCATATTAAATATACACAGCGGTCTCACTGTTCCTCAAAGACCTATCTACAACAAATATAACTTGGGAAATAATAACAACAAATAAAGACTATCAAATAATAGCACATGTCAACAACAGCCCAACTCTAGGTACTCATCCAACACACTAACAAAGACCTATCTAAGTACCACCAAATATACTACAGAAATATAAACGAATAATGACTATTAAATAATAGCACATGTTACAATGCTAACATAACCTAACTTTCATCAACCAGAAAACTGTTCGTCGGTGGACTATCATGGGAGACGTCTCAGGAAAACCTGCAGCGCTACTTCTCGCGCTACGGCGACGTGATCGACTGCGTCGTGATGAAGAACAGCGAGAGTGGTCGCTCCAGGGGTTTCGGCTTCGTCACTTTCGCTGAACCCTCGCTGGTGAATGTGGTGCTGCAGAACGGGCCTCATCAGCTTGATGGAAGGTAAGGATTTTTTTTAAATGTTATTTCATTACTACAATTACAAATGCTGTGCGTCACTAATTTCAAATACTATGGATTTGACATACTATGCATGAATACCCACGTATGAACCAGTGACGCTCAAGAGTGTAAGGTTTGGTTTGCTTTTGTTAAGGAAAAATATCTGTTTCAAGCTATACCAGGCTATTGTCAGGTAGTCAACGATAAGATTATAAAATATTGTTTAAATTGGAAACTTATTTGTTTGTAATGTTTAGTAGGTAGGTATTAGGTAAGTACCTACACCATTTGAATACTGAATTTAATGTTAATTGTTTCATTACTGGATAGAATTTTTGATAATTATTACTGAACGATTGTTTGACATGATAGGTAGGACTGTCGTCGTATGTCCTTAAAACTTGTTCACATATTCAATTCGACATTGTTACTACGGGAAATCTGCAACTTCGGACGCTAATTACTAGACAAATTATTCATGTTTGGCATTGTGTTTAACAAAGTCACTGTTGTTTTGTTCGGAAACACTTTAATGAGTTGATATACAAAGTTAGTAAAAAATTATGAACAAATATTCTTTTTGTAATAAAGATATCTCACCCCTGTTTTAGCATTCTCATCTTTATGGTATGATATTAACTGTTTATTTTGATAGTCCTACCCTTTTCATACTTTTTTTGACTTGATTCCACAGATCCTTAGATATCCTTACTCTCCTCTTAAGATTTCTTCTCCTACTGACTATTACTCATATAACTTAATTCCTGTAGGTACATCTTTTATTAACAATATGAAACTTATTGTTTATTGAAAAGATCTCTGTAAAAATATGAGGATGTCAGAACTACAAGCAATTTTAAGCCTTAGGCTAAGTTGTGTCTAAAGAGAGACCATTGTCCTAGAAAAGGCGTTATTAACACGAAATAGTAAATTAATTTTCCTTAAAACTTTCGTGTGCGACTTCAATAGAAACAAAACAATTGCCTTTAACCTTTATTTAATACAAGTCCTTTAAGACCTTTACACAATTTACTCTCACAATTTTCCTCGAGGAGCGTTTTAGTGTTTTAAGGTGGGCTCTGAAATTAAATCCAATTCTATTCAATTTGTAATTAAAGTTATGTAAATGGTTGTAATTTATTGCTAATACTCTGAACTGCTTATTGGCTTTCGTAGGTTAGGTAACGGAGTTGAGGATCTGGTTTTGATGATCATATTGATTTTGTGTACAAGGTTTGTGTGAAATAGCTGACTTGTCTTAAGTATAATCCTTCAAAATAGTACCTATTATTGTCGTTAAACATACACCTTTTCCTCAACAAAGGCCAAATGATTTGAGATAATATTAAAACACGATTATTATCCACATCCAGGCAGTGCCATCAGCACACTTAGCTGTCGGTACGTTCAGATGTTTGTGGGACAATAAAGCGGAATAAGCATATGCTTGTCGTCTCTCTAGGCGAGGAGTCTACAACGTTCGCTACAGTTATCTATCCATATTTTTTTGTAGAATTTCGTTTTTTGTGCAAGGATAACATTTGCAAAGTTGTTAACTAGTAGTGGCCATGACCTTTACTAAAGTTGAATGAAACCACAAGACTAAAAATAGAACTCCTATGTTTTACACGTGTTTCATTTCACACAGTCTTTTTTACGTTAAATGAATAGCTGATAGCTGTAAGAATGCAGTCTTCAGTCACATTCACAATTTTTTATAGAAAACATTTAGGTAAACATTGCATAAAGGTTTTCACACTTAAGCACAATTTCAAATTATGACTTATTAAAAAACGCCTACTCTTTAATTTGTTTACAGTCCTATAACATATCCGTAACACTCTTATTTCATACCCAATATGGACGCCAGCTGTCACAAAGGAAAATTCCATATCTTAGTACCAAAAACTTTAAGCACATAAGCACGTACATTTACCCCATTATTACAAAACGATGTCAAAATATAGTTCTAGAACTAATATAGTTCTAGTCATGGAGCCAAAACATACTTTACCCGAATTAGTTCCAGATCTATATTTAAAAGTAGTAACGCGGATACTGATTTCCTCAAACACTAAAGAAAACCCAATCTCCTACCAGGACCATCGACCCGAAGCCATGCAACCCGCGTACCCTGCAAAAGCCGAAGCGCGGCGGCGGCTACCCGAAGGTGTTCCTCGGAGGTCTGCCCTCGAACATCACGGAAACCGATCTGCGTGTCTTCTTCGGCCGCTACGGGAAGGTCATGGAGGTCGTCATCATGTATGACCAGGAGAAGAAGAAGTCGCGAGGTCAGTGAATGTGTCTAATTACAAAACTACAGGTACTATAAATTTCGATTGGGCCAGATTGATTTATTTTGGGTATGCATGTATATCATCATAGAAGAGTACAGAGAAGAAGTGATACAAGCTTAAAATTAAACTGATTACTAAAATGTTGGCGTTGCTAAAACCAATCTATAATATTGCGTGTGAATGTGTATTCTGTGCAAAGGGACTTCTCGTTGCTACTATGGTATGATGTATCTATCAATGGATATCAAAATTTCGCTAATGTTTTTTTTTTAAATACGATGCTGTTAAGTATGTGGGGGAAAGCGGGGATAGTAAATAGATTATTTTATTCAAAACTGAACTCGCTAAACTCCAGGCCCTAAAATAAAATTGACAAAGTCAGTTGTTTAGCAACATTGTGAGTGTTACGAAACTTAAAAACCTATGGAGAATATATAAAATACTTTGAAAAGTTTCGCAACTCACTACCCCTGACCTTTAAAAGTCGGTAGTCTGTACGGACTCCCGATGCCTTACGTCATCCATTCATTATAGGAACGTTTGTTTTGTTTCGTCGTACGTAACGCATGTATCGATTTTCAGAATTCAGATTTGCCATTTCAATAATAGTTAAGTCCTTTTGAAGCATTTGGGTTATGATTATATAAGTTGCTAGTATTTTAATACGGCGTTACATAAATATCGAAGGTTATGTACTGTGGCGACTGATGAATGTGGATGCGAGAGAAGTGTGTTTGGATTGTAGCAAGTGGAGGGAAGTGGTCTCTGCCTACCCCGATGGGAGAGAGGCGTGACGGATATGTATGTATGAATGTACGGAAATATCCACATCCAGGCAGTGCCATCAGCACACTTAGCTGTCGGTACGTTCAGAAGTTTGTGGGACAGTAAAGCGGAATAAGCATATGCTTGTCGTCTCTATAGGCGAGGAGTCTACAACGTTCGCTACATTTATTTATTCTTAATTTTAGCCACAAAATGTATGAGCTTATATTCGAAGTTTCGTGTTAATACAATGTAGGGAACTATGCTATTACTTTTATATAAACAAACGCACAAGAGATACGTACATATATGTGTGTGTGTGTGTTTGTGTGTGTATGTATGTATGTCACATCTTATTGTTCCCGGTGTAAAAGACCAAGTATATGGCTCTCTATCTACAGCATGACCTTTGTTTTGCCGTCAACATAAAAAAAAGCGATTAATCAGCAGACGCTTACCTTAGATTTGTGTAGTCACTACACTGTAGTACAATGAGCACATTTACAAATAGTTCAACGCCATGTTCTGATTAAATCCTGCAAGGATATTAATTCTAGGCGTTTGTTATAGGCTTCGGCTTCCTGTCGTTCGAAGACGAGATCTCGGTCGAGAGGGTGACTCAGGAGCATTTCATCAACCTCAACGGCAAGCAGGTAAGAGAGATTATGTAATGTATTGAAGTACGTTATTACGTTTATTGCAAATTTACAGATATGTATATTTCAACTTACTTACTTTTATTAGAGGCTACCTGTATTTTCGCACACATTTATGATCATAGCTTGGAAATTTACGCAACATCTTAAAGTAGTATTGTCTAAATGTTATTATGATTTAAAAGCTACAATATCGAGGTTCTATTAAAATCAGTTCAGTAGTTTCAGCGTGAAAGAGTGACAAACATCCTTAAATCCATTCATTCTATCGGCACATAACATTTATACTAACAATAACACAAATGACAATCTTTTGGTTAATACGACTTGGTGTCGGATTTACTACTTATAGCCATCATACTTTAAAAGAACCAAGAGGTTATAAATACACAGTTGAAGTTCTAAATTGAATGAAATACACGTTAATGACATCAATAGCAAAGGTATTCAAGTAATCTGTGTCACAGCAAACTACGACCTAATTATGCGTTATAGGCTAATTACAATTACATTACGTGCTATTTAACAATTCGATTGGCGGAATTGGCGCGGCTTTCGACTATCTGGTCGTTTAAGTTACAGGATATTTTCTAATAGCATGCAAGTAGAAACAGCTGACAGACAAATAATAAAAAAAGGGAAGAAAATAAAATCTCAAAAAAAATACACTCCATTGTTTGTTACATGTCGATCACTGTATGGGAAGTTTTCTTTTTTTGAGTTTTTCATACGTACAGGTTTTATAGTTAAGGTTGTTTTGTTTTATTATTGAGTCCAAACATCTATTAATTTTTTTGCGCAAAGTTGGTAAACACATTACATAATTTCAATTCCCTAAGTTCAGTTACAATCGCAACCTTAAATTTCGTAATCAAATAAGTTTTCTACGTAAATAACTCTTAAAAACAAACATTTCACAGAATCCTCAATTTATTATTTGTTTGTTCCAAATGTTTTTAATTTAACGTTCTTTTCCTCTAGGGATAATAAACAGGAAAACAACCGTAACTTAACGAATAGGCGATTTAATTAAGTAATAGATTTAAATACGATAGAATTGGGCGCTCAATTCATTTCTAGAGTTGTTTTGTTTTCCTTTTTAATTGTGTTGAGGGAAATAACACCCTTTTGTGCGGCGGGAGTCAAAATACTTGTTGATTTTAAGTTAATTGGCGATCAGTGGTGGAGTAAACAAACAAATTAAAATCCTTTACTTCTTGTCGTTTTATTTTATAGATTGTGTAGTTTAATAAACGTGTTTTTTGGGCTTAGTTTTTAAATTGCAGTGCTTGATTTTATGTGAAAATATAACCAAATTAAACGTGGTTGTCATGTTGATTCATAAATTCGTAAATCAAAGATCCAGTTTTATAAAATAGTTAAACGATAGTCGTAAAAATATGTGAATCATATCAACCTACTTGTAGACAGTCATTTGTGCACCTAAATAAACAGTCTTAAGGAAAATACATTGTTGGGGTTCTATGAGCTTCATAGTATGAGGTACGATTTATTTGTTTAACCTCAAAGGAATAACGTTGATTTTACGCTCTAATAATCTGGATAATATAGCACTTTCTCGTTTTGAAATTCTTTCACTTAAGTACTTTTTTTTGCTAGCTATTCTTAATCTTAATAAATCTTATATTGTGAAATGGTTGCTAGTTGCTATGAATACCCTCTCAAGTCAAGTATTCTAATGAAAAGGGGTATTCATCAATTCCGTAGGCAAAGGACTGGTACCTGTAATCTCGAGTGTTATTATTTATGAAAATTGTAAATGACTAGCCAATTTGAAAAGTATCAAACCCATCTTAATTCGAATGTTGATTCCACGTAATTTCGCCAGTAGTTTTCCACACTAACGAACTCAATTCCTCTCGACAAAGTTGTTGAATTGAACTTTATGTAATTAGTTCCACGTTGAAAGATTTATCGATTCGCGACGGCCACGCAAAATATTCAAAATCTCAAGTTTTAGGAAACTAGGACCCTTATAAATATTCAGTTTGAAGATTCTTGAATAAGCTTGGGATAAAGAGATAATGTTGTTTGGTGTTGTTCAATAACAGGTGATCGTTATTGGTATCAGAAATTATATTTCATTATAACCATAATTTGAAATGACTAAGACTGGTGGATCGTTGTTGTTATTTATAAGAGGTCTATTATTCTGTAAATATGAATTTGTGTAGATAGAGTACTTACGTGTGATAAAATTTTCACTCGATATTGGTAATGATTGACTAAGACGCAAAATCATAATAGGCGCCGTCGTCGTCATTCCTTCTGTTAGAAGCCTATTTTCGCATGTTTTAGAAACTCGTTTAAGTCTAAAAAATAAAACTATTTATTAAAAAAAAAATCTTTTCAACCTCTCAGGTTGAAATCAAGCGCGCGGAACCTCGCGACGGGTCCGGCAAACTTGGGTCCGGCGGCAGCGGCATGGGCGGCGGCGGTATGTCCGCGCCCGGGGACGCGCCCGCCGCCGGCCAGTGGGGCCCGCCCGCTGCTCCCATCAACATGATCCAGGGCCACAACGGCCAGATGGGGGGACCGCCGATTAACATGCCCATGGCTGGACCTAACATCATGCAAGGGTAAGTACAGGTTCTGATAACCTACAGGATTTACAGCGGCTAAGGAAAAAGAAGAGGAAAAATTATACTAACTAAAGCATTGAAGCAATATCGTCTATACTTCAGTTTTTATTTGGTGGTATCTGGAGTTGAACAAGGGGTAGGGTAGTTGGCTCATCGGTGCAATGTAAAAACCAGTAATGTCAGTAGATCCACATCCAGGCAGTGCCATCAGCACACTTAGCTGTCGGTACGTTCAGATGTTTGTGGGACAGTAAAGCGGAATAAGCATATGCTTGTCGTCTCTGTAGGCGAGGAGTCTACAACGTTCGCTACATCCTTATTTCACTTGCGATTTTTGATCCGTTCATGTCAATCTAAGGTACATGCGTTCGAGCTCAATGATTTTAAGTAGGTAGGTCCTAGCTTTGCTATCTTGTATCACTCATTTATGTGAATCGTCTCCGTGTCACTGACGTGCAAAACGAGTGAGCATGTATGTAATGAGTTTTCCGCGGTGTAGGTACCAAGGCTGGGGCACGTCTCCGGGCCAGACGTCGTACGCGGGCTACGGCGCGGCGGGCGCGGGCGCGGGCCCCGGCAACTACCAGGGCTGGGGCGCGCCGCCCGCACCGCAGGCGCCGCCGCACGCGCCCGCCTGGCCCGCCACCAACAACTACACGCAGCACACGCAGCCGCCTGCGCAGGGATACGGCAGCTACGGTATGTATCACACGGTACAAGTTTGAAAAGGGGCGCATAAATAGGGGACAACTAGGTGTGAGAAAGGGAGGGGGACGGCGAAGACGGCTTCACTTCGAGTTCCAACTTCCGCTGACTGTTAGTTTCGGAGATTTAGAAACCCAACCCTATGATAGCTTTACCGGGAAGGTTTCGACTTGAAGATATATCGCGGCCACCACACGACCAAGTATTCGACTTTCGCAGTTACCGATAGAAGAGTTCATCGAACGACGAAGCTATGCATGTTGTAAACGTATTTCTTATTGGCAGTTGGAATACTGTAAAAACGTGTAGCGGGTTCGAATGTACATACTGTTTCAATTAGATATTTATGGGTATTTTATAAATCGTAATGCAGCCGAGCACACCTTCCTCGTGGGCCGAGCGAGCTTAGAAAGCGGAATTTATTAAGTACTTCACACGAAGGTAAGATTGTTTAGGTAAAGATTACGGTTTACGGAAAGGGTCTCTTTGCCTAGTAGTGGAAATAGTAATTACACTGAGATCGCTGTCGGCAGCTAGTCGGTTTTGACCCAGCAGTGAGTTTAGAAGACTGTGCACTAGCCCACTACCAGAGCCAGAAATGCTAAGAGAAGGGTGTCTCGGTTGCAGCTAACTACAGCTCGGCCCCGGCGGGCGCGTCGGCCGGCGGTAGCTGGACCAACTGGAACATGCCGCAGAATTCCAACTCCACTGGCTCTGGTGAGTGTTTGGCTTGTTTAACCAGTTTCATCCTAGTTTAGCGTCCCTAGTGCGTCAGTTTACATGTGCGATAGTACGTTTTAGTCATAAAGCGTTAGAATAAGGGTGGCGATGAATGGATTTTATTTAAGTTACTTGCGTCGTTTTATCGAATTCATTCGCTCACTATAAACCATTTAGGACGAAGGGATTCGTGATGAAAAGGTTAACGCAAGATATCACTACTAGCAGAATCTCTGAGTAATTTTCAAGTAATAGATTTTAAGTTTCGATATCTTGGAGAAAACGTCGATCGTACGGACGGTCTAGTGTCAGACTCGATATGTGCGAGCGTAGGTTAGGTTAGGTTAAGGTCGGAGCAGGTAGTGACGCGGGTGTTGCGCAGGGTCGTACGTGCCGCTGTCGGAGGGCGGCGAGATGTACGGGCGCGGCGCGGGCGGCGGCGGCGGCGGGGGCGCGCCGCTGGGCACGGCGCTGTCGTCCGCCGCGCTGTCCAAGTCGTCCTCCGCGGACTACTCCTACCAGCAGTACCCGCCCGCCTACCAGCAGGACCAGGTAACCCACACCGCTAACGTCGTTACACGCGCTGACCCGTGATCGCCCGCGACCGGATTTTACCAATTCTTTTTCTTCTAGAAAAATTCTGTCGTGAGCGGTCAGCCTCACACACATACAGACGTTGATGCGAGTTGCGGAACGCTTGAACTGAGACGAGATGCTCTTCCGTTGTGTGGTTTTGTTCAGCTATTGAAATGAGGTAGAAGAGGGTCCCGCTTCGAAAAACATCAATTCAAAAATGTATTTACTTTGCAATCATATGTGAACGTCTCGTCTGAGTTCAGCGCTCCACTTGGACGTAGATCAAAGTATACTTGGAAGAAATAACTACAGAAAATTGTTCCTTATAATATGAACATTGTTTTTATAATCAAAACAGTACCT
Organism: Anarsia innoxiella; assembly: GCA_947563765.1. NCBI lineage: Eukaryota > Metazoa > Arthropoda > Insecta > Lepidoptera > Gelechiidae > Anarsia > Anarsia innoxiella. The sequence goes on from OX387406.1 coordinate 8,422,943, forward strand.
ACTCACTCGGTCCAAGTATACATTGATTACGTCGGTTTGAAATCAAAGATCTGCTTCTAAGTGCCAACGTTAGCAATTGTGAACCGTTTGAATGCTAACTTTGGCACTTGGACCTCGCAGTTTCTGCACAATTTAAATCTAAACAAGGGTCCACAGTTCGTTAATTATTTACTTCAAAATATCCAATAGTTGATTTATTGATTTCATTACTTCTAGTCCGAATTCAGTGGAGGTTTTGCGAATAAGTTTGACTTTTCTTATTAGTTTTTATTTTATATGTTATTTAGGCTTAGCACTTCGAGAAGTTACCAATTTTTGATGACAATTTATTCAGCATTTTCAGTAAGAATGTAAAATTTTACATTTCTTATAGATTTCTTACAGAGTAGGTATCTACAATTTATTTACGCAGTTTTATATTAAATCGATTACGTTTCTTTCACACCTTTAGTTCCGCATTCTTTCATGAATAGTTGGACTTATCAAGTTATTTATAATTCAACTTTTTACGAGTGAATAAATATGTTTATATGTGAATGTTATAGACGAATAGTATATTTGGAATACATTTTGGATGCATATCATGTAATGGCATGCATATAAAATGTCAAACACAAAGTCAGCTCTTTTTATAATTCGCGACTGTTATACCAGTCTTAAAACGCAACGAAATTCCGCGTAAATACGCACGTTGCGATCCATATAAAGTACATAATTCGTGAGTTCAACGACCTGCCGAAATGACGCCACGCGAGACCAATCTTTACCGTTTTTATAACTGAATCGCGCTCTGCAAACTTTAATAGGCTACGATGCTCTTGTTTGTGAAAATACCTACCACGGATATTCAATTTTATATTGGTTCTTCTATAATAATATTCGAACTATATGGACTCGGTTGATTAAGCATGGAATAAGATTTTGAGGTGCTGGTTTTTTTATATCTAATCATATCAATTTTTGAATCAAAATTGCTGTGATTAGATGTTTGTTTTTTATTTAGAAAAATACATCTAAGTTGATCTCATTTTTATAAGCCTTCAATTTCATTCATAACACTCATAAACTTGAATGTATTTTTCCGTGTGTTTTCATGCTTCCTGCAGCATCATTTTAGAATTTACCCTCATTTTTCATAGTTTTTGTTTCAATCTGTATTCATTAACCATTATTTAAATATCACGAGTAAACCTTTGATTGAAAGAATTGAAGCACAAATTATACCAGAATGTCATGGTGTGCTATTTAATGGTCATTCCGCTGCTAATCATGAATTAGTGGGCCAATGCTAATTACATTAGCATTTGCTCACTTTTCATAAGTCGATGCTGGATGGAAAGTAGATAAGACAGATTTTGATTTCCATTTTAAAATATTATTTTATAAACATTTCTGACAAAAAACGCAAGTTAAATCAAATTGAAACGTGAATAAATTTAAACCCTAAGTATTCTTGAAAATACCGTCAATTTTCCATCCAGCAACTACATCGCAAACAATCTGAACACAGTGACATCGTAACTATGTCTTGGATAACTCTTACTACGAAAACCTAAAACAGCATGTACATATTAAGTCTACATATGGTTTGATGTTTTTGTAACAACCTTTCCTTTGTAAAAATACTAATTACTGAATTGGTCCGTATCAAAAAAATACCCAATCCTTAAATCCAAGACATAGTACCTTAAGTCATAAAGTACAGCCAAGTTGAATTTCATTTAGTATAATTTGCTCATCCTTTGGGGCTTGTTCCTTCCTCGATCCTTTGCTCCTGCGCTTTGTTTCGATCCCTCGCAACCTCCCCTTTACCGCGTGGCCCGGTTTGTTCGGTCGCATGAGAGAGTGAGTGGCCGAGTGCCACACGTGTGAATGCTATCAGTCTACCAGTTCGGTGTCCGCGTTGCTCAATTTGGTTGTACTTGCCGCGAGTTTGTTTGCGATTACCGAGTGGATGTGCGATCGTGGCCGACGTATCATCGGCGAGTGAGCGAAATTCAGCGAAATCTAAGCGTCTCTGTATGCAAAGAATCAAACCAGACGCCGCGGCTGAAATGCAGCATGAATACTTAGAGCCATTAGTTTGCCTCCCCTGCATCTGTGTGCTGTGTTCCGATACAATGCTTGTTATATCTCATATCTTGCGCGGAGATACTGACATCCACTTCTCTGCATGTTTTCAGTGGCGAGAGTAAATGTGCGATGTCTTTTTGATTTTACGTGCTATGCTGCGGTCTGGAGTCGATTCGGTCGGCCAGTAGCGGCGCGCACCGCTCTCCATAGTGAAAAATCAAGAAGATTCTAATTGTTTCGTTTCGCTGAAGGTCTCTCATCTCCACCCCCTCCCCTCCCGCCCCCTCCTCTGCTCCGCTCGGCTCGGGGTCGTTCACACGCTTTGGTCCATCTTCACGCTCTGCGCTACTTACATTTCTGCTAAAGATCCGACATTGGCGACTGGGACTTTATGTCGTGTAATTCTTCTTTTCCAGTTGGTCGATCAGGGCCCACAAGAGTGGCTCCTCCAGAAAGACAATTAGACATAAGGGCGGGTTCGGATGAGGGTCTGTCGCGAAACTCGGGGGATTTCTCACTATGGACGGTTCGGTTTTTGCGACGATTACGCGCGCTCATCAATAAGGCATCGCACCGCACTAGATTTAAGCTTACCCTAGATACATTCGATATTCATATTGCATTTTGTAGCCGTGCGAGATGATTCAATCGCCTTGTTTCATCTCAACACTTGTAAATTGGCATTTAAAGTACAAATTAGTAAAATTTGGATTTTTCATATTGTTACAGGTTCATTAATAGTTAATTTTATCGATAAAAATAATATTAAGAGCTGTACTTTAAGTGTTCAGAGATAAAAATGCGACTATTCTGTTAATTGTAATGAGAGAACAATATTTACAACATTGTTTGTGTCAAAACATCATGGAGGTATCGTTCTATTTGGATTTTTTATCGAGCTCCGAATAAATGAAATCATGACGAATTTTAACAAAATTGCTTATTGTGATCCTCCATGACGGCATCGGACACGCCGAAGCCGAAGCCTCTGTTTAATTTAGGTTCTAGAAATGTCTATTTTTGTACTCAGTATTCGATTGAGTGGTTGCACCGCCCCGTTTGCACTTTCTCCAGAGGCTTCCGCTCCTTGCGTCCTTATAGACCAGCACTAGCTGGGTGTAACACTAATTCTATACGCACACGTGACACTCAGCGCCGACTACGCGACTTGACCAATACGAGTTTCAAATACATCGCCGCGGTATTCCTTAACACGCCAGGTAACTCGTCGTCCGATCGCTTTTAGTCTCGACCCCGATATACAATAGCATATCCCCGTAGAAAATAGTTTAGGCGACGTTACCTGTGCGTGGCTGCAGTGCGGGGGCACTCGTGAAATTTCCCAGTCGGCACCTGTTTTTTTTTTATCATAAAAGTCTAATCGGGACTTATTTTTCTAAATAAATGTCATAATTTTGTATCGACGATTCCGAATCGTGGTAAAGATTGGGTGGTTTCGCGAGTAAGCCTGCACCGCGGCCGTGGAGTCGCGGCGCGGGTCGGCGCGGGGTGCGCGTGCGTCGCGGGTGTGGTCCGTCCCGAGACGAGTCTGGCTAACGTGTCGGTGGTAGGGCTCGTCGTACGGCGGCGGCGGCTCGCGCTACGCGGCCGGCAGCGACTACCACGGCTCGGCGCCCGCCGCGCAGCCGCCAGGTGTGCACCTCCCGCATCACGCGCCCAAACACTTCGCCAACACCGAGTTTAACAAGGACTGGCCCGCCGCCTAAACACCGCCACACTCCACACTCCGCCCACCACCACACTCCGCCGGGCCCGCACTAGCGCCCGCGACCGGCTCCTTCGCCTTGCGAACCGTCCGCTCGCAAACCGAAGGGGCTCGAGTCGGGGCGATACTGTAGGAGCCCGGCTGACCCACCCACGCTTAGGTCGAACATGAGGACGCGAGGTCACGTTTTGAGTTAGTTTATATGTCCCCCCCCCCCTCTATTTACAGTAGCGAACGTAGTGTTTCGTGTCGCGAGTTAGTCATGTAGCGGTTGAACTGTCAATTGGAATGACGGATTTTATGTAGGCATGTCGAGTTTAATTATAACAATGCAAGTTGATGTCGATATAAAAGTAAAATGTTATTTAATAAAATGAAACGAATGCAGTATTTTGAAAAGCCTCGTTAGGCGGTAAACGATTTCGTAACTGCATTAACACAAACCCACACGCGTAATTAAGGACGTTAATTTTAATGATACTTAAAATTATACTATAATAGTTAACGAATCAAAGTCAGGCTTTTCTATTAACTCGATAAGGATTGTTCTATTTCTCTAGGAGTTACTATTTTGACAATTAGCAGTCTCTGAACGCTGCAACTTATCATGGGATCGCGCGCCACCGTCGCGTCGCGATCCTTGGACCGCGGCCCTCGTGGCCGCTCTCGTATAACTTCTTGATATTATTATACCCCAAGTTTTCGCGACCCCTGTCAAAGGACGCTGAGGCGACGTGTACACTAGTACACTATTTTACTTTGCTTTTAATATTCTTATTTGGATGTGGGCTTTTATAGAATGTTTATTACTTATTTCACATTTTCGGATTTTTAAAAATTTTAATTTTCGGCAGTTTTAAAAGATTTCTTTTAATAATGAGTATATATAGTTTGTTCGATGGGATCTCACTATTCGCATAGTGGTGATATGGTAGATGTCGTATTCGTATAATCTTATATAACGTAGCGATAGCGTAGAGCGGCCGGTAGAGACGCCACGCGCCTCGCCAGTCTCTCGCGACATTTGACAGACACTGTTAAACAAGGCCAATTTAGGGAAATGACCTAAAACAACTTAACTTAAGCTAATAACTTGTATAAATATTTGGTATATATATCGGTATGTATGTTTAATATTAGAATTTTGGTTATTTACCACCCACTAGACTTAGGAAAAAAAGGTAGGCATGTAATGAAATAATTATGTGTTAATATTAAACAAAACATAGTATGACTGAACGTGATTATATTAGGGTTCCGTATTATTTTTAATTTATCCCGTTTTATGAAAAGGGAACAATTCTGTATAATAATAATAATATTCGTAATTTTAATTTGTTTTCTAATATGCATTTTAGTTTTTTATCGCAACTTAAGTTAATAAAATGGAATTTATACTTTAATGAAATAAATTACCTGCCAAATTGTTAACGAGCAAACGATAACGTATATGTTAAGAAAAGCTCAAGCATTTAGGATATAAATGTTCGGCATCGGCCGCCGGCGCCGCACCCTTCGTCGCGCCTCTGTACATATATATTACTTGTGTGTAAAGCATAATTTTAATCGATTCTCTCGTCACATAGTTTTAAAGTTTTAATTTATGTGATTGCCAAATATTTTTAAAACTGTATAGAGCTTTGGAGGGCCGCTACGGCCGGTATATTAGTCGTATCGTAATATCATAATACGGCACCGCGCCGTCGCGCCCGCGCGCCGCACGCTCCGTTACAAAGTGAGTTATAATTTAAAATAACATTGTTAGATTAAATTTAATATTAGTCCTTTACTGTACTATATCGCTCAATCATTTGACCGATCGACTGATTAAAATTTTAGTGATAAGCTAAGTGTATAGTGGAGCGGTAGTGGCGCGGACGCGGCGGCGAGGATGCCGGCGTCGCGCATTATTTGTTGTAATTATCTTAGAGTTTACTCGTGTCGTACTGATAGACTGCCGCCGGCTCGCGCTGGCGAAGTTCCTTTAATTTAAATGGCGCGTCGCGTCGCGTTCAACGATAAGATTTGTTATAAATGTTTTAAATAGACAAATTGTTGAGGATTACATTGAATGCATAATTTGATCGTTTAGAATAGGGTTATTTAAGATCGCTCCATAAGTAACATATAATTTATCTATTGAAGAATAATGTGAGGTGTAAGCAAATTTTTAAGTGACGCGAACTGACGAAGGGTGCGGAGTCCCATATTACGGTAAAACATAGTGAAACGCCTTTACAATGTGATGTTCATAGTTAACTCGCATATTGGTACATTCTTATAGCTCTATATTACACTCTCGACTGAGACACGATCAGTATGTAAGTAAATGAAACTCGTACCTTATAAACAATATATTGAAATAATGTTAACTAAGGACGTCGGTGCCTAACTGCCCTCTAGGTTACGTATAGCGCTTTATCGCCTCGGTTACTCTGTTCGTTCCTATGTTAGTTAGGTTAATTTGTGTTGTTCATTCCTAGCGACGGCTCGTACGTTCTTGTCGCTTTTATTTCGCATTTGTACACTAACCCTCGCCGTTGTCATATTGTTTCGCGGTCCCCACACTTTAGTTTCGCATTTCGGCTCATTTCCGTTAAATACTTACTGTAGGATAATATACAACCACCGATATGACAAATTGTTCACACCAGTTTTAATATTAGGAAACGATGCCTTACAAAAAGTTAAGTGAATAGGTGAAGAGATGATTTATATTTATGTTAATTTCAGTGATAACGATTAGCACTAAGGTGTTTAGATACGGGCGCAGAGCTCGCACTCACAAACCTTCGGAACAATTTAAGAACTTAGTTTGTAATGAAATCAACGTGGCAATCTTCTAATTAACATAAAGAGTATAATTTATTTAAATAAAGGTATAATATGTATTAGAAATTTTAGATTTACTGAACATTAACTTAGTGCAAATTATTGTGAAATCAATTGAGACTATTTATATGGGTTTTTAATTATTATTATATAGGAGAAGAGCATAAAATATTGGATGAATTTATTAATTAAAATAGTTAGCAAAATACAAAATAATACGGTAAGACTCGTTAAGAGGCTGGTCTGTCAAATGTATCGCTGGAGAGCGGGCGCGCGCATGCCGCGGCTACCGCGTCGCGTCGGGAGTCACTCTCTCACACAACATGCATCTCGCATTTTAATATTACACTCAGAGTAATATCGACATAAGATATACACTGTATCTTTATAATAATGTTTATGGAATAATATTTTAATCATGGCTTAACTGTAGTACTGTTGTGTAGTTAACCTTTCGACACTTGTTTGTATTACTTTATATTATAGTGTACGCGGTTTTTATATGTGTATGTTTATTCAAGTAGTATATAAAGGAAACATGTTTGTGTAAAAGTGTATTTTGGTATTGGAGACTAAAAGCGCGGCGGCGCGGCGCTCGCGACCCGCCGGCGCGCGCTTTAATACATTTATCATCGTAATTGACTAATTATGCAAGACCCTTAGTGTTAACGTTAGAATAGCAGGATAATCTTTTAAGTTGAATTTCTACTCGTCCTATTAAAGAAAGAAATGATTTGCATTTAAACGTCGGCCGCCAACAGTCGATCACTATTGTAGTCTTTTCGAAACTTACTTTTAAAATCAATGCAGGTATTATTAATAAAAACCTCATATTTATACTAGAATTTAATATAAATGTAATTATTGATCCCATTTTATCGTAAAATAAATTGCACGGGCTTTACAGTTAATTATAACATTAATTATTATAAAACCTAGGGCAAGTTGTTATTTATTTCTGTTTAATTAAAAATTTGATGTTGATTATTTTTTAAACTATTTTTCTTTGTAGTGGATTAAAGTACATAATTCTCGATTGATTAGATTACAAAATTGTTAGGTGAACTATCGACTGATGTACAATATTTATAACGTAATGATTACTTACGGCAGTATATAAGTTTACTCTACTCGGCCCCTACGGGCGCTGTATTTATACAAACTTGTATTCATTTCCCTAAAATGTAATTAATTGGAAGCGGCGACCGCGACCTAGCCACAAAGTAAGCATGTTACGAGTAAGACTATTATCTAGATTTGTTATAATCTTATATGTAACTACTATACTTAGCCCTAACGCGTGCATATTGCGTGAAGCCTAGACGCCGCGCGCGAGTCGCCGTCGCCGCGCTACGGCCGGCCGCGGCGGCGCGCGCGCTGCTCTTTAAGTCTACTTTATGTTCGTTATATAAAAAAGAAAATTATGATAGATTTACATGAGCGTCCTTGTTGTTTCTTTTATACAAAGATTACCTAATGATAATTAGTTAATTACGGTTTTAATTAATTATAACCGGAACACTAAAATAAGACGAAAAGCTTGTACGCGAAGTATTTGATGTAATAATTAAAGTGCTATCACATAACATAACACTGAGGTCTTTCGTCGTAGAAATTATGCATTATTCATATTAGGTATTTTGGGTATATACTAGTGTTAGATTTAACTGGTAACATAAGTATGTAGTTTGTAATGTAATGGAAAAATAAATCAGTTTTGTCGTAGTTTCCTATTATTAAGCTTCTTCTATCTTAATGGATTAAGTAATTCTACTGGTTGATTAATTAAAATATTAATATTACCACTGCAAATATTTGAGATATCTTATGATGAAATATATATCTACTTTTAAGGACATTATAAAACGTAGATAATTAAAAGAAATCAAAAATTTCAAAAGAATACTGGCATTTTTAATGTTTGCATCCACCCCTTCCCTGACTCTAGATTTAGAACTGAATCATAATTTTTATTTTTTATATGGTGGCATAAAGGCAGACCGGTTAGCGGTTAGGGCATAGCACCACGACAATAGTCTTACAAATACTAAACATTACATTTTACACAAGTGCGCGTTTCCGATATATCTTCACTGTACATACTCTATGCACACTAACACAAACATAGGTAAAGTATTCATTTCATTATCTTATTTATCTTTTCGCATTTGACTCAATGTAACGTTGTACTGTAGTTTGGGGCCCAATTTTGAAGCAACAATTACATTTCTCTATTAATTTATTTGTAGAAACAACCACATTTGTGGAATGTTACTTCTTTATTTAAGCCCCATTTAATTATTGATGTATAAATGTTAGAAGGATAATTTTACGATACAAAGAAATTTGGAGCATTTAAAAAAAGTTAAATAAAAATAGTTCTTATTCCTCTACCACACAGACTAAATGACATATAAGTAAGTGATGGAAATAATTATATGTCTGTTGTTACACAATATACAAAAGGCTCCTAGTTACATTGTATCGAAATAAGTCTGCCTGTTGATGTTTGCATGATTGTAAGCATATTGCATTCTTGGCAATATTTTTTAATTTGCGACAATCTCAATACTTGACATGTCAACTGAGACAATTTTCGAAAAAACCCACCGCGATGTCCTAGGTTATTCGACGTTACGTTGTAGTCATTTGAGACACATTTTATGATATCTCTATCAAGACGTAGTTAGATTAATTTCATTGCATAAAATCAATCGGGCCTTTATAATCTAGCCTGATTGATATACAGTTGTGAACTAGTAGTATTTAAACAAGTATCATTATTGTAGAGTACTCACGAGTTATGTGCCTTCAGAGGGCGATGGTGTGGGCAGTAACGCTGGTAGTCCCAAGTTCGTGACCGTACCGCAAATGGCAGACGCTATTGGAACGCCACCACAGGTTTATTAGTCAATTTAGATAGGTATTTGCTAGGAAAATGTAGGAATTACGAGAAATTAAAGCTAAATCAACTTGCCAAGTTAACAGAGAATGTGACCTTGAAACAGATTTCTCTTTCAGTTTTCATTTTAGTGTTTCAATCCTTCCAGATTTATTAATTAAATATACAAAGACATTTTCTTTCAAATTATAGGGTTTCAAAAGTAGTGTTATAGAAAATTTACCTTATTACAAAAGCACTACCTCACAGGTTCCAATGATGTATTGCGGTGGCATGGTGTCGCCACAGCCGTCGTTTTGCAATGTCTCTGATATATCAGCTTCGGCATCAGGTTTCTAGAATGTTCTATTTCACTTAGCTACATTTTACGTCATTAGGAATCCACTAGACTGCGTCATCTTAGGAATAGGCATGTAGATTTGGGAATAAGAACACGAAATGTCGATAGATGGCGCTGCGTAGAAGTTTAGACTGATAAAAAGCTATTGTTTAAATTAACTTAAAACAAATTAAGTAGAAAACATTAGAATAGATTGTACCCAAACAAAATTTTGAATACAATCTATTCTTAACATTTTTTTTTAAACACCTTTATTTTGTTATAAATAAAGAAATCGTCATTAAGCTTCCTTGTATTGCCGGTTGGACTCCCGAAGGTATAAATTGAAAGAAGCAAAATCTATCGACAGTAAATATAAGGCAAGAGTTGTGTGTGGATGTGTCGTTGTTACATAGATTGTAATGTTATTGAACGATTCTATGCTACTTTGTCGGTGTAGCCTGGTAAGTGGAGGGTGGGGCGTGGTGCGGTAAGTAGATTTTTATTACCATTTATTTCTTAACTTAGTAGCATATAAAGTAAATCAGTTGTTGAGTAAATACTTACCTATATTAAATTATATATTTTCAATATTCTCATTCTATAAGTTTTTTTTGCTTATTCTATTTGCTGATTGACGAGTGAGGTAAACTAGAAATGCTACATGATTTAATACTTGCAAGCAATACTTAGCTTAGCTTCTCTTTTAAGTAGGTGGGTATTAGAACATACACCAGTCATTAGGCTCTGCTAACGACTTCGTTCTTACTCGAGCATAAGTAGTTCTTGCCTGAAGATTCTATTAGAATACACCTTAAAATTGCGCATTTCTAGTTTACCGACCTAAAGAACGAAATATCAAGTGAGCATTTCCTTAGGCGATGACTATGAATATACTGGCGGGTCGGGCGACGGCTACCAGCGGTCATCAAAGCGCAGCTATCACGGCGCGTCATCGGGTGGCACCGCTTCCGCATCCTCGTATCACCCCTATCGACGTTAACGAGTGAAGACGCCGCCGCCCTCGGGCTCCTCCCACCCGCGCCCATGCAAGTCGACCGCGCGACCAGTGCCACATGGTAAGTCATGTACAACCACGTACAGACACTACAATCAACAACCTGGCACTCTCTGTCGATTAGAATAAGGTTCCAGATAAGAACGCGAACTTTTTTATTATTTAGAATGTATTTTAAGACTTGCAAGTTAGAAAATGCAATGTTAACTTGTCAAACACATTCCCGCACGTTTCTGGAACGGTCGACTTGTAAACTTGTAAAATAATAATTATAATAATGTTTTTTTCTATGCACGCAATCATTAAGTTTGTAAATGGTTTTTAGCGGACTCAAGTCTATAAGAAGCGTATTTATCAGTAGATCGGATTTTTTCATTTTTTGACAAGTTTACTCTGACGTTGATGTAGTAATAGCTTAGCTGAGTAATGCTAAGTTTGGTGTCCACTGTTGCTGAGTTTTTGATAGATACGTAGACTCGTAGTGGGCTCGGTCAAAGTGGAGTCTGGACTTACACTTGTTGTTTAGACAAACTATTTTCCGATTTGTGTCTACATGTGTGACGTGTTCTTATAAACTTTTCTCTGTACGATTGTAGGTTAGTTTTTCTTTTAGATGTATTTGTGTAGTGTGGACTGGTGTGACCCCAGTGAGCGTTCAGAAACTGAGTAAATTGTCAGTTGTAACAAATTCCATCTCATATTTTAAGATAATCTTATATACGGGTCCGATAGCGTACCTATTTATAATTTACCTAGAAAGTAAATTTACTCTTTTTCATTCATATTGTCTATCGGAATCAATTTTTCTACGCATTACTTTGACCAAAATGAAATGCTATGCATTTCAATTGAACAACTGTAGAAATAACTATTATTATAAGACAGTGTAAGTCGCTGTATCCCTCACATTAACTGAATTATTAACTCATATTGAGGTACATCCAAATTGACTTGTATTTTTATATAAAAAACGTAATAGCTAGTAATAATATGACTCCTTGAATAACGAAACACCCTACCGTAATATGTTAAAGTGTAAGAAATTTTCATGAAATCATGTTAAATTGAAACAGCAACAGAAATTCACAGAGATCTTTAAACCTGATGTTAAATATCGGAAAGGAATCAATCGCAATGTTATAATTTGTCAAATGTGATTGTGAATGAGATGCGCGTGAAATCTTGCTGAGTTTGCGTCCGCTCTGTTCCATCGGACATTTCTTCTGTTTCACTTGACACGTGTATTTTTGTTTACTTCTTGAATAAAAGTACTAAATACAATAAGTTTTATTTAAATTATTAACGAAGAAGACTGTGCGTTCCCCATTAAAACGGACTGACCATTTAGTGTAACTACCACACTACGGGACTCGAGGTCTGAATAAATAGAAACCGAACGATACTTTTTATAATTAACATATTTTATTTTTGAATCGTTTTTAAATTACATTTTGTAATCCAAGTAGGTAGGCCTTGTTAATATTTTTAAATAATGTACGTTAAAATTTAATGACATCGGATAAGTACAATGGAAAATAGATCAGAATTATGTAATAATGTAATTAAAATTAATGTTTATAACGATGTAATATAATATAAAATAGAATTTAATGTACATTATAATAATTTTCTTAATGATAATAAATCTAACGAAGTTTAAACGGATGGACAAGTAATACATTTAGGTCAGGCGATTTTAATATAGAAATTAATCTAGATTTATCTAATTTTATAATTAGGCATTTAAATTAAGAAGTTTTACATACTTAATTAGCACACATGAATTTTATTTTTAGTTTAGCAGTTCTATGTCTGGACCATAGTGATAATAATTTAGCCACCTACACTTTACTTATATTTAAATCTATTTCTAAGTAATCTGTTTGGCTTAGATTTTTATAAATATAACCCCCCCGTATTATAAAACTAGTCTTGTTTATAGTTCTAGAGCTAAGCCAGTTTTAAATGTCGTTTGGGCCATGTAGGCTAAACGTCAAAAACTGACGTTGGTCCTAGAACTATATTTATCACTTTTTTTTAATAACGGGGAATGTGTTCTTGCTATAAATAGTATTACGGAAAATTCTTATGTAGACTCGTCTAAATAAATTGTGTAAAGTTATTTTTCACATTATTTATTAGTTGTAGCATTTCACGATCAGCAAAATAATGGACAGACAAGACATTCAATTTTCAAAAGATATCTACAATTAACCACGCAACATTACGGAATTTCCTTAGCTAAAAAAGCGATTTTGGATACCTAGTGCAGAATATTCTATTAGTGCAAAAATACGTATTAGTTAAAAAATTTCCAAAGTATTGACGCGCCTTTTTTGGGATAATTTTAGGAATTTACATTTAAGGCACTAGGAAAGAAAATTTTCTTTGCCTATTATAATTTAATTTGGTGCAAATATTTCACAGTATTTTATAAATACCTGTGCATTAAAAGAAGTTCAATATTATAAAATGTTGTATTATGCAGATTGCACAATGCCTACTTAATTGTGATAAGGGACGATGGATGATTTAATGAAATGTTTGGTCTATTTCATGTAAGATTCTACGTATCAGTTACCTACCTATTCACACTGTCTTATTTTTTTTTTTAAAAAAAAAAGCTTATTTAAATACATTGTATTGTGTAATTTGATCAATTTTAATATAACAGAAATTTTCAGACAAACGGCCAGCACAAAGTATTTTACGAAACAAGAGTAGCATTCTTGTCTCGTAAAATATTTGCTGGCACTTTGTCTGAAATTTTAAATGAGACGTTTAAATTCTTTTAATAATTACTTATGTTTAATTTCCTAACTCATTTATTAAAATCAGTAGGTTCTTTCCTTTAAAATGTAATAAAACAGACATACTAGTAAAGTAAGCTTATTCCATTTATTCGTCTTAGGCCGTGTTAAAATCAAACTGACTGTAAGGGCTGGCGCACACCTGACGGAGCACAGCGCAGGGCATTTTTGATTGTCATATTAGGTTGGGGAAAAAGTTTCTTCGTATTTTATATGAAAATTCAAAAAGTTTTTTTTTATAGTTTATTTACATTTGACTAAAGTATGTAGGTGCCATTTTGTTCCATAACTTTTTGCCATCTTGTTGGTAGTGACATGATCCCATTGCTGTAAAAATTTTGAGGCTTCTGATCGAAAAACTGCGACAAGTGGTTTTGGCAGTCCTCTCGTGATGTTAACCTGACACTGCCTAAGGAATTCTGCAGAGACCGAAACAGATGAAAATCTGAAGATGCAAGGTCAGGACTATACGGCGGATGCATTAATACCTCCCAGCCAAACTCTCGTAATTTTTGCTGAGTGGCTAAAGATGTGTGAGGTCTAGCGTTGTCATGGTGAAAAACCACACCCCTTCTGTTGATCAATTCTGGCCGCTTTCTCTCAATTTTTTGCTTCAATCTCACCAATTGTTCGCAATACAGTTCTGAATCGATGGTCCTGCCTGGCGGTAACAGCTCATAATGAATGATGCCCTTCCAATCCCACCATACACACAGCATTACCTTGTTGCGAGTTAACCCGGGTTTTGCCACAGTCTGTGAAGCTTGACCGGCCTTTGACCACGATCTTTTTCGCACGTTCTTGTCGTATGTGATCCACTTTTCATCACCAGTTATCAGCTTTTTCAAAAATGGTTCGGTTTCATTACGTCGTAATAAAGAATCACAAATGAGTACACGGTTCATTAGGTTTCTTTCAGTGAGCTCATGAGGCACCCAAATATCGAGCTTTTTAGTGTACCCAGCTTTATTCAAATGAGTCAAAACCGTTTTGTGGTCAATTGCCAGTTCTTCAGCTACATCGTAACTACTAATATGCCGATCTTGCTCCACTTTTTCAAAAATGGCATCAATTTTGTCCGTAACAGGGCGACCAGAGCGAGATGCATCTTTGATATCAAAATTTCCGGCTTGAAAACGCTTAAACCAAACTTGCGCTACTCTCACAGATACTGCATTAGGTCCATAAACATCACAAATTTTTTTCGCGGCTTGAGTTGCATTTTTACCTTTTTTATAGTAAAATTTTAAAATGTATCGAATTTCTTCTTTAGATTCACTCATTTTAACAACAACAATAACAAATGAAAATCACACAAATTCCTAATTTGAATTTGGAAGTGCCTTCTTTAAAATTAAAACTTTTTAATGATACCAAAACCAGCCAGATACAAATGGTATAGCCAAAGAGATTTTAATACAAGTTCATACATACTATATGCGAAAAGACTTTTTCCCCAACCTATTATTATTATCAACATTGTTTTCATTGGAATAAAATTCAAAAATTTCAAAATCAGTTCTTTCGATGGTTCGGTTCTCATATTTGTTGTGTTAACTGAGAACAATGTCGATAATAATATGACAATCAAAAATGCTCTGCGCTGCGCTTCGTCAAGTGTGCGCTGGCCCTAAGTCGTCGAAAGTGAGCGAACGTTACGCAGTTTATTGTATTTCCATATATATTCACTTATTCGTTCACATAATAGCTCAGTGCTCACATTCGGCGAATTCCAGTCATCTGACTGTAAGTTTACCAATACAAACTTGGTTTGAACACGACCTTAGAATAGGCCCTAAGGTGGAAACTGCGGGAGTCTGTTTAAGGTGGATAAACTGAATAAGCAATGCAGTTATTTCTTGGAAAGCTTTCCCAAATAAGGTAAAGCAGGTATGGGTCGGGTTAGAGCGGGGGTGGGGAGGGTTTGCAGCAAGTTTCATGGACCTGCGCTGGACTTGCGACGGGAGGCGCAGTTGATGCACTCGCACGGCTGCGGCGGCTCGTCCTCGGGGAGATGCGAGTGCGCAGCGCGGTAGCACAGCTCTCTGTAGCGGGCGCATCCTGAAGTCAAGTTTAGTGGAGTTTTAATTTTAATAAATCTATTGTTATTTTAAATTACAGTGGTTTCATTTTGTGGAGAATTTTGTTCATTTTATTTATGTTTTTCTTCATAATAGGAACACAAGATACTAAATATTATGAAACATTAGATACCTACATATCGACAACACCTAGGTACATTAGTTTTTTTTTCTTAAAGCAAGCTTGTAAAGATTTGACCTTATTGTGGAGAACTTGCTAGATAGGTAGGAATAGAACTGACCTGTGGGCGGTAAAGCTAAGCGGGTATCTGCAGCGAATCCTCGTTGTGAGAGCCTGTCCAGCAGCGTGCTGGCCGACCATCACCTCTCCGAGTTTTGTAACATTCCTGCAACGTAGAAAGCGTTTGTGACACTTCCTGTTCAAGATGCGAAAGCTTGATTTTAATTCGAAAGTTCTCCATACACTAAGGTGTGGTAACTGAAGTTACCTTCACTGGTAGCGGCTGAGGAGTGTCCACCGGACTTATCATCCACACGCGGGGTTGTAGAGCCGTCAGAGTGCTCCTGGGAATTACACAATAAATAATAAGATTAAAATGAGGATTTCTACGAAGCGTTAGTGGGCTGCTTGTCCTATTTTTAACATATCTACAACGGTACCACGTCGCACATAGTAAGTATTTTTTTTATTTTTTTTGTTCCTTCTGATTCGAACTTCTTAGATTGAGTACCTAAGTACTAGCTACTTAATTAACGCGAGTGCTTTTATATTTTATTAACAGTGTAATCAAGTTAAAGTAGCTAGAGGCTTGAAGTTGGTATTAAGAAGATAGGTAAGTTAGTACTTACGACTTAATACCTACTTGCGGTAATTACTTACCGCAAGTAGGTATTAAGTGTACCTACCGCGATGTAAATAAGGTATCTTTAGGTAAGTATAGGTACCTACGAGTACCTAGTGTGCGTGCCTTTGAGAAGCCACATCGTAAAACCGTAAGTTCGTATACCTACACCAAGATTTAGTACGAGTTAAGAAAGAATTGTAGTCGGAAGAATTTTGTAGGTGTTGCAGATCGAAAGCTACATCTCCAAGAGTGCCCTCTCATACGAACAAAGTCGGTTTTCATATTACTGAATCTGGGCAGTTGAGTTTAAACGATCTGTTAATTTTGCAAAAACCCAGCAATTGTACGTTTATGGTTACATGGAGGTAATATAATCCTACAAAAGTGCTTCAGGGGTAAGGGGCTCTCCTTTAACCTACTTACCTACAGTTAACAGGAAAATATATCCCTGAAAACAGACCTGCCCCTAAATTTCCACCACAGTATCCTTTGTGCCATAGATTCAGGGTAATTTCGCTTTGTATAGCTCCGATTGTTTCATTTAATTGGATTTCAAATATTCATGAGTAGCGTCGAGAGTTACAGATTAACGTCTTGGATTTTAGCTGCGAATTTACGGTAATTTAACTTGACAAGACTAAGAGATGATGAAAGGGTTTTTGTTGAGACGTGTCAGTTTAGTCACCAGCAAAATACTTAGCTTCTCCTTAGCTTAATTAAATTAATGATTTAGTCACAAATAAGGCTTCTAATTTGTTCTAAAAGTTAATTTGTCTGAGTAGATGAAAAGCACCTTGCTATTTTATAGGCCTCTTTATATTCCAACATTTTTTTTGCTTAGATTTTTCGTGAACACCTCCGTTTTTAACCTATGGTTGCCTGGAAGATATTGCTAAGTAACAATATAACCTAACATAATTATTATTATATTAACAATAAGGCCGTCTGTTGCTATCTCTCCCATCAGTAGGTATGTAGATATAGTTTTTTTTTATCTGTGCAATAAAGAGTATTTCTATCTACTAGGTAGGTACCTGTTACCTACTCCATTTTCATACCTGAAATAAAAAATACACGAGTGAAATGTGAGACAAAATGGATTGCTATGTTGGGTGACAGGAAATTGATGTTTAATACAGGAAACTGGGCCCATCGCTACCGTCCATCCGTTTCAAACATTCAACGAAGCAGCTCGATGCGCATTTTAATAATTCAGTTATTGGTTCATCGACGATATGGATATTTCAAAGTAGGTATGTTTCTACTACTAATTCACTTGTGTATTTTTCTGCAAATAAGCAGGTTCCAAAAACCAACATAAAAGTCACTTGTAATTCTTTTGTTAAAGGCCACTACCACTACTAAACAATACGCGCCTTGTATGTGGGGATTTGTCAAATTACTGTAGGTGAACCTGAAGCACTTCATATAAGTAAATTGATTTATAGGGTTTTTAGTTCAAAATTATGACCTTTTACAGTAAGTACCTTCTTCAGTCTGCTCTACCTTTACGATTTACGATAGTTACGTGTTGTGCCTGACATAACAACAATAGCAATTCCAACAAAATGTTTTTCTTCAGGAGAGTAGATTCTGTTGGCGTTGGTTTGAGTGGCTGAAGACATTTTGAAGCTGTATTTTCTTTAAAGTTGCCGTCATTCAAAAGAAGTTAAGACGCAAACTGTCGTGCTCTGGCGCGGTGTTTAAAATATTTAAACGGGTGAAAAGTGGTTTGGCAAGTTTAAGTACCTACCTATCTATAAAGCTACCTACTTACTTATCTACATAAGTACTATTTAGGTCCTTATAGTCTGCAACCTATCTCAAACTAACGCCAAAGTGAAACCGAAATTTGAGAATGTTTATCCACTTTCGTGTCATTAAGAGTGCCTCGTAAAATGTCTGTTGTAGATAGACACGTGTGAGACTTGAAAATGGGAGCCGTCTCAGTTAGGTGCCTTTTAACCTATTCTGAACCTGTAAGATAAAAATTTACTTACGACGAAAAATTCTTAGGTAGGTATTTGAGAAAGGACATTTTCTCACGAAAGTCTTTAGTGTTGTCTGACTAGCAGTGATTTTCTGGAGTTCCATATCCGATGCTTTGGGTATCCGAAATATAAAAATCATAATTATTACCTGTATACATAACCGACTGAAACTAAATATCCACACACACTCAAAACCTCTAGCTAGTTAAACAACGCCTGAATAAAAGTATGAAGCAATTAACCTGAATTACACGAGCGGTATTCTAGAAGGCGCTTTGATGACATGCGGTTTATGGCCGACCAGACCGTAAGGAAGAATTTTTATTTAATTACTAACATTGTTGCCTACCGCTACTGTTGAAAATTAAAATCTTAAAAACAATACACATAAGAAAGACATTCGCACTTGAATTTTAAAAACTGTCGGTAGTTTAAACCTATTTACTTACAAGAAAAGACTTTTCGTGAAGACTTAGTCTTCACGACCATGCATATATAACACGCATACACGGCTGTCTACTTAAATTAAACATTACAAAGAACCTCAAAAAAACCTTGTTTCGTGCCTCAGAAGTACTTTAATTTAACCTGCTGCTTGTTTGTTAGACATGCTTTATAATAGTTTTAAAACGAAAAAACTATAAAAGCTCCTGCTCGTAACATCACTCTTAGCTAACAGCTATCAGATAGTTCAACAGTTTTATCAAATTGCCGGATAAACGAAGTTAGCCGGCCCGGGGCTAAATGCTGACATTTTGTTACCGGAAGCTTCTGTCTCGGCACTCTGAAATCTATCTACCTACCTACTCGTGTAGTAAAGATTTAGGAACTACCTACATACCGTATCTCGTACATAATAGACTCGCTTAGAATTTATGTGGATGTTGCAGAAGTAAAAGTGTTATGTAAAATAGATAGATACCTTAAAAGAGTACAGATTTAGAGGAACCTTCAATAGAAAAGAGAAATTTTGAAAATTCTATTTCCAGTTATTAATCGTATTTTGGAATTTAGGATTATTTAGTTGTAGATACGAGAGTGATTAGTTAGGCCGTTAATTAGAATCTTCATTCTTAACGAATTTGTACTTATTATAGGTAGGTACCTACTTACTTAGTTAAAATTCTCGAATTCACAAAGCAAGTGAGTAGGTAAGTGCCAAATCTCCAGATTAAATTAAAACTAAACAAGTGTTAATTTAAAGAAGCAAATAAGCAATTATCACGTCTACCTGACGCGTTATATCTCACAAAGTGACCTTAAAGCTTTTTACTTCGCCATTAGGGGTGCCTTTGAAATGAGACGTAATAAATCTTAATACGTACTTAACATACGTACTTATCTAGGTTGGTTGGTAGGTACTCTACTAAGTAGTAAGTAAACCGTTGAAGGCCAAGTCGCATGTTCTCTTTAGACATCTAACTACACCCCTTAATGTGTAGTGTCATTAAGCAAAGTTATAATAAATTAGTTTACAATAGCTTAATAACTTGGAAGTTAAATCTGCTGTCCTAAATTTTACTTTCTTAGAAATCCAGCTAAAGGCTAAATACACTTATAAGTTACTACCTAAAGCGCCGAAATAGTAAAGTTAGTTTTAATTAAATTCAATATAGGTAGGTAGGTACATACCTACCTAATCAAAGCTCGTTTTTGAGGAAAGCTCATAGAATACTTACCTACTTGTGATAAACATCGCATCGCATTTTTAGGTCCCAGCAAGAGGAGGGAAGAAGTCACTTTCTTCATACCCCAATGGGAGAGTTGCGTGACAGATAAGTATGTATGTATGCAATTAATGTACTAACTATGTGTGTGTAAACAATGTCAATGGCTAAACACCGTCACCACGTCAATTTATGCTTATATTTATTGGGAATATACCTATACTTTTACTATAGGTACCTATATCTGTCGCTACTTCCCTACCAAACCATAATATTATTGCCACCGTTATCTAGTTTTCCAAGCCACTAGAGTTTTCAAAGATAACACTGTTTCGGAGATACAGCCCCCACTTTAAGCCCCGAAGGTATATTGATTTCCACGTAAATCGAGTGCCATCCATCACACTTCCAGCTAGGGAAGCCAGATTTAAAAATCACGGTAGGTTATACGGTTTTTAAATCACTTGAAAATCTGAGTTGGTTGGTGTTTGTTTTAAAAATTGCTGGAAATTAACTGGCATTTCTATAAAACTTATGAAGAAGCTAGGCAGATATTTATTCAGTCAGCAATATAAGTTTTAATTTATGAATATTCTAGATATATCAGTTTCGTAATCTTGCAATTAAATTTATTTATTTAAGGCAAGCCTCTTTTCGGTGAAAGTACCTACCCAATCGCCATCTAGGTACCTACACATTTTTTCAAGAACATCATTGGGTAAAAGGGTCAGGGGAAAAAGAAAAGAGAAAGACCTAGATATAAGTACCATAGATATACTTCCACTTTATTCAAGATAATTAGTAATAAAGTCTACAAATTCAGTCTCCATGTACCTAGGTGCCTATCTAGATTCGCTCATCGCAATGAAATCTTGACTATTACATATCTACGTAGGTATTATGGCACAATACCTACACAATACCCACAATCTGTGTCCGTAATATAGGTACAGTTTCACATCATAATTGTGTACTAGTGTGTGAATAGATTATTATAATCCTATCCCGAAATTGTCAGAAACCTCCCATGCATGTTAAGATTTCACCCACAATATGAGACCGTCTTGCAACAAATCGGGCAACCTGTTGTACAACCTTACCTCGAAGATTAAGTTTGTTTTAGCAAATTAATTTCGTGTGTTATTTTGGGCTTCATTATTGTATTACTTGGGGTGATATTTTTAGGTGTTTTTAATGAGAGAATATGAAATATTCATATTCTTATGTTATTCAAGCTAACAAGATCAAAATCGGTAATAACTTACCTTATTATAATTTATTGTGTCTATGTCTATATCTTATGTGTACTAGTATGTCTACCTACACGTTTTGACGTCACTTTTTCATCCAACACTATCTACTGCCGAAAAGAAGAACCGGCAAGAAAACTAACGTCTTATCTCATGGCCAGGAACCTTACCTGATGCTGAGGGTCAACATTAGTGGTAGCAGTGAGGAGATCCAGTATTGCAGAGAAGGACCCTCTTGCAGCTCGTCGGAATCCCTCAGGAGGTGCTTCAGCTGCTACCCCCGCCACGCTCATTGGAGATTGGGACCACTAGAAGCACAGAAGCAATGGTATTGGTGTTAAGGAGGTCGTATTGTAAAAGCGTTCATTCTCGTATGAGAGTAGGCTTGTGCTCATCTAGTGGGGATGTTAAAAGGGCTGATAAGGAATTACGGTACTTATGTAAATGAAAATGAAAAGTGTTTTATTTAAAAAATAGGTAAAATTCATTACCCTTTTTTGGTGTCACTTTTTTGATCTAAAACTACTGCCGGTTCATTACCTGTATAGCCGAGACGAAGAAGACGGCAAAAAACCTTCGTCACAGGGCCCTACGTTATGTGCAATATATCATTTTTTTTTAAATCGAGAGATGTAAAGAATGGAGAAAGATTAAGCTAGATAGATCCTCTATCTAGCTGACCTTAGGTATATAAGTAGATTGAGATTATGGTCAATTGATAGAGACAGTCAATTGATAGAGCGGATCAGCCGGATCATCGTCTGTTTATATCACTGAATCAAAGTACCTACCTATGCAAAAAGATGAAACGATACCCATCTCACTCGCAAGATGGTTTGATTTGACCTGAGATATTTAACACACCAGAGCCTGCTTGATTAAAATTTTTAGCAAAAGCATATTAATTTAGTTTAGTTCGTTTTTTAATGAAACTCTAATAACCTATTTAGGTCCTTGCCCTATTCAGGGTCCATACCTGGTACTGGATACTTACTTTTAAACTAAGTACTTTGTAATAATGGTGTGCTAACAAAAAAACAATAAAAAAAGCAAAACATTTTGAATTTTGAACTTCTACCACAACTTCAGTTGATATTAGGACTGCTAAAAGACTACTAGATAAAACTACTCCAAGACTGCTAGATCTACATAGGTAGGTACCTAAAGCTTAAAGTAAGTACCTACCTTATAGATAAACTTAAGATCTAAGTAGGTGCCAACTTAGCTACTTTCTCCCACCTAAACCACCTTGGCTAATAAATAACTAGTAGTTCACGTAACGTGGTGGGATCTCTCGTAAATTCTACGTGTTTACGCGCATCCATTTACCCGCGCGAGATTTAGAATAATGACCCTTCATTATAGTACCTACTATATACTACCTACACTTAAACAGCCATAGGCCATAGTGTAAGAACTTTCGTCTTTGGGTAAAAGCGAAACGAATGGGAAAATTGAAAAGGAGGTGTTTCCGTGTGACAATAACATCTTCTTATTATATCACTAGAAGCTGCCCGCGACTTCGTACGCATATATCGTCATATCTTGGAAAATAATCATGATATCTCAATATAATATAGCCTATGTGTTAATCTGATGTGCAAGTTACAATTTTGCAAAGTTTCATCAAAATCTGTTCAGTAGTTTTTGCGTGATGAAGTAACAAACATCTATCCATCGGCAAAAACATTGACATTTATAATATTTAAACGATATCTATTACTAAGTATAATTAGATACCTGAGTCATTCATATAAAGAAAAAAAAGAAAGAAACCATGAAAAAGACTAGATTAAGTAAGAAATTATGTTTGACCATCTTCAATGTCCAACTTTTCCTTTTCAACTTGTCAAATAAATTTTGCATCTTCGTATTTGAATTTATTAGCTAAGTAACTTGGAAACAAGAAAACTCCCACCGAAAACTTTAGAAGTCACGGGGCGTATTTAGCTCGTTAATCTTTTACAAATTATTTAACTTAGCCTCGAGGCTTTGACAACGAAACTTTCGGCTCTTCTTTTATAAGTATTTGATCTTAATACTTCAAGATCTGACATGATACTTGCCATGTTAAATAAATGTATTTCGTTTTACAAATATTTTGAACAAAGGAACTAAGGCGTACCTACTTAACCTAGTTTACTTTTTTGTTAACATGTCTAAATAGGTATGTCCCCACCAGCGCGCTTTCGTTTTCGTTTTTATGTTCAGCTTGCGATTAAATTTTTAGTTCGTTTTGCGTTAAGCGCTGTGCGCCCTACTGTTTGACACATTTTGAGGCATTTGGTATAATATTGTATGCGCATTTGGTATGCTCTTCATGGCACCTACCTATTGCTGGCATGCGTCAATGAAAACGCAAGATGAACGTGGAGACATACCTATTTAACATTTACAAGTCTAGCTCTCTTTCCTTCAGTTGCAAAAAAATGCCGTGAAGTGGTTAATTTGGTTAATATTAATAAGGAACGCTGTTCTACATTTAGGAATAGGTATTTCTATCTCTGTACGCAAAGTTACTCGTATTTCGTACTCTATTCACCACCACAGGTAAAAGAATAGGTAAATTCAATTCAATATCTTGAAAGTTTTACACCCACCCTTAAATAAATATCGAATCTTTAAGCAAATACCATAAGAGCAAGTCTGTTTTATTGACATATTTTTTCTTACTTAGACGTACCGTACATTAAAACGTTCCCGTATTTTTTCAAACTCCTCAAAAAGTTATTTTTCATACGAAATGAGATAAAAACGTACATAGCGTAGAAGTCTGTAGGCAAAATTCATGTGTTTTCAAGGTACGGACGAACGGCATAATTTCCCATTGTATTATGCAACACTCCGGTACCAGGAGAGCAGAGGAACGAGAAGATAGAATATTCAATAATTCAACACCAATAAGCCTGGAAAGTTACAACACCTCTGCCACAGCCTCGTGCCCGTTTATTAACAAAATTTTGAGCACTGGCCGTTTATTTTCTTTATTACTCCCTGATGATTTAAACTGTGACAGCGAGTAGGTGATGAATTAAGGTCATGTAGGATAATAACTGCTAGAAAGACTATATTTTAATTGTATTTTGATGTTAAGAAAACGCATAAAGAATTTGAATCGCATCTATCTAGCATCATCTAGCAAATATTTTCGATAATGTCAGCATCAATTAGATAATGATTAATTTCACCTACATAGGCGAGTTAAATTCATTCAATACGACCTACGTATGATTTCTTAAAATAGATATAACATGCTATCTTACAGTTTTGTTCGTATGTAGGTAATATACATAACCACCTACGGTTTTACACCCACGATATTGTGATGCGATGCCAGTGAATTATTATTTTAATCAAACATATTCTACTAATATTACTTATAAATGTCAATGTTTGTAAGTGTCTGCTTTGTTAGGAAGGTACGTAACCACTGATCAGATTTTAATGAAACTTTACAATATACTACATAGCTTACACTTAGGCTATATTATTTTTTGATATTGCGTAAGATTGTGAGGATATGAAAGTGTGCAAAGTCGTTAGCTGCTATAAATAAGTAATTAGGAATAGAAATATTATGTAGCTAATACTTATCTGTTACGACTCACGCCTATTCAGGTTTGGTCCAGAGAGTGCAGAACGCCTGTGCACGCTATTGTTTTGACGTGCCGCCGCGGGCTCATGTCACGCCCTTCCTTAACAATTGTAAGGTGTTGAAGATGGCTCTCCGTAGAGAACTGCGGCTGGCCAGTCTTCTATTCGGTGTAATTAAGTGGGGCCAGCCCGAGTATCTTTATGAAAAGTTGCAATGGCGCCGACATGAGGTACATGGCGATACCAGAGCAGTGAGTTCCGCTCTAACCTTACCGCGGTTTCGCACGGCTGCGTTTAGAGGTAGCTTTAAATATGCGGCCACCAAATGTTGGAATAACCTACCACCTCCTATTCGTCAGGCAGCTAGTGTAAACAGTTTCAAAGTTAAACTCAAACTAGTATTACTAGACTATCAGAGAAACCAACCCATAGGTGGCCGGGTAATTCCAACATATTTGTAATTGATTAAGTAGGTATATCTCTATTATTATTATTATTTTTCTTTCTATACCGTATTTATATGTATTTATATATTGCAAACTAACGCAATTTAATAAAATATTATGTAAATTATTATTATGTATTATTCTATGTTTAATTATTTATTAATATGTAAGCTGTTGTGTCATTTTGTGGATGACAGTTGACGTTCAAGGGAAGTGGGAGCTCGTCTGAAAATCAGCGCTGTGGCAATGCTGCAGCATATGCTGAGATGTAGCCACCCTTACATCGCGCTACAACACACACCCTACCTCTTTCTTCTGTTTATTTTAGTCTTTGTTTCTGTTATTTTAGGTATATATTTTTTTATTTTTTGTTTTTTTTTTCCCTTTTTTTGTGTGTACTGTGTGTAAATAAATCTGCGTGTTATTTTAAAAATGTAATTGTGAACTGTTGAGTTTGTGTTGTGTGTTGTACTGTGTTTGTAAGAAAATAAATGTCTATGTCTATATGTCTATGTCTATTCCCCACCGGGATAGATAGAGACCATTTCCCTCCAATTGGATACAAACATGACTCTTTCGCTTCATCCACATTCATCAGTCGCCTCATACACGCACCATTAAGGTACTCTTGACTTGGCCTTTCTTTAGCAATTCTCTGATTTGATCAAGAAACATTCGCGTACCCGTAACATTGCAACCATTTAGGCTAACCACACATTTCCGGGAACACGTCCCTGACGTAACACGGCAAATATCGGTTACATACAAATTGTATGAACTTGTTCACACTACTCCGTGTCTCCGTGTATTGTAAGTACCCCCTGTGATCGCATTTTTTAAGACCAAGTTCGGCTTTGCAAGCCACATCAGAGCCCACCACCCACATCGACCACAGTCGTAAATGTAAACCTTTCTTGAGTCGCCGTCGCGGACACGATGTGGACGACATGGCTCCGTGTCAGAGCGTCTATAGTGAAATGGACCACTGCCCTGACCGTGAAATGTGTGGATAGCCCCTCAACCGTTTCAAAATGTTATCCATTTTGCTGTGACATTTATCACACGCATTTACATAATATCTACCTACACCAACCATAAGCCTTTGTAAGCCCAAACTCATAATGGACAGTAAATCGATTACTAGGTTTCATGAGTGTCCTCTACATTTTATACCTATATTTATATCTATCAATTTAATTTCGCATGAGTTGCAATTTGCTACGGAATTTACATCATTTTGCGAATGACTCATTCATTAATGAAGAGGTACCTGAGTATTGGACAGTATTGGATGTTTCATATTTTAAATAGACGACGGGTTATTGTAATTAATAATTGCCTACTTACTTTAGGTGTTATTAATATAATTCGTATTTTAAAATCTGTGTTGTAGGCAGGTAGATATAGGTGTCTACCTACACACGGGTAGGTACTTATTTCTTTTTTTTGTTAATGGGGTAGGCAGAGACTACTATCATCTACTTGCTAGGTATGGTCCAAACCCAATTCCTTCGCTTCATCCACATCCGTGGTCCATATTCATCAGTCACCTCATACATGCACGTCATTTTTGTTGAAAATCTTATCACAACTTCTATGTTATCAAATCTAATGTAATTTAAACAATTAAATCACAGTTTTATCACGAAGCGATTGTAGGCGTCAGTGCCTTATCCGCCTAACAACAATCGTGACGTCACACAAGCCGGGCGCGTCGCGAGGATGTGACTCAGAATTTCGAAACCGTTTTCAAGTGGGGATATAGCTCAGTGGTAGAGCATTCGACTGCAGATCGAGAGGTCCCCGGTTCAAACCCGGGTGTCCCCTGATACCAATCTTTTTGAGTTTTCTTTATTTGAAATTTTTGAATTTGACGTTGCGTTTCGAGGCAAACTTGACTTGACACACAGTAGAAAATTATGCAAATAGGTATATGTCAGTCTGTACCGTGGTCTGTACCACTGTAATTTCGATATTGAAACTCATTAATTAGCAAATTAATTAAAATGATGCTGTTTACTAAACCAACGTGTTTGATTACTTTTTGACATTTTAAAGTCGTTACGGCTATGTTTAATAGTTAAGTAGGTACCTAAATGAATTACCTTACCTACTTATGAAACAGGTAGGTAAACAGGAAGGTACCAAGTAAAAAAGTAAAAAAGTTTGATGAATAAAACCTAATGAATTAATTTGTTCCATTCCAACCCGATCTTTTAGGCCTTGGCTTTTGTGACTTACATACAATGGATCTCCTTCAATCTATTTCTATTATAATAATTTATCTTTAAGAAATAAATTCCTGATGGATGTTATTTTTAGTTTACTTATAGGTAACAAAGAAATATCTACCTATTTATTTATGAATATCTATTTTTTTCTCTACGTAATTGTATCTATAAGACGTAGTAGGTAATTTGTGCTATCAGTCCTCACAAGTAAACTTAAAATTAGCTACTTTCATAGGTAACGTAAACAATAAAAATTAAAAAAAAGTACTTTACTAATTAAAACACTTACCTTATTAAATTGTGTTTTGTGTAGCACCTATCACATTAATAAAATTAATTAGGTGCTACGACGAGCATTATGTGACAAACAACGATTAGCACATTAATATTGGATTAATAAAAAACCTGCCAAGTGCGAGTCGGACTCGCGCAGGAAGGGTTCCGTACCATTCACTATTGATATCAAGCAAAAAAATCATGTTTGTTGTATGGGAGCCCCCCTTAATTATTATTATTATTCTATTTTTTGTATTTGTTGTTATGGCAATAGTAACATATCATCTGTAAAAATTTCAACACTCTAGGTATAACGATTCATGAGACAGACAGACGGACAGCCAAGTCTCTCGTTTTGATCCTTTGGGTACGGAACCCTAAAAACAAAAGACTCAACATCACGGTGGCTTGGGGGCCTTTGTCCAGCAGTGGGACATGAAAGGCTAACTAAATGTATCGGTATCTAACTTAAGACCAGCTCAGTATATCTTATTTCTGTTACTGTACGAACTAAAAAGCCAGGTTTGAAGCGCAAACAATAACTACTTACAAATAAATGATTTAAATTCACGAACTTAACCCTTCGTTTATTTGTACAGTCTAGTTAGACCTAAGTACATTATAGTATGGGCTTGGGTGCTATTGTTAGTAGTACAAAAGGTAAGGGTAGGAAAGGAATGGCGCTATGTTTACAGTAAAGAATGCGGAGCGCGGACTAAACCAGATCGATGTTATATTAATCCTTTATTTTGAATGGAAAGATTGAATCTTTTTACTTACTACCTCTTTTCCTTTTTTTGGATTGTTAAAATGTTGATTTAATTAGGTATTGATTCGGCTATGATATGACTTTGGATAGGTATACGTGTGTGCCATTAAATCCGTCCATTAAGTCCGGATGTTTGTTCCTCGCTCACACCTTCAAAGATTTTAGTGAATGACATTACGAGTATTGTAGCATGCACATCAGAATAACGCATAGGGGTCATACAGACAGAAAAAACAAAAAATTTCTCTCTTGTTCCCGAAGTTAAGGACACTGGGAGCTAATTTTTCAACTTAATGCATATCCGCATAATCTGTGCCCGATGTAGTTTTGGCCTGTATAAACAGTTTGAGGATTAGATGCTCCAGTGTTCTTAATTATCAGGAACAGGAAAGAAAATGTTGAACTTAATTCTGTGTATGACTCATAGGCTTTACTAGTAATAAATGATGATATTGATTGTGTCAATTTTTCAAGAAAAAACGATAAATACTCTCTAGTTAACATAAATATACTTTTCAACTTTAATGAAGCATTAACCTTTTCAGCAACAGACTATATAGTATTTCCTTACCTGATCAGTGAGCGTAGGATCGGCTCCGTGACCCAGGAGGAGCTCCACAATATCATTGGCGTCAGCCGCACACGCCGCGTGAAGAGCTGAAGATCCCACGTTGTTCTGGAGGTGGACGTCAGCTCCGAAAGAGAGTAAGTGCTCCGTAATACCTCTGCAGCCTTGAGCACATGCCATTTGCAAGGCTGTTACGCCGTTCTGTTGATAGTGTAAAGTTTATTAAGAATACTTCAGTACCTGAGCACATAAAAAAATATAGAAAAAGGGCTTAGAAGAACCCATTGGTACTAGAATTATTTGTAACAAGTAATTTTGTTAATAAGAGATTTTGTTAAGAGAATTGTTAAGAGAATCAATTATACCTTGTATTTTATCTTAGATACTTAAAATAGAATCAATTGTTCTGAAATGATGTGAATAATCAGATTAAAAACAAATTTTAATAAACGATAAAAATAACAAACAGGGTTTCTGGACTAAGGCTATTTACATACATACACACATACATATATCTATGTTTTATAAGTATTATTTGTTACAATCAAAACACACTTCCTTCGCGTCATCCACATTTATCTGTCGCCTCATACATGCACTTGTATGTTATTGTCAAGAAGTTTTCACTCACATTATCAACAGCATCAACCTGGCAATGATGTTCCAGTAGCACCTGCACCAGCTCCGTATGAGAATGTATCGCAGCCAGATGCAGAGGGGTTCGACCAGAGTTGTCACGGGACTCCCTCCCAGCTCCTCGCGTTACCAGGAGAGAAGCAGTCGTGCAGTGACCTCCTTCGCAGGCTAAGTGCAGGGCTGTTCTGCCGATCTGCGAGAACAAGATTGATTTCATCTTCTAAGTATACAAAGGAAAGTCGTGTTAGTTTCTCAAGAATGGCTGAACAGAATTGGATGACAATAGCTTGGAGGTAGCTAAGAACCAGGAGAAGGACGTAGGGTAATTATTATTTTCATATCCTTTTTGCATCTAAGATCCAGAACACACGGTGAAGCGCAACTGAAACTTTTGAGTTGCATCGAAGTTTCTGCTATAGACGTCTTGAGAAAACCACACACGACGCAACTGGTTTAAAACGTTTCGTTTCAGTTTCAGTTTTCTAAAGGAGTCTTTAGCAGAAACTTCGATGCAACTCAAAAGTAACTAGCAGTTTCAGTTGCGTTGCAGTTGCGTTTCACCGTGTGTTCTGGGCCTTAGGCGGAACAAAGTTCGCGGGTTCAGCAAGTTTTTGTATAAAACCAAAATGCAGATGCTTTTGCGTGTTTGCGTCTTGACTAAAGAAGTTCAAATTCATCATCATCATGTCAGCTTATGGACGTCCACTGCTAAACAAAAGCCTCCCTCAAGGATTTCCACAACGACCGGTCTTGCGCTGCCCAAAGTTCGAATTACTTATGTAAAATGAATTACAAAGTCAGTTAAGAGTGGCTCCGTTCATCGCATTTTCTTCTTGACTTCTTCTAAAACCGGGTAAGTCCTCGTAGATCATTGTAAATAGCCGGAATCATGTACCAAATAATTTTCACGTCATGTGTGTGTTTCTGAGGCAACCTAGGAAATCGATTAAGGAATAGCTACACTATAGGGTGTAACAGAAAGGGGGTATAATGCCGAAACACAGCATTAGCCCTCATGAAACTAAACAACTTTCCCCAAGGAACATGAGACGTAATTCAAAAAAAAAAATTCGCCTCTCCATACAAAATGTTCGGTCAGCTGATCGAGTAAGTATGGGCGACCCAAACATTTTTTTGGAGTTACGATCCATGTTTCTTGGGGAAAGTGGTTTAGTTTCATGAGGACTATCGCTGTGTTTCGGTATTATACCCCCTTTCTGTTACATCCTGTATAAACACTACGCCTAAAATGGCTATTAAGTAGATATCTAATAATTTCCAAGCAATTTACGACCTAAACAATATAGATATAAGATAAACAAGTAATAAAACCAGGTCTATTATGCGATATGAATCCGTGTGTTTGGTAATTGGACCCTTGTTCTTATACAAGACATCTGACAGTTTCCATCCAATCAGTGGATGGATACTTTACTTTCGGAGATAAATTATTAACGGAGCAATTATCTCGAGTGTAATCGAGAATATTTCCTGGGTTGCGGATGAAACTGTAAAGTTATTTAGAACCTATAAAAGTACTAATTGGTTTTAACAACTAATTATATTGTGAGAAGTCGTTAAATATGTACCTAACGTGACATGTCTTTCTATGGTGCTAATGTTATAATTTATTTAATTTTATATATTCATTAATTGGCGAATAAATTCTATCTATCATCGAGATACATGGAGAGTTACCTCCCCCATTTCCTTTACCAAAAATTACCGAATAGGTACCGAATACATTTTACCAACCGCGAATTTGGATAACCACAAATTCATCTATCCATTACAAATAGATATCTATAGGTATACCAAAGATTAATTTACACTGCAACCACCAATCAGCTCAGTGGTTAATTATTAAAGTGCATAGGCACAATATAATGGACTTATTAATAGAATATCTGTTCAACTGTAGTAGTCGGATAATAGAATTGGTCATTTTACGAAATGGCTAGGTATTTTATGAAATAGTTACAAGTATTGGCGTGGTTTATCAGGATGGCAGCTGTAGGGGGGATTTACATAACTCGTAGCCCACAAAAATGTACCAGCAATGTACTAATTAGTATCATCATTAAAGTTCATTACAAAAATAAAGTGAGCTGCGGTTCTGACTGTTTGAATGGACCCGCCATCCTGACTCACGTGAGCGTTGTAGTCTCTACCTACCCTGATGGGAGAGAGGCGTGATAAATGTATGTACTTGTATGTTTTATTTCATGAAGTGGTCAACTGAAGCGCTATATTGTTTTTAAAACGACAACAAAACATCGTGCCACGTCTGTCGGAACGAGATAAACAAAAACTGTCCATTGAACTTTCAAATGTGCAGCTTTTAATATAGGCAGAGTAACGAACAAAAGCTAGTATTTGTTAAAGAAGGGGTTCTCAAATTTCTACATACTACATTTTTATACAGGATCTTTTTAATTCTCATTTTTTACTTATTTTGTCTGCCCACTTTGAGAATAAATTTGTTTTTTTAGCACCCCCATTTTTACATCTACTTAACTCCTAAGCCTGTACGTTAGACAGCGCCGTTATTTTTTTCTGAGTCTTTTACCACCTCCCTTTAGGCCTACAGCGCTCACAAAACGGGGCGTTATCGGTCAATTTGAGAACCACTAGGAACCACTGTGTTAAAATATGTTAAACTATTCATGCGATCATGCGGTTAAATGTAAATGTAATATGTAGGTATTTGAGGGTATCTGGGCTTGAAACCTATTTCGTGGGAATTCTCGATGAATAGAAACAGTAGTGCAATTAGTTGGGCAATTTAGTCGAGAGATATTTTCGTTAGGGTTATTAATGTTCGTGTAAGGTCGATTAATCGAACGTTTCCGAAGACACGGATGTTATTCAGAGATAGAATTGAACATGCAAAAAAATAGACTGATTTGTTTCGTTGTTGGTTTGATTAACAGGTTTTGAAGTTCACATAAAGATATAACTATATAGATAGGTATAGTAGCCTATTTCTTCCCATGGCTGAGTAAAGGCCTCCATCTTGCTTTCCGTTCAATTCTAGGCTAGAATTAGCAAGCCTATAAGTACTGAAAGAATCAAGCTCGCCTCGCTATCTTGGCTTAGCTAGTCTGCCGGGATGTTGTTTCTGGCTCTGCGGTCACTCTATTAAAAAAACTTGTTAAAAAAGCATTACTTTATTTACCTATATTCGAGTATGTATAATGCTGTCTACACACCAAAGCCGCCGGGCTAGGCTGGCGGCTTTACGTCATAAGAATGGCAGCTGTCAAAAAAGCCGGCGGCTTTGGTGTGTAGACACCATAATGTATTGTATATAGGTACAAAATAGTAACTATCACAGATCAGTCACCCTCATTTATGGCTTTAAACGAGACCATAAATAAAAACACATATAATCTAGCTTGTGACACGATTTCAGGTCAAGATGACACATAAAAGGCGTTCAAAACGATCGTAAACTAGGTCGTAAATAAGTACTTTAACTAACAAACAAAATAACAATGTTAGAAGGTATATTAGTAAACATCCCTTCAATATAATAAGATCAAATATGCTGAGTACGTGGGTAAACAATCCAAGGAATTCATAAGCCAAGATATTGGCATCCATACGCAAAACATGATTAAACTGGGATTGCGTCTATTTTTGGAGCTGTTGTTCGAAATAAGGATACGGAGGGAAGGTTTTTTGCGGAGTTTTTTAAGTTGCATTCTCGAGGGATCATTTTGTGAGGAAAGGGAAAAGTACGTGAGTAATCTGAGAGCAATTACGCACTACATTAGATTTTTATTCAATCCGAGATCTAACTCTATACTAAATATCTTAGATCGGATAAGAATCGGAATTAGTGCGTTACCGCTCTAACGAGTAGTCCAAGTTGAGTCTAATGCTGTCTACTCACCAAAGCCGCCGGCTTTTTGACAGCTGCCATTCGTATGACGTAAAGCCACCGGCCTAGCCCGGCGGCATGCCGGCGGCTTTGGTGTGTAGACAGCATTAGAGATAAGTAGGTACTTATTTAACAAATATTGAAGTTGAAAACGTGAAGTTGCGGTCTCTATCGGTACTTTTGAAACCTGGGTGTTTTCGAAATTGCCGTCTTCAGTTTATGACTAAATGTGTTAATTATTTTTGAAGATGGATTTGTCTATCAATGGAATTAAATGATAGTTTAAAAGATATAATTTAGAATTAGAATTTGTTTATTGCAAGTCACAAGTTGTTTGGTTGAATTTTCATTTCGTAAATTTCAATATTAAGACGGTAACAATTACACTTAGGTAAGGTTTGTATTTATTACCAAACTCACGATTCAACTTTGTCGTCTTGAGATTTGGAAGAAAAAGTTATTTTGAGCTTGTACAAGAATGAGCACCGGAAATGTGATTTTATGTTGGCTTTTAGACGTAAACAAAGAACAATGTATACTATTTTTAGAGGTATAGATACGTTTTTTCTCTGAAATTTATATATCCCTGTAGAATAGGTTTGTTGTCTGTCAGTCTGGCGTAAATCATTGTCTTGTCTTACACGTGTTTGTTTATCCATTGTTTTCTTTAGTATATTATTTAATTAAGTAAATATATACTTACAACTTTCTTAGCTTTTGACATACGAGCGGCTTTGGTGTGTGATATGAGAAACGTAAACTATTACAGAACCGCAATTTGCGTAACGATGATTAGCGAATTTTTGAACGATCTTTTGTCAGAAATCATTAATCTACATAAATATCATCATCATGTCAGTTTATGAACGTCCACTGCAGGACCAAAGCCGCCCTCAAGGATCTCCACAACAACTGGCCATGCTCTGCCCACATCCCAAGAATAAATATAGTGCTTAGGCAATATGCAATAGGTATAACACGTCGGAAATATCTGCGGACCTGGCTTGATGACGTCATGCAACTCGTACGTACTCGTCACGGTACTGGATAGGCGAAAACGGGGGAAGCGCGGGGGAAAGCGCATTCCAGCGAGGTCCGCAGATATTTCCGACGTGTTATACTAAAAACGTATTCAGGTTATAGCATAAGACTAAAACAACTGAACACCTACCCCATAAAGTTAGATTGCAATTTGCAAACAGGATTAAAATCAACGAGAGCTTTAAATCCCAGGAATCCCTTGATTAGCACATTTCTAGTTGACTCCAACTTATCCGATTGGCATTGCAAAATGGACACTAGATAGCACGAGTCTAAATCCGGATTAAACCGGAATTAGCCAGTTATTTCCAGTATCTACGTGCCTCAAATGACATAGCATGTTTTCCAACCAAATTAGTAAGGAAAATTGGCTGAATGTTTTTCATAAAAACAAAGCATTATTAGGGATTTTTTTCGTGTCCCTTTGTGTCGTAATTATGTTTAATGTGCTGGTAATAATAATACTTTTACGTGATGATGGTTGATAATTTCGTTGTATCTACATTATATTTTGTGGAGTAACGCTTACTAAAAGCATACCTACATAATATGTACATTTTCGCTAGCCTAAGTAAATCATTTTGAGTTTAAGATTTAAAAAACTAAATAAATAGCCTAGTTTACATTTCATTACAATATTTGAAAACCAAAAGAAAAGTTTGAATTATAATATAATAACTAATTCATCAAGAGGAAAATTTAATCTAGGTACGAAATGAGAAAAAAACTGTTTTAATTAAATAAAGTTTAGAATTTCACGAGTTTCATTACGTAAAGTAGTCGTATTTTTTGTTCAATCTCTGCAGACGTCTCTTTGTGTCTTGTTCCGAGCTCAGAACAACGGAGTTCTACAAAAAGCACTGTATAATCAGCTTCATAATCCGTCCAATTTAATATGACCTGTGACAAATAAATTTTTAATTATATTTGTTGTAGGTAGGTACTTATAAACGCTTAGTTAGATTCAATTTTACACAGAACAGACGTCATAAGCCCTGACTTCGGCAATTCGATGCTCTTTATTTTTTGTACAAGAGCAACGGTCTTAAATTAAATGACAGTATTTCAGTCAATCTAAAAACCGATTTACATTATTAGTGTTTAGAAAAGTGCTTTAGGACAGTACTTCAGTTGAAACATGTAAAGTAAACGCTAGTTGCTTCGGTACAGTCTGTCTTTGACTTAAAGCACTAAAGAACTTGCTTTTTAAGTTGCACTAAAATACTCACCTAAACATTAAGATAATAATTATCGGCCATAACAGGACGGACCACACAAAAAGCAATTTTCGAACGTAGCATCCAATGCTATGATGTTATTACTTTTTAAACTTGTCAGAACCCTTTCCATATTGCTAATTACTGTGAATCACGAAAGGATTAAGGTGGCGCGTGTAAAACGTGTGTTCGGTTCAAACTTTCGACACGTGAAGGATTATTTTGTACGAATTTGTATACACATGTCAAGTCAACCCTTGGAAACAATTTAATCTGCTTTTGAGTAAAAACTGTAGGTGCGTATGTTTAATGTTTTTATAGTGTGTGGAGAATGCTGTTGAAGATTCAAATCGTGAAAATTTATTCATTTTGGGTGGTAACAAATTTTTATAAGTAGGTACTTATTCTATAGTATCAATATGCCTAGTAGGTATCTTCGGGGGTATACATTTCGAGCAGCGCGACTGTCAAAGTTTTGAGGAGGAAGTTATAAGTGTTACAATTTTTGTTTTAAATCTTTAGACCAGACATTAAAGCCAAAGGGCACGTAATCAGCAATTTCACAACACAGTCCTTTCATTCCTAAGCTACATACATACATATATATATCCGTCACGCCTTTCTCCTATCGGACTGGCAAAGAATACTTCGCCCCACTTGCTAATCTAAACACACTTATTTTTTCTAAATCCCTAAGCTAACAATATTCAGTCGAAGCATATCAAGCTTTATACAAGGGTACCTTTTTCATGGCGACATTATGGAGATATTAGAGCTTTGTTGTAAAGGTTGATCTGCTTTCGACTGTCGACTTAATTCCTACCTTGTTAACAGCATCAATATAAGCTCCTTTCTCCAGCAGTAGATCCACCACAGCTGTGTGTCCAGCTCTGGAAGCCAAGGCTAGTGGAGCGTCGCCAGCAGCATCACAACCCTGAATCTTGGCTCCGAGGGTGATGGCGTAGTCAGCGACGTCCACAGCACCACGGGCGCATGCGCATTGGAGAATGTCGTTTTGTTTCTGTTGGGAGGTATAACAGGGCGACTTTTAATTAGTGAACAATAGAAAACGATAATACGCATGTACTCGTGATAGCGATAGCAAACAACTTTTGGTATGGGGCCAAGTTCGAAATCATAATTCTGTTTTTAAATCATAAGTATATATCTGTTTTCCCACTAAACTTATGCGATTATTCAGAAATGTTAGACGATATTTTTCTGGGGAAAACTGCGCTATCCTTGCGAATCTAGAGTTAAAAAAAAGACCTATAAATTATTTCAATTGCTATGTAGGTAAGTATATTTGCCGAGATATTTACTTATGAAATAAAGATTACTTATTTGGGTTTTGAGAAAAGTCAGACGAAGGAGAATAAAAATTGAGTATTACAAAGCAAGAATATCACGTGTTCACGTTCTTCAAGTTTTGGTACTGAATCACTTATTTACGTAATTCTTCTTATTTAAATATTTATGTAATTATGTAGGTAATATATCTACGTAATAATATTCTTTTGATCTTGAGCAAAGCACTAAGTATTCTGTGTGAGATTTAGTAAAATAAAACTACTTTAGTGATATTTTATAAACTCGCGCCGTCCGGCATTCCCGCTGGCTTTTATTATAGTAGTCCTTCAATCTTGACGTCTGTCAACTAGAGATGTGAACCAGAGAGTATACCAAACTGCGTAATTACTTTATTAGGGATGCCACATCTCTCTTTTTCAACATTTGTTAAAGTTTAATAAAATCATCTTACTTAAGTTCGCATTAAACATCATATCAACTTTTACTGCACATAAATCATTGATAACATAACATTAATTAGACTCTTAACATAAATCAGTCGTATTTCAAACAAAGTAATCAAATCTCTACTTAAACTTAAAAGGAAACTCTAAATAAACAATCGCTTAAATTCTAATAATTTAAATCTGAATCAGACAAAGGAACATGCACCTCCTCGTCTGGTTCCTTATTACAAACTTCCCAGTTCCCTTCGACCCTCTTTAAGTGCACCACATTTCGACGGTACTGTTGTCCTGTAACATCGTTTCTAACATTAATATCACCGCCACTTGCACTTGTTACAGTGTGAGGGGTAGGGTTGTAATTAGAAGTTAATTTATTTTCTTTAACCATGTTTTTTAAATAGACCTTTTCTCCTATTTCTAAATCAGTCTCTTCAGCTCTACGTTTCCTATCCTCATTTACCCTTCCTTTTTCCTTCATTTCCTTGTCTTTGTCTCTAACTTCCGAATCAGAGTTATTGTAACGTTCCAGATTCGTAACTGAAGGAAGTTTATCTCTGAACTGTCTATTGAAGAACAGCTCAGAAGGCGACCTATCCGTTGTACTATGCGGTGTACTATTATACATAATGAGGTAATCGAGGAGATCGTCTTGCCAGTTAGACTTCTGCAATTGACTTATTCTCAGTCTTTTCAATATGTCACGATTTTGGCGCTCGACCTCTCCATTCTGCTGCGGCCAATAAGGAATTGTATTATGCAGTTTTATTCCCATCTCCGTGCAAAAAGATTTAAACTCTTCAGACACGAATTGCTTTCCATTATCGGCGGTCAAGCTTTCTGGAATCCCTAATCTTGAAAAGATTTCTTTCAATACCGAAATTGTCTCTCGAGATGTGATAGTTTTCATCGTCTTTATTTCTTTGTATCTGCTGAAGTAGTCGATAATGACAAAGAGGTGATGACCAGACGGTAATGGACCCAAGAAATCAACAGCCACATCTATCCAAGACTGGGAAGGTAACTCACGTCTCTTCATGTGAGCTGGCTGACTAGGACCAGCAACTAACGTGCATCCTTTACAATTTTTTACAGCAGCCTCCGCGTCTCTATCAATTTTAGGCTACCATACTTTTGTGCGTAGCCTTTGTTTCATAGAAACTATCCCAGGATGGCCTTCATGAGCAGCAGCCAAAACTCTTTGACGTAACTCTTTGGGGATGACTATCTTTGTACCACGTAACAATATATCTTCGTGTATCCAAAGCTCAGGTTCAAAAATTTTAAAATTATTTATGCTGTTGTCCCAATTATTCTGGAAGAGTCCTTTTTTTACCAGGTTAACGTCGTTATCAGTTTGAGATGCTATTCGAATTTCTTCAAGTGAGACTGCTATTGGCCGAGCATATTGCACGATCTGATTAACATGACATTCATCGTTAAAAGAATCGGAATCTGTTATCGTGCACAATCTGGATAAAGGGTCGGCCAAATTAGTTTTTCCAGGACGGTAAACGACTTTAAAATTGTATGTTTGGAGACGGAGAACCCAACGTTCAATCCTAGCACATGGTTTGGACCGTGGACCAAATATTACCTCGAGTGGCTTATGATCGGTAACTAACTCAAATTGTTTAAGACCATAGAGATACATGTTAAAATGTTCCACGGCCCAGACCAAGGCCAGAGCTTCCTTTTCAGTCTGACAATAACGTTTTTCTACATCTGATAAGCTCTTGTGACCATAGGCAATTATACGTGGACCGTTATGGTCAGACTGAATAAGAATTGCGCCCAATCCCACTGGGCTTGCGTCTGCCATTACCCGGGTCTTGTCTTTAGGATCATAGTACCCCAACGTACTGACTTGTCCCATTTGGTGTCTAAGTCGTTGAAAAGCCTTGCGTTGATCATTCTGCCAGTACGTTGAAATGTCTGCATGTTTATGCAATTTATGTCGAAGCACTTGTCTTATTGGATGTGTCAGGGTAGCCAAGTCAGGAATCCACTTACCAATATAGTTAACAAGTCCTAGAAAACTTTGGACTTCTTCAATCGTTTTAGGTTCTCTAAATGACTTAATCGCACTAACATACTTTTCTAATGGCTTAACGCCATCAGGAGACAGCGCGTGACCGAGAAACTCACAGTTTTTCACATTGTAAGTACATTTTTTCTCATTAAGGAGTATGTTATTGTCTTTTAAAGTGTCTAGTACCTTTTTCAGGTTTCTTCTATGTTCTTCCTCGTTGCTGCCGAATACCAGGATGTCGTCGATGAAGTTGACCACGCCTTCGCAAGGTAAGAGTATTCTCTCCATAATTTTTTGGTAATGTTCAGGTGCACAAGATATGCCGAACATAAGACGTTTATACCTATAAAGGCCTTTACTACTTATAAAAGTAGTTATATCCCGGCAACTTTCTTTGATCTCAACTTGGTGAAAGGCATTTTTAAGATCTAATTTTGAAAAAACTTTAGCTTTGTGGAATTTTGGTATCAATTGTTCCATTGTGGGCAAGGGATGATTTTCTCGTAATATAGCTTTATTAGCACATCGCATGTCAACACAGAGTCGTACATCACCGTCTCCTTTGAGCACCGGCACAACAGGCGATACCCACAATGAAGCATGATTTACAGGCTCTATGATATCCATCTTAACAAGTTCGTCTATTTTTGCATTTATTTTAGCTTCTAGTGGAATTGGTACCCTTCGCACAGGCTGACAGACTGGTTTAATCGACGGGTCTATTGCAATATCTAATTCAACATCTTTGATTTTAGGAAAAGGAGTGATACAATCTACATTGTTAATACTTACGTCAACATTGTTGATACTTACTCCTATCTTAAGCACATTAAGAGACACGGCGGTTTCCTTTCCAAGAAGATCACGGGTTCCATCTTTGACTACGTAGAACGTAGCTTGTCTTTGTTCGTGACCAACAGAAATCGTCGCTTCAAAAGATCCAAGTATTGTAAGGGGTTCTTTAGACCCGTATGCCATTAAAGTCTTGTCTGGTTTTGCTTTTTGATTCGACACTTGGACTTTGTTTGCCTTTAGATGTTCCCAGGTGGTGTCAGTCACAATGTTGCATTTGCTGCCCGAGTCAATCAATAGGTCAAGTTTAACACCACCAACCTGACATTTAATAACAGCATCATCATCGATATGGAAAATGTAATCGACACTAGATTGTGTCGTATCAGCAGTTGTTGCATCGTTCATTTTCGGCTTCTTTTTGTTAAATACCCCTTTTCCCTGCTGATGTGACCCAATATTTTTACGTTTAGTAGCTCGAGTACGACACATCTTCCTAAAATGACCTACATAACCACATTTTGTACAGGTTTTATCTAGTGCTGGGCACGATCTGGCATCTTGCTTGTGATACCTGCTACCACATCTGCTGCACTCAGCATCTTTTTTATTTTGACCATTTGTAGTTTTGGTGTCAATTTTATTAATGCTTACAGGTTCTTTGTTCTCAAAGTCGTTCATCTGTCTTTCGACAGTTTCAAGCATATTCGCTTCAGAAACTATTGTATCTATGGTAACGGTATCTCCAAGTAACAGTATTTTCTTTCTTAACTTTACAGAATTACATTTTTCAATAATTTGATCAATCAGATTGTCATTTTCATTAGAGAATTTACATTTGTAGCTCTGTTGTCGTAATCTAACTAAGAATTTTTCAAATTTCTCATCTTTTTCTTGTCGCATCAGTCGAAAAACGTGCCGTTCGTAAATGTAACTTTGTTTAGGGGAAAAATATTCATCTAACTTGCTTACAGCAATGTTATATACATCTATCCCTTCACTTTCTTCAACATGAGCCCCAGGAATATTATAATAGAGCTCTTGTAACGCTAATCCACCCGTATGCAAAAGAGTAGCTCTTTTTTTAACTGCCGTACTGATGTCGGCTGCTAAGAAATATATATCTAGTGCACGTTTCCATTTGTCCCATCGCAATCCTACTGAAAACGGGTCTCCTTCGCAGTCAAAAACCTCTATACTTTTAAGTTTTGCCATTTGAGATGATCTGAAAACATCGAACAACATGACTGCCTAGGTAGGTACCTACTTTGCTATAAATGTAAAATTCTCAAATAAAAACATGACATATTATTATACTCTACCATACCGCAATACCATTTGATGAGACTTGTCTCATAAGAACGTAATTA
Source organism: Anarsia innoxiella (assembly GCA_947563765.1). Lineage (NCBI taxonomy): Eukaryota > Metazoa > Arthropoda > Insecta > Lepidoptera > Gelechiidae > Anarsia > Anarsia innoxiella. Next base: position 8,465,030 of record OX387406.1, read on the forward strand.
TAATGTGCATTCATTCATCGACACCTTGATGAGTGAATTTCTCACTCATTGGAACTTTGTAACAGACGTTGCTTTCACAATTCATGTAAAAGAGGAACTAAGTGACTACCAACAGGAACAAATTAGGTAAGTAGGTAAATAAATAAAATAACTCGTATATTTTTAAAATATCTTTATTTATTTTTTCTCTTTGATTTTTTTTTTTTTTTGCTCGTACCTATTTGTTGGTAACACTGGCACACATCTGTTTATTATTGTTATGGTTTACTTACATAATATTTCTTTTTTTTTTTACTGTTTTATAAATATCTTGCAAGGAATAGGCAAATTAGGCATTTGTCAAAAAATAGTAAAAGATATTGTAGTTCACCGCTTTACACTTCTAGTATTTATCTGTTATCATTTCTGACAACACATATCCCAAATCCTATAAAAATGTTAAGCTTAAAATGTTTACGTATCAAGCAAAAAATCAGAATAATTAAAAAAAAATAATGCTATGTTTTTTTTTTTTTTAGGCCAAAATTATACTTTGATAGAAATATTCATCTCATACTTCGTAAACGCTTCGTAAATGCCAAGCTATGTATATTGTATAACCCTGCCAAAATTAAAGGTATTATACTGTCATACTTTATTATAGGATATGCAGTACTACTCAACTTTACGGTTAATAATTTTACAATTTTTAGAATATAAAAATGTATTTTTAGCGTATAAAACGGATAAACCACAATATATTTTGAGCAAACTGATTACTCAGAAGCTTTACGCTTCTTTTCTTTCCTTTCTGCGGTAATTTAAGCCAATTTGCAACCATCACTAGCAAGATTTAATTTCAGTACAAATACTATATTCTGCTTGTTTTATGAGTAATTGGAATCATACCTGTGAGTTATAACCACTCCCAATATTTTCCGACTGCGCCAATGTGAGATTTAGTAAAATAAAACTACTTTAGTGATATTTTATAAACTCGCGCCGTCCGGCATTCCCGCTGGCTTTTATTATAGTAGTCCTTCAATCTTGACGTCTGTCAACTAGAGATGTGAACCAGAGAGTATACCAAACTGCGTAATTACTTTATTAGGGATGCCACATTCTGTATTTGTAAGAAAATAATGTTATTTCAATTTGTAATTGTAGTATGGCTTAAGTCCCTAGGGCTGAAAAGTAGCGACCATAATTACAGCTCAGTTTTGTAAATAGTAAATACGATGTTATGATCCTATTTTCGGACAAAAAGTCTTTTATAAGATTTAGAAAAAAATAATAAGCTTTTTTCATGCAACCTAGACTAGACATAATTCTAGGATTGTAAAGTACTTAAAATATCGAAAACATCTGAATCCGTGTTATTTTTTGTAGTTTTCTTGAGTCATTTCTTAGTAGTCTACCTAATTCCTAGAATAATTTTACGATTTTTGTACTTGAGCAAAAATAACGAAAATTATTTAACATTTTGAAATAGAACATGAGAATTTAAAAAGAAAAATTTTGATAAAGATCTTTTTACGTTTTAATACTAACTCAATTTGGATTTGAATATTTTAAAGGCGACATCGAAAATGTTTTTGGCTTTAAAACGAACTTTTAATTAATTATTTCAAGATTACTTTGAAGTTTATAATTGGAATTACATTTTTAATTATTGTGAATATCTTATGCTTCGAAAACACGTGTTGAGGGCGTTTTCAGATTTGCATCTTTTAGGCCGTGGCCCCAGTAGGCAAACTGTTAGCGGCTGACTAGTTTGCGGCGGCGTATCGATTTAGTACGCCCTTTCATATATTTGAAATGGAGTGTCCACAGTCAGCTAGTTTTCGCTCACTGTACGCAGTTTGCAGCGTTACGCGCGCTGACTATCTCAGACAGCGGCCGACTCCCACCAAAACCGGTGATATCATTGATTTGAGTTTGCAGCTAACTCTTTCAGTTCGCCACAAAGCGGCTCACTCAGTCGGCCGCTAACAGTTGGCCTACTGGGGCCACGGCCTTACGCGCGTATACGGTCGTTTTCAGCATACGCTCGAACCGGGGTAGTGTCAGTATTAACATGGACTATACGCGCGTCAACGCTCGTACAAGCCAAAGACGCGTATACGCGCGTACACGCGCTTCCCAAGTCCGATCATTTGATCGGCCACTTTGAATGAAAAACTCGTTTTTCACATATCGACAGATGTTTTTATGTGAAAGTTGTTTAGATTCCTGAGTACCTACATTACGACCCTTGATATTCATAGAATAAAACTCTTGTTTTAATATCAATAACATTACCTACCCTTTCATTTCCTTTCGCCGAAGTCGGGTAATAAAGCAATATTCACATAGATACCAATACCAGAAGCTTTCAGAGTAGGAATCCATTAATCCAATGCTACATTTTCGTTGTGTGATGGATCGCCCCAATTCCTTTATTGGTTACAATATGAAGGTTACTAATGGATATTTATAAATAACGACGTTTCCAAAATATATCAATATCTATTTGCTTGTACAATATTAGAATGGAGATATTGCTGTGACATTAATATTGTAGTGTTTATTTATTGACATCATTATTACCGACGGGCATGTATGAGGCGACTGAAGAGTGTGGATGAAGCGAAAGAGGTGTGTTTTGATCGAAGCAAGTGGAAGGAAGTGGTCTCTGCCTACCCCAATCGGAGAGAGGCGTGACGGATATGTATGTATGTATTATTATTGTGTGCTTTTATGCAAGTAGAGGAAAGTGATCTCTGCCTACTGGGGAAGAGACGTGACTACGGCTTGACAGATTATGTATGTGTCGACGAGGAGTCATCAGAAGTGTTTAAGCTTTTAGTTAAAATAAGACAGTGGGCGTGTACTGAACAAACTGGCTTTATTGGGTAGTTTGCAATCACGTTATAAAATAACAAGGTGTACGTGATGTCTTCCGATATCTCTTCAAATCAATAATCAAACAGAATCCATCATACATGACAGCGACTCAAATATGAAAGCGCCAAAGTGACAACCAGTCCGAAACATGCCAGTTCTTGCATTTTAGCAGTAAAGAGTTTGCAAATGGTTCCAAAATAGCCTTCATGAACGTAATCTCCGACATATGTATATTAAATAAATCATACTTTTTGCGATTTGATGTTTTCTTTCTTAACAGCTCTTTTAACGTCCCCACTAGGTACAGGGTCACGACACGAGCTTACTCTCATACGAGATTATTAGTTAGGTAGTCTATTTTCTTATTTTAGGCTAATCGTTAAAGACCTCGCGGCAGACCACGGAAAAGGTGGCGAGATGAACTGGACACCTTCATGAACGACTGGGCAGAGGCGGTTTAGGATAGAGAATCATGGAGAAGGAGGAGAGAGGCCTTTACCCAGCAGTGGGACAATAACGGCTAGATTAGATAAGAAGATAAGGCTAAACGTAAAACTTAAAGATTGTAAACTCTGTCTATTTAATAATTAAGTATACCGACAATTGAAATAGGTACTTATTCTTAATATTATAAGTTGGGTTGTTGAAGATTCCATTTCTTTAGAAACGTTCGTTTTAATTACTGGTAGGATCCGTTCATTGATGAAGCCTTTTTCAATTAACTGAAACCTATCAAGTTACTGCGTTTCTCTATAGATAGATTATTTTCTTTCTTAATGGGATATTATTTCTGAGAAGACAGGTATATTTTAGTACTTTTATCGATTTAATTTCATAATAAATATCTAATGGGAAAGAGGAGTGACAGATATGTACCTACTTAATGCTATCTACACACCAAAGCTGCCGGCTTTTTTGACAGCTGCCATTCGTATGACGTAAAGCCGCCGCTCTAGCCCGACAGGACACAGACGATAGATGATAAGTAACAGATATGTATGTAGGTATGTAATACGTGCCTAGCAATGGGGTTTAGACAGTTGAATAAGAAAAAAAGAAAATGTTTAACTATATGTTAAGAAGTAAAACCTCTACACACCAATAATTGATCATAAGTTTCAAAGCTTTTCAAAGCGGCGGTTATAGAAACTTTATATGTGAATTTGAAAATATAGAACTTTTGAACTAATAAGAGAGCAGTTAAATACTCAAATATAGAACGTTTTAGCAGAATCACATTCGTAATGCTAAGTTATTAATAACGCCACACAGTCGGGTTGATGGTTGCTGGGCAACCAACCTTTGAAGTGTCGGTCGACTCTCTCGTGGAACTAAACTTAAGAATTAAATATGAGATCACCGGCTTTACACTACTTTTATGTGATTTTGCAGGGATTATCTACCTACGAAAATGTAGTTACGCAAAGACGTGTAAAAAATATTTTAAAACATAGGATAAGTATTTTAGATAATGAATCCTTTATTGCAACTTCATTGCAGAATAGGTAGGTAAGTTGAAGTTAAACATCTATTAAACATAGTCTATGTCTTCTTCTGATTATAGAGATGACAGTGTCAGCTATATGATTAATATTCGAATCAAATAAGAACATAGATAAGCAGATATTTTTATCTCATCTGAAACTCTACTCACTTGTGTAGTTCTAGAGCGCGAAAAACGCCAAAAACCGGCAATAAGATGAGACCGATGTGACAAAGGAAAAAACTACAATAATTTAAAAAGTACCAGGACAACATACCTTATTAGTAGCACCTAGACAGGCGCCAGCTCGTACTAAAGTCTTCACCGCCTCCAGGTGTCCGTGCCATGCTGCCATTAGAAGGGGGCGCATCCCGAACTGGTGGTAATGATAGTATTTAAAAAGTAATTAAAAGAGCTACTCTTTTTAACGTCAAATCCATTGTCAAAATTATGACATAAATGATCATCATTTTAAAATAAGAAGCTATAAAATATTTAAGAGTGTCGCTGTCGGTGGAGTCTTCGCCACTCTGCCACAGATTACTAAATAGTTACTAACGTACTATGCGGTTCTCTGTCGTTTGAGAACCTGATACGACACAACTTCTATTTTATCTATCTTTTATTTGATCTATGTAAATGTTGGGGTTACTAAATTGCATGTGATATATATATTAGCACAAAATTCATGTAATAATATCTCCAAAAGAATTCCTCTTTAGATGAAATACTCGTTTAAAAGAGATTTAGATGCGGTTTACCCAGAACACGGCTGAACAACCAACACACCCCTCAATACCTACTTAAATGAAACTTTACATGACCGAAGTTTCTAACATGTCTGCTCTCCTGGTAGAAAGATAACAAACTTGTGAAGCCAAACTATAATTAATTAGCTTATGTTCGCGACTTCCTACGTGTACAGAGTTCACATACTTAATTATTAATCTCACGGGGAAAGTTAGTAAAGAAAAACATCTGGAGAGGAATATGAAGAAAAATCTTTTAGAAATATGCTGTAAAATAACCCTTTAATTAAATAAATGAATACAGTGTTTTTTCCAGATATCTTGAATAATGCAATTAACTACTGAATGAAATACATAGAATATAATTTGTATGGTGGGATGGAGAACGAACTTTGGCCCATCATACCTCGTCACTTAATGCTCAAGAAGTTTACAGAGAATTATACCCAGTACGCAAGTTTTGACATTTGGTTGGTGTGTGGTGCGCCTTAAGTGTCCTAATCTTGACACTGTACACGTAGTAACTTTTTTGCTATCTGTGACTGAACCTTATAACGAGCAGAGGTTAACTGCATCCAATCGCAGCCCAAACGTCAATAGAGCTAAAGACTTCCACGTATGCAACATAACGCAATGCAGTATGACATCTGCTCCAATGACATATTATGATTAGATGCACACTTGTCAGTCTGTCCCAGTAATGGGACCAGTCTGGCTCTTAGTCTTTATTTCTATGATAATCCCAAAAAAATTCTTGTTTTGCAAGTTACCTTGTCAGCGGCTTCTATATCACATTTGGAATCTATGAGCAGTTTTATAATCTCCACATTCCCACGACTGGCTGCCCAGTGGATTGGAGCCCGGCCGTACTGTGAACAAACAATATTATGAACTGGAAATTCTTTGCAATCACAATAAAACCAAGTACTTACCTAGTTTTCTCTATTTATTGACTTCTAATTACTCTACCTAACCAAAAAAACCTGGGAAGGTCTGATTCTGCTCTGCAACCTGGGACCCAAGTCTGCAAATTAATAGTCTCAGTTGTGTGGCGGCAGAGTGACAATGGCATTTTTGACACATCGAGTCGCAATCAGTGTAAGCTGTTGTTTAGCAGAATACCAAAAAAAAAGGCCATTGACAGTCTGCCGACACACAATTAAGGCTTTTTTAAATTAGCAGACTTGGTCCCCAGTACTTTCGTAACTGATTATTATTATATTATAAATTAAAGTACCTACTCAAATAACTCCTCATTTCTTTGATTACCTTGTTATGCATCCAAAACAGTCTTTACAAGCACCTTCTTTTGTTTCGAAAGATCCAAAAATAACTGTACACTTTCCAGATTTAATTTGATTCGAATGGTATCATCATGCGACTATAAAAGAAGTATTAAATATTTATCTCACACAGAAAGAAACCAATCTTTCCTTGTGTTCCTTATCAATATTTTGCCAATAAAATTCGGCGTTGTCGTCCCGTAAATTGGCATCACATAAATTGTGCGGATTTATCTTGTGTTTTGTCCTCAATATACGTTAGAGGGTGTGTCACCTTATTTAGGTAGATTGGTCTAATTACATGATGTTTTTTTCTTTTCACAACATACATTGCTCTTCAGCACTTACATGAATTTTTAGTTTTTTTTTCATAAAACTATTAACGAGTTTGAACGTTTTATTTGAGTCATAATGAGTCATAAAAAACCTATGTAATTTCTGAGCTTTTCAAAATCTTTTATTATTTACAAAAAAGAACTATTTCTATTTAACGTCCAAATCTCTGTCTTAAGACGAAACATCGCTCCAATTATGCTCCTACATCTCAGTTCTCTATATCCTAATCCTAATAATATTATAAATGCCAATGTTTGTGCCGATGGATGTTTGTTACTTATTCACGTAAAATGCACTGGACAGATTTTAATGAAATTTTACAATATTGTAGCTTGCACATCAGAATAACACATAGAGTATATTAGTTCAAGATATCATGTTTTTTTTCCAAGATATGACGATAAATGCGTACGAAGTCGCGAGCAGCGTCTAGTCTATACTATTACTAAGTTCTCTCCTATATCATAGTTCTTATCTAAGGCTTCGTCCATATTGGCACGTCACTCGATCGGACAACGGCTTACAATTGACATCCACGCTCGGTCCATTGAGATATGAAGTGGTCTGAACGATTTGTCATTTCAATTGGTATTTGCTTGTCTGTCTGATCACGGTTACGGGTTAAGTAGGCTTGCAAAATAGGATTTTATGGTTTTTGTACGATTGCGGGAAAAAGTTTGGAAATGATTTTAAAATTCGGCATTTTAAAATATAAAGAATACTGCCATCGTTAAATAATTGAGTTAAGTATTGAAATATAGATATAATTTATAAGAAGTATCTTTGCAGACCCAAAATAATGGATTAAACAAAAATACTGCGAAAACATTTAAAGAACATACTTACTAGCCATTATAACACGAAAAAATCTCATTACCGCGTTTCAGGTTTTCATACCAAAAGCAACCAACATGCACGTTCAACGCCATCTATCGTCACTTAATGAGAACTACAACAAACTTACATTGTTCCTACAATTGACGTCAGTGGGTCTTTGCAGAGCCTCTCGAACTGCTGCCGGTTCGTTCTTGATGACTGCTTCGTGGAGGAGCAGGTCGTTCTGCTGGACTCTTGAACGGCCTTCCGTCATCTGGAGAAGATGATAGAATTTAATGGATTTTTTTGAGTAGGTACAAAAGCTACAGAAATAATCGAGTTTAAATACAGGCAAACCTATCTGTTACGCCTGTTTTCCATCGGGGTAGTAACAAATACTTATAAACGTAGTTATATACCTATCTGTCACGCTTCTTTCCCAATGGGGTGGAATGACACTACTTTCCTGCACTACGATCCAAACACACTTCCTTCGCTTCATCCACATTCATCATTCATCACTCATACATGCAAGTTATTGCACTTTGACTTGGCCTTTCTTTAACGAGTCCCCGATTTGTCGAGATACGTTCGGCTGGGCATTCCCCTCTCAGCATAATAAAGTAGAGTATTATAGTTTAACTTAAGGCCATATGGCCTTCTTGAAATCGAAACAAGCCAAGAATATATGAAGCTATACACGGTGTAAGGAAAAGTATTACTTTCCTTTTAACCAGGTTAATTGTTACTGACGTAGCACCCATTCCAGGAAAATAAATTTTTTTAACTCATTTTTAATTAAGAATTTCATTATTAAACGCGCGATTCGCGCGCTCTAACGCAAAGGTCATTCAACTCTCGGCGAGTAAGTAGGTCGGGAGCGCTGGCCGCCCGTAGAGAGCGAGAGAGAGAGAGAGCGAGCGCGCCGCGTGCCCGACCTACTTACTCGCCGAGAGTTGAATGACCTTTGCGTTGCGCGCTATTAATAATGAAATTCTTGATTAAAAATGAGTTCAAAAAAATGTTTTTTTCGTGGAATGTGTTCTCCATCACTAACACTATATCTGGTTAAAAAGAAAGTGATACTTTTCCTAACACCCTGTATATCTTAGCACCTAATTTTGATATTATTACAAATAAAGATCAATATATTTTACAATGTACCTACTTATAAATATCACATATAAATATCGTATCTTGCATAACTATGCTTTCGCAGCGCAATGTTAATAGGTAATAAATAATGGGTCTATTTTAAAGTTTTCCGCAAACAAAATGTATTATTCAGACTTCAAAGCCTGGCACAGGATTGTAGACTTTACATTTACATTAGAGATGGGTATTTAATAACAGTTTGTAACTATTAAATACTTGTTACTTACAGTGCTGCTCTAAACCATAACAATGAGTATTCAAAATTGTGTTTTGTCATAATCATACTACTTGTTACTTGTAGTGCTGGTCTAAATGACTATCTAAGTATATAACCTCCTAACGCCCACAGTACTTTAAAGAGGACCTCCAACGACTAGGGATAAAAGCCCAGCGACGTAACCCATTTTATCTTTTATTGACCCACGTTCCTATTTAAAGTACCATTTTTTAATTTGAATTTTAAAGTTTGAATTTCGCGCTACTGCACAAAAGAAAGTTTCTGAACGCACCCTTTGTTTTTTTAAATTTTGTATTCTATACTAGTTGAGCCACCATAAAAAAAAAATATCTGTCATTTTGACGTTTTTCGTGAACAAGATGGTTAATCCACGTCGACATCGTAAGTAAATCCTTGAATTTTTAATTAATCTTTAATTTTCTTTGCATTGTTTTTTGTGCAAATTACTTATTAAATACCATTCTCAAAGTATATTTAAAAATTTTCTGTCGGTCGTTCATTTTTGTCAAAATCTGAAAGCATGAAATTTGACGTCCTTTTAAAAGTACGTCGGGTTGCTCAAGTTCCTAACTTAAATTGTGATTTGATTATTAATAAGTGTTACAGATTACTGTAGTCTTATAGTTATTTGTTATATTTTTTGACTGGTTATAGCTTGCCCGACAAGTTTAAGCATTAAGTACTTAAATGAAACTTGTTTAAAAATGTATGTTGAAGTGAAATGTTAGACTTTCTTTATTGTTTATTTTTGATAATTTAGAAGAAATACATGGCTTTGATAGCTTGTAGACGTTTTCTAGAGCATTATTAATAGTTTGTAAGATTTTGATACAATTTTAATTTGAGTTTTGCTAAGCATTTATCGAAATAAGTGCAAATTATGTTAAATGTGTAATTTTTTTCCTATATTTCCTTGATATTGGTTATTATATCAATAAAAGTTAACTTCTGATTCATTAAATATGCTTTTATTTTTACTTAAAACGCAGTATTTCATACATTTAATGTGCTAAATCTTGAAATATTTATTTTTAATAACATTTTAGTTTATAAATACTATAGCCCAATGGCCTTTTAAAAGGTAGAAAAAAAATCAAGTTTTTTTAATGTTAGAGATTAGTAACCATCCCCATAAAGTCACCAAAAAAACCTGGAACATATTTGATCATGTTAAGGTTGTTTTCTATTTGTTCAAAGTTCTGGGCTTTTACCATTGGCGCCTAAAAATAGGACTCTGGGTCTTTATCTGATAAAATGGTTTTAGACTCTGGGCGTTAGGAGGTTAATGACTATCCCAAATTGTTTTTATCATAATCATACCCCGCAATTTAAAACCCTAACGCTGTCTATCTTTAGCATAAATGGTTATTTTCGGGATGTAACTTGTCATTATCGTTAAACAAACAACGGTTACGGTAACATTAAACGGTATAGAAGCTTTTCTAGCAACATTGTATCAGGGGTTTAGTCAGAGTCCCCGTCTTAATGCGCGTTACGACTTCCCTAACTTCCCCTACTTTAAATAAAGATAAATCTTTTTAAAATAAAATTAAATATTCAAAATATATTTATTTCTACGGAATATTGTGCTTTTTTTTAAAGTTAGCGCTAGATTCACAAGTTACAGTTTTCCCCAGAGAAGAATCTAGAAAAAACCTCTGTTGGGTTGATATTTTTAAATAAAGTTTTACAATTATTATAAACAGAATCAAACAAAACAATAGAATTTGCATTATAATATAATAATTATACTTAAGAACTGATAGTTATCAATATAATTGAAAAAAAAATTAACACTTGATTTGAAAGAGTTTTTATTTTCGTGCGATTTAAAGTAACTGTTACTTTATCTGTTACGATAAAAAAACGTCTCAACACTACTTTATTTATCCCCCTCAGGTTTGATGTGAAACTATAGACATACTACAGTACATCTACTATGTACATCATGACTGTATAGTAAATATGCCGACGGCAATTTACCTCTGTTCTGTTACAAATATCTAGTAACTGTTTTTGTTTATTCCGTTCTATTCTTTTGTTTTGTAGTTTTAATTGGTCGATCTCTTGTGTCACGGGTAATGGGAGTTGATAAACGTTTTACTCTTCCATTTGTTTTTGTGCCTTCTAAAAGAGTTATATGTTTATTGACTAATATGATTATGTAGGTACTTATAGGTACAAAGTTACTATAGTAACAAATTGTTTTAAGAAATGACTGCGGAACCCTCCAGAGCCGGGTTCCCTAAACCTTATGTCCACTAATCTAATAGAATAAGTCCACTTATCGTCAGATTTAGTAAAAACAACATGCGTCTTATGCTATTACCTTATATTACAACACCTATAAATTAAGCGATATGTTTTCTAATCTGTGGAAATACATATCTATTATCTACATACATATCTGTCACGCCTCTGTCCCATTGGGATAGGCAGAGACCACTTCCCTCCACTTGATACGATCAAAACACACTTCTTTCGCTTCATCCACATTCATCAGTCGCCTCATGTGCAGAATTGAACATAGTAGTAGAAAACCCGTGCAGTGCAGTTTCGGATTTATCCGGTAAAATCCGGTTATTTCCGGTAAATTTCGGATACCTGTGTGGTACTGACAGCAGTTTAACGATTCCCTTTTGTTTTTAACCGTTACGTTAGCCTCGGGGTGAAACGTTTGAAAAAAGATCGCTCGGTTTTGTAAATCTTTTATTTGTATTTGGAACAACTCTTCGTTGTTTTTTGTTTTAAATTATTTTTTATTGAAATATTTTGCAATAAAGTGAACATTTACTTATTGGTAAAAAAAGTTATCTTGCAGTCCAACCAAAACGATACAATTTTTTCACATTTCGTCATCATAAAATCTTTAGGAACGAATATTTATTCTAAGTACTTGCTCTCTGTTTTTTTAAACGAATTAAGGTACCTATAATGTTTCTTTAATTTGGTTTTAGAAGGTTTTAAAGTGTTCGTCTAGGTCACAGTCATAGCACAGCTCTTTTGTATTGATTTCTCATCATCATCATCATTAAAAAGAGCGTCGCTCTTGTCGGTGAAGTCTACGCCACTCGGCTCTGTTTTCTGTCGTCCTTTTGAGCATTTAATAGGTACGACACAACTTCTATTCCTTCTCTCATTTGATCTATGTAAGTCCTTCGTGGTCTCTTCTCTTCCGTTTTCCTTCTACTTTTCCTTCCAAAATGTTTTTTATAAAGTCAGCGTGTCGTATCAGGTGCCCCAGCATCTTTCCTCTCCTTTCAGCAATGGTCTTTAAAATGTCTCTTCTTTCTCATTTCTCAAAAAAAAATAATACCTATCTGGAATTGGAAACATTCCTAAGATAAATATTTGAAGTTCTCTTTCAACCGTAGTATTAAACTCGTGTTTTAATATTCATTCCCTGAATCGCTTCATTTGATAGAGGTCAGACAATAAACCACGGCGCATTCATGTAATTCTGTGAACTGGAAAGAATAGCTCTCGGAATCAGACCAAGATTATAATGAGGTACTTATTGAGAGAATAGATTTATTTTCTCTTGACGTTTTGTATTTAGAAATAAGAATTTCATTACAAAAGTAGCTTCGACGATCATTTGTGAATGAAAAATGAAAATCCCTTTTTGACCCCCGACGACAAAAGAGGGGTGTTATTATCGGCAACTATTATGCATTTGACATACGGTAGTCTGGCATTCTGCAAAAATGGTCATATATTTTTTTTAATAAATAATTACAGTAAGTACGATAACATTCAGAAACATTTGCATTGAATATCATGACAAAGAACGTGCCATTGTCTAACACGACATACTTATTTTTACGCAAATGCGCTGATTCATCAGCATTTATGTCATGTCAAACAACATTGTCTGCCTGCAAAGGCTCATCGTTTTTTGACAGTGGTTTCAGTAAATACCTACTTCAATAAATTTATCTCTATATTAATAAAGTTTAGGTACCTACCTACATATGTGCCCGTTTCAACATCTATAGATAAAATTCAACTGACAGATAAACCTTTGTCTATTTCATAAAACATGATGTTTTAGACAGAGACAGGTATAAAATATCTGTCAGATAAATTTTCTACAGGGTGACGTTTAATTAGTGAACGATAGAAAAGGATGTGCATGTACTCGAGATAACAAACATTCAAAAAAATGTTAACTCCCCATACAAAATGCATGAGCTGAAAGTTTAGGGGAACAATTTTTTTTAATGATCTTGAACTTGGTCCCATAGTAAAAGTTGTTTAATGCATATCATTTTCTATCGTTCACTAATTTAAAGTCACCATGTATATTTTAAAATCAGTTTCCCCTTTTCATATCCCACCCCTCACTTTGTAACTTAGTCGATTGGCACCCGCTTCATTAAGTAAGCAAATTGACTTGCTTCCTCTCACAATTTATTGTAACAACAACAATATTGAGACACATTTATTTTGATTATCAGGTTTATTGATTTTAGCCTATTAAAAGGAAAGAGTAATGGAGAAGGACTGACTACACGATTTGTTTGTCGGTTAGTTGTAATATTTATATCGTCGATTTTTTTTAAAGAAAGGTGCTTTTAAAAATTTATTATTAGTTATCAAAGTAAATGTATTCATATAGTTTTCTTTTGTGCAATAATTAAATACAGGCTGTAACAGAAAGGGGGTATAATGTGGAAACACAGCGATAGTCCTCATGAAACTGAAGAACTTTCCCCAAGGAACAGGGGTCGTAACTCCACAAAAATTTTTGGATTACCCGTACTTTTTTGTATGGGGGGCCAATTTTTTTTTCGAGTTACGACTCATGTTCCTTGGGGAAAGTTGTTTAGTTTCATGAGGACTATCGCTGTGTTTCGGCATAATACCCCCTTTCTGTTATACCCTGTATAATTCTATTAGGCTTGAAACGGACATGGTCCCACGTAACTACGAAACGTGGGCCGTGGGCCTAGCTCTTTCACTTTGCGGGTCTGATCTTAGAAATTGGCTAGACTTTTATTAGGCAAGACTGGCCTGTTTTGGTCCAAGAATATTAATAAAAGGATAGCTATAAGCCACTTTTTATAACGAGACATACCTATTCGAAGCGAAAACAACAAAGTAAAAATAGATACCAATTTATATGGAAACCAGTAACTGAAGTTCCTTGATTAACTTGATACCACTTAGCGATGCACTCAAGTTCCTAATGGATCTGGGCTTGCAATACGATACCTCCACTACAATGCTGTTAGCCTGGTACTCCGTTAATTTTAGATGGAGGGTAAAATGTGAAAAAAAAAAGATTTTTGTGTCTTTTTCATGCTATTTAATCAACGATGTTTGTGCCTAGGGAACCGATTACTTAGTCGAACTAGACTTTCCCGAATTTTATTCTACCGAAAACTTTCGGTCGATGTCTTTTTTGCCACATGGATAGGGGGCGAAGCCCCCCGCATAGAAAAAAACCACAACCAGGCAAAGTCGAATAGGATAGGTTAGGTTAGGTTAGAACATGATTTTTGCATCCCTGATTGCTGCATGTGTGCATGCCTGCATGCTAGCCTGCATGCATGCTTGCCTGCTTGCCTGCATGCTTGCCTGCATGCTTGTCTGCTTGCCTGCATGCCTGCTTGCTTGCCTGCATGCTTGCCTACATGCCTGCATGCATTTTGTATGTTGCTTTACTAAACTAATAAAGGTACCTCTTGTAAATAAATAAGTCTATCTTTTTTTTTTTTTTTAAAGAAACAAAAAAAAATGTGACCTTGCATAACTTCAGTCGAAAGTTTTTCGACAAAATAAAACATCGGAGTAAAGAAAAAAATCGGAATGATAATAGGTCAACTAAAATGGTGGCAAACGTGATTTCGGCAAAGTAAAAAAAAACGAAACGAAAATAGTCGAAAAGTTTTCGGTCTTTGGATAATCGGCAAAAAAAAATTCGAACTTAAGATAGGTACCCTTACGTGCCTACGGATGTTTGTTATTCCTTCACGCAAAGACCACTGAGTAGATTTAAATGAAACTTAACAATAACACAAAGGTACAGATAACTAAATAGTTACTAAACAAAGACTAGATTTTTTAAAAATCCTACTTCCTACTTATATTTAAATGTCAATATTTGTGCCGATGGATGGACGAATGTTTGTTACTCTTTTACGCAAAAACCGCTTAACAGATTTAAATGAAACTTTACCATATTGTAGCTTATACATCATTATAACACATAGGCTATACTATTTTAAAATATCATGTACATTTTCCAAGAAATGATAGTGAATGCGTATGAAGTTACGGGCGGCCTGTAGCAAAGCATGATTTTCAAGCTTCAACTCTACTTGCAATTAGAATTACTTTGACAACTTTACCAATTAGTTGTGAAATTACTCTCTGAGTGCCATTCCAGTTTGTTCGAGCTAACTTATGTGCTCAGGGAGTCTATCTGTGCAAATGGAAACTTTGAGTGGTTCTCAACTTCGCTTCATATTTGCAGACTTTGAGTATAGAATATATAAGGAGGTGCGATGATGAGACGGTATGCGTCTGGATCTGCGTGCCTGGTCTGGCGCAAGATGGCTACCTTTTTGTATGGAATTTCTTATCGTTTGACAGATCATCTACCAAGAAAACTATGAAAAACTTGCGCCAACCTTGGCACGCCGTCATAAACTCATTTGGATATGAAAAAAATGGGGCCACTCCTTATATCCCTTCCTCATTGTTTGCAGAACCTTATATAGCTACAGAAGTGTAAGTCAAAATGGCAAATCGTAGCCCATTAAAGCTGGAGATAGACAGGGGCCTAAGTCCGCTAATTTAGCCTCAGTTTTGTGTCAATTAAGGCAGAGTGTTAATTGCATTTTTGACACATTTGGTATTCTGCTAAAAAATGGCCTGATTGCGACCAAATGTGTCAAAAAATGACATTGACAGTCTGCCAACAGCCAACCTTGAATATTGTAAATTAGCAGACATCATCATCATCATGTCAGCTTATGGACGTCCACTGCTGGACAAAAGCCTCCCCCAAGGATCTCCACAACGACCGGTCTTGCGTTGCCCACATCCAACGGTTTCCAGCGACTATAACCAAGTCGTCAGTCCACCTTGTTGGAGGCCTTCCCACACTGCGTCATCCGTCATTAGCAGACATGGACCCACGCAATGTAGGCAATGCGTTATGACGTCTGCTCCTTAGAAACATTATGATTAGAAGCACACTTATCATACGCAACTCTGTTACCACATGCTTTAGTACAAAGGGTGTAATAGAAAGGGGGTATAAAGCCGAAACACAGCGATAGTCCCCATGAAACTAAACAACTTTCCCCAAGGAACATGGGTCGCAACTTGAAAAAAATTTTTGTATCGCCCATACTTACTCGATCAGCTGATCGGATATTTTGTAAGGGGATGCGAAATTTTTTTTTCGAGTTACGACCCATGTTCGTTGGGGAAAGTTGTTTAGTTCAGTTTCATGAGGACTTTTGTTTGTGTTTCGGCATTATACCCCCTTTCTGTTACACCCAGTAAACTATGTTTCTTTTTTTTTCACTTTTCGTAAATCGGATCCTGTTTTTCATCGGATCTAGGTACTTTAAACATCATCTTAAATTAACTTCGAAAGAGAAATTTAATAACGCTTAAGTGTTTTCTTTTTTAAGCGAGTTTCGTAATACGAAAGCCAATTATGAATTCAAATTAATTAGGAAGAAGGACGAAAATCGGATAGAATTACCTAAGAAAATGATGTTACCTAAGTAAACTCAGATGAGTTGATACATATCTATAATTTATCGTCTTCTCTACATAATAAAGATCTATCTACACACATCTGGGCCGTGCCCGGGACGTGTCCGGGCCGTAGCCTGTCAGGAGGGAAAAAAGTACGTCGCCATGACAACGTGTGTGAACGAATCCATAGAAAATGTATGAAATGATATTTTTTCCCTGACACATCCAGGACACGGCCCGGATGTGTGAAGACAGACTATAAAACAATATTCTTACAATACAAATTTATAGACTGTGGGCGTATCTACTTATTGCGGTAATAGATATTGTTTCATTCAAATCCATAGGGACCTACCTATGTACATAAAAATTAGAATGTATAAATAGTGCTAGAAACAGGTCGATACCACGTACGCAACGGATTATGACGTGTGCTTCGTAGAAATAATACGTATTTAAGTACACTTGTCATACGCACACGTGGGATAGCGTTGTGTGTGATAAAAACGCCCTCATTGTTTAACAGTAATTACTCTTATTAATTAGTTAAACGTACCATTTGTTGTTATTTTTAACTAAGAAAAAATCTGAACAAAAAACATTTTTTCTCCAAACTCCTCGGATAGATTTTAATGGACTTTCGTTTACAGATTATTATTAGTCTAAGGTACATAATGCACTATATATGTCCCCATTCTGGGCAGCACTTGGTCCAACGTCCATATAATAATGGTCAATGTCCTTTCACCCGAAATTAGGACTGTGCTGTGTTTTTTATCACGACTGTAAGGAAACAACCAATATTTTTTAATTTAGAACAGACTAACAGCAGTTAAAGACAAGAACGCAGTAAAATTGAATTAGAAATTCAAAGGAGATGAATTTTAAAATATTCTGCTAGTAGGCTAGTACCCAAGTCCTTAAAAAATAATTCTCTCCTAAATAAATACTCTAAAAGCGGAAAAAATATCTTTTGGAAAAGGAAAAGGAAAAAACAATCTTAAAAAAATATTCTTTGAAAAGCAAGCGCTAAGGAAATGTAAATCTAATATTTGTTTAAAAAGTAACGTGCCTTATCTGAGATATTTTTAAAAAGATTTCGCGAATATTTGTTAATTATAAATTAAATTGGGAATTTAAAGTGAGTTTTACATTATTACCTCTTTCTCGTTATTTCTTACCCTAAGGTTGCCTGGAAGATATTGCTACCTAGCAATAAGGCCGCCTGTTGCTTCTTATATTCTTGTTTGTGTCTGTACCTTATTCTTCTTCTTTTGTGCAATAAAGAATATTTGTATTGTATTGTATTTTTGTTTTGTATGTTGAAATAAACTATACTTATACTTATACTAATGTAAATTAGTATAAGTACCTACCTACTTATAGATTATTTCAACATACAAAACAAAAATAAATTAAAATAGATTCAGAAAGTTAAACTCTTATGTTTTTAATCAAGTAAAAAATATTGGATGCAATAGGTACCTATGTAAAAATTAAGATCTAAATAAAGGAATAAGTACTTAAGTAATTCGTAAATAAAATTAACATTAGTTCTTATGATTAATATAAATTAAAAACATATATTTTTTAAATTTATTAAAGCTACTAAAATACCAAACAAAACAAATAAAATTCAAAGCCATTTTTATTCAAATAAATTACGGTAAATAAATATATTGCAAAGCCATTATTTTTATGTACCTTGAAAGTCGTCAGTCGCCACTAAATAAACTTCATGAGTAAATAAACAACACTAAACTCCGAATAAACAGAAACACCGAACGCCTACGTTTTTAGTTTTCGTGGAAATTCAGAAAACGGCTACGCAGCGTGCGGCCTACGGCGTAGCTCGTAGCTCACTGAAGTCGTAGCCGATGCTACGAGAGTTTTCAGCCTCCTGGCACAGGGAGTTTTGCATGTGTCATTTAAATATTATATGACATTCCTCGTTTATTCCTGTGTTTAGACGAATAAAAATATATGTAAGCTGAGTTTATGTTAAACGGTTTTTCCTTGTTTTCGATTTAAATTCCTTTTCTCATAGACATTTTATTGGTCGGCCGAAAAATCGTCCGAATTTTAACCGGATGACAGTTTTGAGTTCATCCTGAAAGTGAAATCTAGAGAAACATGTTTTTATTATAAAACTTATACATTACATATATCAAAAATATAGGTACTTACCAACTAAATAAATACTAACATAAATTATAAGTAATTTCATGTAAAAAAAATATTAAAGAAAACAAAGTATAAAAACATTAGCTGAAGCAATATCCCTTAGGGAGACCGCACAAAAGATACCCGAGTATCAAGTATCCTTTGTCCATTTCGTAGACGACTCAAAAGAACAGCCACAATATCGTGCTGTCAAAATCAGATTCAAAACGAGTTTACTAAAGGATATTATTATTATGAAATACAAGAGGCTGCCCACGACTTCGTACGCATTTACCGTCATATCTCGGGAAAAAATCATTTTATCCCAAAATAATATAGCCTATGTGTTATTCTAATGTATAAGCTACTATTTTGCCAAGTTTCATCAAAATCTGTTAAGTAGTTTTTGCATGAAAGAACAACAAATATTCATCGGCACAAATATTGGTTTTTTATAAATAGGAAGTAGGGTAGGATTGAATATAACAGTGGCATTATACATAGTGTAACAGAACCGACGACGTGCATGTATGAGGCGATTGATGTATGTGGATGAAGTGAAAGAAGTGGAGGGAAGTGGTCGATTGTCTACCTCGATGGGAAAAAGGCGTGAAGTGTATGTACCTATGTATGGAAAGGGTGTGCTAATAAGCCCAAAAAAAAAAAGAAATTCCAACAATGGGACTTGACAGGCTATATGTATCTGTATCTGTAAAGTATTTGTTATTAAACAATTTGTAAAAAAGTGGAAAAAAAAACAATATTTTGACTTTCGACCAGCGCATAGGAATTTTTCAATTTCACTAAGGTACCATTGTTGTGTTGCGGCTTATTGTTATGTTCCCGTTACCGTGGGATATATAGGTAGGTACTCATATTTATAATGTGTTTCGTTCGATAGAGTTCATAAATCATACTTGCACGCTCCTGAAAAGAAATTCCTTACGAGCCTACCTTAGAGGGAAATCATGTTAACCTTTCTGTACTCCATTGTGACGGAGGAAATGGAAAAAATAACTTAACATTTTTATTTATAAAAAAACACCCGACTGCGTTGCAAAATTACGATTTTTTTATTTTGATGTACCTACCCAGTGTCACTCTCACAGTAAATACAAAAAAAAAGAAAGTGTGTAGGTACCTTTGAGTATATAAAGAATATATAATGAGATGCCATACCGTCTGGATCTGCGTGCCTGGTCTTGCGAAAAATGGCTACCTTTTTGTATGGAATTTCTTATCCTTTGACGGGTCATCTACCAAGAAAACTATGAAAAACTTGCGCCAACCTTGGCACGCTGTCATAAACTCATTTGTGTATAAAAAAAAATGTGGCACCTCCTTATATATTCTATACTCAAAGTATATTATACACGTCATGTTTTATGAAATAGACATAGTTATACCTGTCATTTAAATTCTGTAGCCCTAAGAAAAAACAAAAGAAATATTTGATTAATATTTTATTCGCGAAAACATCTGAAGGGAAAACCTTTAAAATATTCATAGGGAGGAAAATAAACGCTCTGTTTTGATAGGGGAACGAAATTATTTCGAAGAAATTAACACAAAAACCTTTTGAACCTTAATTGAATTTGACTAGTAGAGTATCCAAAACAGAACGGTTTATACTCGTACGAAGGTGCTCTTTTAAATATAATCGTATTTCATTATAATATCTAGTTTTGTACGGTACGTACCTACCTCTCATTAATATGGTGTAACAGAAAGGGAGTATAATGCCGAAACACAGCGATAGTCCTCATGAAACTGAACAACATTTTTTTTAGAGTTCGACCCATCGACCTATGTTCCTTGGGGAAAGTTGTTCAGTTTCATGGGCACTGTCGCTGTTTCGGCTTTATACCCCCTTTCTGTTACACCCTGTTCATCCTGTATTTTTGTAAACAGAGGAATTTTAGGACGAAATAAAAAATAATACGGTACTAGATAAAAAAAAGATATATTTCTAACGCCAAACAAATTAATATCGTTACATATCTAAATTTTCATAAATATCACATTTTATTGGGCAATTTTTGTATATTTCTCTTTCAAATATACTATCTATAGGCGCATAACACATGACGTCTTGTACATACCTAGCTACCACTTCCCTTCCCTACATTTTTGAATCTCAATATTAAATTTTGAATTTCATTTATCACATTAAAAACCAACTAGCATAATAAATTATGATCCGTGAAAGTTTGTTTTAAATTAACTTAAAATTATTATTATTAACCTATCTATTAGGATTATCCACCACTTTAATGAATCTACTTAAATATATACCTAGTTACTAAGACTCCATACCTAACTACGTATTATTATTACACTCAAATTGTTTGATAAAAACTAATTGTAATTTAGCCGGCAGTGGGATATCAACATCAAATAATCTTTATTTAATTGGCAAATATACGTACCTACATAGCACTCGAAATATGTCTATGTTTTTTTAAAGCCAACCCTAGATTTACACAGTAGCAGTTTTTTTCCAGAGCTGAATCTAGCAAGAAACTCTTTTGGGTTGCTCTTTTCAAATAAAGTTTTAGAATTCTTATAAACACATCAGTGTTAAATCCAGAATGCGCGAATTAAAGTGTGATATATGACTGCAGAACCCTTTAGTAGACCTGGTTAGGAAGAACTTGTTTTTTAGGCTCTACTCTAGTGTATTAGATCAACAATAGTTCCGATGCTTATGGCGTAGGCAATCATCAGTTCGCCTTTTTAATACAGCCTTAATACAGACCACGGGTCCAGACTGATTTTATACTCTCTCTTCTTAAACAACATTTTATTTATAGGCACTTTATACCCCCAGTGTTCATCCAAGAAACATTAAAAACTATTCTTTAATAACATAACCTAAAGCTTTCATTTCCTTATCAAATTCAGCAGTTCTGTACTTCTTTATCTTCTGCAACCACATGCCGAAAGGTGCTAGACTCTTGCAAGTGCCACCATATCTTTCAGGAAGGCATTCCAAGTCTATATGCTGCTGCAGAGACTTCAGGTCGTGACCGTGGAAGTGCATTCTGTCGTAGAAATCTTGAGGGATGAAGCGTTTGAAAAGATAGAAGAAGGTGTTTAAGATCCAAGAGTAGTTGATGATGTGACAGCTTTTTAAACGGCATGGGGTTGTTACCTGGAATTAAAGACAATATTTGCTTTAGTTAAAATTTAATATGAAAGAGATAAAAAAAAAACCGGCCAAGTGCGAGTTGGACTCGCGCAGGAAGGGTTCCGTAACATTCACTATTTTTACCGAGCGAAAAAGACAAAAAATCATGTTTGTTGTATGGGAGCCCCCCTTAATTATTATTATTATTCGGTTTTAAGTAAGTATTTTTGTTATAGCGGCGAAGGTAATCATCATCCGTGGAAATTTCAACGCTCTAGCTATAACGGTTCATGAGATACAGCCTGGTGACAGACGGACGGACAGACAGACAGACGAACAGCTAAGTCTCAGTAATAGGGTCCCGTTTTCACCCTTTGGGTACGGAACCCTAATAAGAGTTTCAGAAATATAAATATTGACACAGACATTTTAATTCTGTGAAATATTATTAAAATCAATGCTGTATCATTATTATAAGAGGGTCGCTCTTGTCGATGGGGTCTCCGTCTATATCTGAGATTGTTGCCAGGAACATAAAACGATACCTTTGTATTTTCATGAATGTTCGTTTGTGCTGTGTTTATGTTATACAGTCTACACACCAAAGCCGCCGGCATGCCGCCGGGCTAGGCCGGTGACTTTACGTCATACGAATGGCAGTTGTCATAAACGCCGGCGGCTTTGGTGTGTAGATACCATTAATAAATAAAATATTTAAAGAATTTTTCAAGTTTCTAGGAAAAAGCAACTATCGGAAAAAATATTCGTGGCGTGTATAATAAACTACCAACAAATCATCATCATCACCATCTTCTCAACCAACACCTTCTCACTGTTGAGCATAGACTTCCCCACCACATAAAATGATATTATAAATAATATAAATACTTACCCCTAACAAACAAACAATTTGATAAGCTATAGTGGGCGTGAGAGTCGCCACATGTCTCAGCGTGATGCCTTCAAGGTCTACAATGAGGGTTCCTCCCATGACCTGCATCTTTGGCTGCCGGATCCCGATCTCCATCATCGCCATACCAGCTCGCACCAGGTCTTCTACTGGAAACTCGCTGGGATCCCATACTCCTGGTAATTTATTTATAGTAAATATTATAATAATGTAAATATGCATCTATGTTGCAAAACATAATTTGAAAGAAGGAACTAAACAGAGTTTCATGCTAGATTCTTCTTATCTTATCTAGCCGTTGTTGTCCCACTGCTGGACAAAGGCCTCTCTCCTCCTTCTCCATGATTCTCTATCCTGAGCCGCCTCTGCCCAGTCGTTCGTGAAGGTGTCCAGATTCTTCACTAGGGAAAACTGCTACCTTGCGAATCTAGCGTTCAGTCTTCAATGCTATGAGGATACATGAAGTAAGGACAAATTTTATATATCACTATTAATAAAACATTTTCTTTTGGTATACTTATCGTTATGGATACCTAAGGTTAACGGACCAACAAGTTTTCATTGAATACGTTTTTTTGATAGCCTGTCAAATCCCATTGCTGGGCAACGGCCTCCCCGCATCCTTCCATTCTTTCCTATCCCCGAAAAGTTCTAGCCAATTTGCCAAGTATGCATCCAGACCGTTGCGCCATCTCCCCTTAAGCCAACCACTACCTCTGTGGTCGTCAAGCAAATTGAATACGTACCGAATTTAAAAATAGATAATCTGCCAATGTCAGGCCGGTCTAGTAGAGTCCCTTCATACGCATCTCCGACCTTCGTGAGCTCCCACAAGTCTACACCTTGATGCAAGTGAGGGTATTGGGACCGGAACTTGCAGTAACGGACTAGCTGCAATTTAAGATTTAAATATTAGATTAATTCATAAATATTACATTTTATAGTGTTTTTTTTAGCCTATATTGTCCCACTGCTGGGCAAAAGCCTCTCCCATGCTTCTCCACACATTTCTGTTGGTGGCGGTTTCCCACCAATCTTCCCTAAATGTGTTCAGGTCGTCGCGCCATCGTTTCTTGGGCCTACCTCGGCGGCGCTGGCCGTCTTCCGGCACCCATTCTGTGGCTATTCTCGCCCAACGCTTTATATGCATGCGACTGACGTGGCCAGCCCAGTCGAACTTTAATTTGGCGGCTTTTCGTCCAACATCTGCGATTCCAGTATTGGAACGCAGCACAGTGTTCCTCACCCTGTCTACTCTCTTCACACCTACTATGCTGCGCTCCATTGCTCTTTGGCAGACCTTGAGCTTGGACTTTTGGCTCTCGGTGAGTGACCAGGTCTGAGCACCGTAGGTTAGGACAGGCAGTATGCACATGTCAACGAGTTTGCGTTATAGTGTTTGTGTATTATTATTGTAATTACATAAAACATAACATGAACATTACAGCATTATTACAAAACGAGGTTTAAATATGTATTTAGTTCTAGCACCAATATCGTGTCCATGAATTTTTGTCTACCTGATTAGTTCGTTTTATAAATAACGCTGTTAGAGTCTACCTTTACTTATATGTTATCTATGTACTTTCGTAACTTTATATAGGTTATCTATAAGTACACTTAATACATGCGAGTAGGTATCAACAGATTTTTCGATTCACTTCAAACGACTGCATAAAATTTATTAAAAATATTCATGAACTATTGAAATAATAAAAAGTATTGAAGCCTCAAAAAGCTTTGATAAACGAAAAAGAAGCAATTTTTATTGAAAACCAGCGAAAATAAATTCAATTTAGCGTAGGCGATTATTATGCTAAGTTGAGTACAATAGAATTTGATTGTATTACTTAAATTCTGGTTTTAATGAAATGAAAATACTGAAAAGATAAATTTAGGGTCTATAAATGAGTACCTTATTAGTATTGTAGTAAAACACAGTATTCAAGATAACTTTTTTTAAATTATTATTTTTAATATTTTGAAATATAAGTACTTGAATGTAAATAATAACATTGAACTTAGGTCTTGAACTTAAGAACAATTGATATTTTGCAAAGGTAGAAATAAACAAATGAAGGTTTTAAGGCATGCTTATTCATAAATATATATTAATGACTAGAGAGACTTCATAAATATATCTTTGAAATGACACCAAATACCTACAAATTATAAAGCCTAAGTTAATGTAAAATTTCATTCAAATCTGTTTAGTGATTTTTACGTGATGAAGTAACAAACATCCATATATCCATCCATCCATCCATCCATCGGCACAAAAATTAACATTTATAATATTATTAAGATTTAAAAATATTATTACGGTACAGTAGTTGGTACACAAATACCTAAGTAAAGGTCTAATTGCAAATATGTAGGTAGGTACCTATTTCAAACAATAGATAATATTTATTTTAATTATTTATTCTTTAGGCGATTTAGATTAACAAAAGAGATATACAAGGCAAAAGTGCATGGAAATGTTGGGAAGGGAAGGCCAGGACGAACGTACTTCGATCAAATCGGGGATGTAGAGAAAGGCCATGTCAAGAGTACCCTAAACCGGCGGCCATGTATGAGGCGACTGATGAGTATGGATTAAGCGAAAGAAGTGGGTTTGGATCGTAGCAAGTGGAAGGAAGTGATCTCTACCGGTAGGCAACGCTTCTCTCCCATTGGTACCCCAATGACGAATATCGTGACGGATATGTAGGTATGTATGTATGTTAGGCGAAACAAACAGTTAGGTACTAACATTATATGTATAATACATTACAAACTACTGCAAAAAAAACTCTTGAACCTACAGTTTCCTTTAACAGTTAACATTATATAATCAATTGCGTTTTAGGTAAATAAGTAACAAAAACTCACAATTACCTAGTCACTTGGATTTAATTTAAAATTTAGTTGATTTGGCAACCACCTCAATTTTTAGTTAGATTGTTTTTAGTTTTAAGTCAATTCGTTAATTATTCTGGGTTTTTACAGAATAATTACCATTAACTAAGCATTTTTCATTTTAATGTTTAATAATTAAGATTCAACTTGACATCTCACTTGTAGGTATGAGGGTGACCTTTCAGGTTCCAATTTAAAAGTTACGAGTAGATACCTAGCTTGAAAAACGAAGCCATTGGAAATATCTAAGAGATAGATAGATATTAGATATTGCTACCTAGCAATAAGGCCGCCTGTTGCTTCTTATATTCTTGTTTGTGTCTGTACCTTATATCTTTGTGTGCAATAAAGAATATTTGTATTGTATTGTATATCTGTGCACCTCGCTGGAAAGCGGTTGTCCCTGTGTTTCAATCTCTTTTTTGTCTATCCAGGGCCGTGATGAGTTGCAAGACGTCAACAAGTCAAGTGCGCAGATATTTTCTACGAGTTATTATAATATATATCATGCAAAATGTACATCATTGACATTGTTGTGTGTGTGTCATGGATTTATGCAAATATATGAATGATTGATTGATTGATTGATTGACTGATTGACTGATTGACTGAAAGGTTAAGGGGCTGTTTCACCATCCACAGACAAAATTTATCTGACAGATATTTTATACCTACCTGTCTCAGTCTATGGTCTGTCTACCATGGCTCGTCAGGAGGGAAAACAATTCGTCGTCATGACAACCGGACACGCCGTGCCCGGGACGTGTCCGGGCCAAGGCTCGTCAGGAGGGAAAACAATACGTCGTAAGCGTCATGTTTTATGAAATGGACATAGGTTTATCTGTCTGTTAAATTTTATCTGTGGTGTAACGGGCACTATGTTTTTCTTACCAATCTATGCGCCTTTGGCACGATAAAGTCTCTTGCGCGAAGAAATCTTAGTAAAAATGCATCATCTGTTCTGTGGGGTTCGCATTCACCACGCTCTGAAAAAAATATAACAAAGAAAGTTTATAAAAATATCACACTAATGTTTTATACTTTTTAAGGGAAAAATGGTTCATCAAAATCTATAGGTACCTATAGTGTCCATATCAATATAGGTACCCTATTTCACTGGCCTTTCAGCGTGGCAGTGCTGCCGGTATCCTTGGCACTTTTCCACCACCTTTGACTTGAGGTGGGGATATTTTTTACGACTATGTAGCCTGACTGATTTTGTTTATTTTTTCTTTGTACCTTTAATAAATTATGTTTATATGAAAAATAAATCAGTGATATATAGGTACCTATATAATAGATTTTTAAATAAGACTTCAGAAAACCACAATAATTGTACATACATCATTGTAAGTAGTTACTAGTATAATATTAGTATTATCGAATATATCTCTGAACTCCCTCAAAATATAATTTACCTAATAGCGATTATGTAAGTAATTAAAAACTCATTTGGTACGTTGTGCTACATAAAACTTTTAAAGAGACTTAATCGCTCTATAAATAATTAAATGACGATTTAATATTCTAGAAAATAACAATTTTATGTCTAAGTAATCTAATTTATTGTTCTAGAATATTCTAGATAAAAAAATGATTGATTGTATAAAATCTTACAGTGGACAATAGTTTCTTTCTTACTACATATATTTAATTTTTAGGGTTCCGTACCCAAAAGGTGAAAACGGGACCCTAATAATAATAATTATTATTATAATATTTATGTATGTGTATTTATAGAATATATATGTGTAGGTTTATACTTATATTTATTGTTTATTGTAGTGACTATCCTGCCTTCATGCTATCACTTCTCTCTCTGTGGGGTCTGCAGGAAGAAATTTCTTTTAGAAATATGCTGTACCTTTTGTATAACTTCTCTTTTTTTCTGTCTCTATGTACTATCATCTTACAATAAACTGTTAAATAAATAAATAATAATTAAAGGGGGGCTCCCATACAACAAACGTGATTTTTTGTCATTTTTTTCTTGATATCATGTCTACGTACAGTTAGGATATATATTTGATGCTAATGGTACAGTACCCTTCGCGAGCGAGTCTGACTTGCTCTTGGCTGGTTTTTTTTTTATTTTCACTGTCAGTTCCTCTCATCCTTACCATAAATCATTTCCCGCAACTCAGCAATGGAAATGTGCCTGGTGGCCAGGTCCTCGTTGCAAAGGTCTGGAGCCAGTTCCATCAGCTCAGGGTCCTCATGGGTCTTCACCTCCGCCTCGAAGCCTATCTCCAGGAAACATTGGTACATGGTGATGGGGTTGGCTCCCTGGGGGTCAATGAATTATGGAAATAAGTATCATGTTGTAGGTAGGTAGGTAATTTATCTTTAAGAAAAGGTTTTTAATTGATATTTAATAATTTTGTTTAATTGGACAGTATATAAGTATATTAATATTTATGTTTTGGACCAAATGATAAATTGGGCATTATGCATACAGCCCAATTTATAAAACATAAAATTATAATATTCCTAAAACATAAGTATATCTATCTCACGAAAAATGTCACAAAAAGAAGATATAGTTTAACTAACGCGTCTCCCCACTCCCTGAGGCATAGTTCCCAAAATGCTGGCCACATTCCCCCTTTGTTTGATAGGGACACCGATGACTAGATAAGATAAGTTATGATAAGATGGGGCATTCCGTTCCTACTGCTGGGCAAAGGCCTCCCCCGCGATTGTCCAAAAGAATCTTTACGTGGAATTAAAAGCTTCGCAATGCCATTCCATACGTTTAAAATCACTCAACTGTATAACCCGACTTTTAAAATGAACGCATTAACGTCACAATTTTCATGCCTTTCAACGTCAATTTGTATTTAGTCGGTTAATTTAGTTGACGTGTTACAATGATTTAAAAATAAATGGAATTAACAGGTAGGAGAACTTATGACATTTTGAAAAAATGCGGAAACACGTCAATGCGTATACGGCAATATTTTAAAAATAGAATAAGTTTATTCTTCCGTTGTAGTTCCCAAAATAGAACAAATAATAAAAAATAACAATACTTAAGTATGTACGTGTGGTATGTACCTAGTTGTCATTTCAATCAAGAGTGCAACCGAGTACGGAACTCAACAGCTGGTTTTTGGATAAACAAAAGTAAGTAGTTATTTAGACCTGTTATGAATTTATACCGACTATAATTTTATTTTATTACCTATATTATTTTTCCCCCCCTGACTAAAATAAAGGGAATCATGTATCAAACAAGAAAATTTTTCTTAAACTCTTTATACAAAAGTCTCCTAATTTAATAGCCTCTGTCGTGTGTCGGCAGAGTGTCAATGGCATGTTTTGACTCATTTGGTATTCAGCTAGCTTAGCATGGCACTCCGTGACAAGACGTTGTCATGCGTTTGTCACGCTTACGTCTCTGCCTATAGTTTTAAATGTGATAAGGACAGCATGCGTGAGATAATTGTCGCGGTACGCCGTGCTAAGAGGGCTGCTAAACAATGGCTTACGCTTACACCGATTACGACCAAATGTGTCAAAAATGACATTGACACTCCGCCGACACACAACTGAGATTAAAGTAAACTAGAGGCTGCCCGCGATTTCGTACGCATTTATCGCCATAATCCTGGAAAAATCATGTTATCTCAAAATAATAGGTATATCCTAAGTGTACCTATAGAATAAATGTTTGCTGTGTCAATTATAATCAACAAACACGATAGTTAAACATAATTATTGCATTATCACATGTAATCTATCTTCTATCTATATATATAAATGAAACCCGTTTTCCGTTGTCACGGCATCACGCCTGAACGGCTGGACCGATTTCGCTAATTTTTTTTTAAAATGTTCATTGAAGTCCAAGGATGGTTCTTACGGTGAGAAAAATTCGAATAATTGCCGGGAAAGCTCTAAAACAGACCTATTCTTTTTCCCATACAAATGTTTTCTTACTAAAATGTAGAGTCAATTTGAACTTTATTCCTACACAATAAAGTTCATTCTAAGGCGGGACGAAGTTCGCCGGGACAGCTAGTAAATAATAAATATTAAGCATAAAGCGTTATGTAGGTACCTACTACGTCTATTTAGACATTCGTCTATTTAGATATTATACGTCTATTTAGATATTTAGACAATCAATCCTAAGTGCTATTCTGATATATAAGCTTCAATATTGCTTAATTTAATCAAAATCTATTCAGTAGTTTTTTCGTGAACATTGACATTTATAATTTTAGTATTATTGGCAGACTTGAGCCCAGCTTCCATATTATGACATTTGCGGGTGACCCGCCGAACCGCAACCCTAGGTACGGATCGCTCATTTCGTCGGGAATTGCATACTTAAATATCCTTTATGAATTATATGATTCATTAAGTTTAACGAGTCGTCATGCGTCGCTGTTTCTGTCTGAACCGGAACAAGTGAGATGACTTGAGATTTTAGCTTGTGGAGTTATTGAGTTTTAGGTAAAGTATCATCAGGTTATGGAACGTAATTCTCACGATTATAGAGGAGGTTAGGAAAAGTATCACTTTCCTTTTAACCAAGTATATTATTAGTGATGACCTTTGCGTTAGAGTTAGAGCGCGTGAATCGCGCGATTAATAACGAAATTCTTGATTAAAAATGAGTTTAAAATTATTATTTTTTCGTAGAATGTGTTCTACATCACTAACACTATGGTTAAAAGGAAAGTGATACTTTTCCTAACACCCTGTATAGCTCTTTCAAGCTAAATACCAGTGAATAGATACATCAAACTTCACAATTTTACCCTATTGTAGCTTGCACATCATAATAACACATAGGCTATATTATTTTAATGGTAATGGTAATTTAATTAACATTACCAATGCCGCCGGCCCGGGGCGACGGCTTACGTCATTTTCAAACATTTTCGATGACATTTTTGACAAATGATGGCCGCCGCGGCTGGCGGCGTTGGTGTGTAGATTATTTTGTAGATAGATACTATATGATATGTAGATATCATGAGGATAATGCGTCAAAAGCCGTGGGTAGCCGCTAGTAACAACTAATTTGTAATTTGTTCCATTCCAACCCGATCTCTTAGAGTTGACTTTAGTCTTTAACTCCCGGCGGATAAAGAGGGGTGTTATGTTTGTAAAGTTAGCAAGTAATATGTGCCAAATATCAGTCTTATTGTTTTCAAGTATTGGGAACATTGCAACACAATGATAACAATTCAAGGTAGCTGCATATTATTTCAACATGTGACCCGCATGACCTTTCGTCACTCGATAATGATAAATCAAATAATAAAATTATATTAAACATCGGGCTCTAGCATATTATACGAATTAATACATATAAATTATGATAATATTGATATTTTTTTCAAACACGTCTGGAATTCTGATTCTAGAATTCCTAGATTTAATTAAGTAGGTACTTATCTATTTCTTGTTTGATAACTGTAATATTTCTCGGAAAGAATTTTCCTGTCTTTTGTGAGGCCCTCAATTTACACTATTATGTATTCTGTGGTTATGATCATACCTATCATTTAGTTCACGCGGTCACGCCTCTTTCTCATCGTTGTAGACAGAGACCCCTTCCCTCCACTTGCTACGATCCAAACACACCTCTTTCGCTGCATCCACATCAGTCGTCTCATACATGCACGAAGTCGTCAGTTCATTTTTGTTGCTACATCAAAAACCGCTAAATTTATAAAGTCTAAAGGCCTCTTCCTGCCCTTGCTCTTCACATCACAACCTTGAAACTCCTACACCGTTATGTGTGCCTGGTACTTCGCATTCGACATGTAATGAATGTAATGAGTGAGTGAGTTGACGTAATCGATGTACATACGCCCGTTATTAATAACCTATCCTGATCCGTTTTTACCAAATCGAGATTGAAAAAACAAAACACAATTGTCACTTTTGTACCAAAAACATGTCAAGAACACAATTGTGTTTTGTTTTTTCAATCTCGATTTGGTAAAAAACGGATCAGGATAGGTTATTAATAACGGGCGTTAGAGGCCATGCTCAGTAATTGTTGTTTGTGTAACATAAGGGATTTTTGCTTATTCAAATATGCTATGAAAATCATTCTAATGTTCAGTTTTCGTATTATAAACTTACAATCTATGTTATAAACTTCATTAGAGTTATGACTGAGCCGATTGTTGTCAAAAAGTATAGACCTAGAAGAAACAGTCATATTATCATGGTATTAGCTATAAAACCATAAATAATTTACGATTTTGGCACGTACTTACTCACAACTTTTGTATAAGTCGTTTCTACGAATTCGTAAAATATTTTTGGTAGTAAGCATATAGGTAAATACAAAAATTACGAAGGTGCCTTGTGTTGTAATAGTAGGTAGGTATTATAAAAGAGTTAATTGATAAATTGTGAACTACCTAATTTACCTAATAACCTCTGAATCTTACGTAGATCAAATGAGGAGGTATGTTAGTATATTAGGTTTATTTGGTTTGATAGGTATTTAGCAAATAAACAACTCTGCTCATTAAAATGTTATCTATGTGAAGATTTACGTAGTTACGTAAATCTATCAATATTTTGTTATGATAGAGGCAAACAAAATATTATCAGGTAATTTTATCTATTAGGTATACGTAGTACCTATAGGTATTATTTATTAATTAGTACCTACCTACGTATATCTAACTTATATTTATAATCTATAGATAAGACATTTTAGTACCACATAATCATAGATCATAAAGTAAAAGGATTCAAAATATTCAATAAACAGTCATAAATTTTATATCGCAAAAAATAGAGCATAATTTCCTTATACAATAATAGTGATTAATAAATAACTTAACAAAATAGTTCTAAAGAATTAATATTTCCCAAGATGTCGTCATTGACTTACTTATATTCTAGATCTAATCCCACGAATATTGATGCCATCTTTTAGAACAAAGTTTCACTGACAAAGTATGACGAACCAGTGAAACTGTGCTAAAACTTAAACTCTCGTGAAGTTATATCTAGAGTACTCGGAAGTCGATGTAGAGAGCGTTTATAAAAAAAGTTGTACCCTTCAAAAAGGCATCAAAGTGATAAAATTTAACAATATTGCAGAATGTCTACCGAAATTATGATAATTACGTTTCGACTGCCTTTCTCTGTGGTTCACCTTGGTTTATGTGCTTCCTCAAGGTCAAAACTACTTATATGGCTGTATAACGTGGATGACTTACGGTATTTCTGAGTTTAAAAGTAATTTTTGACTTGTAAATAAGTTTTAAAACATCGAAATAAAGAAGAAAGAGCATCACATTATGCTAATTTTGGCAGCTAATGTTTTAATTTTAAGAAGATGTTTGCTTGCTTTTGTTTTTTGATGGATGAAAGGAGTGTTTACAATTTATGTGAATACCTATTTTGTTTGTGAATACTTAGACTTTTAGAAAATCCCATCAGGAGGGAAAATTCGTCGTCATGACAACCGGACGCGCCGTGCCCGGGACGGCTTTACTGCCGATTTCAGATAAGTTTCTAGATGGATGGGGACTACAGCAATTATATGCATTGTACATGATTTCTGGACCTAACAATCTAGTATACCTTTGACTATTAAATGCTAAAAGATTGTTTTTAAGATAAAAACTATAAACTACTTAGAAACAATGTTCAAACAGCTATTCTACTACTTTGTTGTATGTGTTTTAAGGCCAATGACGTATTTTCCTCAATGATTATAAAAATATATTCATTAGTTCTTAGTATTATTAACAGAATATTCGTTTTTACACAACTGGCTTATGTCCGCGGTTCCGCTTGCATAAATTCGTAGTAGAGAAATTGGAAGTTAGAAAGTTAGACAAAATTAGCCTATATGTCACTCTCCGATTCAATTAATCTAATCTAGTCACTTGTGTCCCGCTGCTGGGCAAAGGCCTCTCTCCTCATCCGACTTTCTGTCAAGAGCTTCATCTATCTCCGTGTAAAAAAAACACGTCATTTTATCGCTTCGTTTTGCCGTAAAAGACGGACAAACATACGTAAACACTTTTTCATTTTTAATATTACGAGTAGTATGGACAGGTTGCTTTAGTAAACAATGAGGAAGCTTTCGAGCTTTTTCGAGTTTAAGCTACTAGAGTAGAGGAAGCTTTCGAAAAAAAAAATTGTAGTTATTTTTAAAAGTGGTAATACCTTATTCGCACTTGCCTTCACCAATAATGTTTTTAAGCCAAACAAACAAGTAGGTACATTGTCCTTGTTAAGTAGCAGGGCAACAAACCTTTTAAGTATTTCTCTTTTGAATACAGGATTTTGCGTTTCATTGAACTTGCATACTGTTATTTTAAAAGTATATTTAATTTAAAGATCTTAGGGCCCATTTCAGCACTTATAGATAATATTTAACTGACAGATAAACCTATATGTCTATTTTATAAAACATGTCGTTTTAAACAGTGGTATAAGATATCTGTCAGTTAAATTGAATCTGTAGGTGCTGAAACGGAGCCCTAATATTTGTATATCGATTATATCGATGATGGACTGTCAATTTTTCCGAAATAAAATATGTAAATAGATTGAAAAGCTATTTATTAACGCCCGTTATTAATAACCAATCCTGATCCGTTTTTTACCAAATCGAGATTGAAAAACAAAACACAATTGCCACTTGTGTACCAAAAACATGTCAAGAACACAATTGTGTTTTGTTTTTTCAATCTCGATTTGGTAAAAAACGGATCAGGATAGGTTATTAATAACGGGCGTTAGTCATATATTGTACGGGAAATCATTTTTCCCATCTTTCCAGTAAGTGGAAAATGTTTTGCCTGTATCTATCTATACTATAAACATATTTTATGATTATTGGTCGATGTATTGCTAATTTACATATACGTCATAGGCTGCTGTTTGACGTGTATCATTAAGAATGTCATTACTAAAGGCTGCCCGCGACTTTATGGTCTATCTGCACAAATCCGGGCCGTGTCCGGGACGTGTCAGGGAAAAATTATCATTCCATACATTTTCTATGTATTCGTTCACACACGTTGCCATGTCGACGTATGTTTTTCCCTCCTGACGGGCCTCGGCCCGGACACGTCCCGGACACGCCCCGGATGTGTGTAGAAAAACCTTAAAAACCTTAAAAAAAAACATGCTATCTTAAAATAATATAGCCTATGTGTTATTCTGATGAGTAACAAACATCCCTTCATCCATCGGCACAAACATTGACATTTATAATATTATTAGGATACTATAAAATAAACATACAATTATTAATTGGTGTGTTCCTAATTACCATACACGTCATAGGCTGCTGTCTGCCGCGTATTATTGCCTTGACTTCGTACGCACTTTTAATCAGGTCTTGGAAACATCATATCCAAAAATAATATAGCCTATGTGTTATTCTGATGTATAAGCTACAATATTGCCAAGTTTCATCAAAATCTAATCAGTAGTTTTTGCGTGAAAGAGCAACAAACATCCATCCATCGACACAAACATTGACATTTATAATATTAATAGGATTGGATAATAGGATTATAACAAACAGGTTTTTAAAACGTAAGTTTAGGTATATACGAGTAATTTAGGTCCCGTTAGGTCTTAACGTAACCTAAGCCTTTATAAACTGTTATAAGCTCGAAAAACAAGTGAGAATACAAAAAAACAAGTGATGGTATTGGAATGATACACGCTAAAGCTATTCGTGTATCCTTCGGTCATTGCCTTGAGGTCACAGACAGAGCCATGGAAAAGTTTGTTGAACACTCGTTCCGAGTTATGGTGCCCTGGTACTTTCCGGCTATTTCAACCTGTTGGAGTTTTGTTTTTTTTATTTGGTGCTTTTTAAGAAAAGTCATGTTTGAGATTTGAACTTGTTTCTGTGCGTATCTTTGTACGTTTTTAACCGACTTCGAAAAAAGGAAGAGGTTTCTAAATTCGACCGTATTCAATTTATAGTTAAAAATGCATTTGTTTTGAATATTAGTTAACCAAACAGTCGTTTAGTCTATGGAATATAACCTTATGCATGTTACAATAATTTGTTTTCTTAATGATTGTAAACTGTTTTGTTTGTCTTTAAATAAATAATACTTAATTAATTAAGAAAAGAAAGAAGGAAAATTCTATTCATCATGTTTTCGACGACATCAAAACTTCCTTTACTCGTAACTTTAGTAATAGCTGTGGTAATAGTTTCCGACGAAATAATGACCTCCGTTAAATAAGGTACTGCATCGCTGCGCTTGAGTGTTGTAACTGTGGTTTTTTGGACGTAATATTATGTCACAGTATAATAATGTCATATAACCGCTTCAAAACAACAATTCGGGTTATTCGGCTAAGTAAGTTTGTTACTCTCATTTCATTTCCTTATTTATAATCATATTTTTAGGCAGGTATGGAAAGCAGCTTTACGTAGGTACCTTGAGACAGTGAGACTCTGCAAGTTGAGGTCGATGGTTGAGGGCCGCGCACAACAAACAGCAGGAATTGACAAGTAAACTATTTATTATTAGGAAAAGAACTGAAGATGATAATAATAAAGGTAAACTTTAAATAAGAACACAAAGCAATTGTTTTTGCTGAGGTACTCAGATGGACCGACTCGGCTAGACTAACTCAGCTCTGTCGACTCTGCTGGCTCGGCGAGGCAGTGTCGGGCAGTTCTATTGACAAAATTTTGAATTTATAAGAAGACGAAAAGAAAGTATCGAAAAAGACCGTCCAACTGCGACGAGGTTGTATGCCTCTTCACAACCTACTCTGTATTTAGTTTGTAGTTTCTTCTTTATGTTCTTTTTCTTAGTATTCGATGTGAGTAATAAAGAATTTCTATCTATCTATTTTTCAGACCACTAAAATCATAATCTAAAGGATATGGGTATCGTTTTTGCTTTACCCATAACCGCTTCTAAATTGGTAGTTTTGTTTTTAATTAACACTTAAACCATTAATTACTTACGTAATCAACTTTTTTTATAAGTTAGTTAATTGCTAGAAGAATAGCTGACTTACAATTGCTGATTAAATAATTAACTTAGATCTTTGTTAATTATATTTATACAGCGTGTAACGGAAAGGGGGTATCAAACTGAAACCCAGCTATAGTCCTCATGAACCTGGACAACTTTCCCCAAGGAACATGGGTCGTAACTCGAAAAAAAAAATTCGCCTCCCCATATAAAATGTCCGATCAGCTGATCGATTAAGTAAGGGCGACCCAAAAACTTTTTTATGGTTTCGAACCATGTTCCTTGGGGAAAGTTGTTTAGTTTCATGAGGACTATCGCTGTTTTTCGGCATTATACCCCCTTTCTGTTACACCCTGTATAGGGTGACTGTTTATTAGTGAACGATAGAAAAAGATATGCATGTACTCGTGATAACAAACAACTTTTACTATAGGACTAAGTTCGAAAACACCTTTTCGAACTCCCCATACAAAATAATCCAGCTGATAGTGTTAGTTAAATGTACTTATGGAAGAATCTTTTTTTAAATGATTTCAGTCTCGGTCCCATAGTAAAAGTTGTTTGTTATTTACGAGTACCTACATGCATTATCCTTTTCTATCGTTCAGTAATATAAGTTACCCTGTATAGACTGCATAGTTGTATAGAATTCATTATAATACTTTATTATAAACGGGTTTTAATATTAGCAGATTTAATGATTAAAATAAAGTATTAACATTGATAATGACATCATTTTATTATCGCAAATATTTAATCAACGAAACAAAAAACTACAAGGCTGAATAAGAAAAACAAATTTATTTAAAGATAGTTCCAGACTGTTTTTGATTATTTTTAGAACTAATAATAACTTAACCTTTTTATTTTAAAAAACCAGACTACATTTAAAAAGCACATTTGTTTATTTTGATGTAAGTACCTAGGTCACTCTCACTGTAACGTAAATACGAATCTAACGACACCTTTCAAGCAAAAATCCATCAAGCCGTTTAGTTAGGCTGTAAAGCGTGCCAAAGAATTATACATACATAGGTAGGTACTCTCGAAAAACCTAACCCTCCTTCTGGCGCAGTCGGGTAAAAAGTAGAATGAAATGAAGTTAGATTCAAATAGCAACTTTTGAAAGGTTGCTCATTTAAATAATTCGCTAAAAACGCGCTAAAAATCTAAAATTAAAGAAACCTTGAATGTTTTACTCCTACTACTTACTTAATATTATAAATGTCAAAGTTTGTGCTGATGGATGTGACGATGTTTGTAAATCTTTCATGATAAAACCGCTAAACAGATTTTAATGAAATTTTAAAATATTGTAGCTTGAACATCAGAATAACACATGTACTAAAACAGCAAACCAAATGGCATTAGACATAGACATATTTATCCTTTACAAACACAGTACAACACACAACACAAAGTTAACAGTTCACAATTAAATTATTACATGTTGCAAAAAAAAATTCTATCTTAAAGCACCCTGCTAAACACTTAATTATATCTGACTTATATTTATAATCTACTAGCTGTCCCGGCGAACTTCGTCCCGCCTTAGAATGAACTTTATTGTGTAGGAATAAAGTTCAAATTGACTCTACATTTTAGTAAGAAAACATTTGTATGGGAAAAAGAAAAGGTCTGTTTTAGGGCTTTCCCGGCAATTATTCGAATTTTTCTCACCGTAAGAACCATCCTTGGACTTCAATGAACATTTTAAAAAAAGAATTAGCGAAATCGGTCCAGCCGGTCAGGCGTGATGCCGTGACAACGGAAAACGGGTTTCATTTTTATATAGTATATATGTATATATATAGATAGATAGATAGATATAGATAGATAGATAATATATTTTAGTACCACATAATCATAGCTCATGAGTTAAATACAAAAATAGTTTTAAATATGGTTCTAGGACTAATGCCATTTTTTGAAGTTCGTTTTCTCGTTTTGGAGTTAGTTCCAGAATACATGTTAGCAACTCAGCGGTGATGCGACCTCCTCCGTCGCGTTTTGTCTATGTTTTTCTATGATTTTGACTTTTAGTTTTTTTTTGACATTATTTATTATTATCAAATGTTTTCCCTTTAATCTGGTTTGTTTTTGTTGTTTTGGTTGGTCGGTCGATTAATTAGAGTTACGAGGCATTTTAAATAGTTTCATTTACAGATTTACCTACAGTCACACTACATCGCCACCCGTAGCTATCAATACATATAACACGTTTTGTAATAACGGGGTGAGATCATGTAAATCGGGCCTTAGTGTTCAAGTTCCCGACTTGTTAGCGTACCTATACAGGGTGTAACAGAAAGGGTATATAATGCCGAAACACAGCGATAGTCCTCGTGAAACTGAACAACTTTCCCCAAGGAACATGGGACGTAACTCGAAAAAAAAATTTCGCCTCCCCATACAAAAAGCCCGATCAGCTGATCGAGTAAGTATGGGCGATCCAAAAATTTTTTTCGAGTTACGACCCATGTTCCTTGGGGAAAGTTGTTCAGTTTCATGAGGACTATCGCTGTGTTTCGGCTTTATATACCCTTTCTGTTACACCCTGTATAAGTAGAACAAAACAAAATGAATGTTCTCACAATTGAAAAACAAAATGAATCTCCAAAGGAAGGCGTCACAGCAAGCTCGTGATCAAAAACGTGACCGCAAAGTTTTTACAAAAAATAACGTGATATAACAGACTACTAGCGTGTAATAATAGTCCTTTTTTCTGATTTGGTTGTTTTTATTAGGGTTCCGTACCCAAAAGGGTGAAAACGGGACCCTCTTACTGAATTAACTGAGACTCGGCTGCCTGTCCGGCCGTCTGTCTCCAGACTGTATCTCATGAACCGGTATAGCTACTAGAGCTTTGAAATATTCGTAGATGATGAATTTAATTACCATT
This sequence comes from Anarsia innoxiella, assembly GCA_947563765.1. Lineage (NCBI taxonomy): Eukaryota > Metazoa > Arthropoda > Insecta > Lepidoptera > Gelechiidae > Anarsia > Anarsia innoxiella. Next base: position 8,504,644 of record OX387406.1, read on the forward strand.
TCCGCTATAACAACAATTAAGTACTACAAATGGAATAGTAATAATAAGCGGGGGCTTTTTTGCTGGATATCAATAACTAGGCTATTGTTAACCTAGTGAATGTAACGGAACCCTACGTGCGCGAGTCCGACTCGCACTTGGCCGGTTTTTTCTTATTTGGTTGTTTTTAGTTAGTTAAAAAGTAGTTTCCATCCTTTTTTTAAACTGATTTTATATTTATTGAAGTGTTTAAGTATCTACTTAATTATTGCGAGTCTTACAAGCACAATATATCTTTACTTAATGAGGTATCGGTATACCTATATTTTTTTCTGTGTCATTGAGGACAAAAGAAAATGTGACTAATATAATGAGTCAGTTTACATAGGTACCTATTATCCTTGTCAACGTTTGTGCCGATGGATGGATAGATAGATGTTTATTACTCTTTCACGCAAAAACCACTGGACAGATTTAAATGAAACTTGGCAATATTGTAGCTTATATATCAGAATAACACATAGGATATATTATTTCAAGATACTGCGTAAATTTTTGAAGATATGACGATAAATGCGTACGATGTCGGAAGTACACTAGTAATGTGAAATTGTGTGTGTTTTATGTAACAAAGCGATGAATCGATATTAATTTTAAGTTGAGCTAATTTAAGGGATAAAGAGTAACATAGACTACTTTTGTTTCTTTCTAGACGTTACGTTAGAAAGAATGCACCAAAAATGGTCAAGATTTTTTTCTAATTTAGTACTTAAATACATATAAAAATATGTTTTTTATAATATCTACTGATTCGAGCTAATAAATATATAATGCAATAGATTCATTATAGTAAGTTATTAGTTTATAATCAATTTATATACTTAAGTATAAATTAAAAAAAAAACTCTGTTTTACGTGTACCAGGAAGCAGAAAAATACATAAAACAACATCATAAAAATGATCTACAAGACCTTGAATTAATATTAAACGTAATGTAAATGATATATTATACTATATAAATATAAAGCTAAATTATACTATATCATATAAATTATATTTAATTTATTACACAGATATTTGTCATCGTCTAAATATATGAGAGAAACGTAAGATATTCTAAGAACAGATTGCTTTTGAATTAATTGAAAAACAAATGAAGATCTCCTTGTTCTCATTTCTTTTAAATCTATTTATAATCCTATAAAAAATATTAAATAAACTTACAGTTAAAAGACAAATCCAATAAACACTATTCACAATCACTGCATTGTTTATTTATAAATATTTATCAAAAGAGAACACACAACAGATGCGCGCGCGCTGATTCACTTCACAACACAAATGATAAGAATAACACACTCAACTATAACTGATGGTGGTGGGTTGATCTTTGTTCGGATATCTACATGCATATTTCAAGCAAGAGATAAATTGACATATTTTTAGCATAGGTACATACTATGGATTTATATTTTACTAGCTGTCCCGGCGAACTTCGTCCCGCCTTAGAATGAACTTTATTGTGTATGAATAAAGTTCAAATTGACTCTACATTTTAGTAAGAAAACATTTGTATGGGAAAAAGAAAAGGTCTGTTTTAGGGCTTACCCGGCAATTATTCGATTTTTTCTCACCGTAAGAACCATCCTTGGACTTCAATGAACATTTTAAAAAAAGAATTAGCGAAATCGGTCTACCCGTTCAGGCGTGATGCCGTGACAACGGAAAACGGGTTTCATTTTTATATATATATATATATATATAGATATAGATATAGATAGATAGAGGTATGTAGGCATACCAAACTTTCTGGAAAGAAATGATTATGTACCTACATATAATCATTTAATCATAAGGTAATGTGACATGAATGTTTGTTAAAAATATCTAGAACTTTTTAGAATTTATGCATGTCCCTATTTCTTTTCGCATTTAACACTTTTAATTGTTTTCTAAAATGAAGCGCAACTCACAGGCCTCTTCCTTTTATGTTTTCTTTTACTGAATGTGTGGTTAGAAAATGCATCTATGCTGTCAGGAGGAGCCATAAACAATCGATCCTATCGTTTAATCTCTCTAATAAAACAGTAAAATACATACCGAAGTGGTAAAACCCCACTTTGACTCGATCGGTCAGTCAGTGGCGTAGCGTGGGTGGGGCGGAGGGGGCGGCCCGCCCCGGGCGGCAGCCCGCGGGGGCGGCAAAATGTCGCCGGTGAAGCGGGTTGAGATCTGATCTATGATTCATTCATTACATGTGTCAGACACACAATTTTCCATTTTTATATAAAATTTTGCCACAAACAATTTTTTAAATATTTATTTACTTAAAAGAAAAACTGCGAAATCACTGACAGAGCTCTTTATAAGGTTTGTTTGTTTACATACGAACGGCAACATCGCATCACGCCTATAATAATAAAAAAAATCCTCAGATCTACTATGAGCTCCGCTAGATTATCTAGGGTGGCCCGTCGATTGACGTCCAAAAGGAAAATTTGGATTCCTCGTGTCATGGGGTATCCGAATCACCCCCATGTATGTTCCGCGATTTTTACGGTTTCCGAGTTATGACGTGTTTACAGATTTTTTGAGATTTTTCAACCAATCACCCTAAAAAGATTCGTAGAAAAAAAGTACAACACTTTTTAATAATTTTATTTTTGCATCAGATGCTTCATGACGCGTACTTTTATGCATAAAATATTCAGCTTCGTAACTTTAATAAAAGTTGGGGAAATGTAGGTCGGAAGAGGAAAAATTGTATTGACTGAAAAATAATTGAAATCTTCAAACTTAAATTAAGAGGTTATAATGATGGCTTTATGGATTTTAAACTAGCTTAAAAAATGCGCCAACTTCTCAGCTTTCATAATCATCGAAAAAAATTGGTACTTAATGGGGTACTGTTGCTAGAATCAGCCTTTAAAGAGAGCAAGGTGGAAAAATTTCAGAATTGGACGTTGAGTAATTTTTTTTTTCATATTTTATGATCAGCTAAGCCTCAGTAGGTTTAAAGACAGTGTTATCTTACCGAAAAGTACAAAAAAGGTGCCAAGATTTACACATTTGGGGGTTTTAGAGCACCTGTAAGAGATGAGTTACACCTTGAGAAAATTATGCAGATATCCCTCATTTCTAAGGGGTTGCAGAAGGAAACGGCTTTGCGACTGTATCGCAAACAAGTTCATAGACGTGGTGGGCTGCAACCTGAGTCTTATCCTGACCTTCGTATTTTTTTTGATATACGCCTAACCTGCCTAACTGATATTTAATTTGTTCATAGAATGTGCCATAAAAGAAATCATTAATTCAAGTAAGGGTGGGATCAAGATAAACGGGGAAAAAATTCAATTCATTAGATTTGCCGATGACATCGCTGCAGTTGCAGAAAATAGACAAAACCTACAAGATTTAATAGACCAAATGGATTCAGTATTCACTCAATGGGGACTCAAAATTAACACAAACAAAACAAAAACACTTACAACAGCCAAAACAGCAACAAGAAATAGCCCAGTCAATCTACACAACACACCACTAGAAGAAGTCCACAGTTTCAGATATCTAGGATCACTTATAACCAATGACTCCAGATGTACTGCTGACGTCGTTTCCCGAATCGCTATGGCCAAAAAAGCTTTTAACGGCAAGAAATATCTTTTTAAGGCCAACATAGCCAAAAAGGCCCGGAAACGTCTAATAAAAGTGTACATCTGGAGCATTGCACTGTATGGGTGTGAAACATGGACACTGACACAGAGGGATAGAGAGAGGTTAGAAGCGTTTGAGATGTGGTGTTGGAGGAGGATGGAGAGGATTAGTTGGACGGAGAAGAAGAGTAATGAGGAGGTATTAAGTATGGTTGGTGAGAAGCGCTCCTTGTTGAGAACAATAGAGAATAGAAGAGGAAAGATGATAGGGCACTTGATACGACACGACGATTTTTTAAAGAACATCATTGAAGGAAAGATTGAGGGTAAGAGAGGAAGAGGAAGACCAAGACGTACTTACTTCACTCAAGTGAAAGAGAGGATTGGCGTCGTGTCGTATCAGGAAGTGAAATTACTGGCAGAGGAAAGGCAAAGATGGCGTTTACTCCACCGACAAGAGCCTGGCTCTTAAATAAATGATGATGATGACGCCTAACCTTAATGGAAGGCAGAACTCCTGGTCAACGCGAGGGTCCTGAAGGGATCCCACTTCGTAGAAGCTGTTTATGATACAGTCGGGCCGCTTCAAGGCCGTTTCCTTGTGCAACCCCTTAGAAATGAGGCATATCTGCATAATTTTCTCAAGGTGTAACTCATCTCTTACAGGTGCTCCAAAACGCCCTTATGTGTCAATCTTGGCTCCTTTTTTGTACTTTTCGGTAAGATAACACTGTCTTTAAACCTAGTGAGGCTTAGCTGATCATAAAATATGAAAGAAAAAAAAATTACTCAAAACGTCCAATTCTGAAAATTTTCCACCTTGCTCTCTTTAAAGGCTGATTCTAGCAACAGTACCCCATTAAGTACCAATTTTTTTCGATGATTATGAAAGCTGAGAAGTTGGCACAGTTTTTAAGCTAGCTTAAAATCCATAAAGCCATTATTTTAACCTCTTAATTTAAGTTTGAAGATTTCGATTATCTTTCAGTCAATACAATTTGTCCTCTTCCGACCTACATTTCCCCAACTTTTATTAAAGTTACGAAGCTGAATATTTTATGCATAAAAGTACGCGTCATGAAGCATCTGATGCAAAAATAAAATTATTAAAAAGTGTTGTACTTTTTTTTCTACGAACCTTTTTAGGGTGATTGGTTGAAAAATCTCAAAAAATCAGAAAACACTTCATAACTCGGAAACCGTAAAAAATCGCGGAACATACATGAGGGTGATTCGGATACCCCATGACACGAGGAATCCAAATTTTCCTTTTGGACGTCAATCGACGGGCCACCCTGTATATTGACGATTGAACAAGAATTGGCTGCTAATATTGATTTTGACAAAGTTATTTCTGACTTCGCTGCTCATAAGGCCCGTAGAATCCGCTTGTAAAACCGCTCATCCTATTTTACCTTCAATAAAAAGTATCTCATTGCCTGTGAAATTTAATTTTAATTAAGCACCTATAGAATGGGGGCGGCAAAGTGGGTCTCCCGCCCCAGGCGCCGAGATGGCACGCTACGCCACTGCGGTCAGTTGAGTAACACATTATATGGCGAGGCCACTTTGTCGCCGCCCGCGCTGCCTTGACTCCGGCTAGGGCCATCTCTTTCCGGTTCTGACAGCCTGGTACCCGCTGCCATTTAACCAGCAGTTTATTTGTTACGTTTTTTTAATAAAAACCTGCAGTTAATAATTTAACTGTTAAAATAACGTTTTTTGGTCAGGTTTTTAGTTAATTTGAATTTTAAGTTTGAGAAAGTCTAGAATAGAGAGGCCTAACCTGTTTTAGACGGTCTAGTACCTATCGAGATCTAGAATTAAAGTTTACCGAGTATTAATTACTTTAGATAAGTATTTTTAACTGGTCAATCTTCAGCAATTCCCGCTTGATAAAATCTCGAAAGCTTATGCTATTTCCCGGAATATTATTTCGGGAAAATCTTTTGCAAATAGGCAGAATGAAATATAATTATATTGATTTTATTCATTAGAGTGGGCAAATACTAAGTAAAGAATGATCATTGAATCAAATTCGAAAATTTTACTAGAGCTAAAATAGTATTTTCGTGTGGTAATGATTTGTAACCAACAGGATTTAGGTCTCATTGATGCGAAGTGAGGTGGAACAGAGTAGAATTATATAAGAAAATAAGTTAAAACAACAACAAGTACTTAAAGAAACAAAATACGATTTTTGACATAATTAAACTTATTTATTTATCCTTTAACTCTGACATAGATAGTTTAAACTTTAGAATTTATTGCGTGAATTGTGATGTAACTTTTACATTTAACTTTCACAGACATCAATTGCCTTGTCATAAACTATTGACCCAATACTGCAGAAGTACTAGCTATAAGTATCTAGTACATTACCGGGTCTGGAAATTATTTAATATAAAGGCTGCCCGGCGACTTCATACGCTTAAACTGTCATTTCTTGGAAATTTCACGTAATATCTTAAAATTTCACAGCCTTTGTGTTATTCTGATGTACAAGCTACAATACTGTAAAGTTTCATTGAAATAAGTTCAGTGGTTTTTGCGTGAAAGAGTAACAAACATCCTCCCATCCGACGGCACAAACGTTGACATTTATAGTATTAGTAGGGTAGTATTAGAAGTTAGTGCGTTTATTAAATAACAAGTAAACCACAGACACCGCTAACTGTAATTTGACGAGAAATATTATTCGAACTCATGATGTCCCAGTTACACGAAAGGCTCATTAAATTAATAATCGTCGATCTAATATCTTTTTTTTTGTTGCAGAAAATATAGTTATTTATCAATTAAACGTCGTGCTGAGTTATTCTGATTTTTTACATTAATGACAGCTAAGTAGGTAATTGTAATGGAGAATTAGCATAATTAACCTTTCTTGCAACTCTTATCCATTAAATATAGTGTATTGATCTTGGTATTGTATTGATTTATCTATTTATTATGGTTTAGGGACCAAGACCGACTTTTTTGTTAAAATACAATTGCTAGGTGCATTTTTAACGTATCTGTATCTATTCGTATAAAAGATCAATTGGTTGAACGAAGTCGTTGGAAAAAAAATCGGGGCTGTTGACTGTCAAGCTATCTCAGGTATCTCCTCTTCACTCCTGTTTGTTGAAGACTGTATAATCTTTGATTAACTTAATAGCCCTTTATTGCAACTCAGAGTCTATGGCATGACAACATGTAGGTATTTGTAACAAAAACAATGGTACGAAAATTATACAGAAAAAAACATACCTAGACCTACGATTGTCTATGATTAACCTTCGCCTTGCTCAGGCATTATAATCACGTCGTGTTTGTACTTACCTACGCAACTGTAGTGTAATTAGTAATTATTAAATGACTCTGAAAATATTTCCTATTGCTATGTTAAGTTTAGATTACAATAGTTAAGTCATACCCTATTACAAAACGAGTTTTAAATATAGTTCTAGGATAACGTCGTTTTGTCTACAGCCGAAACGTCATTTATCTGAGTTCTAAAACTATAAATAAAACTCGATTTGTAGTAAGGGGGTTAAAGACAAAATCTGCAGCTTCTCCTGCTTCTCTTCTTCTGTTTCTCCCCCTCGCCAGACTTTCGATTCAACACGGGTTCCAGTAGCGTCCCGCTATTCTCGTGAAAATGCATCCAGCCAGATCGTCTCTCCTTTCGATCTTTTTCGAGATCTACCTCGGCGTCTGTTAGGTGATAGTAATTTTGTGTATTTTTATTAAATGGAAACCACCATTAGTTTGCATTCTGTCAAATCGTACGATCTTCTTTTGATTTTAGACAGCATAGTGTAAACATAACGGCATTTTAGGAAATTGTATTAACTTGGGATCCAAATATGTTTAATTTTTAATGGTGATCCTGATATCTCTAAATAAGCCATTAGGTATGGGGGATAGTGTGTAGATAGGTAGGTATAGGTCGCGCCACGTAAAAAGAATAGCCCAATACTTTCGTTCGTAAGTGTACCCATGCGCGAACACATAACTTTCAATTGTTCCCATAGTTTTTTTTACGTGGCGCGACCTCTAGGTCTCTAAAAACCCCTGTCAAAAAATAAGTAGGTAACATTACAATACCAAAGCCAATATTTAGATCTTTTTTACTCCTATATTTTTAAAGTTATAAATAAATACAAATGTAAATCTAGAACAAGGATTTGCACACAAGATCTCCTTGGTTCGACTTAATATAAGTCGTTATACTGAATACTTGAATGAATGTCAACCACCTCTCAGATACTTTATGGTTCTTATGTAACATAATGACTAAGTATATCGTTTATTTCTAATACATAGGTAATGGTAAAACTCTAGAAAATTACGTGAGTTTTAAACACTTAAATTTAATTTTTATAATATCCTAGTATTTAGTTATTTAATTTATTATTCATTTATTTATATAGATACCTAAGTATCTGTTTATAATAAAGATCTGCATTATATACGAAACTGCATCTACATTTTGTGTCACACTTTTACATCGAAAAAGTCAACAGGCGACTGATGTACACGTATAATATGGATGAAGCGAAAGAAGTCTTGTCGAATCATAGCACATGAAGCGGAGTGATCTCTGCTACCCAGATGGGAGAGAGATGTTTCATATGTATGTAGGTACATTTATAAGTATATTCCTTTTACGTCCGCGGCCTAACTTCGGGCACGTATTGATAAGCAAATGCTAACCATAAGCTTTTTGCTCTTAACAATTTATCAGGCGAAATGTTTCGATTTTTGTAAAACATATTTGTCAGATTGGATAATTTGCTATAAAAATTTGAACAGGAGGTAAAACTTTGAACGTTTTTCAGGCTTATGTCGATATGGTCATTTGAAGTTAAGCTCGCTTCAATTTGAGAATAAATTAGAATAAATAAATGCAATCATGTCATTTTAGTTACCTACTCGTAATAGTATGTTCCTACTTATAATCGTAAGATAAAAAGACAAGATCAGTTTTCCGATAATGTCATTTTGATTTGCTAGGTGTATGTATACCTACTCAATATGGCTAGTCTGTCGAATAAACGCATCTATCTAATCGAGTTACAATTAATTACCTAATTTGTATTTCAGCATCTCGAAGTTAATTCTATTACAGTTCTGTTTGTTGGTGATAAGGCCGCCTTTGCGCATTCCGTACTTAGCTTTTAGTTTCTTCTTCATGTTGTTTTTCTTTGTATTTTGGGATGTGCAATAAAGAATGTCTATCAATCTATATCTAAGTATCTATTTGTCAATACTGTTTTTTTATTTTCCATAAAACAAAAGACGGCATGATGTTCAACAGATATTTTACTGTCGTTTCTACGATCGATTGTTCTTCTCTACTTATAAATAAGTACTTTCTTATTATAGAATCATTTCGACACGTTTTTATAAAAATATGTTTGTTAATAGCTACGCTGAAGGACGGACGTTCTAAACCATCTCAAATCTATGTAAATATTTGAAAATTGTTCTCGTTAATTTTTCAAGGCGTTTTTTATTGCTACATTTATGGGTATTTTCAAGGTTTATAATATCGTTTTGCTGTAATTACAGTACCTACTCAATACGCTAAGTTTAACGTACATATCTGTCACGCCTCTTTCCCATTGCGATCGGCAGAGACTACATCCCTTCATTTGCTAAAGCCATTAAACCAGGGGTGGCCAATAGGTTGATCGCGACTGTTAGTCCGGTAGACCGTGGCACGGCATAAAAATATAAATACTTACGTAGACCAGACTGCGATACTCACATTATTTAAAATAAAGTTAAATAAGAAAAATACAAGGAATAATTTTCACATTTATTATTTATTTATTTATTTAACAGTTTATTGTAAGATGATAGTACATAGATACAGAAAAAAGGGAAGTTATACCAAAGGTACAGCATATTTCTAAAATAAATTTCTTCCTGCAGACTCTACAGAGAGAGACACACACACATTTATATATACACACACACACAAACATTTATATTTACTCTCTGAATAAAATAAAAAAATACTACATGATGCGTTCCGAACTATGTTGTTTCATTTAAGATTAATAAGTATGTAATTGGTAGATCGAAAAGGGTTTCAATAGTAAACATGAGATCTTGGGTCTTATTAAGTTGGCACCCCTTACCCAAAAGACTTGGGTTGATAAGTACGTACCATTTGCACCCAACACAGATTATATCAAAATGATCCCAAAATAAGAACGTTAGAAAGTCAAAATTCAAAAGCCCTTATTCCCTTCCAGTGGCCCTTATACTTACGTTTGTCCGTTGGTCATTCTAACAGCGATTCCACAGCATTTAGTATCGGGCTGCGCCGGCGCCGCCGCGCGTGCAATGGATGCATTCCGTACGATGCAGTTTCATGATTTTCTATGTTATTTTTTTGTTAATTATTGTTGAGTGAAAGCGAGAATGTGTAGTGTGATTATTTATTTCTAAATAGTGTTTTGGGAGATATTGGAATTTTAAAAGGTACCTACTTAAAAGGTAAATTCAATTAGTAACTAATACATGTAAGTATTTGTTTTGAAAATAAGTAGTTCACTTATCTACCTAGTAATTACTGTTCGTAAAATTACTGTTTATAAGCTAAATATTAGATAATATATACTATACACCACCTATGCACACCTATGTTCGTTTATGTTCTCTTAAAGATCACAGGCCCATGATTATTGCAATTAGCCCATGAAACTTAATAACTTCTCAAATAAAGAAAGAAAACTGCCTTCGAAAATTTTTCACCTTCCAGTGATCTGTCATCGGCTGTTCCTGAATTTTGTATGAAAAGTCAAAGTAATTCTAAAATATTTCGACCCATATTTTCTTGGGAGAAATCATTCAGTGTTATGGACGGACAGATTATGTTGATATCGCGAGGGAGTACATTTATAAACAAACTATTCAACCGAAGAATGGCTGAAAGAACAAAAAACTATTTCCAAAATGAGACTACGACCATTTTTTCGAGTAGGTATATTTTCAATACCAAAATTAACCCACCGAACGATATTTTTCAAAATTACCCCACCGACTGATACACTGAATTTTAAGAAAAATGTTCCAAAATATACTTTGCCTCTCTGAAATTTAACGGGCCAATATAGTCGTAGTAGCTTGGTCACAAACAAAATCAGCCCGTTTTCATTTAAAATAGAACTCAAATTTCCAATAGTCGGAGACCGTTGCGAAACTTGAAAATACCAGGATTACAGATTTGAAAGGAGATTATGTGATTTACTGAACACGAAACAGCTGGTAATAGACTTTGGTGTACTAGAGTCTCAGAATACCTAGGATGGAATTTGAGTAAAAAGGTGATTGACCTTCTGAAAATGAAAAACGCATAATGTGTAAAAAAAAACTAACTATTCATATATTCATTCAATACACAAAACTTAGTTCAGTTTTTATGACCTATGTTCGTACGTGTAGACAAAAATGCATTTTTATAATCTTGCAAAATGCTTTATGACATAATGAGGTGGTATGCTAACTGAGTAATTAACACAACAGCTTTACCGTGACTTCGGTTACTAGATCATTAATGCAATCGATATCATGACTTAATCAAAGGATTAAGGTATCGGTAAATTAATCAATATGATTTCATATTTACCGTAACGAAACATGGCTGTTAGTTAATGCACTTGTTAACGGAAATTAGAGACGCAATCTTCTAATGAAACTGATTTTTTTTTTCTAAAAAGCAGTTCCTAAGTATGAAAAATAAATCTAACTTTTTATTCGATTTCAAATTAAAAACTAACAGCCGAAAAAGTAGGTTCTCTATTTTTAATAAGTATACTTAAAGTGTATTTTCTATACAATTATATTTAATTAATACCTCACTTAGACATTATAGACACTATTGCTTCATTTTGTAGCATTTCGCTAATTTTCACACCAATACAAAATAATCCATAAAATCTATTGAATTTAATAAAACACTTCACACGTAGTCTAACTGTGAAGTACCAGGGTATCATAAAAGTAGATAAGTATACTTTCTCTAATGTGCCTACTTTCTATAGCGCAGCTTTTTAGAGTTCCGTCATTCAAAAGGTAAAAAAAACCATACAAGAATCGTCATCCGTCTATGTCACAAGATTGAATATTCATGATTATGTAGACAATAAGTAGGTAGGTCTCTACCTAGATATTTGACATACAGACAGATGAAATTGTACCTGTTTGTTGTCGATTATAAAATGAATTAGTATTCTAATTAGAAATATTAATATTTATGTCGTGCTTACAACAGATTACAAACTTATAATGCCGATGGTAAACTTGCCGCGACTTATATTAATATATGAGAACAACAGTTTTTCAGTGGCAATTATAAGTTTGTCGATTTTGGTAAGCAGTAATTTCAAGTGTGCTGATAGGTAGTCGGAATATTTTCATCACTAAACTTTGTACGGAGCCCTCGGTGGGCCAGTCCGACACGCACTTGGCAACTTTTTTTTATAATCATCAAACGGAATAAGATTCTTGGTGCTTGATGCGAGGTTGGTGACCGACTTTGGCCGTGACTTTGGTTCCATTTCTAAAATATTATAACGCCATGTGACTTCAAAGTTCCGTTTCGAGATAAGTTTATTTTAGGTTTAGTTTTGATTTATGTACCTACGGGAAACTAGGTGAATCTGATGTTTATCGAAAGATTTCAGCAGAAAACCTTATAAAACAATTAATTTAGTTTATTTAAAAAAATAACACCTTTTTTATTGTTTTTAGTTTGATTGAAGTCGGTTAACCTTTCACATCCCAGAAAAAAAGAACAATAGAAAATCTATTGTGCCTGGGTTTATAACGGGTCAGTGGAATGTGAGAGGTTAATAAAATGTATTGCTACATCGTACTTAATGCCGAAAATGCAAAGAAAATTGAGAAACTATTCTCCAAGGAACATCAGTCAAAATAATCACAAAAAGAATCTAAATTTTTACACAAAGTTATCAACTGTAGAATGGATACGAAAATTCTTTGGTCTTACATACTACATACATTGCTTGTTGTAATTACCTATAGATAAAGTTATAACGCCACTTTCTCATCCGGGTAGGCACCACTTCCCTCGACTTGCTTATTGTTCTTACCTATAATATCCATCCTATCGTACTCCAAAGATTGTCTGGAAGAGATCACTTTTAGTAATAAGGCCGCCTTTGCGCACAATGTTATAGTTTCAAGTTTCGTCTGTATCTATTTGGGCGCGTTCCCACTATGTCGTGATGACAGATAATCGTGTGTCGTGGCTTATATGTTTAAATGGAGGTGTTCACATTTAGAACGACACAATTTACTGTCGTCTACGACATTTTTGCAGTGACGACACTTTGTCAAAACAATAGTTATAATGGGAACAGGTAGAGACGACAGTCGTCGAACGATAAATTAGTCGTTACGACATAGTGGGAACGCGCCCTTTGTGTGCAATAAAGTATTTCTTTCTTTCTATCTATCTATAAGTACCTAGATAAGGTTATAGATAAATAAAATACGTCGAAGGAATGCAAAGAAAGTAGCTCAGAAATGGTATCTAAACCTGCTTAATAATGATAGTAATCTATTTTATAGTAAATGTTATTGCACAAGTTAATTAAAGATAGCTAGTTAGTGCTAGTAAAGATCTTTCTCGGAAATTGAGTGAAAGAAATGCTAGCTTTATTTCTATTGATTAACTAACTACTACCTAACGAGGAAATGACTTAGAGAATTGGACTGTATTAATAAGTGAATATGATAAAAACTGCAATAACAGCGCGCGAATGAATTCACTACACAACACAATCATGGTAGAAACAGACAGATCCTAGAGAATAGTGTGATATTTGCTCCATAGAAATATTATGATAAGCAACACACTAGTCACATGCAACGTGGGACAGCGTTGCGTGTACGTTGCGTACGTGAGACCAATCTGTCTCTTCTCTAGCTTTACTCTGTTAATTATAAAACGTAAAACAAAAATCTCTGTCAAAAAAGGTGTAGGTAAGTAAAAAACACATACAAAAGTAGGTACAAATATGTTTCCTACACATACATAATAGAGTCCGTAACAATCATAGACTTTATATCAAGTTAGAAAACACAATAACATTTTTATTTTAGGTACTCGAATAAAAATACAGCTCAAACGGTCCCAATCTAAATTAGCTAGTTTCGTAACTAGAAACACGCAAGGAAATCGGAAAACCGCTAACTACCGCCGTTGTATCTAATAACCGTTATTTACAACTCTTGTACGTAATCACAGTAATTTGTGGCTTGTATTTAGGATTTAAGTGATAATTCACGCTTCGACAGTGGCTTTTTGAAATACGAGTATTTAGGTAATACTTACATAATGTGGCCGGGTTTTATGAACCCGTTTGTGTATTTTTTCTCTCGTCCTATGTTTTGAATATTAAGGCCGCTTCCGCACTTAACGGTTGCGGTTCAGCAAGTCGCCCGCCAATGACAGTTTTATATGACAACCTATGTTTACGCACAAGCGGGTGAACCGCGTGCTGTGGCCACAAATTCTATACTTACAATATTAAATATTCACGCGGTTGATCCGCACCTGTCAAAAGAAGGTGAACTGCATATCAAGCGGACCCGCAGATGATTTTTCATTAACTTTACAGTATCTTATGTATTTGGTATGTCACGTCCTAAATTCGAATTTGATTCTATAAAGCTGTCTACACACCATATTCACAGACCTGGCGCGGCGGCGGCGTGATCCCGCGGCATCCTTATTTGTGAAGACAGCTGGAATTAGTGTGTAGACAGCATAACGGCAAAAGTGACTTGCTTATAACTGCCCTTTAGGTGTCTGATCATTCTTCATATCTATTTTAACACATTTCTACCTCCAGCTCCTCACAATGTGGTTCCAAGAGATAGCGTTTCAAGCGGAGATGGACCGCCACACCGACCCTGACGGCAAGGACGAGGCCTGGCTGCTGTGTGGAGAGGATCCTCTGACCACCAAACGGAATATTGAAGAGCTGAGGGATATGATTTATGGTTCGTATTTTCGTTTCAGTCTTTCAGGCCCGTTTCACCGTTCACAGATAAAATTTATCTGACAGATATTTTATACCTGTCTCTGTATAAAACATGTTTTATAAAATAGACATAGGTTTATCTGTCAGTTAGATTTTATCTGTAGGTGGTGTAACTGGGCACTTAATCTATGAAACAAAAAAATAGGTTCACCTAGATGTAAGTATCTAATTACAATAGTTACAGTGAATGTAATGAAGAAGAATATAAAAATATATGGAATAACTACACATTACTAGAGCTTGCTCTAGGATTTTCCCTATAAAATGACTTTCTATTTTGTTGTTTGTCCTTTAAAAATGACAATCTTTCCATATCAAGTAACAGAAACCTCATAAAACTTACGTTCCCGCATAGGCACGTAAAATATGATCAAATGAACGTAAACATATCTTACATACATTGCGTACTTGCAAATAGACATAAGTAGGCAGTTTGTTTACCAACCACTCTTTGAAAAGAGAAAGAAACCATTAGACATACACTTAACATTAATTATGAACAAATGAAAAGAATAGACATAGACATTTATTTCTTACAAAACACAGTACAACAAAAAAAAAAAAAGGAAAGGAAAGGAAAGCTAAGCAAAAAGCTAGCTATAATATAAATAGCTATCTTCACTTACGTAGTTTTGCGCCGTGTACGTTTGCTTTG
This sequence comes from Anarsia innoxiella, assembly GCA_947563765.1. Lineage (NCBI taxonomy): Eukaryota > Metazoa > Arthropoda > Insecta > Lepidoptera > Gelechiidae > Anarsia > Anarsia innoxiella. The sequence continues at coordinate 8,520,004 of OX387406.1, forward strand.
CCAGTAAATAAACAGAAGGGGAATCGTAGTTCTGATATCAATATTATCAATGTCAATGTTTGTGCCGATGGATGTGAGGATAGTCTCCTTACTCTTTTCTCTCCTAACTCTCTTTTCTCTTTCACAAAAAAAATAGGTATCTACCTACTGAACAAATGTTGATGAAACTTTGCAATATTGTAGCTTAAACTTCAGTTCAGAGTCACCCATAGACTATAATCATGTCAGCCTATGGACGTCCACTGCTGGACAAAAGCCAAGGATCTCCACAACGACTGGTCTTGCGCTGCCCATATCCAACGGCTTCCAGCGACTTTAACCAGGTTGTCAGTGCACCTTATTGGATAGACTATAACAGTTAAAGAAATCATGATTATTTTCGAAGATATTACGATAAACGCATACGAAGTCGCGGGCAGTTTCTAGTATGTCATAAGTACGATGAACTGTTAACTTTTTGAATTAGCATATAGGAAACCTTGTGGGGAAACCTTCAAAAGGTGATATACCGTTCTAAAATCTGGCGTAAGAATCTTAAAACAGAAAGTAGAGTTCCAAATTCAAGGCACAGGTAAGTAGCAAAAGAAAATTTGGAGCAAATCTACGTAACAGACCTTTATGAGGTAGATGAATCAATATTTGATCTTATTTCATTTCCAAATTAAATTTAGTGTTTTAGCACCTACCTACTTAAAGCATTGATAAAACTAGATTTTTACTGTATACCTCAGTTTTCTGACGTTTATGTAATTACTTTGCTAACCTCATGGCATCTCTCGATTCATTGTTTTGTTTAGGTTAACCAACTTCAGTGTTCACCTGTGTTTATAAGAATTGTAAAACTGCAACCCAACAGAGTTTCTTGCTAGATTCTTCTCTAGTCAAAACTGCTACCTTGCAAACCTAGCGTCAGCTTTAAAAATGTAACATTGACATAATTATGTGGTATGTAGGTAAGTATATTTGCTTACGAAATAATGTTTTCCTTTTTACCCGACTGCACCAGAAGGAGGATTATGTTTTTCGAGAGTGACTTTAAATTAGTGAACGATAGAAAAGGATATGCATGTACCCGTGATAACAAACAACTTTTACTATGGGGTCAAGGTCGAAATCACAAAAAAAAAATTGTTCCCCCATACTAACAGCTGCCTTGCTGGTGCATTTTGTATGGAGAGTTCAAAATTTTTTGAATGATTTCGACCTTGGTCCCATAGTAAAAGTTGTTTGTTATCACGAGTACATGCATATCCTTTTCTATCGTTCACTAATTTAAAGTCACCCTATATATGTTTGTATGTATAATTCTTTCTCACGTCCTACAGCCTAAACCGCTTCATGGATTTTAGCTTGAGATGTATCGTTAGATTCTTCTTTCTGCGAGAGTGACACGGGCTGGGAACATTAAAATAATAAAAAAACATTTTAATCGCAGTCGGGTTTAAAAATAATAAAAGGTTAGGTTATTCAATCTAAAGCTATTTTTAAACGCAATACTTCATTTTCTTCCCACATTTGCTCTCATACGAGTAACTGAGTCAACGTTTGTACTTTCCTCAACACACGTGCACTGTGCAGTAAATTGATAGAGGACAGTTAGAAATGCAGTAATTTACAGTATATCATTGTAGACGTGGACGGTAGCTTAGTGCAGTCATTAATCTTGCGGCGGCTGACAGAGAAACCGATGGAATGGGGTGTAGATAGCGTTATGTTCGTTTATAGCAGTCGAGAGGAGAACAACCTTTACAATTTTTTTACGATATTAACCTGGGGCCCGAGTCTTCTAATTCACAATATTTTGAGTTGTGTGTCGGCAGAGTGTCGGCAGAATGTGAAACCTTAGCACGGGGTATTTGACTATATTCAAAATATACAGCAAAATGTGGCCATCCTAAAAGATTATATTATAAAGAAATATATTTTACTTTATTTTGATGTAAAACATGTTTATTTTTAAAAAAATAAAATAAACAAATTGTAATATTTTTTAAATTTTTATCTGGAACACGAACGGCCTGTTATTTGTTGACATTCTGGTGACGTCACACGCAAGTAAACAGCTGTCATAATAGTGCGCTTCGTTAGTGTTTTTCGTGTTTGTTTACTCGCATGTGACGTCACGCGTGACATGTGACCAGCGCCATTACAGAAACTTTGTTTTTTTGACACAAATGGTCGTTATTAGTGCCCATTGTTTAGCAGAATACCAAAATGTGTCAAAAATGCCATTTACACTCTGCCGACACACAACTTAGAATATTGTGAAATAGGAGACTTGGGCCCTTGGTTACGCACTCCATCCAATTCCTATCCGATCCGAGATATTTTGTATTAAATGCTCGAAGTCTGAGATAGATCCGAAAACTATTTCTATGCTAAATATCTCGGATCGAATAAGAATCGGATGTAGTGCGTATCCGCTCTCTATGGTTTCGATATCCACATGCTATAGTATTTTTATCGTAATTTAATCCATTTCAATTGGATCGAATTCGGATCGACGCTTAGCACTAAGTTCGATCCAAATCAAATAAGGTGTAGGTAATTTTGTGTTTCTCATAAAGTTGTCGAGTCGAAGGTTTACGGTAGCCTAGCACTTTTCCCCTTCTGTCAGAAATGGTAGGTACCGTATTTAAAATGGCTCACACTCATAGAACCAATATTGTGAAGATAAAACCACGAAAGCAATAAAATAAAGAATACTTGCACTCCACAACTGAAACTAACCTTCTAGTATAGGTCATTGCACTTCAGATAAGATACGGTTGACTGAAACCAATTTGCGTAATCGAAACGACAATAGTAAAGAAATCTATGCTTGGGCAATGGTGCAGATAAATTAAATATTGAGTTTTGTAATTGTAAGTCCTAAGTCTTATTTTGTTCATAAAATTATCTACGTAAACATGAACAGGGGCTGAAGTCTGCTAATTTAATATAGTCTTAAAAAATGCCTTTGTAACTCTGCCGACACACAAACTAAGAATACTGTAAATATTTTAATTTTATTTTATTTTATTTTATTTGGCACAACAAACAATCGTACAATGGTTTTACAACTTAAGTGATTGTACAATCAACACCGTTCTCAGTATATGTATTTAACTTACAGAGAATAGCTAAGCAAAGTTAGGTAATTCATTATTTAATAGGTTTTTTACGAACGTGACTACAACATCGTAGAATCTAATCATTTAGAATTTAAATTTTAAGTAAAAACAAACAAAATGAGTTACAAAATTAACTATGTATTGTAATTGTAAGGTAAATTGTTCAACCTTTGCAGTGATAGTTTTTTAAAGGCTCTAGCTTCTGCTGTCTACACACCAAAGCCGCCGGCATGCCGCCGGCTTTTTGACAGCTGCCATTCGTATGACGAAAAGCCGCAGCCTAGCCCTGCGGCATGCCGGCGGCTATGGAGTGTAGATAGCATTAGATGATGTGAAGAGTGCGTGTGTGTGTGCTATGTGTTTGTGTGGTGTGAGTGGTCTCTGCCTACCCCAATAGGATAGAGGCGTGACGGATATGTATGTATGTATGTATGTATGTATGTATGTATGTATGTATGTATGTATGTATGTATGTATGTATGTATGTATGTATGTATGTATGTATGTATGTATGTATGTATGTATGTATGTATGTATGTATGTATGTATGTATGTATGTATGTATGTATGTATGTATGTATGTATGTATGTATGTATGTATGTATGTATGTATGTATGTATGTATGTATGTATGTATGTATGTATGTATGTATGTATGTATGTATGTATGTATGTATGTATGTATGTATGTATGTATGTATGTATGTATGTATGTATGTATGTATGTATGTATGTATGTATGTATGTATGTATGTATGTATGTATGTATGTATGTATGTATGTATGTATGTATGTATGTATGTATGTATGTATGTATGTATGTATGTATGTATGTATGTATGTATGTATGTATGTATGTATGTATGTATGTATGTATGTATGTATGTATGTATGTATGTATGTATGTATGTATGTATGTATGTATGTATGTATGTATGTATGTATGTATGTATGTATGTATGTATGTATGTATGTATGTATGTATGTATGTATGTATGTATGTATGTATGTATGTATGTATGTATGTATGTATGTATGTATGTATGTATGTATGTATGTATGTATGTATGTATGTATGTATGTATGTATGTATGTATGTATGTATGTATGTATGTATGTATGTATGTATGTATGTATGTATGTATGTATGTATGTATGTATGTATGTATGTATGTATGTATGTATGTATGTATGTATGTATGTATGTATGTATGTATGTATGTATGTATGTATGTATGTATGTATGTATGTATGTATGTATGTATGTATGTATGTATGTATGTATGTATGTATGTATGTATGTATGTATGTATGTATGTATGTATGTATGTATGTATGTATGTATGTATGTATGTATGTATGTATGTATGTATGTATGTATGTATGTATGTATGTATGTATGTATGTATGTATGTATGTATGTATGTATGTATGTATGTATGTATGTATGTATGTATGTATGTATGTATGTATGTATGTATGTATGTATGTATGTATGTATGTATGTATGTATGTATGTATGTATGTATGTATGTATGTATGTATGTATGTATGTATGTATGTATGTATGTATGTATGTATGTATGTATGTATGTATGTATGTATGTATGTATGTATGTATGTATGTATGTATGTATGTATGTATGTATGTATGTATGTATGTATGTATGTATGTATGTATGTATGTATGTATGTATGTATGTATGTATGTATGTATGTATGTATGTATGTATGTATGTATGTATGTATGTATGTATGTATGTATGTATGTATGTATGTATGTATGTATGTATGTATGTATGTATGTATGTATGTATGTATGTATGTATGTATGTATGTATGTATGTATGTATGTATGTATGTATGTATGTATGTATGTATGTATGTATGTATGTATGTATGTATGTATGTATGTATGTATGTATGTATGTATGTATGTATGTATGTATGTATGTATGTATGTATGTATGTATGTATGTATGTATGTATGTATGTATGTATGTATGTATGTATGTATGTATGTATGTATGTATGTATGTATGTATGTATGTATGTATGTATGTATGTATGTATGTATGTATGTATGTATGTATGTATGTATGTATGTATGTATGTATGTATGTATGTATGTATGTATGTATGTATGTATGTATGTATGTATGTATGTATGTATGTATGTATGTATGTATGTATGTATGTATGTATGTATGTATGTATGTATGTATGTATGTATGTATGTATGTATGTATGTATGTATGTATGTATGTATGTATGTATGTATGTATGTATGTATGTATGTATGTATGTATGTATGTATGTATGTATGTATGTATGTATGTATGTATGTATGTATGTATGTATGTATGTATGTATGTATGTATGTATGTATGTATGTATGTATGTATGTATGTATGTATGTATGTATGTATGTATGTATGTATGTATGTATGTATGTATGTATGTATGTATGTATGTATGTATGTATGTATGTATGTATGTATGTATGTATGTATGTATGTATGTATGTATGTATGTATGTATGTATGTATGTATGTATGTATGTATGTATGTATGTATGTATGTATGTATGTATGTATGTATGTATGTATGTATGTATGTATGTATGTATGTATGTATGTATGTATGTATGTATGTATGTATGTATGTATGTATGTATGTATGTATGTATGTATGTATGTATGTATGTATGTATGTATGTATGTATGTATGTATGTATGTATGTATGTATGTATGTATGTAGATGATGTGAATATGTCAGTTTAATAAATAAATTGTTAATTGTGCGAGTGCATGATACGGTTTAAAGGCGCCAGCATTAGTTAAATAGAATTTTGTAACGAATGTATAACCTGAAAGTAGATAAAAAGATCGCTGTGCTCGAAGTGGTACTCTGAATCTTAACATTGACATTAGGATTAGATGATTGCAATCGAAAACATTGTGCGTTATATTATATAAAATCATTTCATCTAAATGCAAGTTTCTGTCTCAAAGGAAGAAGTTTAAATGGCATCGAACATATTTGTATGGAGCCTGGTATAGTAAAATTTTCGGTATCAATTACATTACACATCCCCTATTCGAGCTAGTATGGAGAAAAAAAAGTTGGCGGCCACTGATGAAACTAACATCAATCGATAGAGAAAAATATTAGTATTTTGGAGAATTGTCGAAAGTGATATACGTTCGGAGATATAGAGCTTTGAAAATGAAAGAACTTTGAAAATTGTTACATGCGAACATTTTCAAAGTTTCAAACTGAAACGAAACGTTTCAAACTAGTTGCGTCGTGTGTGGTTTTCTAGTTTTAAAAGTAACTAGCAGTTTCAGTTGCATTGCAGTTGCGTTTCACCGTGTGTTCTGGGCCTAATAGATCCACTGCAGTATGAAATTTAATTTAAACATACAATTTAATTTACCCTTTCATTTCTATATGAAATAAACTGGCTTTTACAGTGAAAATGTATGCTTGAGAGCACATTACGTGAACTCAACGCGTCTGTTGTGCCGTGTTGTACTCGTGTAAATAATTTCTCCCAACAAAATGATGTTTTGCATAAAATATTGTTGACTCGGCTCGTCGCGCGAAATGCAATAAAATATGCTCGCTTGTTTTTACTGGAGACGCAAATGGGTGTTTTAAAGGTGCTGTATTTAGTATACCAAGTTTAGATTTTACTTAGCAAGATAAATATTGAGTTTTTGTAATGAATAGTATTTCAAAACTTATGAACTTAACGTTCATCTCTCACGCTCTTCCTCATCGGGGCAGGCAATTGACGAATGTGGATGCAGCAGAAGAAGTGTGTTTGGATCGTAGCAAGTGGAGGGAAGTGCTCTCTGCCTACCGGTGTCAAACCTCAAGGAAAACTATAGGTACTAAACGACTAAATTCATGTTATTCCAGAAAGAGGCGAATGTGTCCCACACCGTATGGACGATGCGTATTTGCTGCGATTCCTTAGAGCGAGGCGATCAATACCGGCGCGTGCGCATCGATTGGTAAGTATCTGTGGAAGTAATGCCATGTTCAAACCAAACTGACTGTAAGCCGCCGAAAGTAAGTGAACGTTATGCTATCTACACACCGGAGCCGCCGCCGGCATGCCGGCGGCTTTACGTCATACGAATGGCAGCTGTCAAAAAAGTCAGCGGCGGCTTTGGTGTGTAGATACCATTACGCAGTTTATTGTACACGTATTTCCATACATATTTACGAATTCGTTGACATATAACTGACAATACGCCTACTTACATTAATAAGCCTGCTGAGTGCTGACACTTGGCGGCTTATAGACAGTTTGGTTTAAACACTGTTTAAGCTTCAGGCGGTGCCACATTTTTTTTTTCATATACAAATGAGTTTATGACAGCGTGCCAAGGTTGGCGCAAGTTTTTCATAGTTTTCTTTGTAGATGACCTGTCAAACGATAAGAAATTCCATACAAAAAAGTAGCCGTTTTGCGCCAGACCAGGCACGTAGATCCAGACGGTATGGCATCTCCTATTCTATACTCAAAGGTTTTAAGGAAAACCTCCATACATCCATATATCGTAGTTTGGCATGTCTTTCATTTGAAACCGCGATATTAGGCTTCGTCAACTGATATTAAAATATCAACGCAACACAGCGCAACCACACCTAAATGGTTGCAAATCGTTTCATGTCTTTACATATGCAGAACCAATTAAACAGGCTATCTGACAAAAACATAAATAGTCTTATATAAGTATGAGTCCCTTTCCAATTCATCATTCATTGATATATTTAAAAGCCAGGCTCTTGTTTATGGTTTAATGCGTTTATTTCTCAGAAAGAATTACAAATTCACTTATTAGAGAAATACAGGATAGTTCCTTAGAATTTTATGTTAGTGTAACTTAATCTAGCGAGTTTAAGAAGGTCGTGTTAATTGTAAGTATAATAGTTTTTTGTTGCTATCTATTATTATTAGACAATAGCACTAGTTTACAAGTAACAAAAGAAAACAAAATAGGTATCTATGCGTAACATTTTAAAATGACGGTACTCCGATAAATCTTGTTGGTGGAGTAATCGCCATCTTGGCCTTTCTTCTGCTACAAATTTGACTCCTTAATACCTACGACACGACAAAAACATTTCCTTTCACATGAGTGAAGTAGGTTTTGATCTTCCTCTCTTCTGATCTTTCCTTCAATAATGTTTTTTTTTAATTCTTCATATCGAATATACCAGTAATACCACCCATATACCGTAACTAATCTTTAGTTGGGAAACTTAAATGTCGTCTGGCAATTGTTTTAATTACTACGGTGTAAATTGAAGAGATAGTCACATGTTTTTGGGTTCCTTAGAGAGAGGCACAAGCTAAACCGAACCGAAGCTAAACTTGCTTATGAACTGATGCATCTTCATGGTTTAATTTAAGACGGAGGTCACACTAAACGAGGAGCCGTGACGGCTTAAGCTTTGGTTTCCTCCAAAAGCGGTGCCATCATATACTTAGCGGCCATAATACAGCGGTGAATGACGTCACTGGAACGTTGACTGACTATGTAAAGAATATAGCGCGGTTTCCTAGAATACGGTGATTGACATCGTAACTTAGCGTTTTCTAGGAAACCGGAAAACCATAGCGCATAGAATAGCGCACTCCTCAAAATGTGTCAAACAGTAGGGCACAGCGCCATACTTGTTGCCAACAAGTTGTTGGGGTACAAGCCCATACTAATTCGAACATTCATAAAAGCAGACTCAAGCCAACACGGACCCACAACTGAGTAACCTCCATTTTAGTGAAGTCAAGAAAGATGATCAAATTATATCTGGCTTTTATTCGAAATACAGAACACTTCATATTCAAATCATATCCAATTACTCTCTACAATTACAATCTATCCGACAATCTCTCAATTATAACAGATTCATCAAACGATCTTTTATTGAAACTTCAAACCGGCTACCGGATATGTTGATGGATATGTAAATGTCATAACAAAAGCCGTAACAAACTGTTAATTTGGCTATAATGGCTATTTTATTCATGGCCAATGCTGGTAGCCACGGCTGGTAAAAGGTAACGAGATTATATGCATTTATTCAGCTTAATATCACGAGATCGTTATATTTTTTATTTCAGTTTAAAAAACTTAAAGAGATCATTAAAAAGTTTTAATTACTTTTTTAACGAATGTGTTATATTTAGTGTAACTGACATAGAAAAAACTCAACTTAAAAGATTAGGATATGTACCTAGTATATCTTTTTATTATAAGTAGAATAAGTAGAAAAAACATTATAAGTAGTACACTTGAATGAAGTTTATTCTAGTATTTAATGTTTGTTAAAGATTATTGACCTCGTCGGAATTCCTCATTATTTGAAATCATCAAATCACTACAATAACTGAAAGTGTTTATACGTCTGTAATCTGTGCAATATAATTAAGTTTTTTTTGTTGTAAAAAGCCATTCTCATTATTTTTCGTGAATGTTGTTACAAATCCGGGTATAAACCTGTTATCTATTTAGTAGTTAGGTTCGTGTAGGCACTCATAATCATAACAATCAGCTCATATTGATAGTATAGTAGTGATAGGCGCTTATTTTGATAATTACTTCATACTTGTATTTGTAACTATGTAACGTATGCATATTTTTATCTGTCTTCCTTCCAGATGGTCCGCTATTGCAAGTTCCGGGAGCAGAACCCGCAACTATGGAGAGATGTCGACTGGTTTGGTTTGAGCAAACTCGGCAACGTCTTCGAGGGCGTGCTGTTTGACAGACCTGACGTTGGCAGACTTATTATTTGTAGATTAGGTGAGATTTTTATATTACTCGTACTTTACTATGTAAGTGATTACCTCAGAGTGAGAATTGATACTCAAAATAGGTATTTGGGCTTCGATCGCAGCTACGATAAGAAAGCAGTTGCCACTCGACGGCCTCAGAGGTAGAGGTCGGTCTAAGAGGAGATGGCGCAAAGATCAGGGGCCCAAGTCTGCTAATTTAAAATAGCCTCAGGTGTGTGTCGGCAGAGTGTCAATGGCATTTTTTGACACATTTAATATTCTGCTAAACAATGGCTTACACTGATTGGCATGCTGCTTGGGACCAAATGTGTCAAAAAAATGACATTGACATTCTGCCGACACACAACTACGGATACTGTAAATTAGCAGACTTGGGCTCCTGGATGCATACCTACGTGACAAACTGACCAGTAATTACCGAGGATAGGGGAGAATTGAGGGATGAGGTGGCCTTTGGCCAGCAGTGGCACACAACAGGCTATTAAAAAAGCATCTTTCATTCTATCATTCACATAAATTATCTATCTCTAACTAAGGACACAGAATACCAAATAGTTGGTGTATACCAAATAGTGTATAGGACTAAGGAGAAGAATCACAGTACGAGGATACGAGTAATCAAGGACAATACGCATTGCACATTTAATGGTACCTATGTACGGACGGACGCTTGTTAATGATATGGCCAAGCGTCATTGACCTCATGAGAAACAGTTATTTTTTAATATCGCCAGAAAAATACTATATATTGTGATTTTGTGAGGCGACTGATGAATGTTGATGAAGTGAAAGAATTGTTTGGATCGTAGCAATTGGAGCGAAGTAGTCTCTGCCTACATTTGAAAGAGGTGTGACGCATATGTTATGTATGTATGCAGAAAAATACAAAATTATTATTTTATAAAACAACCAACTAAACCTACGTAAACGAATCCGAAAATCCACTCAAATATAAAACAAACAAATCGGGTTTTACGCTTACGTAAAGAACAAAGTTTAAACTACTTACATGATTGTAATTTGGGAAAACATGACGTTACGACAGAGACCTTCAAATATTAGCTAGGTGAGGTCGGGTGACAGACGTGCTTGGGTAAATAAAAGTGGGGGTTATGACAGTTTGAAAAAATGGCTATAGTAAACGGAATTATGGGCATCGTAACACAATAGTGTACTATGATTTAAATGATTGAAAATAAATGATGAAAAATAAAAATTACTTTAAAAAATTACATAAATATTGTACAAAAATTGACGCTCTTTTTCTTTGTAACCACAGTGAGAGTTTATATAGTTTTTTGTTCTTTACCATCAACAGGGGCTCAAATCTGCTTTTTTAAAATAGCCTTAGTTGTGTATCGGTAGAGTGTCAATCGCATTTTTTGACACATTTGGTATTCTGCTATTTCTGCTAAATAATCACTGATTTCCTTTCTGATTGCGACCAAATGTGTTAGAAAATGGCATTGACACTCTCATTGACACTCTGCCGACACACAACTGAGGCAATTTTAAACTAACAGATTTGGGCCCCAGATAAACCTTCGATATCTACTCCGATCTAAATATTGCAATTTAAACTGAATGTTATAAGTTAGTAAACAAGGCCGTGACTTACTTAACATTACAAACCTTGAAACTTCGCCTATGTGAGGAATGTATTGTGATACAAATTAGGTATTACATTATTTTGACGTACTCTTGTAAGATTTTAAAATAAATTTATTGCCATTCTTTATTATAATTATTACAGAAACCAGAAATAAACATTGTTCAAGCGAATCATCTACCTGATTTATTTTTGGAACAGGAAACTTAGGTTCTATACTTAGTTACCTTTACGTATATCATCAAAATAAGCACCTTACAACCAGTCGCAGGAAAGGTCAAATAAGCTAATGCTCGACACCTTTATAGCTGACACATCGTCAAAAACCAAAATGAGGCGTCACGGTATTTAATGGATTCTTTATTTAATGAGTTTTTTACGCAACTGCGGGTTAATAAAAGGAAGGATAAAAAGATGCATAACGTGCGATTAAATACACTCGGATTTTGAATGATGATGAAATTTTGCATCGTGTTTTGATGTCGTCATTCAAACTTTGTAAAAATAATATCTGCGAGATAAGTTTTTACTGGATTTATTAAATACGCAAATTGCTTAGTAGATTAAGGCTAATCATCTTTTTGTAGATGATGTGTGTGTACCTACTGATGTAATTTGATTCATGATGTCTTATGTTATCTACACACCAAAGCCGCCAGCATGCCGCTGGGCTAGGCTGGCGGCTTTACGTCATACGAATGGCAGCTGTCAAAAAGCCGGCGGCTTTGGTGTGTAGATAGCATTACGTTCCAGAAAAGATCTCTGTATTCTGTAAGTTATACAAGTTTGTCATCGTGAAGCCACAGCATGTTTTATTAAGTACTTGTAATAAGTTAAAACTATGTGTCATCAAAAATATCAATGGGGATGATGACTACATTCAAAAATTCATAAAATAATTGGTCCATCTTTTAGTTAGGCTATTAAAAAATATTTGAAACACATTTTTTACCTGATCAAATACATAAATAAATACAAAGATACAAAGTTACGGAGTATAGAGAGGTATTGACGTTACTCCTCGGTTAAAATCGTACCGAGGCGTGACGTCACGAGCAACTTTAATCCAGTGTATCTTTGTCATTTTTTGTTTAAGAGAAAAAAGAAATTGAAGTCGAATATTATAAAAAAAATTTTTAGTCATCATGCCCATTGTTAATATATCACAAAAAATCCATCTAGTCAAATTCCTGTAGATTGCAGAATTATATGCAATTATCATCTTATAAGTACTTTAATACAATTTTCAGGGTTATGGGACCCAGATGAGACCCCTGTGGAAGACATCCTCCGAGGTGCGCTACTGCTCCTCGAGATTGGTATAATGCAACCGAAGCTGCAGATCCTGGGGGGAACAGCTCTGCTGGACTGTGAGGGCCTTACCATGAAGCACATGAGGCATCTGTCGCCAACATACGCGTTGCAGGCTATGAATATTATGGGTGTAAGTAAATAGATGTTTAACAAACTAAACTTCCATTGGCTGCAATGATTTTGACCAATGTTTGGGTTAATGTTATATTGGAGACCGTATATTATGCACCGACAAGAGCAACAGAAGACTTGGTTCAACAATGGCTTCAGCCTTTACGATGCATGCAAGCTGCCTTTATCCCTTCCAGTTTGCCTTCCCCCTTCACCAGCGAGGAGTCCACGTGGTGAACTGCTCCCGACTCTTCGAGACTCTCTTCCACCTGTTCAAAAGACTGGCCCCAGCTGATGACCTTTGGAAGAGGGTCTTCTTTCATGGACATGATTTGAGTTCTTTACATAGGTGAGGGATTTTATTTTTGTATTTAATATTCTTTATTGCGCTTCCACAAAGCTACAGAATGGTCTTAAAAATAATTTACACTACATTTAAGGAATCTTACATGACATTTGTTATCCAGTTTTTTTTTCAACAGCATTATTGTATTTCTCGATATGTCTATGTGAATGAAAACGAAAAGTTGTAGGTAGGACACTCTCCATACTAAAATCTTCAAACCCCTTTCAATAGTACTTATTTAAGTTGGAAACTAAAACACATGTCCTTAAAACAATTATCTTCGTACTTGAATGAAACGTCGTTGGTTCATTATATGTAAAAAAGCACCTGTGATATCGAATAAAGGTTTACATAAGATACCTATTTCACAAAAACATAATTATGATAAATTTTTGTTTATTTCCCAGATACATATCTCCGGAATGTTTACCAAAGCGTTACGGGGGGTGTCGGATAGAAGTATCTCTGAAGCTATGGCTGACCAAGATAAAGCAGTACAAGAACAAGGATTATGACGACGAAATGAGAAATTTAGGCTACGTTGTGGATTAGAAAAGATTATATGAATATGTTACAATTAACTTATTGAGATATTAATTTATTAGGGTGACATAAATCAATCGCAATCGACAATCAAACGGATCGCAAATGCTTAGCTTAAATTAGCAGACTTGGCCCCCTGATAAAGGGCCCAAATCTGCTAATTTAAAATAGTCTGAATTGTGTACCGGCAGAGTGTCAATGGCATTTTTTGACACATTTGGTATTCTGCTGAACGATGTCTGATTGCAACCAAATGTTTTGAATTAGCAGACTTGGGCCCCAAAATTAATATTCATTGTTCAACAGCAATCCTTACTATGTAGGTATATGTGTGTAATGTGTAGGTAATTATTTATAATTAAGTAAACCTATTAGATTAGACTGATATCGTAATGATTCTTTAGAACTTACAATACAATACAAATATTCTTTGTTGCACAAAAAGATATAAGGTACAGACACAAACCAGAATATAAGAAGCAACAGGCAGCCTTATTGCTAGGTAGCAATATCTTCCAGGCAACCTTAACTTATATTAAATACTCACTAACAGACTTTAGAGAGAACTACTTTTTGATGTGATTTACTGAAGATATTTTTTATAGACAATGTCATATTTGGAAAGGAACTTAAAACTTGGTATTTAAGCTTTATAATGTTTTTATTTTTATAAAAAATAAAATCTAAGTGTACATTATAATTGTTTTATTTTAATACTATTTAAACTTCCATTGGAAAATACAAAATATCGAAAAACAGATGAAATTGCGCCACCAAACTTTGACCAACTGTAATTTTCTTACAAAATTTTAATAAAAGATATACCTACTCGTACTTTAACAACTTATTTTATACTAGGTCATCATCATCAACTTCATTTTCAGCCTAGCTGTCTACTGCTCAGCATAGGCCTCTCCAATGATTGTATAGCATTTGCTACATTGTCGCATGTGACAATTGCTACACGTACAGCATTTCCTGCATGAGGTCCGTCCACGCGTATCGTAATTGCGATGCTTGATAGACTAGGAGCCCGCGGGTGCTAGGCCTACTTTAAATTCAGAAACCTGAACGTTCTTCCACGTGTACACGTACAAGTCGGACGGGACTAATGGACTTACGACTTTTTAGAATGAGAACATCTTAATTTATTTATTTCATACTGAAAGAAGCCATTTAAACATTTTAAAAATAGGGATTATTGAAAATTGAATAAAGTTTCATATTAAAGAATAAAAATAAGCTGTTAAAAAATAATACATTGTCAAACCCTATGTTGGGTGTACACATGGTAGAACTTTCAGCTTTCCGAATTTAAGGTAGCTCTGGCACCCTCAGGCTCCTAGTCTATAACATCAGTGGTATGACTCGTGAAAATAGCAAGTGAGGTGCATATTTCTATTTTCTTTTACTTGCGATGTAACCAGTGCGCTAGAAAGAGACATATCTACGTTACAGCAACGTATTACAGAGTCGTCGTTTTGTCATGTAGATGGTTGTCACAAGTTCGTATTTGGCTAGTGATGTGCTGATTATCGATTTTTGTGGATGTCGATCATCGAAAAAGCAATTAGAATATATGTTCTTAAGGGCCCGCTCACTTTGGCTGCGTTTTCGTACGAATTTCACTCGTGCGTATATGTACGAACACGCACTAATAATCCCGACCTTAGAAGTACTATATCGATTGCACATCGATAGCAGATCGTTCGTACGTATTCGCACGAGTGAAATGCGAACGAAAACGCAGATAAAGTGAGTGAACCCTATGTGTTCGAAAAACTATCTCTACAGTGACCGGTCCTAGCGGCTTTCTTTGGACATCACATCACCAAATATATTGTAAAAATCTAATTTGGCTGGACATTTAGGTAGAGAGCCCGGATTCCCTGCATTAACGATTATATGTCAGTATTAATAAAAATACGCAAATTTCTGAAAATAATTATCATTAATCTTGTCTAAGAACATATCTAATTTCTAGTGAAATCTATATTAGTAAAAATGGATACCTATTCCAAAACGTTTGGCTCGCTAAAACTTGAGAACGGCTGAAGCTGAACCGATCTGGCTAATCCTTCCACCGTTACATTTTTACAAGCTCAAAGAAGGTAAAAAAAATCATTAAGGCAGGAAATCTGCCCGGGCCACTAGTTATAAATAAAATCAAATGCTAAATCAGTCTTGGATAGGTACTTTATTAGGTAGGTAGTTTCTAAATTTTTGTACTTTTTTCTCCAATACTTTCTTTTGAACCCTCAATTTCTTGATCTTGCCCAGTAAGTTTTCTTTTCAAATTATTTGAGGTTTATATTCTACCACCGGTTCCTGAAATAGTCATGCAAAAGATTAATACAATTAAACCAAATAAAAACATTGAATAATATATCAGATGGAATAAATGCGACTACATAATTTAATACATACCACGAAGAAGCTAGGTGTATGTTAAGGTAAGTAACGGCATTGCATTATCGTTGAGGCGTCTGAATATGTTTTGATCGATTCCAGTTGGGCCTGATCATCATTTTTGATCATCATTATGAAATCTGCAACATTGTCGATATGATTATCGATAACAATTTTGATATCACTAGTAACCTAAAATTGCCAATTTTGTTTATCCGAAAAATCGTTACAATTACAGCAAACGTATAGCATTTAAGTCAATGGTCAAAGGGTACTATTTGTTCTTACATCTACCATTAATATTACTACAATAATTATAGATATCTCTGTACAATTACCCATGAAATATTCATTGTTTATTTTCCATTGTATTTCCTCGAACTGTGGGATTAGCACTCTTTTACTTCACAAAAGCACATAATATCTTACTACTTTATTAGCCTAAAGTTTTCTACAGCCACGTTATAATGCAATTTAATTCAATATCATTATTTTCAATCAATCTATCATCAACAATAATAAACAATTCAATCTGACAACTAAGAATAATACTACAAAATTAAAATGACAGGTTGTAATAACCGTTTTCACTTCTTGTAGTATGAAATGGCTAAAGAAAACTCGACTTCTCAAATTGTTTGCATGGAATGAGACCAAAAAGGACCAATTTTTTTTTATACATGAGTTTTAATCTGGGCGCATACATGCTGAATCCGGATCAGGGTTTCAGATTCGGAAACCTGAATGCTTCGCGTGCATACAAAATGTTCGACAAGGCTCACACTGTTCTTATTTTTTCCGGACGGAAACCGTATGGAAAAGTAAGAACAGTGTGTACGCGCGCCCAGGATCAGTTTCCCAATCCTAAACCCTGATACGGATACCGGATCCGTCAGCAGTACGTCTATTATTCCTCTACGCGCTGGTTGTCAAGCTGCGCATTAGACGATTTTTAGGTCTGACGTATGACATTTGTTCTAAAATACTATCGCGAACAAAAGTATTTACTCAATTACGGTCATGGTATTACACAGAAAAGAAAGAATATTATATAAACGACGAAGTGCTTCAAATAAGAATAGGATAAAAGTGATAATGTCAAAACAGTGATCGGAAAACACACGTTAACCGGTATAAACGGTTACCGATTTAATCAAAAACTTTTTGAAACCGTAACATCTGATTAATTAGCCGCCGCAATCAATACATGCCAATACTTATTGGGTGAATAACTACTTTGTTACAAAAAAAAACTTTGTAGCGATTAAAGGACAATGCAACCTACTGAGCCAAAAAATAAACTCGTTGCTCAGAAATGAAACTTATTGTGATTGGTCTCAAAAGAAGGCGTGGACTAATAATATAATATAAATGCACTAATAATATAATATAATTATTTTTTTAAATTGTTCGCTTAAGTACCTTTTAAGTTCGTTTGTCTGTATTTATCCTGCCGGTAAACCGGTGTGTAACCCGCCGGAAATATCTGCATAGGTATCAGGTTTACGCCGGGTCTTAATAATCGATTATTATCTATGGACTTGAAAATGTCTACTTGACGTCTTGTCTTGTTGTTGACATGTTGCCACGCGACACAGATGTGTAATTTTGTACGCATGCGCGCATGCAGCAAATGCTTCATGCGACGGATAGCAAATGCCATAAACGTGCGGTGCCGTGGACATAGACCCGTCGCATTTGCTTCACGTGAAGTATGAAACAATGTATGGGTCGCAAAAAATGTCGTATGGCATTTGCGATTTAGATGCGACGCGGCTGCGATGCGACATGCATGCAGTAAATGAAGCGTCGTGGATACTGTGCCTAACACTATATATATAATATGCTATGCTAGGATTAACACTTTAAAAAAGCCACACGCAAGCGATAAAAAGTTGTATAATTTCATTAAAATGGTTAAAAGGCGAAACCACGAGATCTCACTTCCCACGCACGTGTTAAACTAAAATTTAAATAAAAAAACTAGTTTCAAACCGGAAAAATGTCGTTACAAACTCGAATCTGTTTCAACTATTTACTTTTAAGCCTAAATATTTTCATTGATTAGTAATACAATAATTATATATGCAAAATGTTATGATTTTAACGGTATTTGAATAATATAACAGTTTATATTTAAACTTAAATTCAGATTAAATTAGGTTATTTATGTGAAATGGAATGATCATTTGAAATGTAGGTTTTGACAACACTTAGGACGGGTCAATTTTTAAAGTTAATGCTAGATTCGCAAGAGTGCAGTTTTCCCCAGAGAAGAACCTAGCAAGAAACTCTGTAGGGTTGCTCTAAGTATTAAGTACTAGAACGCCGAACATATTTATTTATTTCCGAGGACTCTCATAATATGCTATGTGCTACTCTTATGTTTCAGCTACAATATTGCAAAGTTTAATTGAAACCTGTTGACTATTTTTTGCATGAAAGAGTAACAAACAACCTCACATCCATCAATACACCCATCCATTAGCAGAAGATTTGACATTGATTAATATTAAAAGGAAGTAGGGTTTTAAAATATTAAACAATTTAAAATTCAAAAATAATTATTAACATTAAATTTACACTTGAATTCGTCACAAAGTAAAAAACATAATAATGAATTTAAAGAACCAAAAAAAGAAAAACATTAAAGGAGGGAAGCTACGCTGACTTCGGAAGGCAGATTCCCCAGAGAAGAAGCCAGCAAGAAACTCTAGAGGTTGCTCTTTTTAAAAATATTGCTTACAATCTTACTTTACTAATTCACTACTTAGACACAAAACACACGGTGAAACGCAAATGCAACGCAACTGAAACTGCTAGTTACTTTTGTTAACTAGTTTGAAACGTTTCGTTTCAGTTGCGTCGTGTACATGGTTTTCTAAGAAAGTCTATAGCAGAAACTGCGATGCAACTCAAAAGTATCTAGCGGTTTCAGTTGCGTTGCATTTGCATTTCACCGTGTGTTTTGGCGCTTAATGTTCGAAGAATGAGCAAAGAATGAACTGAGTACAGAAACAGTCCATCATTTTCAGTTTAATAGGTGTGTGTCCCTCTCTCTCGGAGTTACAGAGGATTACAGAGGTTACAGAGGATTACCTATAGGACCCTCATACATAGATCACTATTCATATCCTGAAACTCAAAAAACTTGCTATACAGGGTGTAACAGAAAGGGTATATAAAGCCGAAACACAGCGATAGTCCTCATGAAACTGAACAACTTTCCCCAAGGAACATGGGTCGTAACTCGAAAAAAAAATTTCGCCTCCCCATACAAAATGCCCGATCAGCTGATCGAGTTAGTATAGGCGATACAAATTTTTTTTCGAGTTACGACCCATGTTCCTTGGGGAAAGTTGTTCAGTTTCATGAGGACTATCGCTGTGTTTCGGCTTTATATACCCTTTCTGTTACACCCTGTATAGTATACAAAAAACTTATCTTCTTTATCAGCCCATATATTATGTCCCCACCGAGGGGCACGAGCCTACTCTCATACAGAGAGTGATTAGGCCGTGATCCACCACGCTGGCTAAGTGCGGGTTGGCGGATTTCACATACACCTTCGAATTTCTTCTCTGGTGTATGCAGGTTTTCTCACAATGTTTTCCTTCACCGTTAGCAAGTGGTAATCGAATAAATTGATCCGTACATGAGAAATAAACTCAGAAGTACGTGTCCGCGCCAGGGTTCGAACTCGCGCCCTTGGAGTGCGAGGCAAGCGTTCTACCAACTGGGCTACCACGGCTTAAAAAAAAAACTTATAAAGGCATATAAATACTTAGTTACTATAACTCCCACAGTGCTATCGACCTCTCGCCTACCTAATCGCTGCGCCGGAGTCGGTCGCAGAGCAACGTCGCAGTCGCACCACTTACATTAAAGTACTCGATCGAGACGTACTTATATCTCGCGCGGTTATTGAACTATATAATTTATTTTATAAAAAATATGAAGTGCCTCTAATTGGATTTTGCAGTGTTTTTATTGGATTTTTTTTTCGAAGGAGCTTTTTTTGTGACGTGAGTACGAGTGCCTAGTTATTTTTATATATTTTTTATTACTTTCCTACAAATATACAGTACATTTAATGAAAGTTATGAATTTTTTTAATTTACATTCCTAGTTGACAGAATACACAAATGAGTTAAAACAAAATCATGAAAATTTTCCATAATATTTTAAAAAGCTTAGTAGGTGCCTAATTGGATTTTACATTTCCTTTCTACAAAAATAGGTATTAAAAATTAAATACATAATTGTTTTTAATTTTTAATCTCAACTGATAAATTAAGCTGATAGATATTTAATTAAGCTGATAGATACAATAACAACATGATAGATAAGTAAACTAAATTATACTTCTAAACGATATTGCTAATTAATATGATATGATTTTAAATAAAAAGACTGCGTAGTATTCTAATCAGTTATTTATCCTAGATAACTAAGTATTTGTAAGTTTGATATTAATATAAATCTTTAATTTATTTATTTAATACACATGATACAAATACACACAATACATAGGAATAAAAAAAGAAAAACAATATAATATAATATATAAACAATATAAATCTAATAAAAATCAATTGGTAAATTATTTATAAAAGGTATACATAGGCACTTGGCTACTTACCTCACTATATAATATTTTCGGTCAAGATTAAAAGTATAATAACTTCTTTAGAATACTAGCTAGCTTTTATACCACTAATTACTTTATTATATTATAAATATAAATGTTTGTGCCGATGATGGATGGATGGATGTTTGTTACTTCATCACGTAAAACCACTAAACAGATTTTAATGAAATTTTACAATAACTTAGCTTGGACATCAGGATAACACACATGCTATAGTATTCTAATATATTGTGCTTATTTTCCAAGATATGACGATAAATGCGTACGAAATCGCGGGCAGCTTCTAGTAAATAATAAGTATAACTGGTTCTCTAAAATCATATACAAGGTGACTTTAAATTAGTGAACGATAGAAAAGGATATGCTTGTACCCGTGATAACAAACAACTTTTACTATGGGGTCAAATTCGAAATCACAAAAAAAAATTGTTCCCCCATACTAACAGCTGCCTTGCTGGTGCATTTTGTATGGAGAGTTCAAAATTTTTTGAATGATTTCCACCTTGGTCCCATAGTAAAAGTTGTTTGTTATCACGAGTACATTATGCATATCCTTTTCTATCGTTCACTAATTTAAAGTCACCCTATATAGGTAATCTAGGTACCAGACAAGTTAGGTAAAGTTTTTAAATTGAACATTCTATGTACCTACAACCAATTACGTCAAGAAGGTCGAACTAGGATTCCATAGTTATTTCTTAATCTTATATTCTTTTTGTAACCTCTACCAAGTAAACAGATAGTAAAGTTTAGATATCGAGCATAACATCTCGCTACTTTCACTTCAGAAATGAGGTAATAAGTGCACGAAACAAGTGAAATTTGGTTTAAATCGTACACTTACATCTTAGAGCTTATGTTTTCCTAATATTACAAACTTATTTAATATCCTACAAGTATAGGTTCGTATAAACAATTCAATATTAATGCCGATGGATTGATGTAAGGACATATAGATGTTGGTTTCTTCTTCACATATAAACCACTGAACAGATTTAAATGAAACTTTACAATATTTTATTTTGTAATAGGATAATCTTGTAGGTATGATTTGTGATATTTTTTCTCTCCGTATAAAATGATATAGAGAGTTAATAAACTAAATGTTTCTGCTGAGTAAGTAAGTAGTAAACACAGATTAGTGCAACTATTATTTTTGCTTGACTAATTTATTTAATATTGCTGTAAGTATCATAAATACAGCAATATTTAATAATAAACAGATATTTTATATCATTTCAATATATTGTGTAAGTTTTCCAAGATGTAACGATTCGCTGCCTCTCGTCCAGTACAATCTAATTTGAACTAGTTAAAATACTTTAACTGAGCGTTCTATTTTTAAATTGAGTTTTTTTTTTAATGAAAGGTTTAACTTTTTTATTTGCAAAGGTCGTATAACATAGACCAAGGTCTAAAACTATGAATAGATTATGCCCTTGATTTACCGGACTATCTACATTCCGATTTCGAAAATCTTTAATAGGATTTTTATACTTTATTTTTAATTTAATTATTAACTTGGCGTTTTAAAATTATGCATATGATACGTATCCTAAGTAGGGATTTATTTTTATAAATATTATGGATGCCCCGAACTTATAGACGATAGAAATTTATACAAAATGTATACCTACTTACTCCAATGATAAACTCCAATGATAAACTCCAATGATAAACTCCAATGATAAACTCCAATGATAAACTCCAAAGATAATACTCCAATATAAGGAGTGGCCCCATTGTTTTTCATAAACAAATGAGTTTATGACAGCGTGCCAAGGTTGCGCCAAGTCTTTCATAGTTTTTTTGGTAGATGACCTGTCAAACGATAAGAAATACCATACAAAAAAGTAGCAATTTTGAGCCAGACCAGGCACGCAGATCCAGACGGTTTGGCTCTTCCTTAAATATTCTATACTCAAAGACTTACTCGTACAAGACTCGTACCTATGATTTTTTTTTGTGCGTTACATAGCGTTCTATTTTTAACCCCCGACGCCAAAAGAGGGGTGTTATAAGTTTGACGCCGATGTCTGTCTGTCTGTCTGTCTGTCTGTCTGTCTATCTGTCTGTCTGTCTGTCTGTCTGTCTGTGGCACTGTAGCTCCTAAACGCGTGGACGGATTTGAATGCGGTTTTTTTTTAATTACAGCTGGTATTTCTGGGAGTGTTCTTAGATATATAAAATGGAAATCTGTTCAGCCATTTCAAGGTCATCAGCTCTTTTGTCGGCTATGATAGGGTTGTAGATCCAATATAACAGCAGAGATGTCGTGTTTGGATTCAGTTTGATCAGGGTTTAATTCTTAATATAATCCAATGGTGACAACAGATGAGGAGCTGATGATGGAGTCAGAATTTCCAGCAGTCCATCCATTCTTAAAAAATTAAACAGTACATATATCGTGTTTGGAGTCATTTTGATCAGTGTTTAATTCTTAATATAATGCAATGGTGGCAACAGATGAGGAGCTGATGATGGAGCATGAATTTCCAGCATTCGATCCATTCTTGAAAAATGTAACAGCAGATATGTCGTGTTTGGATTCATTTTGATCAGTGTTTAATCCTTAATATAATGCAATGCTGACAACAGGAGGAGCTTATTATAATTAAAGTTTAAAAACTTCGAAATAAAAATTAAATTTAAAATTTAAAAAACCCCCGACTATAAAAAGTAACAAATAAAATAAGTAGGTAGTATTTTTTGTCAACTGAACATCGCTTAATATTTCATACAAATTGACAATTTTCATACAAATTTCATTTTGTCGGGGGACCGCTAAATACCTAGGTAGGTACGCAACGCAAACGATACCTATCACAAATAATCACGTGAAAATGTGTGAAAAATGTATTAATTGAATTGATAAGTATAATTTAAAATATTCATTAGGAAACTAGAATGCGGTCCCCCGACGAAATGTAGTTTGTATGAAAATTGTCAATTTGTATGAAATATTAAGCGATGTTCAGTTGACAAAAAATACTACCTACTTATTTTATTTGTTACTTTTTATAGTCGGGGGTTTTTTAAATTTTAAATTTAATTTTTATTTTCACTTGTTTTAAATTCATTCTTTATTTAAACCGGCTTTAAAAGGCGACTGATAAATAAAGCCATCAGTCGCCTCGTACATGCGTATTATACTAGAGGCTGCCCGCGACTTCGTTCGCATTTATCGTCATATCTTAAAAATAAATATCTTAAAATAGTGTGCCTATGTGTTATTCTGATGTATAAGCTACAATACTGTAATTTTCATCGAAATCTATTCAGTATTTTTTGCGTGAAAGAGTAAAAACATCCATCCATCCATCGGCACAAACATTGACATTTATAATATTAATTGGATATTGTGTATAATATAATACCTACATATTTATTCGAAAGGAATGCTAACGCATTTGATCAACTCGTCTTCCTACGGTATCTTTTTTTATTCAAAAACTCGTGAGTACATAAAGAACGATGTGTCAGTGAAAGTAGCGATATTCGACAATGATAAAGTATCCAGTACCTTTACTTACTGCGCCATCGATCAACATATACTTATAAACACTTATGTAGGTACTTATAATTGCTGAAAGAATGTGCGGTGCATGAAAAACTTTCGAAGATTCGACACTTATTTCCACCAGAGATGTGCTATGCTAAATTACTATGGATGCGTTTGATTTCCACCAATCATATTAATTGTAAATGACGGCAACCTGAATATGATTGGTGGATATCAAATGCATCCATAGCAACGTAGCATAGCACATCTCTGGTGGAAAGGCACCCATAGAATCTTACTTTAATCAGGTAGGTATTCCAAATGTGTATTTGAGACTTTTTACTTTTTATTGGCTAGGTTAAGATTATTCTTTCTAAGACAATTCTAATTTAGATTTCCTTACTCTACATTTTATTGCGACTAGACTAGCGCCCGTTATTAATAACCTATCCTGATCCGTTTTTTACCAAATCGAGATTGAAAAAACAAAACACAATTGTGTTCTTGACATGTTTTTGGTACACAAGTGACAATTGTGTTTTGTTTTTTCAATCTCGATTTGGTAAAAACGGATCAGGATAGTTTATTAATAACGGGCGTAGATGTTTCGGCTCTATTCAAACGAAACTCAACAAAAAAATTGTACGTGCAGACTCATGGTCTATTTTTACCAATACTTATGTAGGTACAGAATATACTAACTTTTGTCTTATTTCAAGGAAGAGGCTTTTGCTCTCCATCCAGTTTTATTTCATTGACCATTCTGTATTGAACCACAGAATACCTATTGAAGGAGCTCGTCTTGCCTACCTTATTTTACGAAAATATAAGTAAAAAAAAGCAAAACAATCCCACAAAAACATCGACCTGTAGCCACAAAAAAATATCAGGACTGCATAAGTTTTACCTGAACGTACCTCTTTGCCCAAATGTCTATGGTAATCACATGGAGTATCTGATAAGTACAGAAAGCTGTCCTGAACCCTCAGGGTTTCCAATCCGGTCGCTAAAGCAAGTTTTTAGTGAAATTTCTTCATTAAATCAATCAGTAACCGTGTAAGTGGATAATTTAAAAATTGCGAGGCAATTTCATTTCTGTTTGTGAGCGGAGTGATTGTAAGGTTTGAAGAGAAATCATTGTATTATTAGTATTAAAATAAATAAATTTATAGAGTACGCTGGTTTTAGTCAAAGTGAGTTTAATTAAACGAGTGTTTAATCAACCTCTAAACTCTCTTCATCATCATCATATACCTATCATCAATTTAAGAGCCAGGCTCTTGAAAACGCAATTCTCGTGTGTTGGGATTATGCCCAGTGGCGGATTAACGTATAAGCACTACAAGCACGTGCTTGGGGCCCCTGTTCTTCAGGGGCCTCCATCCTCCTGCTGGCTTTTCATTTTATTGTATTTATTGACTTTCAATGTAATAATTGACACTCTTAATGCTGAAATGCAAAAAAGAGGTGATGTATACCACGAAGTTTCACAAAAGTTTTCATTTCTTGCGGATCTAAATAAGTCATGTTCAGAATATGAAAAAGATATCCAATTGCTCTTAGAATCTTACCCAGAAGATTTCAATGAAAACTTCCTCGGCGAATTTAATCATTTTCACAAGTATGTTCGAATAAAATATGAATCTTTAGAAACAAAGGTCACCCATTCCGATCTATATGAAATTATTATTAAAGACTAGCTTTTACCCGCGACTTCGTCCGCATAAGTTTTTTTGTTTTCTCCCGGCTGCAACGATGTCCCTCTATCGTGTTCCGGTCCTCAACTTCACATCAAAATTTGTTCAAAAGCAGCCTAAGCACATAATGGATAGCTCCGAATGTTTCCTTAGTAAATATAAAAAGTTAATAATGTAAATCGGTTTAAAATACTACTAACTATACCTACCTGCCAACCCCCGATGTATACAAATCAGATCAATAGTTTTCGCGTAATGTGATTCTAGACAGAGTTTTAATGTTGTAGATAGGTAGCTATGTATACGTTCCTGTGGGAATGAGATATTTTCCCGAAGTAAAAAGTAGTCTGAATTTTGGTACCTTCCTACCCTATAATTTAAGTAGTGTGATGGAATGTCGCTAAGTTTCGATCCAAGTAAAACTGTTAAATAAAGACAGTTGCATCAAAATTTTATCACAAATTCCATAAATTATGGCGCCTACCTACCCTCTACGTTAGAAAAGTGATTAAATACTAACTTGAAGTCTAGTAACACTCAGTTTAAAAAAAACACGATCACGCTAGATTTCCGCGGGAATGAGGTATTTTCCCGCCGTAAAAAGTAGCCTGTGTCCGTGCCTAGGATTCTATCTTTAAATTAACCAAGTCTTATAAAAATCCGTTCAGACGTTAAG
Source organism: Anarsia innoxiella (assembly GCA_947563765.1). Classification (NCBI taxonomy): domain Eukaryota; kingdom Metazoa; phylum Arthropoda; class Insecta; order Lepidoptera; family Gelechiidae; genus Anarsia; species Anarsia innoxiella. Next base: position 8,546,793 of record OX387406.1, read on the forward strand.
GCGTGAATGAGGTAAACTTTTAAAACAAACGATTAAAAATCACTAACTCAATTCAGTTTTCTGCCTACTTCCTACCCCCTAAGTACGATGACGTGATCATTTTGATCTTATATCCGTTTTTAGGTAACCATCTATTAACTTACTAAATTTCATCAAAATCCGTTCAGCCGTTTAGGCATGATAGAGCAAAACTCCCAACAAAAACGACTAAAAATCACTAACTCAATTTAGTTATCTACCTACTGCCTACCCCCTAAGAACGATGGCGTGATTATTTATAGCCTATGACCATTTTTAGGTTATCATCTATCACCATACCAAATTTCATCAAAATCCTTTCAGCCGTTTAGGCGTGAAAGAGTAACAGACAGACAGACAGACAGACAGACAGACAGACAGACAGACAGACAGACAGACAGACAGACAGACAGACAGACAGACAGACAGACAGGCAGACAGACAGAGTTACTTTCGCATTTATAATATTAATATAGTAAAAGTAATATAGTAATATAGTATATATATAGTATATATAGTATAGTAGTATATATATAGTATGGATAGTATGGAAGTATGGATTTAGTATTAAGTGCCTAAATATAAAGTTTCATGGTTTTATCTTTGAATAATGACGATCTCCAATACTAACTTTCATCCCTTATTACCACCCCTTAAGCCTTTTTTCGCGACAAAATATAGCCTATGTCCTTTCTTAAGGTCTAGACAACCTCTCTACCAAATTTCATTGAAATCGGTTCAGTAGTTTAGGCGTGAAAGAGTAACAGACAGATAGACAGACAGTTACTTTCGCATTTATAATATTAGTATGGATAAAGTAAAGTGCGTTTTCTCAAATATAGAAGTGGCGTTTAGAATCTTTCACAGCTTAATGATCACTAACTGCTCTGCTGAACGATCCTTCTCACAACTAAAAAGATTAAAAAACCCGCAAAGAACAAAAATCCGTCCAGACAAGCTTAATTCTTTAGCATTAATGTGTATTGAGGCAGACATACTTCGTCAGATAAATTTCGACGATGTTATCTCGGAGTTTGCTCTGGTTAAGGCAAGGAAAAAAATGTCTTAAGTTTTAAATTATACCTACTACACATTATATTTTGATGAACTTTCATTTCATACTTTCTACCTTTCATTCCATTCCTTCCATTTCCATTTAAGCAATAGAGGGCCTACACAGGCTCTGTGCTTAGGGCCTCGGATACTGTTAATCCGCCACTGATTATGCCCAACACTATGTGTCAAATTTGACGTTTGTTTTAGCGCTCTCATTTTCGTTCACTTCCGCCTTTGTCGTCTTAGCTAGCAAACGTACGCGCCTTGTGAATTTCGTGTTTTGTGAGTTAATCTGTAAACTGTGTTTCACCACAATAAACCAAGGTCATTGAGAATCAGCAGTTTTTATTATACAGTCCACACAAGATCCCACATCGTGTTAAAAAATACTTAAATATAAGACGGATCTAAATCTTTAACATAAGATGCTCATAAATAATATGTTTTGATTATGATAGTCGAGAAAAAAAGGGTCAGACATCTTTTCAAAACTTACTTTTTGTTTGCTGTCATTTTATCAGTATTTTTAAATGTCAAGGTCAGTCAAGGTATTTTTTTAGTTTTTTTTCTGGTGCTAATAATCACAATACCTCGTTTTCAAAGTCTAGCTATATGGTGAAAAATATTTATTTATTTTATCTTAGGTACATCTTACAGTTTTATTGTAAGATGATAGTACATAGAGACAAAAAAAAAGAGAAGTTATACAAAAGGCACAGCATATTTCTAGAAGAAATTTCTGCCTGCAGACCCCACAGAGAGAGAAGTGATAGCATGAGGATAGCCACTTAACCTACAATAAACAATAAATATATAAGTATAAACCTACACATATATATTAATATATTTAAATATCTACTTGACGTAAAATTCATAATTATCATCTGAATGATGAATATTACTATATCTATTCATTCGAAATTCCAACCTTCTTACAATAGATCGATCTTAGATTATAAATTTAGTTTTAAATGAGTAGTGTTTCGATTCAGACTTATAAACTTTGGTGTTAAGAGGATTGTAAAGCAAGTATTTCTTCATACAAACGGCCATTAAGTTTTTCCCCCTTAATCGTAGTCCGATTGTCATGATTTTTTTAATATTTTATACGGATTTAATAAAAAACTAGGTCTGGGTGTTTTGATTTTTTAAATATATTGAGTAGGTATCTTAAAAGTTATGACCATCTAAAAATCATCATTTTTGACTTAATTTTCTCGCTTTATAATTCGAAAGAACTTTTTTGAACGATCTTGTTCAATAAAATTACATATAAAGATTATTATAGATTTGCATTAGCCGTTTAAAATTAATTACTTCCAGAAATTAATTAGTATAATGACTTACCATTACGAATCCAGTTTGAAATGTACAAATACTGAGTAATAAGTAATTAGTACTTGAAATGAAAGGAAGATAATGATGAGTGTGTTTAGTATTTCGACATTGTTTAACTACAGACATTGATACTTCCAAATGATGCAACTTTTGTAATCTGTATTCATTTGTACTATTGTAAAATCGAGTCAAGAGTACCCTAAACCGACGTGCATGTATTAGGCGACTGATGAACTGTAATATTCATGTAAATTACTGTGATAACAAGTTAAGTACCAACATGTAACTGTATAAGTCTGTTGATAAAAAAAAAGATATAAGTATTGGACATAACGTAGGGCCCTGTGCCGAAGGTTTCTTGTCGTTTTCTTCCTCTCGGCTATACAGGTAGTGAACCGGCAGTAGTTATATATCAAAAAAGTGACATCAAAAAAGTGAACCTAATGAATTTTGCCTATTTTTGAATAAACACTTTTCATTTTATTCTTCATTTTCAATGCGGATGATGCGAAAGTGTGTTTAGATTGAAGCATGTGGAGGGAAGTGATCTCTGCCTTATCTGCCATCGGTGTCCCAATGCTGGGCAAAGGCCTCTCTCCTCTTCTTCCATGACTCCCTATCCTAGGCCGCCTCAGCCCAGACATCCATAAATGTGTTCAGCTCATCGCGATACTTTTTCCGTGGTCTGCCGCGAGGTCTTTTGGCGGTTGGTTGCCATTGGGTTGCAATGATTGCCAAGAGTTTGTTCGGCATGCGGCAGACGTGATCAGCCTAATCCCACTTTAGCCTAGCAGCTGTCTTTACCACGTCAGCAATATGCGTCTTGGAGCGCAAAACTAGAGACAGACTGATCCCACTTATGCATCGTATGCAATTAATTATGGCATCTGCTCTTTAGAATATGATTCGAAGCAAAAGAGCATCCAACATATTGGTATAATAAAAAATTTCGGTATCAATTACACTACACATCCCCTATTCGAGCTAGTAATGGAGAAAAGATAGTTAAGATACTTTCATCAGTGGGCGCCAACTTTTTTTTCTCCATACTAACTCGAAGATGTGTAGTGTAATTGATACCGAAAATTTTACTACACCAGGCTCCATACAAATATGTTTTATGCCATTTGTCACCTCCTATTTCAACATCCATCCGAATTTAAATCTATGCTTGAAAACAATACCAGGCAATCATATGATTACATTACATACATTACAAACCAAACATCCTGTGGACGTGTCACCATCGTCGTGTAATTATGGTGCATTGCCACATTTGCTGTCATTACCTTCGCTTAGATTATAATGTACCTTCGCTCGTTTAGAAGGATTTAGGCCAATGTCGTTCGTTGACTATTGAGTTGGTTCCAGTTGTATCCAGATCTTTTCTGATTTCCTGGTATTCTTGTTAGTATACTCACTCAAATTATAGATTCAGAATATCTAATCAAATCATTATCTATCTTAACTTTGATTGATATCTTATTATGATACCAAAAATTTAATTTTATAGGATCGGAAATGTACAGGGTTTCTGAATGTGTTAGCAAATATTCGATCTCAACCTAAATAACAGTATAGTAAACGGACACTATCATTTCTTTAATTGTTAGTGTAGCAAATTGGCACTTAACACCGACGTTTTAAATTCAAATTAAAAGTTTCAAAATAGACGCCGGATTTACTTATTACATGATATTTTTAGTTATAAATAGATATAGCCTATCTCATTAGTACCTAGATAGTCTTTATATAACATAACACTCGTCCCTAAATAGGTACAGTACCTACCTATTCGTCTTATAATAAATCACAAAGGGCATTCTTGAGTTTTTTTCTTGTTATTTTGCCCATAAATAGGGATTCAAAATAGGTAAGAACATACAAATACAAATAAAATTCAGTGGTTCAATGCAGACGGAAAGACTTTTTTATTTTATTTTAAGCCATTAGAGACTATGTACCTATGGAACTTATGAAAAACATAGTTCCGCTCACTTTAGTTCAATGTTCAATTACAGTTTTGCAACTACACGTGGTTTTAGGTTTTTATAATGTCGTAATACTTAATCGTGCGAACTGCTTTTAAGGCCATTATCTTGGCTTTTTTTTGCAATAAAACATTTAGTAGCTCATTTTAAAGACTGGCAGCTTCTTTGAGCAAAGAATAAGTATTTGCCATCCAATGGAGTAATGCAGCTAGCCTTGGTAGCTAGTACCATGGATTTTGCAGATGCGTTTTAATTTATTTTTAGTTTTTATTTTGGTAGTCTGTATTTTTGTATGTAAGTAGGATAATTTTGTGTTTATTAGTAAATTTTTAGTAAAAAAGTGTTTATATGATGCTATATTATAAATAAAATTAAAAGACAACAAGTTTTCTCAGATAAATGCGTACGATGTCGCGGGCAGACTCTTATAATTACTAGAGGTGATAAAGGCTACCCGCGGCTACTTATTAAATTAAATAATTAAAAAACCTATTATGTTGAATGACTAGAGTCACGTTATTTAATGACATAAACGACAATGCAACTTACTGGCACTGGCATATGTTTCATTTCTGGGGTTTAAAGAGAGGCTGCCCACGACTTCGTAGGCATTTATCGTCATAATTTGAAATAAAACATGATATCTGAAAATAAAATAGCCTGTGTGTTATTCAGACGTGCAAGCTACATTATTGCTAAGTTTCATCAAAATCTGTTCAGTAGTTTTTGCGTTAAAGAGTAAAACATACATCCATTCATCGGCAGAGACATTGTCATTTATAATATTAATAGGTTTTTAGGTGGATTATGGCCTAATCACTCTCTGTAAGAGAGTAGGCTCGTGCCCCTCGGTGGGGACATATATGGGCTGATAAAGAAGAAGGTTTTTATTCCAAAACAAAAAGAAATAGGTTTTTATTCCAAAACAAAAAGAAAGCAAACAATTATTTTAATCGATGTCCAATTCCAAAAATACATTCATAGACGACTATTTTTGAAAATTGCACCCTATTACAATGCTAATCGTTTCATATTGCATCATCATTAGTATGTTGCATGATTTGGTTAATTGGATTGTTAGGTTGGCATGATTATTTTTGGCTATTAAATAAACGATGGCGCTTATGACGAAATGAGCTTTAGAATCATTAAAAAATAGTTGTAGAAAACGGAATTAAGCGTAATGTTCCATTAGCACTATACAGCTAGTTTATTCACTGTCACTGTGTTTAATGGATGAAAGGTTTTAATGACTTTTTCAGCAACGGGTTAAACCACAAACACTACCTATCAGTTTTGCTGTTTCTTCTTTCATTTTAGAAAATCGACAATTAAAGTATTGAATTTAACTATTTGACGAAAATTATTAGTCCTGTTGCTGAAAAGTTTGTTATAAATTAATTACCTCTTTTGTGTGGAGCGTAAACTTACCTAATTCTTAGATATTTATTTCTGCAATAGATCAATTGAGTTAATACTATTGCTTCATGGTAATCTGAATCGAATTACTACCGGTCGCTATTACAAGATTCAATTTTGCGCAAGAGAACTCTATTTGTAGGAAAATTATACCTTTGGACCAATTAAGTAAGAACATTGATTAAATTAAGTGGATGCTTACATTGTATTTAAACATGATATCAGTAAAGACCGTCCTAAATTACTATGTAATTGGACTTTAAAATATCCTGTTTTTAAAATCTGCCCGCGACTTCGTATGCATTTAATGTCTTAATATCTTGAAAAAAAAAGATATCTTTAAATAATACAGCCTAGGTAAGTTATTCTGGCGTATAAGCTACGATATTGCAAAGTTTCATCAAAATCTATTCGGTAGTTTTTGCTACATGCATTTCTTACAAGTTTATAACTAAGTATATCATTGTGCGTAAAGGCGATCCGATCATTAAGAGTGATCTATTCCAGACAACCTTTGCAGAAGGAACAGTTTAAAGAAGGTTGTAGAGTAGAGCAATGCAGAAATAAATATAAACATAAATAATATAATAATAATAGTAATATGTATTTATACGTATTCGTTATCGAATATTTATCGATCATCCACTATCGGTTACTATACTTAGGGTATTATGGTATAAATCAACAATACTATCGTGAATCTCTTCTTCCAGAAGATGCCGTTCATCGACATAGCGTTCCAGGCGGAAGTGAGTCGGTTTGAAGATGCGGAGTTTGAGGAGATAGCTCGAAGACATTGCGGAGAGGACCCCGCGACCAGGGCTCAGGTCATCAAGGAGTTTCGTAGGATGATCTTTGGTAAATTAATCGATATAAGTATTTATCTTGAATGTGTAAAATCAAGTCAAGAGTAGGTAGGTACCTACTCTAAACCAATAGGCGGGCGACCTATGTGAATTAAGTGAAGGAATATATTTGTAGCAAGTAAAAGGAAGTGGTTTCTGCCTACCCCGATGGGAGAGAGGTATGACAGATATAATCATACAATGCAATACAAAAAAATAAAAAAAATATTTACTTTTTATGGCACAAATGACACAGAGAGACAAAAATAAACATACAGAAAAGAAACACTAAACAGAAAGTGATGTTTAAGCTACATTATTGCAAAGTACGGCTTTGCAAGCCACATCAGAGCCCACCACCCACTACAACAACAATCCTAAATGTAAACCTTTCTGGAGTCGCCGTCGTGGGACACGGTGTGGACGACATGATGATGATGATGCCAAGTTTCATCAAAATCTGTTCAGCGGTTTTTTCGTGAAAGAGTAACAAACATCGCCACATACATCGTCATCCATCGGCCCAAAAGTAAAAAATAGTAGGAGAAGATTTAAAAAATTTCTCATTTTCAGATCGAGGGGAAGTCCACCCTCGACGGACGGATGACGCGTATCTCCTAAGATTCCTACGTTGTCGGCGGTTTATACCTAAATTGGCGCATAAATTGGTAAGTAAAACTTAAATAAAAGAAGCCTCTTCTCTTTGCGGTGCCCTCTATCAGGGTCCATAGGTATTCCTTTGCAATATACTCGTAGCTGTAAGCTGCTTTACGTAAAGTTTATTACTACTACCCCCTTTCTGTTACCCCAGTATATGATTGTAAAACTTTGTTTGAAAAGAGCAACCTAATAGAGTTTCTTGCCAGATTCTTCACTGGGGAAAACTGCTACCTTGCGAATATAAAATAATAAAAATAAAAAATAAAAATAAAAACTATTTATTTCGGACAACATAATCCATAGTGTTTTAGTAGCAAACCTTAAAAACTACGTTAGTAATTTATAACTAAAACAGATAAGCACTTCTTTATCATAGCGCCGACCAGTGGACAATTTCCACTGTCGGCTATCGCACTGAGCACACTGTTGCTGCTGGCGCGCACTCTGTGCAGCATGGACGCAGTTTTTTTGCGCATGATGGCTTCGAAACCATCAACGTCTGCCAGCGCAAACATTGCTGAAGCGCTACAGAATCGCGGCAGCCGCAACAGCGCCCTGAACGCGTTATTATATTGAATACGAAGGGCATTGTAGGCTTTTTTGGTATAATTGACCCACAGACTGCTAGAATAAAAAGACGTGCAGTACGCTTTAAAAAGCGTTATTTTAACTTCATCTGTGCAACGTCCAAATCTGTGGGCCAACATATTTGCTCTGACCGACAATGCCCTACGCTCCCTTTCAATATCATCATCGTCCTTAAGACTTTCAGTAACAACGTGTCCAAGATAATTAAACGTACTAACTCTACTTAGAGGTTCGTTATATAACTTTATAGGGGGCACAGATTTTGGACACTTACTTCCAGCCTTAAACACCATGTACTGCGATTTTTTGGTATTGTACAGTAAACCATGCGAGACGGCATAGGACTCACAGACACCGAGTAAAGCTCTAAGCGCACTGACCGAGGGCGCCAGCAGCACCATGTCGTCTGCGTAACTGATGTTGTTCATACACACGTTACCGATGTGGCATCCGACACGCATGCTGCTGAGCCCCCGGACCAGCTCGTCCACATACAGATTGAAGAGCTTTGGCGAGGTCAGCCCCCCCTGCCTCACCCCGCACTCCATCCTGTATGGCCCAGAGTACTCCTCCGCCCATCTCACATAGTTCACTTGATTACCGTACCAAAACTTAAGTATGTCAGAGTATCCCTCCGGCAGACCAACTTTGTCCAACTTTTGCCACAAGATGTCGTAGGAGACCAAATCGAAAGCTTTACTAAGATCTAGGAAGCAGGCGTACACAGGAGTACACCTGTCCGTATAATACTTGACAGTGTGCTTCATACTCAGTATCGCAGTCTCGGTAGAGAGGCCACGCGTAAAACCATGCTGACCGCCGTGATGATTGAAATGGCTATCTAACATTGAGTTGAGCACACCGTCAAGCACCTTGGCTATTGTGGTTGCTAACGATATTGGCCTGTAGTTCGGTCGATCCGACACGTCACCAGTGCGGTTCTTTACAATAGGAACCACCGTGGTTCTCATAAGATCTATGGGTAAGTATGAATGTGAAATACAGATATTAAATAAAAGCGCCAGTACTCTGGGCAAATGCACGCCAGCGTACCTTAAATGCTCAATACTGAGACCATCGTGTCCCGGTGATTTGCCTGCCACCATATTGTTTATAATACCTTTAATAGTTTTAGAGCAAATAATCACCGTTAGGTCACGCTTGGTCTCAGTAGTGGGCATGAAAACAGACGATGGCCCTATTGGCGAGGAAACCAAGAAATGTTCTCTAAACAGGTTTGCTATTTGCTTTTGATCGCTCACTCCGCCCACGGTTTCAGGCAGGCCAGGCCCAACGTTAAGCCTTTTAGTGGACTTCCAGAACCTTTTAAAGTCATGTTTAGAATGGTGAGTAGCCAAAGCATCCATTTTCATTTGGTCTTGCGAGTTTTGACACCATTTTAGTCTACTTTTGAAGATCTTTCGACTATTCACCATCTCATTGTAAACAAAACCTTGCCTTGGTCGCCCATACCACACCCACATCATGAATTTGGACCATGAATTTATTAACTTTAGGTTTTTATTACAAAGTTCCATATAGTTTCTTATTTGATCATCAGTTCTATTGCCCCATATGATTTTATTACAGTGCCTAGTGTTATGAATAATTTTCGATGCCACTAAATTTAAGTTACAGTCCATTACAAGTGGGAAGTGGTCAGACCAATACACGTCATATAAAACTCTCGCGCTGCTTACTAGGTTAAACGCGTATATAGCGTAGCTTTATAATATAGGTCCAAAGTATACACCTACATTATTGACATGTTCTAGTGCAATAGATTTGCCTATGAAATAAAGACAATTTAAATGAAGTTTTCTAGAACAGGAAATAAGAAGTGATGAAGGAGTTAGTAAATAAGATAGCAATGACCACGGAATAGGCAATGACAAACTAAGAAATCTATGGCTATGCAGTATGCAGTGCCGTTCACTGAATCGACCTCCTTGACATCAAAACTTGCCTTTCCAATTCGAGCGTTTAAAATCTAATCAGATAGAATATTACAGACACTTCTAGTTCCTTTATGTTGCTATATTTTATTGCAAATTGGTATTTATTGCCAATAAATAAAGATGTGTCAAAATAAGATGTATGTACTACTACGTACCTACTTATAAAATCAAAGGTAGATACATTTTGCTTACATTTAATGTAACCTAATAGGAACTTCTTGAAAACTGTGCTGAAATAAAACTGTAGACGTAACGCAAACAGCAAAAAACTTGTGAAAAACATAAATGTTCCAGTCATTTCTAGATAAACTTAATAATTCTTAGTATTTACGAAAAACTTTATCTTGACATGTTCATCTGTAGAGAATAGCAAAGTTTTATTTTAGAGGTATTTTGATTTAAGCACAGATGTCTAAAAACACTTTCAGAGGATTTAAATACTCATTTGTTCATTGCCAACTTCATCAATAACACGGAAATAAAGTGACAAATGTCATTTTTTTTGCAATGATAGACACAAATAACTATGAGGTAGGTGTGGGTAGGTACTTACTGTTTTAACTAATATTTAAACAAGTTAGAGTTTTTTTTTGTTTCTGAATAATTTGTCTAATGACTTTAACCTTAATATTTCTTTGAATGACGTTTATTTATTTGATCGTTAAATGTTTTTTTTCTTGAGTTAAGTCTTTTGCAGATGATGGATGCATTAATATATTAGAGGTTGCCCACGACTTTTATGCGTTTATCCTCATATCCTCATACTAAAAATATTTATGAATGAAGCCTAATCTAAGAAGTATTAGGTATTAAACGAATATAATCTCAAATAGAGTAAATATCTATACATATAATAAAATCGTAGAGGTCGAATGTCTGTACAAACGAAAAAAATGCTTAAAACGAAGTCAGGGGGATGTAAATAAAAGGAAAAAAATTTTTTTTTGGAATTTCTTATTTCTCTGTCTGTTTGTCTGTTTGCACGGGCTAATCTCCGAAACGGCTGGACGGATTTGAATGAAATTTTGCATGGTAATACCTCATATCCCTGGTCAACATCTTAGATAATTTTTATTCCGGAATATTAAAGGGTTCCCGTGGGATAGTTAAAAAACCATTGTTGAAAATCACAAAATCACGGAAAAGTCCATACATTGTTCGCAATTTTCCAGCGATAGGCTAAACCGATTTCCATTCGGTTTCCAGTAAAGTATTTGTTACATTAGGAGAAGGTTTTAGTAGGTTAACCGACTTTGAAAAAGGGAGGGTTATCAGTTTGACGTGTGTTGAATATCGTTAAGCTAAACCGATTTCCGCAAGGGTTTCAAAAAAGTAATTTGTTAATTTAGGAGAAGGTTTTAGTAGGTAAACCGACTATGAAAATTGGGGGAGGGGAAGGGTTATCAGTTTGACGCATGTTCTATACCTAATATCGTTAAGCTAAACCGATTTCCATGAGGTTTTCAGAAAAGTATTTTTGCCGCTGTGATATTACCTGTAGTCCACGCGTGCGAAGCCGCGGGCAACAGCTAGTTTTTAATAAGCCAATTATTTCTCACTGCTAGGCAAAGGCTTTCCCCGCATCCTTCCATCTCCCTATCCCCGGCAATTTCTGGTCAGTTCAGTTTGCCAAGTATGCATCCAGATGTGATACTTCCTGGCACGATATTCGTATCTCCTCGTTATCGTTATCAGCCCATATATGTCCCTACCGAGGGGCACGAGCCTACTCTTATACAGAGAGTGATTATTTTTAGATTTCACATACACCTTCGAATTTCTTCTCTGGTGTGTGCAGGTTTCCTCACGATGTTTTCCTTCACCGTTAGCAAGTGGTAATCGAATAAATTGATCCGTACATGAAAAATAAACTCAGAGGTACGTGCTCGCACCAGGATTCGAACCCGCGCCCTCGGAGTTCGAAGCAAGCGTTCTACCAACTGGGCTACCACCGCTTTTACTGTATAACGTATCTCCTAGTTCTTTTAAATTCTGAAATAGTACAAACTCCATCTAAAGAAATTAGAAAAAACTTCATTGTTGTGCCAGGGAGTTTGACACTATCTAAGCCCATAATGTAGGTATTATTTAATTAAAGTATTAAGTAATTAAAATTGTTCACAGATGGTACGCTACGAGGAGTTCCGAATGAAAAACTCTTACTTGTACGACTGCAGCGCATTTGGATTGGAAAGTGTGAAGAATGTTTACGGAGGATGTATGCCTGACAGCCCTGAGAATGGCAGAATCACACTTATGAGATTTGGTTTGTATTTTATTTGACAATAGAGCGGTGGCAACTCCGTTTGCGGATCTTTCTAGATATTTAATGAAAGAATGTGGGATTCTAATGATGAAAGACTTTTTCAAATCGTTTAAGTAGTTACGGAGACTTTTCGTGACAAACAAACAAATCTGTCCTCTTGGTGCTTTAATGGAGATCTTACTTATCTAGATCATCGGGCTTAGAGAATATCAAGTAGTTACTTAGGTAATTTCCTAATATTCATCAACATATTTAAGATTGTCGCTCTTGTCCATCTCTTGTCGGTGGAGTCATCGCCTCTCTGCGCTATTCTCCAACACTCGTTTGAGCACTTGATACGACACATCTTCTATTTCCACTTTTATATTTTGATCTATGTAAGTCTTCCGCGGTCTTCTTCTTAACTTTCACCTGCTCACCTTTCTTCACCAGGTCGCTGGGATCCTGAACAAGCCCCCATTGTCGACGTCGTCCGCTGCGCCCTCCTCATGGATGAGATCGCGGTAATGCAGCCCCGTCTCCAGATCCTCGGCGTCACCATCATAGTTGACCTTGAGGGTTTGAGTCTGAGACACGTCCGCCATCTCACCCCGACCATCGCTAGTCAGATTGTTAGTTTGATGGGGGTAAGTATTTAAAAAAATATAATACATACACACATAATGTACGCCTCTTTCCCATCGATGTAAGCACAGACGACTTCGCTTTACTTGCTTACTTGCTACAATCCAAACACATTTCCTTCGCTTCATCCACTTTCATCAGTCACCTCAAGAAAACCAGAAGAAACAATAAGCTATGGATTTTCCCAATGACGTACCTATTTACTTCGCAAAATACAATATTACTGATAAAATATAGCACCTTTCCATCGCAAATTTTGACATACTGATTAAGTACTTCAGTCACAAAATTGCTACATAAAATTACTGTAGCATAATTATCACAGTTCATTTATATTATTCAATTTTAGACATAGGAACACCAGTACCATTGTATAACGGACTCGAGTTTATAACAAAAAGTCATTAAACAGCCAGTTCAAGTCTTTCCCACAGATTATTACTAGTACTCTACTTATAAACGAGGTTTAAAAGTCATGCATTTGTTAGGCATTCATCTTTCGCTTGTAAAGTCGCGACTTAGTACATTAGCATACCAAAAGAGTCTGCGAATAATGGAATAATCAACATCTTATTTACCTTGCTGCACGCACGTGCCTTCACGTATTTTCATAATATTGATACTGATGCCTTAGTACATACACATAGCGGTCAAATAACTAGGATTGCAGAGAAATTCCTAATAATATGTAATCACAACAATCCCGAGCGTAGAATCAACAGGTTAATACGCTACTTGCGATTTCTGATCACCTAGTACTTTAGTTAAAAAGTAACCTGTTGCGCTTTTAAACAACCATTAGTGAAAAAATGTAATTAATGTCACTTTTAACAAATTAAACGAACGGTATCCGGTGTACAGAGGTTTTATGTAATCGCAGTTGTAGGTTTTTATAACTTTGTTTTAACTCTGTAGTTTTAACATAGGTAAAGTACACTTGGGTGGACCTGTGATGATAATAAGTATTAGGTACAAACTCGTAAATAAGTAAACTACATATTAATTGATCTAATACAGTACGGTAGATACCCTATTTAACGCACCTTTTTTTCTTTAGATCAATTTTTCTCAATATTATTCGTTACGTGTTCGTTACTTATTAATTTCCTTCATCTACCTCTCTCAGAGAATATTGATTGGTTATCTGGTTTTTGTTATTAAAACGGATATTTTCTCCGTTCGGCGACATAATTCGCTTTGTTATCCCGCAACGGTTTTTTAATTCGCTCGGCAGAATTGTTTTTTTTTTTAACTTACCTCACGATTCTACAATCACCAGTCACCACTTTCACTAACTTTTTTTTCACCTAGCGGTATTTAGCAACCGTACTGACCAGGCTCTCATAACTTCGCAGGTGTCGTTCCCGCTTCCAAACCACGGTCTTCACGTCATAAACTACAGTTGGATTTTGAATACGTTCTTTTACGTTTTCAAGCAGTTTATACCAGGAGCAGCATGGGACCGTCTTCACTTCCATGGGAATGATATGAGTTCTCTACATAAACATATAGATCCTAAGTATTTGCCGCCGGAGTATGGTGGGTCTTGCCGCTATGTGATTTCTACTGAAGAATGGATTTCTAAGATAAATAAGTATAAGGATGATTTTATGGTAGATGAGCTAAGAGCTTTAGGTTTTACTGTCGAAGATTATGATGAGGCTAGATTAGTTAGATGATTTGTAAAGAACTTGAGTATAAAGATCAGTGATAAAAGAAAAAAAAAAGTGAGATTTTATTGTAATTGATTCAAGAACATGCCAGCAAAGTCTTTCTATACCTACCTATTCCGTTGGCTTTTTACAGCTCTGCCTAGAAGTTTTCATGGGCCACTACTACACTCTTTCTCCATTTCTTTACCCTTGCTTTGTTACCCACTCTTCCAGTATATGATTTCCTTATCTACATTCTCCAAATAGCTTCCATGCAGTAATCAAAATGTTCTTTTGTGGTTCTTTTTTTAAAATTCCTAATTAAGTGGCTCCTAACCGTAAAATTCAAAAATGTTAAATACTTATATGACGATACATCATTGCTGATTCCAAAGTTCCTAATTCATAGAACATACAATTTCTTCTGACTGTTTGTCATTCGAAGTGTGAAGCAAATTCTGTGTGTAGTGAGCGGAAAGCCAACAAACGTACCTACTTAAGTAGTTTTATGGATAAGTCATCGCGTAGAGACTTTCTTGCCTAAGGCGTTAATCGCTTAATTAATCTTAGTTTCACTTTAATGTTACCTTTAGTAGTTAAGTTTAGTAAAATTTATTACGGATGTAAGTACCAAAATTAAAACTGAATAAGTTTTGTATTAAACATATAAACGAAGTGTAATTTAATTATGTAGGTACCTAAATATTATGTTAAAATAAAGTTATTTAGAATTGTAATGTAATTGATGTGATAGGTACTGTTAAGTAAAATTAAACTATGCATAAGTATGTTACACGTATGTTACATTTTTTAATCTGACACAATCGTCACGTCAAATCACGACAAAAAATTTATGTCACAAACAATGTCAAAGACCCGTGGTCACCTGTCACCTGTGGGTGTTGGTTCAAATGAAATAAACGTTGGTGCAAAATTGTTTCATCATTCCAAATTATAGTCCCATTTACCAAGATACCATAAATCATTGAGTGGTAAACGATAAAACAAGAACAGTGAATGAACAATACTTACCTACTACATTACGTTAAAACAAAGAATGAATTATATTGCTTGTAGCGACATCTACCAGTTTGATTCGATACTTTCAACATGTTCGGACTCATGCGTGTATAAATTATTTTTTTCAGTAAGTAACTGTAAAATATGATAAATGAAATTACTGAAAAGTTGAAAATGACATAACTTTTTCTCGTTTTCTTCCTATACGCTTCTTATTAACGATCTGTCTTGTCAAGTTGTCATTAACATCAAACTTAATTATTAAGTGTTGTATTGGTGTTGTACTTTTGTTGAATTTAACCAAAGACCAAAAGTTTACCATACATTAATTTGAATAAGTGCAGCTATTCACCCATAGATGGCGCTGTGTACTTTACGTACATTTTCGCACTAATACTCGACCGATAAAATGCAAATGTACCAGACAAGTATTTTTGAAACCATAAATGCAAGACCTATGCTAACATACAAAATACAAAACATGACAAGTTCATGGTTCATTGGAGATATTAGTTAATAGTCCATTAGAATCGAATTTCATCAGACGAAACTTAACGTACAATCTACTAGGGGACCATAAACGAGAAGAATAATGTACCTAATTATGTTGGTACTTTGGACACTAATGCCATCTCTTGGTGAATAGCAAAACTACTATGATTCTAAATGGGCGTGGTATTCGTTTTGTTTTTCAAGTCACAGACAGTCACAGTCCTTTCGTCCGGTTTCGTCAATGGTTTCGTCACAAAATTGATTGAGGACAGTGACAGTATCATCATCGATTAATTGATTAATTTTATTAACTAAATATACATTTAACGGTGTACCGTGTATAATCTACTAAGTACTTATTTAAATATTTACTTTATTTTTTTAATGGGTAGGCAGGCATGTTCAATTAATTTAAAAACATGAATAACATAAATACCTAACAAAGAAAATAACCGTTTCTATCCAGTTACGTAACGTTCCGTTTTGGTTACCACATTACGTTTCGTCAATCGAAACATACCGTTGTTTGTACTAGGGCCGCATAAATGCGAAGTGGTGTTTAGTCTGATTGAAATCCGTCATTTCATTGAAAAAGGTTAAATCCACGAAGGAAGGTAAATATGGCAATAAATTAAGAAATAGTAATCAATCTAGATTTTGCTTCTTGAGGACAGGAACAAAATAATAGAATTTGTATTTTAAATGACATTTTTATTGATCCTTATAATGTAGGTAAATCGTTTATTTTGATATGGAAATATTAAGATCAACACACGAAACTTTCATTTCAATAAACAAGTAACGATATAAATAATGTACTTATTTGTAGGGGGTTATTGACAGTAGAGTGTTTTTTTTTTAAATAGCGGATTGAGGACATCGATGCATTTGCAAAGACAGAGGGCAAAGATATAGGGCAAAGACGGCTGAATAATGCACTGTGGACCATCAAATTGTTTGTCAAACTTTAAGTGTTTGTCATATAATTTAATAGGAAGTTACGATTGGGCTATTTCATTAGTTTGTCTATGTTTTCTTGCAGTTTTTAACCGACTTCAAACTATAACAATCTAACCAAAAAAAGGAGCTGGTTCTCAAATTGGCAGTTTATTTATTTAAGCATACATTGTACCTAAATTAAAATTCGCCAAATTGGAGAACGGGGTCACATAATTGCTAGGATTTGTGTAATAAATTGAAAACTGAGCAAAGAGGTAATAAGTAGGATAATACACTTTATAACGCAATGTCTCACGGTCTATATTTTTGTAACGCTTAAAACCTAACAGACATATCATTTTTCCTATGATGAACCCTCAACAACTCTTTCTCAACTTCATCCAGCACTTGTGAATTAACGTTTTTCTCCAAATTCTGTTTAGTTTCGTCTGGCAACACCGTCTGGCCCGGCGTGACGTCATCTTTTATATTTTCAAAGTAATCGAACACTTCTTGGTACGTGTAGTTGTAATTGTATTTTCTTGGGCCGTTTGCCATGTGGGCAGGTGCTTCCATAGTGCCGTGGAGGATCAAGCTGAATTTTCCGATTACTCCTGTGTTTTTTTCGTTTGTCTGAAAAGGTTAGATGGATTTTAGGGTTGTCTTTGCTTATTTATTGCTAATGTTAGATAATAAATGCCTATCAAGTTTCCTTCCACTACTTATTTGGTTCTCAGAAATGTTCCAAAATGCTTAAAATTTAATTTACTTATACATAATGGCTTGGTAGTTTATTGTTCTATTACTAAATTGATTAACTCTATGTTTTTCATCCACTCAAATTATAATAATCAATCTCAAATTCATCAAAATATTATCTACTACCTATTTTATTATATTATGGCGAATTGCCATTTTCCCCTTTTAGGGCTATGAGCCACTTGTTCACCTTTTGACGCCCCCAAAATCTTGCTTAATCTCTTATAATTATAAATTAGGATTCTACACCTTGCAAATAGTCAATCTGTTCTTAGAACTCACGTTGCAATTAGCAATTACTCGTATCGATTAGTTACCTTGTCTATAATAACAGCGGTCCAAACACCGTTAGGGTTCTCCCCCCATTGGCCAACAGACACCAACGGCCAATCTATAAATCCTGCCTTCGATTTATCGCGAGGACGAGGACTGAGTAGTTGGATTTTTGTACCTGAGAATATACAAAAAAATAGGTCAAAATCATTTTAAAAATTGGTCAATATTAAACAATTGCATATTACAAAACGGAAAGATGAGGTTCCCAAAAATTACAGTACCACAAAATCAATTTCTAAATTAATTAATAAAGTGAGCAAATAATCTCAAAAAAATAATGGCATGTATTTATTTTTTCTATTCGAAAATACATCATAAAAGTTAAGAAATGTGAAAGAAGCCAAAACGTTGACAATACCAACCCACGGACGGCAATGAGATTTCGAATTGTGTCGTTGTTGCATTCCCAAACGTAACAATTCAGCTAAAGTACTAGGCGCTTATGAACACGAAAAGGTTTGTGTTCGCACGAAGCGAATTACGCGCGAGAAAGAAAAACTACATTTCCAAGTGTTTACAAATACATTGCTGTTTGTTAATGCCAGATAATTAAATGTGTCTTTAATAGACAAGCAATGTACAACAAATACAGCAATTCACACGCTCACCTTGCGGCGATGTGAGATATATTTCCAGAGCACCCCGTCGACTGTATTGGATGTTCACTACCAATTCCACGTGCTCTAGATAGTTCACAACACAGTCTTCAACTGCGATTAATATTTTAACAATTTCTTGTGAGCCCATTCGGCCTTCGTCGTCGTTTAGTCTGGAAGGGATTTCGATTAGATTTGAGATGATTTTAAACGATGTTCAACATAAAGCTGAATATTTCATCATCATCAGAAGGACGTCCATTCCTGGTCAAAAATCAATTTTTCTCGGTCAATTATGGCCTGCATCTCCCCCGTAAAAACACAAATGCATCGGACATCCACCAACAAGGTGTTACAGTAGGTATAGATAGATAAATTACTTTTAAATAAACTTAGAGACGCGGATAGCATCGCGAGTGACAAGTGTGCTTCTAATCATAATATTTCTTTGAGCGTACGTGACACCAGTCTCCTTATTGGATCCACGTATAATGTACCTAGATGTGTTCCAAATTGCAAACTTACGGAGATGCCTCAATAGCACATTGATGTTTTTGAGGGACTGTGGTCCAATTTAAGGCAGCAGCGACTAGAGCACCAGCATTCATGAGGCCGAATCCGAAACGGACGTCGAAACGGAGACCAACACTGGGAATAAAACATAGTTCTAATTAACAAGTAGTACCTTTAATATTTGTGAAGTAAATTGGAATTTATTTCATAATAAATAAAGGTTGCAGTAAGGTGAATTTAGATATTTATAGTCAGTTGCAGAAATGATTATGTAAGTCAACGATCACTTGACTCTTTCATTGTTAAAAAAAATGTAAGGACACGATGATTATGGAGGATTGGCTGACTGTTACACCATAAACTTACCCATTGATTTGCCAGCCAGCATTTGCAGATAAGGGCATGTACTCAGAAGTCCACACAATCAAATGTTGCACGTCCCGCCATGTTAGATTTGGACTGAAAAGTAATTTTAATTAATGTAATGGTAACATGCTAAAAAAGACGTAATTTTACCCCTCATCCGGATTTACCCAATTGCACTAAAAAAATGCTAAATTAATGTCTTAGACCGAATAATTGTTTTTAGCTACTACTATAATCGTAAGCAAAGTAGCACAAACATAGTCAAAAGATGCACTGAAATGAAAACTGCAATAGAAAAAAATGAAAGCAGCGTTAAACGTTCTATCACGTTCTGTCCAACATTGGAGCCATTGAGACAAACCGACCGTGCCGATTGAAGTACTAGGATCACATAAGTAACAGAGAGAACGATACAAACTTTGCTTGTAGAGCGAGGGCTATAATTCCCGCTGCCAATGGCGCGGCGGCCGACGTCCCTGTGTGTCCAACCGTGCATGAATCACCCGTGTCTGTTGTAGTCTGTAACAGCGAGACATAATTCCATCTCTTTTCAACTGATGCGGGTTAGATAGTTGTGTGAGTGAAGTGAGAAATTATTAGAGTGGATTGGATAGTGCTTACAATTTTCTGATCTCTGTATGCACCGGACGAGTAAGCACAGGCTAGGGTCGATGAGCAGGTTTCACCGTACCAAGGAAACAGGCCGTGTTGAGACGCACTTCCAATTGATATCGTGTAAATGCTAGATGAGTAGCTGGTAAAGAAAAAAAAAACAATTAAGTAGGTACCAAGTTAATTAGAATTTGTGTTTTACTGACGACCTACTACTGACTGATTAGCAGCAGAATTTATGCAAAGATACGTATAAAAATTATTGCAGTGCAAACTTTTTGGTACCTATGCGTCACACATCTTATCTATCTATCTATCTATCTATATATATATAAAAATGAAACCCGTTTTCCGTTGTCACGGCATCACGCCTGAACGGCTGGACCGATTTCGCTAATTCTTTTTTTAAAATGTTCATTGAAGTCCAAGGATGGTTCTTACGGTGAGAAAAATTCGAATAATTGCCAGGAAAGCCCTAAAACAGACCTTTTCTTTTTCCCATACAAATGTTTTCTTACTAAAATGTAGAGTCAATTTGAACTTTATTCCTACACAATAAAGTTCATTCTAAGGCGGGACGAAGTTCGCCGGGACAGCTAGTCTTAAATAATATTTGCTGGCACCAACTTACAAACCAGTGACGCTCAAGACAAGAGTTAACATTTTATTTTCATCTTTTTAACCAAAAACTCCTCTAAGTATCTTAATGCTTAATTCTTAATTTCTTACCCATCACAATTGCAGTTATCCCTATGTTTGCCACCGTTTCCGTTTGCCCAAACGTAAATTGCACCTTTGCCTTCACGACCCTATTAAATAAACAAAATGAATTTCTGTGAAAGATAACTTGAGTATATCTAAAGTCTATTATTAGATATCATTAGCTTAACTTCATTAAGATGCTGGTAGAACCTAGTATTGTGAAAGGTTTTCCCTACGGGGGACATTCTTAGATGTAGTCCCATAGTAGTACTTAGTACTATACAATTAGCCATTTTATTGAATGGCGGCATTCCATCAGTGGCCTAGGTGTTCAATTGACTGGCTATTTTAACCAGTATACTGGGGAAGAATCGACTTACTTGTAAAATACCCCTCTCGAAGGCCTCCAGTGCAAGTCGGCCCGGTCCTTCCACGGTCCGGCCATCGTCATTAGGGCCCCATGACGCACTGTAGATGTCCACTTTATCCCAGGCGTACGCTGGATAAGTCAAGGAATAATAGGTTTGGTTAACATTCTTAGTCAGATTATCGTATATGAACATATTTAGATTATGATATTTTGCGAGTCAAAGTAATCTCACAAATTAAATTACA
Source organism: Anarsia innoxiella (assembly GCA_947563765.1). NCBI lineage: Eukaryota > Metazoa > Arthropoda > Insecta > Lepidoptera > Gelechiidae > Anarsia > Anarsia innoxiella. The sequence goes on from OX387406.1 coordinate 8,568,158, forward strand.
AGTCTTGCAAAAAACATAACCTAACTAAAGTAGTAAATAACAACGTCAAAACAAACTATAAACAATGTATAAGAGAGAACTCTAAGCAAACATGCTCTCCTGGTAGAACTGGACGAAATAAGTGTTCGAAAGCGCTAACATGCGCCTCGTTGTGAATGACAGATTAAAAAAAAACTGCCGTTTGTTTTGTTTTTACACGCTTTATTTCTTGTACTTTCATTAGAGGAAGAATGTTTTTGTAGGTATGTCAGCCAGCTGTCAGCTCAGGTTAGTGGTAAAATTCACCATTTTTTTTTAAACTTTCCTTATAATTATTTTTACATAGATTATTTTTGTGGTGAGCAAAGAGAACTTCATAGGTTCCATCATAAATTCTTTAAATTAAAATTCATAAAATTACATTATTTTATTTTACCATTAACGCACACAGAAAAATACGAATAGGTCGGGATCGAGACTGCAATCGGTTGTTTTGTTTGACGACTAACAAAAGCCGAGGAACAAACCACCTTCGAGTCGTCTTCTCCTAGTAAGTGGTACGAATTAGTCGACGGTTTTCGACGTTAAGTCGGCAGCATGGCATGGCGTGATAAAATCTCGATAAAATTGTCTTCTAGTCCTGAGCCTGCCTCACTCACACAACGTTTCTTAGCATAAGAATGAACGATGCAATACGATTTTTCAGTTTCTCGTCGTTTTATCGAGACAGACAGACTTTTTGTTCTGCACTGAAATCTCAGTTTTAACTTCGTTCTATGGTCGGTTTTTTAAATGAATAGTAGCGTGAAATCCTATTGTTTATGCTATCTTAGTAATCTTGGTCACCACTAACATGTGGCCAGGCGGAAAATGGCGTTTTGCTTAACAAGCAAAAGCGATGTTTAAAAAAATTGCATTGTTGAGAATACACAACAAGTTCGGAGCAACGAGAAGGCAAAGAGTATAAAAAACTTTTCTGTTCTTTATCGATTTCTTTAAAAAGTTTCCTTTAAAATCATTAGAAAAGAAAAAACTACTATTAGTTACCGTAATTAGCTATTTTTAGGAAAACTATTTTTTTTTAATAGTTGCTTATTAATAAATAACCTTAAATACCTACAAAGTTGTTTTAATTTAACAACAATGGCCGTCAGATAAGCCAGATAAAAAAAAATGCAAACAAAACTGCTGTTACGTCATTTTTCGCTCATATTACCAAGAGATCATAAAATAAAACCGTAGTCACTGTTTAGAGTAAATTTGTTTTAAACATGCTCCGAAAATGTTATTGGCCAAATTCGCACATCAAAATTTACAAATATTTGCTGTTTTGAAGAAAACATCAAAGTGTAAATATAGGTACGGTACCTACTTATTAGAGAATTACTTTCTTAGCACTAAATTAATTAGCTTAGCAATAAATAATAAAAATGAAAATTAATAGAAAAAACTATAAACTTAAAGAAAACCTACAACAGCCAAGCCAACGTGTCGCTGTTGTTTAAGCCAAGTCTGGTTAACCAAAATTCAGCCTTGGCCAACAAAACGCGTAACTGCGTCCATGGCACTGAGAAGACGTCATATTTCACCCATATCACTAAGGCAACAGAAATGTAGAAGAGTGTCGACGACCTCAATCGAGGAAAATGAGGTCGAATACTTTTAGATCGGTAGGCAGAATATAGATGGCGGTAGAGTGCAAAATGAAGTTAAACTTCAATCAAGGCAATATTTGAGTGTAACATGTAGCACACAAGGCATTTTATATTTTAATCTAATAAAAAAAAAGGGAAACAAATAAATCCAATAGATTTTTTTTAAAACTTGTTTTTAATCTAAACTGATTTTTTATTTCTATTTCTGAAACTACACCCATCCATATAACACAGGTAGCGTCATCTATTAATGTAGGAACATAAAATGCTTCTGTGATGGTACGAAGAACTAAATAAAAAAAAACTCTGCTTGAAAATACGAAATTTGGACTGAACGTGGGGACAAAATTACTAGGCGATCAGAACGTGGTAAGAGGATTCCGAACATTTTCCTTACCTAATGCCTCTCCCTCTATCCGATCGGTGATTCGCCCGTCGAGCATTCTCACTCCGCCTACTTTGGCTCCCCAGGCCACGCCCACTCCACATTTACCGTTGTTGGCGGTCATTGCAATCTATCGTTACAATAAAGGTTGAATAAATAAATACATCAAGCTTGATAATACATAACTATAGAGTGTTATTTAACAGATACATACTTCACCAGCGCAACGTGTTCCATGAGAATTGTGCATACGTTTTTCATATCTTGGCGTGGGATCTGAATCGTGGTCGTTGCTATCCCAACTTATTTCTGGATCCTACGATTAAAAATTAGTATTAAAATCAAAAGGATCCAAATCAGTCCTAAAATTGTTTCAACGTATTACAATACATATAAGACACCTGAGTACTTAAGTTTAACAACAACGTAACGGGAAACCTACTTGGATAAACTAAAACACTAAAATATTTTTTTATTCAAATTGTCCTTCCATTTTTTTTTCCATCTGTGCCGGAAAGGCATAAAAGTCTTCTAAATCTTCTTCTAATATGAAAAAGAGGAACAGAGAAGTAAGTAAGTAAGTACCTTAATACATTTTCCCTATTGAGGGATATTTCCGGGTATTCCCCTCTATTAATCAAAATTGTTATCTTCTAAAAATAAAAAAAATACTAAAGGGGGGCATTTCCCACTACCCTTCTACCAATGCATCTTTTGAAGTCTTTAGTGGCATAAAAGTGTCATAACGGTGCGTCGTGCGTCATGTCGGCCGCGCAGTTACCAGGGCCACAGAAGTTAAAAAGAGCTAGTAGAAATGGTGTTAAACAGACCGGGTAGTGAAGTGTCACAGCACAGTGCAATGCTAACTTTGGCTTTTAACAAAAACAGAAGCACCAAAGTGGATACGATAAAAAAAAATAGATCATAAAAAAACTTATTACAGCAAGTTTTATTCATTCTGTGCTTGTGTTTCATATAGGAAATGGTTAAAATCTTTAAATTAACTTGCAACACTACCAATTTCTATTAATCAAAAACCTAGTCGCACCATTTTAATAAATTCAATTATGAAGCAAAATTCTAAAAGACACCACCTACCTTAAAATGATATAGGTAATTAATAGATTCTTTCTACCTTGCTATTTTGAATTAATAAATCCTAGTTACATTCGACGGATCTTTTTTCACTCAAAACGTCCACCAGTTTAGGCTAGGCGGGCTCTTTATGCGACTATTTATCACGGAAAATTCCAACTGTGCACTTCCAATGTACCAGGACATCATGAAACAGAAGTATTCATTGATTGAATGTATTTACTACAGACACAACCCGATGAGTAAATAGCTCACTCTGTGCTACTTGCCACACTAGTGGTCTGGTTAGGGGAAAAAAAATTTTTTTTACTAAACTGGAAAAACTGGACTTAGCTATTGGTACTCGGAAAAAAGATTTCACTGGGTGGGCAGTGAAATCTACCCATTCCTACACAGGAAAAGTCCATCCGGACTGACTTATTTATCCAACTGACAATTCGGGGCGAGTGAATTTGTACCGTGATAGCTAAAATACGTCCTCTTTTACCTCGGTATTCCTTGTAAGTAACACAAAATAAAAACAACAGGTACCTTAACTACATTTACCTAACTAAACACGTAAGTGAAAGTATAAGTTATCCGAAAAAAGTAAGTAAACCCACTTTATTGAATAACTAGTGATGATCGCGATCGCTACGCAAATATTACGTGATTATTCGTGTTCTCCACTAGACTTTTACTAGGTGTACCTCAAAAGTACCAGGCCGACATAAGACGAAGGAAGTTTGCTTGCAGATTCGAATCGCAGTGCGGGTGCACTCACACAGCCAGCTCTATGTGGCTATATTATGTCAGGTCTAGGCTAGGTCTAGGCAGCAATAATCAGAGATAAGGATAGGTATCTATGTTGTCGTTGTTAGGAGACATGTGACTTCTACTATGTATTTAGCATACAGACAAAGTATGATATCTATTAACAGCCCGTGTCATCAAAAAGTCCATTTTACGAATTCGTAAAAAGTACCTAACAAAACTTGTACCAAAGTTGACCTGCTTGAATTCGTAGAATGATTTTTTATCTCCTTGTTTATTACCTATATATTGATTTAGCAGCCAACGGGCTCGTCTAACGACCTATCGTTAGACTACTTACGTGAATGAATGGATATTCTAACTTTTATTATTGTACAGGGAGCAGTTTTGACCACTTCCGCTGTGTAGCTTTTGTTTTAGAACTGGCTGGTAGATCACTAAACGCATTAGCTGTGGCACTTGTAGCGTACGCTAGCGTAAGTCTAATAAAAAAACACATCACTTACATAATTAGCATGTAAATCAGTATGGTTATGTTCAATTCCGTCATCAAGTATGGAAACCCGAACTCCCCAACCGTTGTAACCCATAGCATAGACGGGTAGCACGTTCAGGTCGAGTCGGGGCTGGTAGTATGCTGTCCGGGTATCTTGCTGGGTGAAAAATAGAGGTTTTGGTATTTTACTGTATTTTTGCATGTACAACAGCTGTGACGTATCCGTATCTCAGTATCAATATTTTTCATTATACATTATGTTGTTTAAGGAAACTAATGAAAACAAAAGTAGTTTCAACTATACTGGGTTAAACTTGAGTCTACCTTTGTACGCATTTATCGTCATATCTTGGAAAACTTACACATATCTTAAAATAATAGACCCTACCTATGTTCTACCTATGTTATTCTAATGTTTAAGTCACAATACTGTAAAGTTTCATTAAAATCTGTTCAGTGGTTTTTGCGAGAAAGAGCAACAAACATCGTCACTTTCTTAGGCACAAACATTAACATTTAATGTCCTGATCTGGTATTTATTATATAACTGGTATTTTTGCAAGTAACTGGCAGTCACAGAATAGTCCAACATCTCTAGTAATACTGATACAATGAGTAACATTCCTAGTAGAAAGTACTGGGAGACCATAATCAAATGCAACTAAATTGTTAACGTGTTAATGCGGTAGCCGCCCTCTGTTCTAGGCGATTGGAAATATCTAAGGCCCGATTTACATTAACTTTACCAGAGTGCTTTAGTAGGATAGTACTTTAGTTGAAACATGTAAATGTACTAGCTTAGGAAGTTCTAATTGCCTTAATGGTATCTACACATCAAAGCCGCCGGCATGCTGCCGGGCTAGGCCGGCGGCTTTACGTCATGCGAATGGCAGCTGTCAAAAAAGCCGGCGGCTTTGGTGTGTAGACAGCATAAAGCACTAAATAACTTGCCTTTTAAGTTGTATTAAAATATTCTTCTTAACACTAAGAAAATATGTTAGAATGGGCTAGGCCAGGCCCGATTGTCTCTGAGGGACTTTGCTGGACATATCCAGTAATGAAAGTCCTTCAGATGATGATAGAGAGTTACCTACTTAAAATACTTAGGTAAGTACAAGTAAGTCCTACTAATGTTATAAATGTCAATGTTTGTGCCGATGAATGGATGTTTGTTACTCTTTCACGCAGAAACTACTGAATACATTTTGATTAAACTTGGCAATATTGTAGTTTATACGCCAGAATAACACATAGGCTATATTATTTAACGATATCGTGATTTAATTCCAAGATATGACGATAAATGCGAACGAAGTCGCGGGCAGCCTCTAGTACTTACTAAATACCACTGCTGCCCCCAAAGTTCGTCATTAAAAAGTGGTTTGATAGTCCTCTTGTTGTTCTTCGGGTCGGTCTTAACATCGTCGATTCTTTTCACCCGGTTTATCACGTCATCCGGGCCGGGCATCGGGTATCGCTTCACCCGGGATTTTGTGAACAGCTGTTCTGCCCAGCGAACCTGCAGGAATCAAAATTATAGTCTGGTTTTCTTTTGTTTTTTTAGGGATGTATGATAAAATCCGTGCGACTTAAATGTGCACCTGGCTGGAAGGTTAGCACAGCGCGAGAGGTCCACAGTTAAGTCGCACGGGTTGTATACTGGGTAAGGTAGTAAAAAATGAAAGGTGTACCGTACCAAACATAAGAACAGTACGGGAGTATCTGAACAACTTTTCTCAAGGGACATTTTTCGAAAAAAAGGTAAAATGGCTAGGTACTTAAAAATCGCGTTTTTTCATAATCCAACGTAAAACAAAACGCAACCGCCTCAAAACCGCCAGTACGTGAGCGTTTATTCCTTTGAGTATAGAATATATAAGGAGGAGCCATACCGTCTGGATCTGCGTGCCTGGTCTGGCGCAAAATGGCCAATTTTTGTATGGTACTACCTGACGCTTGACAGCGCGTCTTCCAAGAAAACTATGAGAAAACTTGGCGCAACCTTGGCATGCTGTTTATTCTGATTTTAAACACTGACAATGACAGCTAAAGGAGCATTACTTTAACTGACCAAATCTGCAATAGACTATAACTAAATAAATATGTAAGTGGTAGCTATAGTTAACATGTTTGTTCGACACATTTGAGTCATAAACGAAAGAGACACGTGATGAAAGGCACGTTGTTCTAAAAATAGCCTTAAAGTATATGGTGATAACGAAATTGACAGTATTTTGTTATCAGCAAGGAAACAAATGAATATCCTTGTTGAATTGAAATTAGGTCGTAATTATACAGTATGATTTTTAAACCTGCTCTTTGTTGTTTTAGAAGGGTATATGAGCTGATTGCACTACAAAGGTTAACAAACTCGGTTGACGTAGTGTAGATCCTAAGAACCTAAAAGCTGTACCAATATTCTTTTTATGAATTCGCAGAATGTTTGTATTCAATATTCATGTATTCGTGATGCGATCGGCAATAAATGTCGGAAAAAGAACACTCTTATACTCTTATAGAATAATAGTTTAAACATAAGTTACAGTGGTCAAGGTTAACACACAAGGTAAAAGTTTGCAAAATAAAATAACATTTCAACTTAAGTTACGTTAATTGATCGGTTAAGTTTACTTACCTATCATTTTACATGATATTTTTGACCCATATCCTTAAAGGAAATTCTTAGATTTCTTAAATATAGGTATCTAAAAGACCCCTAACCCAAACACTCTGTATTCGACCTAAATAATAAAAGATTAAACACAAACAACGTGAGGTAATAAAGAACCCCACGTTTGTTCAATGGCAGAGCATCAAGCCGACCACGTGTTAACGTCTTGTCAAGTACCAGGGGAGTAGAAGTCAATGGTAGTGTGCCGGTATCCCCCTCAGTTCACCCTCTTGGATGTACAGTGTGTGTCATTTGTTAGTCACGTTTAAGTAATAAAAAGTTGATGGATGTAGGTACGTAATCGTAACGGTGATTATGTTCTAAATTTAAACTAAGTGACTTGAATGAGCCTTCAGCAAACTTATGTCAGCGTAAAAAAAATCTAGCCATTGGAATATCCTAATTATCTATGGAAAAAAAGTATTTTTATTAGAATTTCTAATTTGGACATTATGACTAGATTGTAGTTAAAGAACTTAATATTCATCTATCGAGACGTCAAGTCAACTTAAATTCTATCCGTCAAGTTTTCACATCATTAGATTTTTAGAGGCCAGACTAAATTGATTTTTTAGATCGGCCAGTTGTCATGGTTGTTGGTTACCATGCTAACAATGTTGCAGATCGTGGGAGCGATTCCCACTAGAGACAAACATTACCTGTGATGTAAAGAGATGTTTGTCTTGTCCTAAATATGGGTATTTGTGTGTATGTACCTACTTATTGTAACCTACATAATAATAGTACAATCAATATAATAATTTTAGTAAGCTTGGTAAAAATTCATGGACAGAATCCACAATGACAACCGCGGGGTCTTGTTGGATATAGGTGCCAAGGAACCGGTCGCGTTATTTAAGAGGCCTATGCTCAGAACTATAGGCTGAGATGGTGATGATGACAATGGTAGTTGCCATTGCAAAAAAGAAATAGTTTTTTGACGCTACAGAATGGTTCTCATATACTAATGACTCACCCTCCGATCTTTAACGAGTGCAAGAGTGTGTTCGCTTGGCGTTCTTCTTTGCTTGCTGTGCTCGTAGCGGGTGAAGACATACGTGTTTGGGAAGCCGAGGACCTGAAACAAGCATAATATACGTATAGTTTTAAGATCTTATACATAAATATAGGTACAACTACAATCTTCCTACTTATATTATATATGTCAATGTTTGTGCCAGCCAGCGTGGTGAATTATGGCCTAATCACTCTCATATGAGAGTACCTACGCTCGTGCTTCTGTAGAAGGGTCGTTAAAAGGGCTGATTTTGTGCTTATTTTTACTGTTGTTACACAAAAACTACTGAACAGTTTTTAATGAAACTTTTCAATATTGTAGCTTATACATTAGGATAACTATATTATTTTTAAAACTTTGTGTTAATTTTCAAAGAAAATCTTAACTTAGCAGTTGCCCATTCTCAAAAATCTAAATTTGGTAAGTTATACGCATAACAAACATCAACTCTTGCGCATGCTCTCAGGCCACGTGTCTTAAACACGGGAGATCTATTTATGGACGTAAAATTCTAATTCTGGTGCTTGAAACGTTACTGAAAGTTTAGTGTAGTCATGTTGGTTTGAATTGACTTTTGGTTAAAAATGTAATGCTAAGTTTCAAGTTTCTAATGCTCAAATTTAAGTTCTCTTAAATTAGGAAGTTTTTAATTGCTTTAATAATTTTATCGTGGTAGTTATTTATATTTTTTTTAAATTATATATCAAGATAATTGATATAAAGTAAAATAAACCACAATATATATTCGATTCACAAATCACTTGCGGCAGCAAACATTTTGCGTGTAGTCTTCTCTCTATTCAACCGCATATGTGTGCAAGGTACCTATTGTGTACAGATAGAGAGTGCAACCCTCTGCCAAATCATTGCACCCTCACTATAGTGAAACATTCCCTCCTATGCACTCCTTGGAGCCTGGTATTTGACGTCTAAAACAATGGGATGAAGGCGGCGCCCTAACTTCTTTGGGCGGCATTGATTACACGATCCCTCCTTTTGCTCCCCTGCGATTTTATTGATATTATCATATAAACGGGGACAGTTTTGCTACCCCGTTTACTATGTTATTTAAAATATCAATCATTTACGAATCTGTACAGGAATACCTATTGATAAACAATCAGCTGTTTTATTTATATTTTTACACTCCAAGTTGCACGTCAAACGAAGTCTTTAAAAGAATATTTTGGTACAACTTTTACGTTATTGTAAAAGATTATTTTCTAGAGTTAGAGGTAGGGTTTCGTACAACATACTTATTAGTAATTAAGTTATTATGAACAAGGATTATGAGTAGTTAGTTCATGCGAAAGGTCAGTCTGCATCAGTAGGTATCTCAATCTTGTACCTATTATAAGATATTAAGTCGAAAACGCCAAGAAAACAGGTATAACCACTACAACAAGGTAAGGAATTTCTTGTCCTTAATATTCAAGACCAAATATGTCATGAAGTAACGCAGATATTCATTTAATTTAAGAACCAGTCGTTGGGGCTCGTTCCACGTCTCTATCTTCTGGGAGGTAGAGATGTCTCTTTTGACTCCTACTTTCTCCTTTCAATAGCGCTTTATCAAATATTATTTTTTATTGTGTCATAGCGTCTAATATATTAATGTATTATTCTTTATATTGTATAAAGCACATCATATTAGGCACACATAGTCACTATGCCACCCATACAATCCAGTCGATAAAATCATAGAGGTCATATGTATACGTATGCGATGTTCCCGTAATTTTCGCTAAAAGATTGTCTAAAATGAACTTCATTGAGTGGAATCCTCTGCCAAATCAAAAATAATCTTCACATTTACTAATAAAACAATAACTAAACTGTCCAAAAGTAAAACATCCTTTTTTTAAAACTCGAAAACACTTGTTACAAAATAATACGCCACCGGCCATGTTCATGTCATGTCACATGAAAATGGATGCCGTCATGTGATGTTGTTGGCACACGTTTCTACCAGGGCAACATGAGTGAGAAGCGGTGTTCACATAACACACGATGTCGTCATAGGGGGCGGGTCATTCACATGTTATCATGTGTGTTGATAGTGGCGAATAGAGATAGGCCTCGCTATTTCTGCTCGTTTAGTTATTTACTTACAGTTAACAGTACACATATGTTTATTGCTTTATGTTTTTGTTTTAGTACCTATTCAATAATAATGTTATTCCAATTTCGAAATCGTCAGAATTTTTCTTGTAGGTACTTCTTTCTTAGACTTCTTACGTTAGTGTTTTGTCACATTTTAAAGGATTTTCTTTTAGAAGATAAGTACCCAGCCAATTAATATCCTCCCATTTTGAAAACTTCCATATCAACAAAAGGAAACCGAGATAAATTTCTTAAAACAAATTCATGTAACTAAAAAGTGCTCTAACTATTAGAAATAAAATAAAACATTTGTTTCCTAATGAACCTATACTTTTAATTCTAATACAGGTCAGGTATATTTAATAAAAATCTATAACATGTGTGTGTTTGTCTATGTTTATCACACTTACACACTCCACACAAACATCACACTTAAACACACACACTATTTTCCACACAAAGTCACAATCTCACACTAGTCTAGCCAACATAGGACACGGCAAGTGTGCCATAATCGCCACACATGTCAGAATTTAAAGCCATGTGAGTTTCTGCAGTCACATATGTACCAGGCGTTCAGAATCTGTGAGGAGGCTACCGGCACATATGCGATGTGTGTATGTGTGTGTGGAATAGACAGAAAGGGGTGAAATCGCCCTTCGCCCTCTAGGGGTGTTGAACTCGAGCGTAGTGATGTTACGTAGATTATATTTTAAAGTATGAATGCAAAGCTTGTCGGCTCAGCTGTTTGATAGGAAATTAAGTTGACAGTTTTTTAAATAGGTAAGTATGTAAACGGTTTCTACATAACGTGGTTTCTAATCTAAAATGTTTGTTATGGAAAAAAAAAATGTTAGTCTTTTTGTTTCAGAAGGCTGTCTATAGTGTGTTTACAACAATCCTTTCATTCTAATAATGTATCTAACTACCTACTCATGACGTTTTTCAAACAAAAAAAAAACCACGAAACTAGGTAAATAGTTACCTGAAAACTAAAAGGTAAGTAGGTCAAAATGTTTAGATACATAACATAACCGAGCATTTCATTCATAAATCTTATAGGTACTTGATCCATTAAAACTTCAATGAAATCCAAATAGTGTCGTGTCCAAATAACTACATACCGAATTCATTAATAAATACATTGGATCGAAAGTGTTAGGAACTACGTTACGCATGAGTTGTGTTTCTGTGTACTTACGAGTAGGTAGGTACCTACTTACTTATCCATAAAAAAATTAAAAAAGTGACTAGATAATAATTAACATTGATTAAAGATAGCTGATATTTCTGACTTTCGTTGACATAAAACAAAAGAGCAACGCACGATGTTTAATCGATATGGAGTTTAGTCAGTTTTTTAACTGAAAAATATTCTTTTCAGATCAAATAAATCAATAAATATCATTATTTTTCACATAAGCCAGTACAATTTAAAATACTACTTTAAAACTCAGTTGCTACCGTCTATGATAATTCACGCAAGGTTAAAATTTCGACACGCAGTTTGGAATTGTAAAAGAAAACAAATGACGAAACGCTTGTTCTATTTCACCTCGCTGGAACATTTTCACGCCGTGTCGTCATTGTAACTGTAAAGCGCTGAAAATTATTTCCTATGTACTCATAGTTGCCTGGTAGCTGCGTCGCTTATTACCTTCTAACGGTACCTGAAAATTCTTTTCCATGGTTTTTCATTTTGGTCGGCGTCCATTTTATTTTTACCTATGCACGATATCATGTTGTAATTATTTATAATAACTAAAATTTTACCCGTGGTATTATAACATTATTTTTTATACTTTTTTAACACGCCCGGCCAGGTGCGTAATTTTAATAATTACGAGTAATTATTATTATTATTTAAGCATAAAGGTTGTATGATAGATTATCCTTTTGCTTGAAACACTAGGTATAAATCGATCTATGTACCTATGCGGTCTCTATTATAGTTAAGTTTAAAATATATTTCAATAAAATCAACGTTTTTAATAAACTTTGTAGTGAGATTGTAAGAATTTCGTTTATAAATAAAATACCATTACGGTCAGTGGTATCGCGATGTTTAGTTTCTTAGAAAATTCCTAGATGGCGCTGTACGAAATTGAAACGCGCTATCGTTTGGTTCACAGCGTGGTATATAGGCTCAGAGCAAGTAATCTTCGTCACTCTGGTTTCCCTTCAACACGTATAAATCTTTCGCCTTTTACTAAAGATTTCCGTGGAGGGGAACACTCAAATGAGTCAATAATAATTTTTGGATGCTCTGCTAACGCGGGGCTTATAATTCTCATAGCACATTACGCTTAATACTAGGTGCAGATATGTTATAATTATGCGCGCACATTTTGAAGACTGTAAATAGACCTATTTAAGACAACTTGTAGTTAGTCTGAAGCACTTCTGAAGACATTTGGAGTATGATTTGAAGTGCTGTCATTCATGTCATTGTAATCATTGTTCGGCACAGATTTAAAACGCCAATCACTACAAAGGTAACATCTGTACCTATAAAAAATCATTGGCTTAATAGAAATTATTAACAATCATGCATGTGTTATTCATTATAGTTTAAAGGTGATGACTTTTCTAAGAAACAGATTATTTAAAAACAGTATCCTACCATAATAAGACAATCATTGAAAAAATTGAGATAAGTGCTCGTCAAAATAACTATCCTAGTCTTCATATATTTTGACGCACTAAAGCAATTTGTCTGCACCTAAAGGGTTAAAATCTAAAAATAAAATTGAATAATATCAAAGCATTATAAAAATAAAAACTGGCCTTGGTAACTTTCGTTATTTATTATACTTACTAAAAGAATAACAATAAGGTATACCAGAAAAAAATATCTACTACTGAATTCTAGAACATACCATTGTTTTCCAAGAAGATTCCTATGTGCTTAGATTGTAAGTTGGAATTCGTTTATAAATACCAGTAACTCTATGTGTTCAGTGGTATCGCGATGTTTAGTTCCTTAGAAAATTCCTAGATGGCGCTGTACGAAATTGAAACGCGCTATCGTTTGGTTCACAGCGCGGTATATAGGCTCAGAGCAAGTAATCTTCGACACTCTGGTTTCCCTTCAACACGTATAAATCTTTCGCCTTTTACTAAAGATTTCCGTGGAGGGGAACACTCAAATGAGTCTATAATAATAATTTTTTGATGCTCTGCTAACGCGGGGCTTATAATTCTTATGGTGGTCTGTATTTATCATTATTGAATGATAATTATCAGTATTTTAACGGTTAAATAGATATTTCTTGTTCATTTTAATGCTTTTTTTTGTAATCAGAAATATTCAAGTTTCAAGATAATAATTATGCTAATAAAAGATAAACTAAGAAGTAGGTACAAGTAAGTGACAAACGAGTAGTGCTTAATTGTTAAATTTCAAAATGGAATTTCTGACTTATTTTACCTAAATGTACTTACCTATGAAAAAAATAAAAAGGAAATGTGTTTAGCTAAGTAATTAAAAGTTCCCAATTAAGAACCTCCTTATTTCTAAAACCCGGTTAAATTATAAAAAGACAGTTTGCAAAGTGTCACTTAAGTAATTACCTAAGACCTACGTTACAAGCTTACAAATTAATCGAATTAAATGCTAGAAATAAGGTAGTGCTTGTCGCAGTCGATTTTTCACTCGACTGAAAGTAAAATGTCACAGCAAAATGGAGAAGGCAGTGTCTGGATTCATTAGAGATAGACTTACAACATTTTACTAGATTTGTTTAAAAATAAATCTACGGTTTATGAATAGGTACCTAATGTAGTTGTTGCTACATAGATACGACTAGATCGATTTTTGAAGTTTAGAGACCAGTTAGTAAAGATTCTAGAAATCCAAGCTGTTACATTATTTGATACAAATACATGAATTGACTCATGATATCAAACAACTTTTACTACGGAACTGACCCATAGGCACATAAGTCGCCTTATACTATCTTTATCCAAAACTAAAAAAAAATGACCACTCATATAACTTTAAAAAGTTACTTCAATCAGCTGATTTATTTTATATGGGAAGTCAAATAGATGTATGAAAGTAAGCGAGCATATTCATAGGTATATCGAAAGTGCCTACAAAAAATATACAGGCAAATGTGAATTGCGTCAAAAGATAAGTTTTCTGAAAAACTTCAGGCACTTTATAAACTTGCTCTCGCTTATTCATTTCATTACTTCTGTTACATCACTGACATTTTCTATTTCAGTCTAACTAATAGAAAAGGCGTGCTGATTGACAAATAAATTGAGATAAATGTTTGGAGCTAATTCCTGTACATTTGTCACCATTAGAGTGGCCTTGAGTTAATACGACGGGGATGGAGCGATTTCTATTCCAATTTTGGGAACTCGTGGGAGATTTTGGAAGTTGTTCTTCAGATAGGAAAAAACGGTAATGGGGATGATGAATACATTCAAAAATTAAAAAAATAATTAGTTCGTCTTTTAGGCTATTAAAAAATACATAAATAAATACAACGATACAGAGCATCTAAGTTACTTTAAGGGGTATTAACGTCACTCCTCGGTTAAAATCGTACTGAGGCGTGACGTCACGAGCAACTCCAGTGTATCTTTGTCATTTTTAGTTTAAGAGAAAAAAGGAAAAATACGTGTCGAATATTTTACAATAATCTATGTGATGGACTAAAAAAAATGTGTTAGCCATTCCCACTGCTGGGCAAAGGCCTCCCCCACGGCTTTCCATTTCAACTGGCAACACGGTCTCCGGCAGCGTCCTGCCATTATTCCTGTGAAAATGCATCCAGATTGATAGATACGTTTAACATTTTATAATATAAATGTTTCCTCTTATTTTTAATTGTTTACCTACTATTTCGTTTTTTTTACTGAAATGATGATATTCTGTTATGGATATTATATCACTCTCGACTTATCAAAATATTTATAGAAAATAACATAGAGGTTACAATGGCAGTCAAAGACTAAAACTGTATATTACTGAAACATTTATAACCGATTCAATTAAAAAACAATAAACAATGGCTTTATGAAATTATTACAATTACGAAATAAAACACAAAAGATTAATTGAAAATTGGTAACCTATTCAAAATAGAAAGTAAGAAGCATTGTTTCATACATCAATTCATGTGGTGACTGAATTTTAGATAAAATTAGGTATAATAGGCTAGATGACTAAATAATATTTAGTCATCTAGCCATTCATCAGTTGCATTAAAAAAAATTATACGTTAATTTCTTGTTTAGCGTTCCGTACCGTACCCAAAGGGTGATAACAGGACCCTATTACTGAGACAATGCTGTCTGTCTAGTCTGTCTGTCTGTCCGCGGGGCTTCTATACAACAAACGTGATTTTTTTGCCTTTTTTGCTCGATATCAATAGTGAATGATACGGAACCCTTCCTGCGCGATTCCGACTCGCACTTGGCCAGTTTTTCTCTTTAACTACGAATGGCAAGGATACATTGTGTTAAAGTACCTTGTGACGTCAGGCTTTAGTACAATTTTTTTTAAAATCATGACGTCAAAAGCCCTATAAAGCATATTTAAATCATATTGAAGAACCGATGGTCGATGTTTTACCATGGACTTTTCATCTGAACATCAGTTTTTTGTAAAATACAATTTTGTCGCTAGGTGATAGGAATCAAAGTTCCATGTGTGTTCGTCAGTAATATTGTATGGCGTGATAAGTCCATTTAATTAAAGCCATTGGGGTATACGAAACGAATAATAAAAATTTAAGGACATAGAAATCTTTGCCGAACAAATTAAACCCAGAGCCTGTTCCATCTTCTACAGATAAAATTTATCTGACAGATATTTTATAATACTTGTCTCTATTTAAAACTTCATGTTTTATAAAATAGCCATATGTTTATCTGGCAGTTAAATTTTATAGATAGGTTGGGAAACGGGCACTTAGAAGGATATCAGTTTATGTTCAAAAAACATACCTACACATACAATGACGTATCTTTAATTTCATTAACAAAATTGATTTAGTCAGAGCTTATTAAGTCTAGCAGCTAGATAAACTTGAGTGCCTAGATAAGTCAGCGATATACAGAGTAGGTAGATACTACATAGAACACTCATAGATATACTATATAGATAGATAGCACTCGAGATAACAAACGGCGTCAATGCTTTGATTGGAGCTTTTATTTCAAGTGTTTGGTCAACTTTATTGACTGAATTGTGTACTTGGTAAAGTTTTACGTACGATTACCCTTTTTTCTGTATTGTCTAGCTGCGAATAGTATTTTAGTCCCTTGGGTCGAAAATTAAGTGACTTACATT
Organism: Anarsia innoxiella; assembly: GCA_947563765.1. NCBI lineage: Eukaryota > Metazoa > Arthropoda > Insecta > Lepidoptera > Gelechiidae > Anarsia > Anarsia innoxiella. The sequence continues at coordinate 8,584,623 of OX387406.1, forward strand.
CATTTTAACAACTCAGTTATGAAAAAGACCTTTTATAAAGAATTCCATTAAGCACTATAAAGCCGGGTCTGCTGCTACATGTTTTGAACCCACGTTTTGAACAATCATTTTTTTAATTGAGTGATTTTGCTGACATCATTCAATTCGAACGAATGTTTGTTCAAGACATGTAGAGTGCATTTCACGAAAGAAGTCCCCCGGATATTTTTGGAACTAAATTTGACAGATCTATTTTACCTATTTTCAGACCCTTTCCCTGATAGTAGGTAGAAACTTCTATAGTTATTTTAATAAAAATATACTTTTAATATAACAGATATACAGGTAAATAGATATTTTTATCAAAATGTATACAACTTACTTAAGGAATGACCAGTAAACTCGAAATATGCAGGAAATAGTATTATAATGTTATATGACAAATTAAATATAAATAATATAGGTACATTTTGTACTCATAAATGGCAACATTGTGAATTTTGACATGGTAAACAGCACTGCGGCTAGGGGACTTCTTTCGTGAAATGGACTTTAGCAGCGGACCCGGCTTAGCTGACACATTAGTTGTCCAAAATTTAAAAAAGGCGATTGATATTTAATGACTTCTTTAACGAGCTTTTCTACAACGGCGTGTTTATACTTAATTACATCAATTTCCGAAATTACCGTTGTTGTATCAAATTACACGATTTTAATGTAAAGGCAACAGAGATTTAATTAATAATTAAGAACGAGCTTCCACAAGTTTGCGTTTTTAATTAAAAAATAATTCCCTTCACATAAACAACGGGGCAAAGATAAATTGGGTGAAAGACTGAAACCTACTCCCCTTCCTACTAATGTTAAACTTAAATATAAAAATATTATTTGAACCAATTCTTGGGTTTCGTATCCAAAGGGTGAAAACGGGACCCTAAGACCCGGAACACACGGTAAAACGCAACTGAAACTGCTAGTTACTTTTGAGTTGCATCCAAGTTTCGTTTTAATCCAAGTTTCGTTTACGCAACTGTCCATAGCAGAAACTTCGAAGCAACTCAAAAGTTTCAGTTGCGTTGCAGTTGCGTTTCACCGTGTGTTTTGGCGCTAGCTCGGCTGTTCGTCTTTCCGTCCGTCCGTCTGTCACCAGGCTGTATCTTATGAACCGTTATAGCTAGAGCGTTGAAATTTTCATAAATGATGTATTTTATCGTTGCCACTATAACAACAAATACTAAAAATAGAATAATAATAATTAAACGGTGCTCCTATACAACAAACGTGATTTTTGCCCGAAATCAATAGTGAATGGTACGGAACCCTTCTTGCACGATAGCCCGACTCGCACTTGGCCGGTTTTTGGATATTGAGGAGTGGGTAACGTAGTCAGTCAATACCTTAATTGACTGATTTTGAGTTTATTTGGAACTAAGATATGAAGACTAATGTACATAGAGATGGATCACCAAGGAGATGATTACCTAACAATATGTATTTTACTGTGATTTTACTCGTATTTTACACTCTAGAGACATAATGTTTACTTTATGTACCTTCTACGACTTAGCGCCAAAACACACGGTGAAACGCAACTGCAACGCAACTGAAGCTGCTAGTTACATTTGAGGTGCATCGCAGTTTCTGCTATAGACTTCCTTAGAAAACCACACACAACGCAACTGAAACGAAACGTTTCAAACTAGTTGCGTCGTGTTGCGTTGCATTTGCGTTTCACCGTGTGTTCTGGGTCACAGTATAATTCCTTTGTCAATGTTTGTGCCGATATGAATAGATGTGAGATGATTGTTACTCTTTCACGCAAAAACCACTGAACAGATTTTGATGAAACTTTACAATATTGTTGTTTACACATCAGCATAACACATAGGCTATATTATTTTAAGACATTGTGTAAGATTCTTAAGATATGATGATAATTGTGTACGAAGTCGCGGGCTGTTCCTAGTACATAAAGACAGAATTAACTAACCGTCACAGATAAAAAACTGTATAACAAACTATTAAACCAATCCAAAACCTTTTTTACAAACTCGGTTAAACCTTATTTAAGCATTAACATACAAAATTTTCATGCATAATATTTGCTAGCTTCAAAGGCAAGATGTTTTTTTCTTAACGTAGGTAATAACCACCTTTGAGGCAATTTCGTTGAACAGAGAAAAATGTAGGCTGTATAGGCTTTAAAGTGCTTGCACGAGAAAACTTAATGAAGCTAAGGTTCTTCTATGATATAGAAATAACACATTATTATGTAGAGAATTAGTCTTCAGAGATTTTACAACTTTATCAAAATAATTATCAATTACATACATACATATCTGTCACGCCTCTTTCTCATCGGGGTAGTCAGAGACCACTTCTCTCCACTTGCTACAAATACTTCTTTCGCTTCAACCACATTCATCAGTTGCCTCATACATGCACGTTAGAATTGCCTCCGTGAAATGCTTAGGGAGTAGGCTTTCCCTTTTCTAACCTTTATTTACTAGATAGTTCTAAGTAGGTACCTATTAAGTATATTACTTACCGGGCCCCCATAAACATATCCAAACTCTAGAGCAACTAGTTGAGCGATTTCTTTACCCCCATCCACCTGGACTGTCCACTCGTTGTTGAAGGAATTCGCGTGTTCAAACCCATCGTGGACTCCATGGTACGTATGCGGCCTTGGTACATCGCTATTGTACACTTTAGGGTACCAGGCGAATATAGCTGTCACACTTGGTATTAGGAATAGAAACTTTATGTAAGACATCGGAAAAAGTAAATCCGGGAAAATTCGAAAAAGGAACTAAGTTGTTTTTTTTTTCAGCGAACGAAACAGTTTGAAAGTGTTATTTTGAAAATGGAATTTGTTTTTTACTTTCTTTTGTATCACCGTACTGACTATGTCGGTGTCCGCGCGAACACTAAATGCCGCGTGAAAACAAAAGAGAAGCTGTGATTTTTTTTGGTTAAAACTCGAATGAGGAGGACAGTCGCGTTGCGCGTAGAGCATTGTTTTAATTAAGTAGTTTTTCTGAAATCGGAAAATGTAATAAATTGTGGTAGGTATTTCTTTATAAAAGTATTACTTATTTTAACGTAGCATAAAAAAAAAGTTATTGTCTATCTAGAGCAAGTTACGGCATAATAATCTGTAGGTTTTTGACAAAAGTGAATATCAAATACCTAAATATACCTTATCCATCATCATCTCATTTAAGAGTTAGACTCTTGTCGGTGGAGCATTCGCCATTTAGGCATCTACCAGTGCCTTGACTTCTTGATACGACATGACATTACTTTCTCCTTCACTCAAGTGAAGTAGGTACGTCACGGTCTTCCTCTGCCTCTCTTCCCCTCAACCATACCTTTTAAAAATCTGGATCTGCCAATATTTTTAATAAAAAGAAACACTCAAAAATATAATTATATTCTAACTTGCCTAACTATGTACTTTTCCACAGCCTAGACAGAACAGATCTATAAATAACCATGTCTTTTGAGGAGCTAGTGATATTTTCTAGACGCAAAATGCAAATTTCCTCCCCCTCGCGATAAAAAGACTTAATTGCGAATCTTTTTCTTATCTCGAGCTAACCAACCAATCGGATTAGTTTTATTTAAATGATATTCGCATCGACTGACGCAATTTAGGATTTTATTTTAAATTTTGAAATAAGAATAAAAGTGTAAATCAGTTATTGTCTCTTTACCGCAGACTAGAAAGTATGAAAGGCAAGTAAGTACCTACTTACTAGTTAAAGTTAAGGTAGGTAGGTTTCGGGGACTTGTTAAAGAAAGGCCAAATCACGAGTACGAAACCGTCGTGCATGTAAGTATGAGGCGACTGATGAATGGGGATAAAGCGAAAGAATTGTGTTCAGATCGTAGCAAGTGGAGGGACGTGGTCCCTGCCAGAAGGAGGCGTGACACATATGTATGTAAGTATGTTTAAAATGTAAGCAGAGTACCTACTCCAGTGTGAAATTATGTTCACATATTGTGGGAGCAAGTTGTGTTAGAACCAAAAAAACTAAATCGGTTGCACGACAAAATTAATCGTGGTTCTTTTATGACATGGTTAAATGAAAGATAAATACGTATTTATTAAATACTTGGGGTTATTATTACACCATAACAGTTTATCAATTAAAACAAAAGCCATAAATACGTACCATAGACAAATCTACAGTTCTATGTAGAGTAGATTTAGGTACTCGTATATGGATACGCTTTTTATCTCATTTTATTTTCAACTTGTGTATCCTAGATGGAAGGAAAGTGTCAGTAAAATGTATTCAGTCTTTAGGGACGCTGTCTATCAATCACAATCAAATTAGTCAGCCGAAAAAATATGTTAAAAATATCCTTATTCTATTGTTTGGTGGTTGAGTACCTACGACAGAGTAAATTCGGGAGCTTTTAAGAAAGGATGAAGAATGCTAAACATAGAATAATGTCTTTTCTTTAACATTTAAGTATTTCAAAGTTACGAGTATGTGTGCATGCTTCTTATACATTGAGGCGTAAGTGGTAATGATATTTTGTTTCATTGGTGTGTTAGTTGGCTTATTTTCTAAAATACACTTTAAGGAAATCCCAAACATTATGTTGTATGCTTATTTGTCTATGTAAAATCGTCCTGGTAACTAAGGTGTAATTGACGAAAGACCACTCATAGTACAGGGTATCCTAGTTTGGGGACCAAGTACTATCTTAGCTTAAAACACGTACCCTAAACAAATAATAGAATAGTTTAAGTACTTGTAAATAAACCTATTATGTAAGTATACTTAAGAAAGTGTAAAGCTGTGAAGAATAAATCTATTTTTATTTTTATTTATTTTTTTGTGGATTTTTATAAAGAGATTTGTAAAATGGACGCGAACTAGACGATGGACGCGATCAGGCGAATTTACCCTAATAACCGTGTATAGAAAGGATTATTGTTATCTCATTCACACGTTCGCTAGCGATGTGCTCCAAGTTTAAAATTTATGCAACTAGAATATTTTAATAAATGAACAAGTAGGTTTGTTTTTCTGAAAACGGCCTTCAGCTAATGCTGTCCTCTTGTCTAAATATAAAAAAATATCTATATATTCTGAAACATCTAATTAGTCTAGTCTTAATTTAACAGACAAGCCGTGAAGTAGGTTATTATTGTTTACACTCTTCTATGTATTTGATGTAACAACATATACTAATCACTTCGTTAGAGACAAGGAAAAGTTCAAGTTTAGCCGAATTGAAAATCTCCTTTGTTTGAAGTCGGCTAAAAACTGGCCGATCTTTATCAAGTGTTAATACTTTCTTGACAGATTTATTACCTATCTAGTACACTACCATCATTATTTTTTTCAACTGAAACGGAATTCAGCAAGTGCTCTTCAGGATTTTCCTAAACCTTGGTCCTAAACTTAGCATATGCGTCGTGACAATTATCTCACGTTGTACTTTTCATCATCATCATCAGCCCTTTTAACGTCCCCATTACAGGGGCAAGAGCCTACTCTCATTCGAGTGATTAAGCCGTAATCTACCACGCTGTCCATATCACATTCAAATAGACAGACACAGACGTGACAAGACCGTGACAGCATCTTGTCCCGTGTGTTATCCTAGGAATACTTTGAGTATAGAATATATAAGGAGGTGCCATACCGTCTGGATCTGCGTGCTTGGTCTGGCGCAAAATGGCTACCTTTTTGTATGGAATTTCTTATCGTTTGGCAGGTCATCTACCAAGAAAACTATGAAAAACTTGCGCCAACCTTGGCACGCTGTCATAAACTCAATTGTATATGAAAAATAATGGAAACACTCAGGAATTTAAGAATCAATTGCTACTCTTTCATACGATATTGCATCACTGGTAGTATGTCAGTAGGTAAGCCGCGGCATTGAACGTCTGCCGATCTATCGATAAATAAACTATACCGCCGATATACTAAGATCTCCATGATTTTGTAATTTTAAGGAAATTTATTCATAAATTCTTGACTTCAAAGCTTCATTAAGTAAGTTTTAAAGTTTGCACCTTAATTGGATGTAATTATATAAATTGATAAGTGTACCTACCCTCAGTGTTCTTCTCATGTTCTAGGATATAAGTCACTGTCATTAATAATCTCATCAAAAGCAATTCAGTGGTTGTAATAAGCCAAAATCTATTCAGCAGAGAGAGCTTGAATTTAGTTTCACAGTCCAAATGACAAATGGTCACCCTACTTGTAATATGTTTATAAGTCCCTGAGACGTCCGAAATACCCGCACCCTACACGCACTGGAGTTTATTTCGGGAATAGTGCTAAGCGGTAACCAGTAATTCTCAAACTTATAGGATACTAGAGACTGCCCGCAAATTCGTACGCATTTATGGGGGCTTAGCACGGCGGCGGCGTGCCGCGACAATTATCTCACGTCATGCTGTCCTTATCACATTTAAAACTATAGACAGAGACGAAAGCGTGACAAACGCATGACAACGTCTTGTCACGGAGTGCATGCTAAGCTAAGATGGTCTTGTTTGTGAAAACTTAGACACAATATCTTAAAATACTATAGGTATTAGGTACCTTATGTGTAATTTGAAAAGTTCCATTAAAATCTGTTTCATTCAAAATGTTGTAAGAGCGTTTGGGGTCTGTTTTACCATCTACAGATAAAAATCTGACAGATATTTTATACCTGTCTCTGTCTAAAACGTCATGTTTTATGAAATAGACATAGGTTTATCTGTTAACACGTTGGCGCGCGGTACCGGCTATAACCGTGAAATTAAGACTCAAAATAGCACGGTACGGTCCTTTCCGTAAATTGTAGTAATGCTTATGACCATTACTACGGTCACTGCTGCTTAGTTTCCATTAAAAAATCACTTAGGCCACGCCCACTTCTTTTCTAGAAACAAACTCTTGTTGCTACTGTCAAAATTAAGTAAAATGTTTATGTTTCTTTGAACCATAAGCCCATACTCACACAATCATCAGTACGGTAATGACAGTAATTGTAGGCAGCAGATGCTGGGGCTGGTTATTAAATAAATGAAAGTCTTCAAGTATTGGCACGAACTGGGTTTTTATTCACTTAATTTTTGCACACCAAAAGTTACAAAGCACACGTATTCTTAGCAGAGCGGGAAATTTAGAGAGAAAAAGTGTTGCTACATAAAAAAAAATATAAAACTACTTTTTACTTTTTGTTGGTGTTGCCAACAGTACCTGATAGATGTGAATCACTAATGTTTCCCATAAATTTAAGTATCATATTTTTTTATTCTATAATTTTATTTGCCATAATATCGTCATCTATATGGTTTTATTTGCCATAAAACTCATAAGACATATTATTTCGTGACATAAGTATGTTTGCCAGAATATAACAAATGCACTAATATTTAAAAGCTATATTTACTTTAAACATAATGACTACATGACATAAATATAATATATAACCTATAACCTACTGATGGTATCACATACATGATAATATTTACATGATCCTGATGAACATGCAGCATGCAAGCAGGCATGCAGCATGCATGCAGGCATGCAGCAGGCATGCAGCATGCAAGCAGCCATGCAGCAGGCATGCAGCATGCAAGCAGGCATGCAAGCAGGCATGCAGCAGGCATGCATCATGCAAGCAGGCATGCAGCAGGCATGCAGCATGCAAGCAGCATGCAAGCAGGCATGCAGCAGGCATGCAGCATGCAAGCAGGTATGCAGCATGCAAGCAGGCATGCAGCATGCAAGCCAGCATGCAGCAAGCAGGGATGCAAAATCATGTTCTAACCTAACCTAACCTATCCTAGCCGTTCTGGTTGGTGTTCATTTTTTTATTGCGGGGGGCTTCGCCCCCCGAGCCCCCCCTCGGGGGCTGCGTCCCCGGACCCCCCTACCGCCGTGTCTCGCCACCGCGCTGCCTGCTGTCGTCTAATCAATTTGTAAATTCATTCATAATAGTACCTACTACCTAACACATATTCCATATTATTTATAATAAAAAATATTATAGTCGTTTGATTTAGTACATATGACGATTATTAGAAATAAATGTTATGGCATTCAAAAGTTATACCTTGCAATATTATGACAAAAAAATAATCGGTGAAACAATAATTATGGATTAAATAAAGTATTGCAATTAATATTAGTGCATCTAATACTTATGTTTAAAAATCATTATGTCAAACAAAAATATGGCATTTAAATTTATGGATAAAAAAAGACTCCCGATAGATGTATGGGATTTTGTTCGAAGAGTGCGCCAGTGCGCCGTTGCTGCGATTACTGCTATAGCTGTTATTATTGTTATGTAGTGTTTTGATGTATCATAAAATAAACAGTACGGAATCAATGATTTCTACTGCCAAAGTACGAAAACCTACCGCGCGCCAACGTGTTAATCAATATTTTAAATGTAGATGTTGTAACGGGCACTAAGAATACATACCTACATGTCCTCTCTCTCATCGGGCTAGGCAGAGACCACTTCCCTTCACTTGCGGGCTACTAAGAATACACACGCAAAATAATGAAAAAACTGTTTAACAACTTAAACTACGCATAAAGGAATCTTTGTCGATTGCAGATGTATTCTGAGGCTGCAATTCGCATTCATCATGAGACGAATGTCTGTTAAGATGCTATGCGTATACGCATAGTAAATGGAGCAATGCAAATCGAATACTTTGTATTACAACACTGTTCTGTGTATTTAATTAACTATGATAAGTTAATAAGGAAGCTAAATACTGATTTATTTATTACTATTAATAATTGTAGGGCTTGCTTTACTTAATAATTATTTTACTTCATAATTGTAGGCTTTGGTATTTAATAATCCTAAATATCTACTTAATTAAGACTAGTGCTTAGGTCCATAAAGTAGGTACCTACCTGTCTTTGTCTTGTATTGTCACTCATTGGGTTTTTTTAAGGCTATAAATAACTTATAAAGTGATTAATTCCTTCAATTCATACATGGTTATAGATACAAATAGAATAGCTACAAATAAATAGGTTATTAAAACGACATAATACAAACCGCAGACAACTTAAGACCTAAATAAAAAGCTATTACTCACACATAAGCTCACAATGTTTGAAAACCACCGCGCAAACGCATATCCGCGTGGACCGCAGTCGAGATGCGCACGCCGGTCGCACCCGTGGTCTACACCGCGCTGCTCCTCATCGCTCCTGCCACCCTGGTACTTTCAGGGGAAGACAACAATGGGTACCAGCCTGATGACGCGTTTCAGGACGACCCACTGGATTTGTGAGTGGTTTTTTTAGTGTTCTAGGGTGTTGGTTGTGAGAAAAAGGGGGGGAAGGTTTGAATGTGGTAAAAACTGTGGTAGGTGATTTGTGTTCATGTATACCTAGTAAGTGATCAATGTTTGACCTATGGTTTTGACCGAGTACGTTTAGTACCCAACTACTGCAAAGCCAAAAGGAAGGGTAATGTTTTCTATATTATGTATAGGTACCTACCACTTTAATAGGATAGAGACTAGTCGATGGTGAAAACTTAAAAGATCCAAGTTAAAGACTTTCAATTTAATAATAAGTACGTCATAAATATCAATAAAAGAATACATAAGTAGGTACGTCTTCATATTCTTAAATTCTAATACTTATTACGAAGTAATTAAAGAAGTGCTTTGATCAGTGTAACTACATAATATCTTCGTAATTGAGTAGATGCAGAGTAGATGACAAAAACATGGCGATAATACACCTAAAATTACCCAAACATTCTTACAAACAAAATACTATTATTATTGTAACAGCTAGTACGAAAATTCGCTCAAACTTTTTATCAGTGCGGTTGCAGTTTGTAAATTTTATCAAGCTGCGTTTACGTTGCACACCAAAGTTCATCGACTGCACTCGCATGCACATTGCATCATGAAACAATGCTTTCATTACCTACTCTAGGCGGTTGTTTTAGGCTTAAACTTTATGTAAGCGTGGAATCGCGGATCACTAATCGGAATTAAAAACTCTATTTGTGTCATACAGACACAGAAAACAAAAAATGTCTCTCCTGTTCCTGAAAGTTAAGGACATTGGATGCTAATTTCTGAACTTAATTTATATCCGCATAATCTGTGCCCGATGTAGTTTTGGCCTGCATCAATATTTTGAAGATTAGATGCTCCAATGTCCTTAATCATCTGGAACAGGAAAGACAATAAGAATTGAACCTAGTTATGTGTATGACTCATTTCTACCAAATTCTTACGTTAGTAACTACTTATTTAGTAATCTGTGCCTATACATACTTTAGAAAAAAACCCTTTAATGTAAGTAATAAATAGCCACTTGGAATAATAATACTAATACTAAATACCTAATACTATATATAATACTACCTAATACTCGCGAATCCTTAGCAATACCGTAAAGTTTCATTAAATATGTTCATTGGTTTTTTCGTGAAAGAGTAAAATACCTATACATACCTACTTTAGAAAAAAACATTTTAATTTATGTAATAGCCACTTGGACTGTTATACCTACTCGCGAATCAGCAATACTGTAAAGTTTCATTTAATCTTTTCAGTAGTTTTTGCGTGAAAGAGGTAACTCTTTCTTTGTTCAAGTTCGTAAGAACTTCCTCACGTCCAATCCATCCATCGGCACAAAACATTGGCAATTATAATATTAGTAGAAAGTTTTATACAGGGTGTTATTGAAAGCCCTTCAAGTACTTCTAAGAACTCACTTAGGACCATCTTGAATGCTGATTGATTCATTACGTCGCGACACGCATCAACAGCGTTTGTGTAGGCGTCTCTACACGATAGCCAACATGTTGGTGGCCAATTGGTGTTATGTAGAGCGAAGTTTTGTGAACAATTTCATAGCCCATTGGACTGTTGGGACATTGGCCCAAGACTGGTGTCGGTTTTTCAACGCAGGCCAAAGGGCTAGGCCAAATGAACGTAATTTTGTAAGTCGTGACTCCCAGAATTTGGGCCGCAGAAATTCTGCTGCATTCCGTTTCATACAAAAAAAATGCACACGACGACGCAAAATCATCATCATCATCAATTTAAGAGCTTTGCTCTTGTCGGTAGAGTCTACGCTACTCTGCTCTGTTTTCTGTTGTCCGTTTGAGCACCTGATACGACACAACTTCTAACCCCTCTTTAATTTTTTCGACGTAAAATGAGTTGTCGAATTCAGTTGAAGGTAAAGTAAGTGACCGAAAAAAAGTGACTCACAATCACAACTCACAAAATTACGCTACTTTGTTTTCACCCTCATGGCGCGATTGTCACCAATGTTATGGCATATGTGTAGGACATTGGCCACAACATATGCCAGCATGTTAGCCAATGTCCCTTAACTCGGCCGCTTTAGTTAATATCTGATGCAATGTTCAAGTTTGAACTAGTTTTGTTGTGCGTTTCTGTCAATTACTAAGTCTAATAAATAGGTCGTAGATCCATATAAAATGTAAGCAATTTCGGTGCTTCTATATTCATTCAGTGGAAGTTGAATAATTTTCATTTTACTGACGCCACTGATTAGTTCCGTGTGTATACCTTTAAACGTCGCACTTCAAACTAGGTATTTACTTTAGGTACCTAATAAGTGGGATTGGGCTGGTCACGTCTGCCGCATGCCTAACGATGTCTGGGCAATCACAGCAACCCAATGGTAATCAACCGCCAAAAGACCTCGCGGCAGACCACGGAAAAGGTGGCGAGATGAACTAGAAACCTTCACAAATGACTGGGCAGAGGCGGCTCAGGATAGAAAATCGTGGAGGAGGAGAGAGGCCTTTGCCAAGCAACGGAACACTAGATAAGGCTAGATAAAATAAGATAAGACTATTTCTTTATCGAAAACTTTGAGCTTAATTTGTAAGTAGATACCTACATATCTGTGTAGGACATAAAAAAGGTAATCGCGAATATGACTAATTTAGGTCATAGATCTAGTCAGATCGGGCTACTATAGTACCTATGATGTCATATATTGTATACTTTGATAAGATAAAATGTAGAGCAAAATGAAATACAGCCCGCAATAGAAAAAAATTGACGTAGGAAAATGTATGCCACTCAAACTTAGGTACCATCTTAGGTTACTAGGTAAGGTTACCTAGTTCCCTGGCAACTTCTGGCCAGTTTGCACAGTATCCAGGCCGTCGCGCCATCTCCTGAACTTATGCTTACACTTTTAAAACTAAGCAACTTAACCAATATAATTCCTTTCCAAACTTCCAGAAGTGAAGACAGCAACGCTACCTGCCCATCAGACAGACTGCTGCGTTCCCGGGAAACCTGCAACGTAGATGGCGCTGAAGTGCAGTGCATTAGACTGCATTGCTGTGATACACATGTGTTTATTGCTGGCAGGTAATTTAGAAGACTCGTAGTTAGTGCTTAAACGGACGACAGAGAATAGAGCAGGGGGGCGTAGACTCCACCGACAAGGGCTATAAGCCCTTGTCGGTGCCGACTCTTATAAAATATACTCTTATAAATAATGCTCTTAAATATATATAAAAACGGGTTGCCTCCTCTTTTTATGCGGTGCGCTATAACAGGGTCCATATTCCTTAGTGTTGTGGCTGTTAGCTGTTAAATGTTTACAACAATGAGTAGGTATTTAGTGATTAAGTACCTATATTTAAAGAAGAAGTAAGTAAATTAAATGCAAAGAAAACAATTGAAGTGAAGACCGACAAAAGATTTGCAATTTTAAGAACGTCGAATGTTGAAGTAAAAATGCTAATTTTTTAAGGAACCCTGAAGGTAATAACAAAGTCTTTCTTGTTCCAGATGTATCCCAAAATCAGTGAACCCGTGCAGCTTACAGCTGTGCGAGCAACGCTGCGAAGTAAAGGATGACAAAGTGTGGTGTACGTGTCATCGAGGGTTCAGATTTCATGAGGAAAACTACGAGAGGAGAGTGCAGCCTTATTGCGTAGGTAAGGGTTGGATGTATGTAGCAATGAACCGGTCACGTTGGGGAGCTATTGGAGAGGCTTATGCTCGGCCAGCAGTGGACAGCTATAGGCCGAGATGTATAGGATGGAGTTTCTTCTAGACTCTAGTAGACTCTATAATCTAGAGCTATATTTACAGAAGTTTAAGAACGATTCATCATACAAAGCGAAATTGGCAAGATACTTACGATACAAATATTGGTATTGTAAAGTAAAAGTTTAACTTTTTGAGCCCCAAAAAGACGCGCCCCAGAAAGACTGCGCACCTAGATGTTTTGGCAAGAACTAATGAAGATATATCCCCATTTCTGGATTTAAAATGTCTTATTTACTAGTCAATCAATCGTTTCTTAGCCCTCTAAGTTCGTCTCTTTATTTTTACCTTTATAAGTATGACGTGATGCTTATTCCCAGTATTTTAAGGTTTGATTTGACCATTTTACAAAGACCTTTGTATATAATTTCCAGATGTAGATGAATGTACAGTAAACAACGGAGGTTGCGAGCAGCGTTGTATAAATGATCCAGGAGGCAGTCATTGCGAGTGTGCACCACCGTACAATTTGGCTAGCGATGGGAAACATTGCGAGAGGCCTGTACCTGTTAATATGCCTGTGAGTTGTTATAATGCTTAACTGATTGAACGTAATCCTGACAGAAGAAGAAACCCGTAAGATCGTAATAGCTGAATGCGTGACGTGACTTCCAGATTCAATCATGTTTTGTGTGAAATCATATATGATACCGCACTCTAATATGTCAAACGCAGTCACAAGACATTTTACATCAAGATTTTTATCTTCTTTAAAAACGTCCCACGGATGTTTCTAGTTACACTTTAAGCACTCAAAATGCCACTGCCAATTCAAAATGGTCTTGAGGTAGCTAACCTGCATACGCATAAAACGTTGATAGATCTTTAATCTATTAAGAGCTGTTAAGTAAGCCATTAAACGCGACTGGTCGCCCGTTTTTACTTTATTTTTGACAACGTTAGTGTCAGCTGTAGATGTAGTGAGTGAAGCTTTGTTTTAATTAAAGACACCCTATACAATATGCTTTCCTAAAACTAGCTGGTTTTCTTTCTTTAATACTCCTTAATACCTCGCAGGAACCCCTCCCTCTCATCCGCGCTTCATCTCGATGTTACGCGCCATGTGACACCGTGTCCTGGCTGTCTAGAAAGATGAAGCAACTGAGCGACCAGCTCAAGACTACACAGGCAGCATTGCGGAAGGTTATGGAGAACCCTGTCTTGAAGGGTGATGGTAAGTACTCTCTGCTAGTGTAGATAATTGACCCCCTTAATGGCTTTTTAAATTGGCCGCTTTTTGCTGAATGGCATTACAAACATTTGTAATCGGTACAGTGTTATGTAGCTGATGACAACGAAGAAATGTTTGTGCACCTGGCGTAATGACGTCATGCAATTCGTACGTACTTGTCACGGTACTGGATAGGTGAAAAAAGGGGAAACGCGGAGGAAAGGGCATTCTAGTGAGGTGCGCAGGTATTTCTGGTGGGTTGTAACTTGTAGCTAATTTAAGGTAACAAACCAATTCAATTGTAAAGAAAGATGTCTGACCAGCCAGATTAAAAGTAGAATATGGAAGTTCTCGCATCGCTCTATATAAGTAATTTCGGCTAGAGTAAAAGACTTCGTCACGTACAAGCTAGAGGCCCGTCAAATTACTATGCCTTCATATTTTTTACATTAACAGGTGGCGACAGATTCCCAGAAGGCACATACACGCATCAAGTGCTAGATGCCATCGTTCCACTTGAAGGAGGATATTGTAGATGCGAGAGAGGTCCTCGGGTAAGTTTAACAACATGTTGCTAGATTTGTTTAGGTATTGAGTTACTAGAAGCTGCTCGGGCGTTTGTATTGCATTTATTGTCGTATCTTGGAAGGAATGCAAAGGATCTTAAAATAACATAGCCTATGTGTTATTATGATGTGAAAGCTACAATATTGTAAAGCTTCATTATAATCTGTTCAGTGGTTTTTTACATAAGAGTAACAAACATCCAACGATTCATCGGCTCAAACATTGTCATTTTTGGTCAACAGGGTCCAGCCGGCCCCCCAGGAATGGAAGGGCCCAAAGGTGACGTGGGACCGCGAGGGCCACGAGGGCAACGAGGCCCCAAAGGGTCCCTAGAAGTGATGATGCTGCTCATAGCTGACATCAAACATGATATAGAGAATCTAGAGAAGAGAGTTTATACAGAGGGAGAAGTGTAAGTAGAAAACTTCTGTCTAGGAGTTAAAGGTACTCTTATTTAGGAATGGCTACACTTATCCATAACGAATTGATTCCTTATTAATGATAGCAAGCTAAAGTGGATGGCATTATCTAGTTAGCATGTTTGCATTCTCTATTTTGAAACTATGGCCGCAGAATGGAGGTGAAAAGATGAGATGTCAAATGATATGTCTCCAATTATTTACATAATTTGTGGTAATACATAATGTCTTAAATTAGGTATTTTTGGGCATCATTGGCTGTAGTTACAAGATGTAAGTGTGTGTGAGTCATGTGTTGTGCGTAGATGCG
The DNA here is from genome assembly GCA_947563765.1 of Anarsia innoxiella. Lineage (NCBI taxonomy): Eukaryota > Metazoa > Arthropoda > Insecta > Lepidoptera > Gelechiidae > Anarsia > Anarsia innoxiella. The sequence goes on from OX387406.1 coordinate 8,600,144, forward strand.
GATCTTTGGCTCTCATTTCCCTTTTGCATATAAACATTTTTGTAGTTATACGACACAACCAAGTACATTACATAATAATTCTTATTCCAGTCCAGAAAGATTCAACATGCACAAAGCATGGCGGCAACACCGCAAGCAAGAGAAATTGGACCAGGAGAGCAGAACCGAGCAGGAGTTGGAAGCGTACACCGCACCCCCTATAGTAGGGACCAATGACGCCGTGGAGATCACGCCTAATGGTAGGAATTTAATGCCATGATAACGTCAAGCATTCGTCTAGCAATTGTCAATTGGCGAAAACGTGCGTTCAACTACATTTAAAAAGTGGCATTATGTCCGTCTGTCTCAAACACATAAATAGGTGCATTATGTCCGTCTGTCTCAAACACATAAATAGGTACAAAGATACAGAGCATCAATATATGGAGTGGGGCCTATTCACGTCACTTCTAGGTAAAAATTGTACTGTGGCGTGATGTCACGAGGAACTTTTACCTCTCACATCCCACTGACCCATTATAAACCTAGACACAATAGATTTTCTATTGTTCTTTTTTTTCTGGGATGTGAAAGATTAACCCTAAAAACTTTAACTTTAACAACGATACATTCGTTCTCATTTTTAGTAGAGAGAAAAGAAAAAATATGTGTCCAATTTTTTTAAGTTATCTAAATACCTAAGTGATGGACTAAAAATATTTTTTTCGTCATCTCGCCTATTGTCCTTATTAACGTACATTTAAAGTTATTTTTACTATTCTTAGGTAAACGCGGCGAAATCCCTCACGAATCCACAACCGATTGGACCCTAGTGAAAGGCGAGACTGATTCATCAAGCGCCTTCCCTCTAGGAGTGACAGATGATATAGAAGATAAACTGCGAGAGTTCAGACAACTAGCCAACGCGACTGATACGGGAGACGAAGAGCCTGACACTGATTATGATTATAGCTTTTATTAGACGCAATATAAGAATAAAATTAGTTTTGTATTTTTTCGTTTTCTTTTTTTTTTGGAGCGGTTTCGCGCTACGTCCATTTATCATCATCCGAATAATATTATAAATGTCAATGTTTGTGCCGATGGATGGATGGATGTTATCTAATTACTTCATTACGTAAAAACCACTGAACAGATTTAAATGAAATTTTACAATTATTTAGCTTGATCACATCAGAAAAACACATAGGCTATATTGTTTTGTGATATCATGGTTTTTTTTCCAAGATATGACGATAAATGCGTACGAGGTCGCGGGCAGCCACTAGTCATACATACAATTAATTTCATTCATTCATTCATTCATCAGCACTTTTAACCTCCCCACTACAGGGACACGAGCCAACTCTGATACGAGAGTGATTAGGCCACAATGTGGGTTGCCACAGTACATGCAATCCGATTAAAATTGATAAAATTGCCATAGAAATAGTTTTAAAGCTAAACTATTTATATTTCGGATCTCTACTACACTATATGGGATTGGATTCGGATCGGATACAGTGCGAAACTGCTCTTACGCTATCCTTTTATTCTACCAATATTATAAATGGCAATTTTTTTGCTGATGGATGGATGTGAGCATGTTTGTTACTCATTTACGCAAAAACTACTGTACAATGAAACTTTACTATATCGTATCTTGTACCATATAGGTCAATGATTTTTTATAGGTACAGATATGTTACCTATAGAGTGATTGGCGTTTTAAATCTGTGCCGAACAATGATTACAATGACATTAATGACAGCACTTCAAATCATACTCCAAATGTCTTCAGACTAACTGAGACTAGCTACAAGTTGTCTTAAATAGGTCTATTTACAGTCTTCAAAATGTGCGCGCATATAACATATCTGCACCTAGTATATATGTAATATCATTGATATAGGTACTATTTGGTAAACCTAGTATACATACTATTTGGTATTCTGTGCTTGCATACCACAGTAACTAACAGTCTATATTACTTTAAAATGTCACATACATTTTCAAGACTACAAATTTTTATCAAGTCGCAGTCTCTGTTATAAAAACATTTAAACAACGCATTACTATAGTATAATATAATAATATATTTATCTTGAAATACATACATACTCAATATATTTAATAAGAATCATACATATCTAACTAGCAACAGATGGCTGGTAGTGCGCGGCCAATCGTTTGAACTCATTGGACTTAGCTTGGTATTCCTTTGTGAATGGGTGCTCGGGGTTGCTGTCTATGAGTTGAGCTAGGTAACGGGATGATACCTGAAATATAGATAAATAAAGTCATGACAACGTTTTGATTTTATTAGCAATTCAGAAAACCAATTGTGAATAAAAATTGCGAAGGAGCATGTATGAGGCGACTGATGAATATGGATCAAGCGAAAGAAGTGTGTTTGGATCGTAGCAGGTTGAGGGAAGTGGTCGGTCTGTGTCTACCCCGATGGGAGAGAGGCGTGAACTGTTATATGTGTGTTTCATTAACAGCTGTTTTTGTGCCTGCACTTTGGAGATAATAATGTTTTTTTTTTTTTTGTAATACGGTTTCTTTGGCTCTTAATACACTGTCGTGTAGTCACACGTTTAAATTTTAACTAGAATCTGTAAGTATAAATAGGTTTGTACCGTGTGATATACTTATTTAGTCAAGGGATGGATATCCCTTAATTTTAATGATAATGTAAGAACGATTTTAATTGAAAGAGAAAACGATTGACTACCTGAACTAACAAAAATGCATACCTCAGGCGCTTTTCCTTGATGGGCAGCTGTGACAGCGAGTCCCAACAACAAGTCAGGTTGTTGAGGCGCGCGGGTTTGTGCCTCCGTTAGCATCTGCTCAGATTCCTCCCACATACCTGGAATATACAAATAAAAAATAAGATATCTTTATTTGCAAGAATATACACGTTTTACAGTCTTAAATTATACCTAATGTAATTACAGTGTTGGCAACATCAACCTCAAATTTGGTAATTTTTACGTTTAATATGTGGCAACACTTTAAGTTACTTGTTAAAGAAAGACCAAGTCAAGAATTTAATGCATCATGAACCCTTACCCCTGCAAGCTGCGGCGGCGGCCCCAACGGCAGCCGGTCCCGCACCCAACGCTCCGAGTCTCTCAGACAACTCCATAATACTGTAGTGAGCGTCTTGCACGCCTGGGCCACCCTGGAACATTTTATGTAAAAATATTTTTAGTTGATTCATTCATATATTAAAGAGCCGGGCTCTTTTTGGTGGAGTAAACGCCATCTTTGCCTCTCCTCTGCCAACAATTTGACTTCCTGATACGACACGAGGTTAATTTTTTCCTTCACTTGAGCAAAGTTAGTGCCTAGGTCTTCCTCTACCTGTCTCTATATTTTTATTTATGCAAGTTATATTTAAAATTCTTTGATAGTCAGTATATTATTTACCAAATTTTTCAAAATAAAACGAGGAACACTTGAGAATTTGCCGGCTTCTAATATCATCATCATCTAAGGTGGAGCGTTCGCCATCTAGGCCTATCCTCTGCCAGTGCTTTAACTTCTTGATACGATATGACGTTAACTTTCTCTTTTTTTTTTCTAATATCAAATCGTCAAATATCAAAATATTGATTTGAAACGATCAACCCAACAGAGTTTCTCGCTAGATTCTTCTCTGCGGAAAACTGCTAACTCTCGAATCTTACATTAGCTTTTAAGAATTGAAGTATTTCAAGTTTGTAAATTATCTTACGAGTATTTGAGTTAGAGTTAGTTAAAAATACCTGAGCCAAATTAAGCCAAGCCTGCGCCAGCTGCGTCAAGGTCCCATCATCCTCAATATCCTGTAGAACCTTCAGCTGTTTCCGAGCGAGGTCTGGTCTGTTCATTGCCAGCAGACATTGCAGGGTGAACGCGCGTAATTCCAGGGACTCGGCCCCGTGGAGGATTCTGAATGTTGTGAAGAAGAGGAGTGTCTTATAGTAAAAAAATAATTTTAGTTATTTATTATAACGGAAATACTATGTCCCTGCCTCTCAGTACGCATTAAGGTGCTTTTCCAACAGAGGTGTGATATAAATAAAATAAATAAATATTTGGGACATTTCACACATGGTCACATGACCCCAAACTAGGTAAATCTTGTACTATGGGTATCAGGGACTGATAAATATACATATATAGATAAATAAACACCCTATATATAGGTTCCTATTCTATGTTGCTATGAATGATTTTCATATCCACCAGTCATACTCATTGAATATGAGGGCACCTTGAATATGATTGGTGGATATCAACGTTGCTATGGATGAGCAACATACTGCAGCAAATCTGTAGTGGAAAAACGCCTGTATATTATAAAAGTACTATATTTGTAATTAATAACCTATGTGTTACTCTTATGTCCAAGCAACAATGTTATAAGTTTCATTACAATCTGTTCAGTGGGTCTTGTTATACATTTCACATCCAAATTAAAATGCTAACTTACTTGAGAGCAGCTTCATAGTTCTCCTCATGGTAGTAAATGGTGGCAGCTACAATCAGGAATACTTCATTTGATAGCTCGGTTCCTTTAGCCACCTTAAATTTAATAAAAAGGCATCATGATATAAAAAAAGTTATCAAATAATTTGCCTGCAAAATACATATACTTTTGATTGACTGATAAAATAATTTATTTACTCTTTATTGATAAAACTATAACCAATTTCTACATTACAAACCATTTCTATCTGTGAAAACCTGTAATTGGCTTGTCTGTTAATTTTTAATTTGTTTTGGTGTTCCAATAAATAAATAATTAATTAATAGTGGATTCACACTACGAGTCCACGTCTGAATCAAACCCGATCTGAATCCGATCCGAAATCAGTTAACACAACAAGTGAGCATTTAAGCACTGAAGTGACTACATGCAAATGTTAAAGAAAAAAGGCTGACTCACCCTAGCATCAATATCAGCAACAACAACCGGCTTATTAGCTCCCGGAGACAGGTAGTCGACCAGGCTCTTCAATGGCTGCAGCATAGGATCCGCAGACTTCAGCTCCTGCAGCACAATGCGGTAGTTGCCTTGCGCGATGTACGAGCGGTAGAGGTACGTGTCGCGGTGAAGGGCTGTTAGGGGGGTTGATGGCTGGAATAGGGGGGGACAGAAATTTTGGTTAAGAAATTGTTTATTTGATTTGTATCATCATCATCATCTAAGAGTTAGACAGCCTCTTGATTCTTATGATTAAACAAAAAAGTAAACCTGAAAATTCTACATTTATTTATTTATAGCGATAATATAGCTATTATTAACAATGTGATTCAATGAATGTGAATGTTGGTTGTGACATTTTACAAGAGTAAGAACGAATAATAACATAACACGTATTGTGCTTCTTTTTTAATGTAGGCACACTAAAAACCGTTCTTATTCGATTAATTTGTGATCATTGGGATACATTTGAGGTGTAATTACAGCAAATATAAAGAAAAACATCGGTAAAACAAGCAAAACATGGATAATACATGGGGTAGAAGGGCGGTACCGAAAACAAAGGAAATAGCACCCAAAAAGGAGTTTTATAGCTGGAATAACGTAAATCATAGATTACTTACTTTAACGCTTTGTGCCTCGTTGATGGTTTGTTGGTAATTTCCAACATAAAATGCATTTTTCACATCGAAAAGCTCGTCGACGTCCTGTTGCTGACGTGCCATCTTGACAGTTTGACATTGACGTTTCGAGAGCAGTGTTACCAGATGAAATTGCTGGAATAATTCTTCAACAACGGCCTAAATTCTACCAATAAGCTAATAATCTTAAACAATGTAGAAATATTGTTTTTTATCTATATAAACATAATAGTTTAATATAAATACGTTATTATTTATATGTAAAATATTCTAGTTGTATATTATTTTACCTAAGAAAATAATCATAACCACCTTATATACTGCCATATTCTATATAAGTTTAAAACTAGCAACATTGATTTTCTTCTTAATTTACTTTGGTTCGGCAAAGGGAACACACTTTGAAAATCCAAAAAATATATAAAAGCAATTAGATAATATTTATTTCTTTTCTTGCTTTCCCGTACTATACGATATGGATTATCCTGTTAAAATATATACATATTAAACTATATGGTCTAAGATACAGGTGGGTACGAAATCGATTGGATTCATGCTTGGCTATTTCATACAATATGGTACCCTAGCTAGATGGTCCCACTGCTAGGCTGACTGAGTTATGCTGAAGCTAAATTACACGGACGATTCTTTAACTCAGTCTCCAATGACGGTAAAGATATACATTAAAAAGATCTAGCTTGAAGTCCAAAGTCTATCTACGAATTGATCTTAAACAAATCCTGACACAATATCGAAATTTTTGACCACCGACGACAACACGACCACTGTCGATATGGCTTAGCTCCTTCGTCTTAGTACCTACCTAACTTCCAAAATGATAAACGATTGATTGAATAACTCACAAAGCACGCTGCCCATCAAAGTGAAGTTCATACCTACATTATAATCCTAGGTATGATATTTCAATACTTAGCTCAAAAAGTTAGGAAGTTACCAAACAACTTTATTTTTAAACGGTTTTATTTAGCTCACCCCGTTTGTTTTCTTGGGTCAAATTTAGTAATTCAAATTTCACCCTCTTCCTGTCAACCGATTAATCTGAAATTTTGTATACACTTTGGATTTTGGTGACAATACAATTATGTTTATTCATTATCATTATAAATTCAAGATGGCCGCCGCTACAAAATGGCGGATAATTTAGGTTTTATTAATCCCATCAATATGGGTATCAAATGAAAGGGCTCAACGAGCAGAATACAATATACTATAAAATATTGAAATCCAAGATGGCGGCCGCTACAAAATGGCGGATAACGTAGGTTTTATCAATCCCATCAATATGGGTATCAAATGAAAGTGCTCAACCAGTAGAATACAATGTACTATATAAAATTAAAATCCAAGATGGCGGCCGCTACAAAATGGCGGATAACGTAGGTTTTATCAATCCCATCAATATGGGTATCAAATGAAAGTGCTCAACCAGTAGAATACAATGTACTATATAAAATTAAAATCCAAGATGGCGGCCGCTACAAAATGGCGGATAACTTAGGTTTTATCAATCCCATCAATATGGGTATCAAATGAAAGTGCTCAACCAGTAGAATACAATGTACTATATAAAATTAAAATCCAAGATGGCGGCCGCTACAAAATGGCGGATAACTTAGGTTTTATCAATCCCATCAATATGGGTATCAAATGAAAGGTCTCAACAAGTAGAATACAATTTAGGTACTATGCAAAATTGAAATCTAAGATGGCCGCCGCTACCAAATGGCTGATAACAATTTTTTATCAATCCCACCAATATGGGTATCAAATAAAAGGGCTTGCCAAGAAGAATTCAGTGCACTATACAACCTCAATATTTTAGATGGGCGCAGCCACTAAATGGCGTATAATAATAAGATTTAAATTTAGAAATTGAATCTGTAATTTGGGTATCTGATTAATCCAGCCTGAATCCACCACCCAAGTCAAGATTTATGCAGGGCAGCACTGTGGATCACGCAATCGTATACTTAGGTGCGAAACTGTTTGAAGAAGGTCAAGCCTACGTGGCTCTTTGTAGAGTAAGAGCTTTGCAGGGACTACGTATAGAGGAGTTGGACTGCAATAAACTAACGGGCAAGAAACCTTGCAATAATGAAGCACTAAATGAATTAAACAGAATGCGAAATAAAAACTAAAAACTAGAAAATAAAAATAGGTAAAAAAACTTTTTAAGTTAAACGGTTTTATGTTAAACATATCTACATTGCAATGTTTAAGATAAATGTACTAAAAACCAAAAAATAATAAAATAGACACAGTCGTGGGAATTATAAACATATGCATAGACTAGACTAAAATAAAACCGTGGGGCACGTCAATTGTCTACAATCGTTGATTAAAATGTTTGTTTTGTAATGTTATACTATAATAAGGCAGTTGTTCAACCGACAACGATGGACGTGTGATAAGTAGGGCTAGAATGTGGAAACAAGCTAGCAAGCTCGATTATAAGCGAGTTTTAGGGTTTCATAGTGTTGAGCGAGTAGTACTTTTATCATATGTTTTGTCGATTAAAGACAAACTACGAGCAGTGAAACGATTCTTCGCCAGCCAGCAGTGTGATGTGAATGTCCAACGATAAACTCGTTGAAACATCTCTTTTATTTACATGGAGTGTATAACTATTGAAATTTCCATGAGCAAGAAAATAGTAAGTAATTTCCTCACCGTCTGCGGGCCAACTGCCTAACGACGAATTAAACGATTCTTCTATCGCACATTAAGTCGATAATTTGTAGACAATTGACGTGCCCCACGGTTTTATTTTAGTCTAGTCTATGCATATGTTTATAATTCCCACGACTGTGTCTATTTTATTATTTTTTGGTTTTTAGTACATTTATCTTAAACATTGCAATGTAGATATGTTTAACATAAAACCGTTTAACTTAAAAAGTTTTTTTACCTATTTTTTTCCTTATCTACATCAAGCAACCAACACAGATAAAATCGTGTTACATATTATTACTTCACAGAAACGAAGCTTAACAAACAAAAATAACAATTACAAAGCGTACTTTATTTGGCACAATACTTTCCAGTCTTTACCTGAGACGAACAAAACTTCGTTGAAAGATTGAAAGGGATCTTGCGTGTGCGCAGACAACAGAGCTTAAAGTGAAGGAAGGGACCCAGGTAGTGAGCACCTGGGATGTAATAATAACGGCAGATAACGATTTGGGCCACACTTAAGATGTTTGTATTTTACCACGTGTTTTAGAGATATTAGGTGTTTTATTGGAAGCACGTGGTTGATAAATTAATTATTCTAAGTATCTATGGGTTTAAGCGTTTCGTAGAGTTTTTGTAGAATATTCTACTAATATTATAAATGTCAATGTTTGTGCTGATGGATGTATGTTTATTACTCTTTCACGCAAAAACTACTGAACAGATTTTGATGAAACTTGGCAATATTGTAGCTTGCACACCAGAATAACACACAAGCCATTTTATTTTACAATATCGTGATCTTTTTCCAAGATATGACGATAAATGCGTACGTAGTCGCGGGAAGCCTCTAGTGGCTTTATAAATATAGGGTGACTTTAAATTAGTGAATGATAGAAAAGGATATGCATGTACTCGTGATAACAAACAACTTTCACTATGGGACCAAGTTCGAAATCATTCAAAAAATTTTGAACTCCCCATACAAAATGCATCAACTGATAGTAGGTATGGGGCGACAATTTTTTTTTTACGTTTTCCAACTTGACCCCATAGTAAAAGTTGTTTGTTATCACGAGTACTTACATGCATATCCTTTTCTATCGTTCACTAATTTAAAGTCACCTATATATTAGGACGAAACTATTCTATCTAGGTAAGTAGGTATATAAAAAGGCTGACATTTTGCGCTCGTTTCACCATGTACGGTCAGCATCATAAGTCGATGAACACATTCAGATTTTCAAAAGTAGAATACACCGTTATTAGACGAAATCGCTTAGCAAAAGATACTCTAGGGTTTAATGACCATCTAATAAGGTTCAAAAAAAGGAAATAAGTAAGGTTTTACGTCTAATAATGGTGTATATTACTTTTGAAAATCTGAATGTGTTCATCGACTTTTGATGCTGACTGTACCGATAAAATTTATCTGACTGATATTTTATACCTCTGTCTAAACGTCATGTTTTATGAAATGGTCATAGGTTTATCTGTCACTTAAATTGTCTGTGGGCAATTAGTCTCTTTCAGATTAATCCCGTATATATCTTCTTAATTTAGGTAGACCTACCTACTTACCTACCTACGCAAAAGGCCTCCGGCTACAGACATAAGTATTTATACTAAGGTACGTCTGTGCGTACAACAGAGTACCTACGCAAAAAGTGACAGGTTGATCGGACACCTTCATGGATGTCTAGGCAGAGGCTCAGGGCGGAGAATCGTGGAGAAAGAATAGAGTACTTTGCCCAGCAGTGGGACACATAAACAGCTATATAAGAAAAAAGAGATTATACGTTTCTAACTAGTAAAGTATTTCCTAATAGGTATCCTATCTTTGTGATTAATTTTATTGGGTAACCGTAGGTGGTTAATATATCATTCGATGACCAAAATGTGGTTTCACCACATTTCCCAATAAATTCCTAAAACATTTTTAATTGCCGCCAAGTTAGCCAATATCTAGCTTTTTAAAAAACCGACATACCCTATTAAGCATCAATTCTTAGAACATTGCAAAGGTTTCCTAACTCTAGTCAGATTTTTTGAAGATTTATTAGATACTAATTCTGTGAATTTACTTTGATATATATCAAAATAATATTCTTTTAGCAACATTAAGGAATTTTATCAATATTTTTACAGGCTAAGTTTATTTGTTATGTTTGTCGCTTCATCCCCTATGATTCGAAAGAAATATGTGAAATTATGTTCAGTTCGTAGTAAATATCTTTGAGTATAGAATATATATAGTCGTCTGGATCTGCGTGCCTGGTCTGGCGCAAAATGGCTACTTTTGTATGGTACTACTTATCGTTTGAGAGGTCATCTACCAAGAAAACTATGAGAAAACTTGGTGCAACCTTGGCGCGCTGTTCATAAACTCAATTTGTATATGAAAAAAAAACCGGCCAAGTGCGAGTCGGACTCGCGCACCGAGGGTTCCGTACAAACCTGCAAGGTTTACAAAGTTCGTTCATTACGACAATCGAGTCATAACTATGGTATTTTTATTGCAAAATGAAATTCATAACATTACAATGGGGAAAGATGGAGGAGCATAAATTTAAGACAAAGATCTCTTTATCGTTTAAGTAATCCTTTATTTTATATTAACACATATCATTTATCTATAATATAACTGAAACACTTATACTAGCCTTGCAGCAGACTTGCGAAAGTTCTTTTATTAAAGTTATTTATTTACTAAGTTTTTTAGTCACTATTTAGAAATCTGGTTCAAAAATATTAATTAAGTATTAAATTTGAACCAGACCTGTAAATGGTGACTGAAAAAGGTGTGAATAGCCCCGCGTGCCACCCGTGCCACCAGCGTCCCATCAAACTTCGCCAGTAGAAACAATACAAGCAAGCTGTCTGATAATAACCAACAATAAGAAATATAATAATGTCATTGAATTTAATTATAAGTATAACACTTTAAGCAGTTAGGACGCATTTAGATTATACAGCTACATTCACCAAAACATCGGGATTGAATGACGATGAGTGAGGTCGTCTTTGCCGTTTGAAAAATGTTGCCCTCCCCATACATAGTATAATAACTCGCGGTCATTGCTGTAACTACAATTATGTTTACAATCACAATTTTTTTGGTGGTATAACTACTTAAAATTTTAAGCTTTTCGGAATTTTTCTGTTACCTGTGCTGTAAGCTATTGCTTCTTACCAAATTTCGAGATTCTATGTCAACGGGAAGTGGTCTTTAGGTTTTAATTCCCTTGCGTGTAGTTGCGAGTTTCAAAATATGCGGTATCAATGGTTGTACTTTTGCGTTTTGCGTTTTCGGGTTGACTTATAATTTTTTTTTCACGGGTTAAAGGCAATTAGATCTAAGTATTTGATATGAATTTCAACTTGATAGCTCTACGCGTTCATGAGGAAAAAAGTAATAAGTTTATATTTATTAAAAAAAATATATTTTGTAATGTAACTAAAAATTTAAGGTTTTCGGAATTTTTCCTTTATGTGTGGTATAAAACGTTGCTTCATGCCAAATTTCAAGATTCAAGGTCGACTGGAAGTACCCTTTAGGTTTTGATTCCCTTGCAAGTACTTGCGAGTTTCAAAATATGCAGCTTAAATTGCTGTTTCTTTTGATTGCGTTGACATAGAAGTTTGATTTTGCTACAGCTTAAAGGTATTATAGACCTGAGTATTTGGTATGAATTTCATTTTAATACCTCTACGCGTTTATGAGGAAATGGGTAGTAAGTTTAAGATTATTAAAAAAAAAAAATATTTTGTGATGTAACTAAAAATTTATGGTTTTCGTAATTTTTCCTTTATCTATGCTATAAGACGCTGCTTCGTACCAAATTTCAAGATTCTGAGTTCACGGGAAGCACCCTGTAGGTTTTGATTCCCTTGCAAGTGTCGAAAATTTGCGGCATAAATGGCTGTATCTTTTGATTGCGTTGGCTTAGAAGTTTGATTTTTTCACAGCTTCAAGGGACAGTAGACCTGAGTAATTGATATAAATTTCAGCTTCATACCTCTACGCGTTCCTGAGAAAAAGGGTCTTGACAGATGGACGGACGGACAGACGGACAACAAAGTGATCCTATAAGGGTTCCGTTTTTTCCTTTTGAGGTACGGAACCCTAAAAATGGGGTGACTCCATATCTTTCTTCCTCATTGGTAAATATTATCACATCACATTAAATAATAATTAAATAAAAATACCGAAAAATCTAAATCACTACCGTATCACCCTACGTTCCCATAAATCGATAACCTAACCGCCCCACATAAATTTTCATTTATTAAACTACTTTCGAAAAAAAAACGTCTTAAAGGACTTGCATTGAATGCAGTTTGGAGACCGGTGCAGCGACAGATGTGCATCAAGGCCCTGAGAAAGGGGGTCGGAAGTATAACAAAAGGTATACCTTTATTATACCTACCAAGGGGCGAAACTTTCGCAATGCAAAAATTTTAAGGAAGCACTTACGCTGCGACTTATGAATAGCTGGGAAAGGAACGTTAAGTATTGATATTTAAATTGGTTCATTCTATGGTTCACCAGAGAAAAGAATCAAGGGCAGTTTCTTGGGAAGTGAAAGGAGATTTTTTTAAAGAAGTTGTGTGAAAAGGAAACCTTACCTCTAAATAGTGATCAGCGATAACTAACTGCCAGCACTAGAAAAAGTTTAGATTAGGTAATCTACAACCCGTCGGAAATATCTGCGGACCTCGCTGGAATGCGCTTTCCCCCGCGCTTCCCCGGTTTTCGCCTATCCAGTACCGTGACGAGTACGTACGAGTTGCATGACGTCATCAAGCCAGGTCCGCAGATACTTCCGACGGGTTGTATTAGACATGGCGACGTTTTCTTCTAAAGCTCAGTTGAAATCGGGAATGTGTAGTATTGTTTGTAGTCATTAATATATGTAGGCGATCAGATCAAGAAGACAGAAACTACCTAGATCCAAAGATCCAAGTACCTATACGCTCAAAATAGGTACTATCTACCTATATAAGTACATAAGTAATAGAGATAGTTATTTCCAGTAACGACCGAATTTTTAAAACTCGGCAACCCACGCTAAAAACCCTAATACTTAAAATGTAAATGTGTAGAGTTAGGTACCACTTATGTGGTACTACAGTGTCAAAATAGACGTAATATTATACAGGGTGTAACAGAAAGGGGGTATAAAGCCGAAACATAGCGATAGTCCTCATGAAACTGAACAACTTTCTCCAAGGAACATTGGTCGTTACTCGATCAGCTAATCGGACATTTTGTATGGGGAGCCGAATTTTTTTTTCGAGTTACTACCCATGTTTCTTGGGGAAAGTTGTTTAGTTTCATGAAGGACTATCGCTATGTTTCGGCTTTATACCCCCTTTCTGTTACAAAAGTTCAGTTTCCGTGGGTGTAGCGACTAATGTTGGTAATATTCGTAATAAATAGCCAAATATTCTCTTGCACGTGGTTGTTTTGGACAATGATATACAACGGGTCTATTAACGCTGTATTTTGTCATCTCTTTCTGTAAACGTGGTTAATAACTCTATTACTTACTTTTTTTAGAATTTTATCTTGCAGTGCGAAAAAGAAAAAAGAAAACGTAGGCATGAAACTAGGTAGGTAGGTAACTAACTATGTGGCCAACGCGGGGCCGGTCGTTGTGGGGATCCTTGTAGACTTTTGTCCAACAGTGGACGTCCTTAAGCTGACATGATGATTATGATGATAATGAAGGTGAAATTAAGTAGCTAAACCTAGTGTTAGATTCTGAATACATTTCTCCTCAAAACATAACTTAACAAGAACTTCTTAGGAAGGTAAGTAGGTAGGTACCTACTGCAAAAACAACGTGATCTTTAATGCATACTACATAACTAATAGGTATTATAAAAGTCAATGTTTGTGCCGATGTTTGTAACTCTTTCACGCTAATGAACAGATATTGATGAAACTTGGCAATATTGTACCTAACATATAGGCGTATGTGTTGTCTTTCTAAGTTATTACGATAAATGTGTACAAAGTTATGACGATAAATAAAAGCAACAAAATATAGCAATCCTAATAATATTATAAATGTCAATGTTTGTGCCGATGGATGGATGTTTGTTACTCTTTCATACTAATGAACAGATTTTGATGAAACTTGGCGATATTGTAGCTAATACATCAGAATAACACATAGGCGTAGGTACGTATTTTTTTTTTCTAAGATTTGACGATATAGCACAAAGTCGCAAGCAGCAGTCTATAAAAGCAACAAAATATAACAATAATAAATAATACTGTCTGAAAATTCTAGTGTCAGTTGGATTCCCGGGCGAAATTAGCGCAAAGGTCGTTAACCCCGGCTGCCAAGGGTTCCCTTCTGACCCTTTTCCAGCTTTCAAGGGTCGGCCCTTAGACTTGGTTACCGATTCCCATCGAAAAACCAACTCAATAGCGCGACGTGAACGTGACTTACAATTTTTGGGAAAACTTTGCTATGTTATAAAAAATGTTGTTGTTTAAATTACCTATAGGTCGCGCCACGTAAAAAGAACTTTAGAAACAAATGAAAATCACGTGTTCGCGCATGGGTACACTTACGCTCGAAAGTACTAGGGCTATTTATTGTTTCATTCTTGTAAGAGTCTTTCGCACGCGATTACGTATGTTGACTTATAGACTATACGTAGGGGATGATGAATCTGATTAAAAAGGTTATGAAAGTGACGACAACGATGATAATAAAATGGCCACTTCCGGCATCAACACCGCGTCCTCATCTGGTTTTCGCGCCACCCATGAAGACTTAATGGAAGAACAATATGTTTTTTTTTTAATTTTCGAATATTTTTTACATTTTTACAAATTTTACACTAAATCCAATATTGATTGGTAGTTGTGTATTTTTGTTTTATTTATATACCACCTTACTAATACTACTAATAATATTTTTCTTTCCTTTGTGCGTAAAACCATTACTGTAATTAAACACTTTTGTGCGCGATGGTATTTTAAAACAAATGTTAAACGTCAGACTCAAAAATCGTCTAATGCGCAGCTATCAGCTAGGGTTCATTTTACGTGGCGCTACCTAATACTTATGTTATAAATTAAGGAAATTATTGCCAAAAGTCACAGATAAATATTGTAAAATCTATTTCAATAGACTTTTCGCGATATTTATCTATTTTAAACCTAGAATAACAGATACCTACCAATACTAGGTAGCCTGTGTTGTCACACTCTAGGCAAAGGCTTTGCTCTTAATCAAGTTCTACTATGTAAGATTTGCAAGTGTACTGCATTGAATGAGCGAATTGATGATAAAGATAGAGATAAGCTCGAGACTTAGGGGATGACGACTACATTCAAAAATTCAAAAAATAATTAGTCCGTCTTTTAGGCTATTAAAAAATATTTGAAACACAATTTTTACAAAGATACAGACCATCAAAGTTATGGAGTGGGGGGTTTTGACGTCACTCCTACGTAAAAATCGTACGTAAGCGTGACGTCACGAGCAACTTTAACCCAGTGTATCTTTGTAATTTTTAGATTAAGAGAAAAAAGAAAAAATACGTGTCGAATATTTAAAAATATACTAGGTATGTGATGGGCCTAAAACATTTTTTTTTGTCGGCATGCCTAAGGTATGAAGACGAATTAATGCTTACTAGCTACTAGCAAGTTACTTACCAAAATTGTCGATTGCGAGACATGGAATTAGTAATTAGGTACTTATTTAATCCACGTTTTTATATGACTTTAAGTATTAGTAGGTACATACTTCATAATATAAACTAGAGAATTGGAGGGAAGTGGTCTCTGGAGAGAGGCATGACAGATATTTATATATTGTAGGGTAGGTATGTACTTAGGCCGTTTCTCGATATGCATCTCTGATTTCATATGGAATCCTTAGCAATTTAAATAACTAACCTTTAAACTAAAAATTAAGCATCGCAAACCGGAAACCATCCGCTATACTCTTATACTTATAAAAATCGATTCTTCATTCCACATTAAAATCTCCATGGTGAAATCTGTAGACGCGTACACATCCTGTCAATGTAAAGAGCGCAATTTTATAAAGAATTGAAGTGAAGGACAAAAAAAATGGTGCATGCTATTGTGTATCTTCCATCTGCTATCCGGAGTAAGCAGCTGTGTTCAGGGACAGGAGAAAAAAAAATAAGAAAAAATCTGGTCAAGTGTGAGTTGAGTAAGTGAACTGAGGGTTCCGTACAATTTTTTAATATAGTTAAAGGTGCTGTTATGATTTTTGTTCATTTATCGACAAAGTCATGCCGTCACAAAAATGTTGTCCTTATATTTCGTCGTAAGATTTTTAAATATTTTGTTTTCAGTAAGTACCGTATTATTAATGTTACGTCATAGGCAAATCTATTTGCAATTCATAATTCATTTATTTTGTTGTGATAAAGGTAACTAAACACACATTGATGAATTGGTATACATGTAAGTACTAAGTACGTACCTATATTTTTTAAAGCTAACGCTGGATTCAAAAAAGCAGTTTTTCCTCAGAGAAAATGTAGCAAGAACTGCAAAAAGTAGCAAAAAAAGTGCTGAAAGTAGGCTGGGTTGCTCTTTTCAATTAAACTTTAACAATCTTTGGGCACGGAACCCTAAAAGTGGAGGGAAAAAATGTACCTGCTTTGTACCGTGTGTTGTCTTGCAGTGTACAGAGTACTTGCCTGATCTTGGGACGTTGTATGAATGAATACGATTTTTGGAGATTTTGAATAATATTTTGGCGATTTGCGTAAGATATTTCAGCTTTTAAATTACTAAATGTTATGTAATTAATGTATTTTATGATATAAAGAATGCCTAGCTAGAGAATCTTAGTTCTTCAGAAAAACTCGAAAGTTTGATAATGTTTACAGATGTTTTAAAATAAGTAGGTATCATAAATTAGAAATTGGAAACTGGTTAAATAATTCAAGTTGGAAAGCTATGATTGATTTGACTTTAATTTATATAATATAAGAATCCAAAATTAAATAGGTAGGTACCCACATGTACCTACCTAATATTTTAATGGAAGTACCTTTTAGTAAGTCTTTTAACTAACATATCTTAAATTGGGTCATAAGATAAGTTCATTTCATCAAAATTAAATTGCCGCATCAACTTAAAAAAACATTTCCTCGAATTTCATAAACCAAAATAAACCCAAATCAATCGTACAAAAATAATAAGTTAATAAGAAATAGCATTTTATCTCAGGTTATCATTGTTCCGGATGTGACGGCGCCCGGAGTTCACCTCTGACCTCACTTCCGGTCAAGTTGTGACGTCACCGGAAACAGCGCCATTAACCCGGGTTGTCTTGAACGGTCCGGGTCAACTGAGGGTGGGTGCAAAGGTGATTGGAAATTTACGATTTTAAGTATTTTCAAGTTAACTAAATAAACAACAACAGATACAGTTAGATTGTCACGTCCCACAACTGGGCAAAGGCCTCCGTCTTAGCTGTCCATCCAGTTCTGGCGTGCGCCAAGATTTGCCATTCTTCGCTGAATGAATCCAGCTCATCTAGGTCTGTCGCGATGTCGTTTCCCGATTTTGATATAGGTAGGTACCAATTGGTGGATGTGGACTTAAAACTTTTGACTAAGTTAGCTCTTAGGTACCTATCTGCTTAATACCTAGGTATAAGTATAGTTTGCAAATATGTATTTAGTACTTACCTACCTTACTAGTAGATAAGTAGGTGGGCTTAGAAGATAAACAAGTCGAATGTGTCCTAGGAATGTACCTAAGCTAATGGTACCTAGTCATAAAATAAGATAATAATTTACAACAAAATAATATAAAATACCATTCTCCAAACGATGTCTTTGATATTAGGTACTAACTAAGTATTAACTAGGTAGGTAGGTAGTTGACTGGTTAATTAATATTAATACCTATGTGATTAAAATTCATTAGAAAAAATTAAGGCCTTAAGTAGGTATAATAAGCCTAATTATAACTAATTTTGTAACTATAACATGAAGCGAAACAATAAAAAAAGTTTCCGGCTTCATCACAGCATCCATGAACCGTTCGATGAGACGGCCCCATAATACCTAATGTAATAAATAACTTACCTTGTTATACGTATAACGAGAGGTAGCAAATAACGTGATACAGAGAAATCCGGCGTTGGGCGCGGGCGGGCGGAAGCTGCGACGCATCCCGCCCTCGTTGCAGTCACCCCCTGCCCCCCTCCCCGCCCCGCGGCCCCGGCGCGAGGGCGCGTGCGCCCGCCGGCCGGCGACTTCAGTACAACGCCACGCCGCGCACCGAACGCACGCGTCTCCATGTTTACGCGCGCATAAGACGATCGAATTCTTATACACCAGTGACGAGAGGGCAACCTCTCTTTAACCCATCAAAATAGCTTCACAAGTGGAGATGCCGTCGAGCCTGTTCGGCGACCTCGGCGGCGGTGGCGGGCTCGTGGACGACCAGCGCGCCTTCCACCTGGCGCTGGAGCTGAGTATGCTGGGGCTCGGCGAGACGCTGCCGGCTTCCAACCCGCTGGCCAGCCCGCTCGGCTTCGCGCCGCCGCCCGACGACCGCGCCAAGAAGTCGCAAAACATGACGGAGTGTGTTCCCGTGCCATCATCTGAACACGTCGCCGAGATCGTCGGCCGGCAAGGTAACGTATCCTGCCGCTAGTTCGACTTATCTATCCTGTGTTATCCTGTGCTTTTACGTCGTAGACGTCGGGTAGATGTGGAAGGTTGTTGTATCTGTTGTTTCATGAGTATTTGGTGCGTGTGGCAGGTCGTCAGCGCGTTGGCTCGAACAGCTGTTAGGTTAGGTTATTCGGTGCCGCCCAGCAGCGCCACCCTTATGTAAGGGCGCACGGCACGTGTCGGCTAGGTTATGTTCGATCAGAGACCGTTCCGCACAAATTCTCATGATTGCACCACTTTACACAATCACAGCCCAAAAAATGCTTACCGTATAGTACCTATTTTGTTTGTTTACCCTCGTAAAAATGTATTGTTTTGCGTTAATTCTCTCCGTGTAGCATTTTCGTAGTCTGTTTTTGTGTTTATTATTATAATTGTAGATCGTGTCGGTTGGCTCAGTAGGTATGAAAGATAAGCTTCATATCATAACTAGGGGGTAGTGAAATAATTTACTAGGTATTTGTCGAAGGTAGCCATTTAAAAAATATACCTATATTTTACGAACTACCTTCACGTAGGTAGTATAATAATTATTATGCTATATTCATGTACCAAACCAAAATCTCTCGTATTACGTCTTACCTGTGGAATGTGAATTCCTCAAAACGCATTTTTTTGATAATTATCAACAAAACCGATCTAATTTCTCGGTTTAAAATGACCCAAAATGTTCCCAGAGCAAGGTGGCTCTGTGGCACCGCTCGAAAAAAACTATCCAATTTAATTAAAAATGGGAAACTAAGCAAAAAGCTATACCCAGAGGGTTGTATGTTTTTTTTTCGAGGGTTGTAAAGTAAAAAGTTCCGACAAAGCGAACGCAGGCATGCCTTATCTCTAGTCATTACTCAAAATGTGCTTCGTAAAGAAAATCAATTGGTCGCAATTTCTTCCCGCCAAAATGACTTTGCAAATAATAGGTGTAGTGTTAGATAAGATATTTGACATGAATTAGGAGTTAGAAAATGGTCCCTGTTGATTTCAGATAAAATCTAGGTACTCACCTAAATCCTGTCTAGACGTTTTTTATGATAGTAAACAAATTCATTAAGGAATAGTCAGTAGGTCATCATCATAAATGTTTAGGTTTTGTTTATATTCATGCAATTACTAACTTTAACTATCCATTTAACCTACGATTTAATTTAAATACTCAGGTACGAAAATACTGTTTTCTAAGGCTATTTATTTAGCTACATAAAAATTACCTATTAATTATTTCATTGCCGGGAAAAAATGCAAAACAAGAAACCTATTTTATAGTCTAAAAATGTGAGTAATCAGGCCAATAAAATTTTTAAAAAGTCATCAACCCTAAAGGTTCGTAACCCACCTAGAATTTTGTTTTATTTTTCTTTTGCCTTTAATGTGTCACTGAATTGGCATGTTTTAATACTTGTAAGGGTAACCTGTTTTATTCGTAACTTATTTGCATATTTTGATAATGTTAAGTGTGTTCTAATTAGTTGAGGGTTAAAGAAGCATTTTTGGGGCCCTTTTGAAGCACTAATAAAAAATAACTACTTACGTACAAAAAGGTCAAAGACTTGGCTATGATCACTTTTATCTTCACAAAATTCGTTGCTATACTTAAATACTAGATTCCTGCACATAAATAAATTGGTGACAATTTCATAATGCATTAATCACATTAAATAATATAAAACTTGTAAATTAAGTGTTATACAAAATTGAGCATCATCATAATAAGTTAGAGTTTAAAAAAAACATTGCTTCGGGGGCTTTGGTAGACGCAATAAGTAGGTATCACGTATTTAGGATACCTAGTTATTAAATACTATGTAATTATAGTCAAATAGGTAGTAAATTGCGTATTAAAAACAACCCACGACTTTAGGTTAGTTACTTCCTGATTATTTTAACGGCTTTGTTAATTTCTTTTTTTATTAATCTGTTCTTTATTTGAAATTAAAAACGTTCGTTTTGACAGAACATTCGTTCGAAAGTCAATGTCGCAACTTAAAGCAGACGTAACATTACAGTCTCATCCGGTGTACTAAATTCAATATTAAGTTAACTTAAAACTTCGCTCCTTATAAAAACCTTCTATTCAAGTCTCAAGGTAATTCGACTAAATAGGTTCCCATAGTCGAGAGAACAACGAAATGTATAGCAAAAGATGCCCTCCCTTGCACTTCCAAAGATCGTAAAAACGAAGCAAAAAAACGCAGCTGCCGCCGCCAGTTGCAACGTCCAACTGCATTCAACCTGCAAGAATTAAATTGACACTCCATTTATATGCGCGGTTATAGAAGTCGCGTATCGAAGTTACGCTTGCGGATCGTATGCAAGAAAGCTCTGATGCCGATTCTGGTAACTGTTTTTAACTTTCGATGTGAAAACAGTCTGTATTTAACATACATTTCCGAATCGGTGAGCGATTAATGTAAATGTAGTCATAGTATAGCAGCAATGGATGATTGAATGGGTTGTAAAAGTAGAAGATTGTTCTGAGAATCGTGGTAGTAGCGACAAGGTAGTTATATGGGTTATGTTGGTGTATTTAGAGCGATCACTGCGTAGTTTGGAACCGTTTCGAAATATTTTTGCTTTGTTCAAAAGATCCTCATCTCTTTTGATGGGGTTCTTGGAAATTCGACTGCATTCGCCTTTTCGTATTTCGTAGCTTTCTGAAGCAAGTTAATTTAATGTATTTGAAGTTGTTAGTTTATCTCGTAGATTGATGCTTTTTTGTTATTCTTATGTGTCAATTACTTACTAGACAGATTTTAATGGAATCCTCAAGCAATAATGTACTTACTACGTGAAAATTATCCAATCGAAATCGCTGATTATTTTATCTTAAAAATGCTTAAGAACTTAAAAATAACTACAAAATAGAGAACCAGTAAAAACCAGAATCAGATCCCATTTAAACCCAAAAGGACCATATCAAAAGTACTGTAAAAAGAACCGTCCCTTTTAAAGTTTTTGCAAACAAGTACATACAATAGGCAGAAATCCAATATTGCCTCGTCGTGCGTAAATGGTTTGAAATCCTTTATGAAGATGAAGTCATGTGTTATTTTTGTCTAGTCTTTTAAAAGTACTTAGGGAAGTTAATATCTAGGTATAAATATTGGTAAATGGAGGGAAGTGGTCTCTGCTTACCCCGATGGGAAAGAGACGTTACACATAATATATTAGTTTATATGAAAATTAAGTCTTACTTGGCCTTTCATGTTAATTACGTCATTTGTTTAATGAAAAGAGGTGTAAGATTAGAATTCATTTTAAGAACATTCCAAATTATATTAAATTTAATGCCTTCATAAAAAGGCCTATTAAACAGTAGTACACCTCAAAGTTTACTGCAAAATACATAGTTTTCTTGGTCTTTGAGCATAAATATTTGAACCTTCTTCGCTATTTGATTGGCGACTTCAACTGCTCTAGAAGATTAATCGGCAGATTTGATGCAATCCTAATAAGTACATATTATAAATGTCAATTTTTGTGCCGATGGATAGATGGACGGATGTTACTTCATCACGTAAAAACCACTGAATGGATTGTAATGAAATTTTACAATAACTTAGCTTGGACATCAGAATAACACATAGGCTATATTATTTTGAGATATCATGATTTTTTCCGAGATATGACAATAAATGTGTACTGTACGAAGTCGCGGGCAGACTCTAGTTTTATATAAAATGTCAAACCGCACACGCGGTAGAACCTCCATAGCGGCTCTAACACCCCCAAACAAAAAGTCGTGAATCAATAAACTATTATATTACTTAATATTCTTACCAGAACTTCATATGACCTTTTACAACACGATTTCAATCCGACATGAATGTAAAATAGTCTATGTATACGTTTTATGTTATTTTTGCGCTTTATAAAACTTCATTTCTTTGGTTTAAGAAAGGGGAAGTTACAAATCAAGCTTTTTGTGTTATAGTGTGACTGTTGAAATTTGACTATTGTTTTTAATTGAGTAGTAAATAATAATGATAGGTACAAATAATGATATCTAATAGCAATAATTTATTGTATGAAGTAGTCTTAGAATAGTCTCGAATTAAGACTTCTCATACTAAATAGTCCAATTTATTACATACACTAGTGGCTGCCCGCTACTTCGTACGCATTTATCGTCATATCTTGGAAAATAATCATGATATCTCAAAATAATACAGCCTATGTGTTATTCTGATGTGCAAGCTACAATTTTGCCAAGTTTCATCAAAATCTGTTCAGTAGTTTTTACGTGAAGAAGTAACATCCATCCATCGGCACAAATATTGACATTTATAATATTAGTTGGATATCCTACACGTCACGTTTCTCCCATCGGGGTAGGCATAGACCACTTCCAACCGTTCCACAACCTTCCATTCTATCTATAAAGTTTGACCTACACTACTTACAATACAAAGAACTTAAAATACATACACAAACATCAATCATACCAAAAAGGTTGTTTAAAATTCTCCCGTACTCTATAGTGACGTCACATCCGCCGATGGTTGTCGACTGTCGACTATCGATACAATGTGCCGATGCCGATCGGATCCTGTCGGCCTGTTTGTTGTTTTGATTTGTAGCCGAGAGGTTTACATCTGTGAATTTGTAAGTTGGCATACTGTCTGAGGATTGTCTGTGGCGTTTATTTAGACTGTGACACATTATGCGACTTTTGAACTTTTTACCAAAAAGTTTTAAATGATCTCTGTCTCCTTTTATAAGTTCTTATAACAATAAAATAATACAAATTAATACACAATGTAAACTGTAAACTAACTAACATATTTAAAAAATAATATCTAACCCAATAAAATGGTACAACGATCTAGAAGGATGCATACTAGGGAAACTAACTAGAATTTACTGGGGACATAGAAAGATGTGGGGGAGGCTTTTGCCCAGCAGTGGAATATAAAATGCTATTAAAATAAAAAAAGCTATATTTTTTTTAATGTCTCAAAGTCTGTCGTAAACAAACAACAGTCAATTCTAAACATCCTCTTTCTATGCTACTTTATAGTTATTTGTTAAAAAGGTACCTAACACTACCCAATTCGATTATACCTAATAACATTACCATAATAACGAGACTATAACAATCAAGTAGGTATTATTTTTTATTTCAATTCGGTATTTGTTTAAAACAAATTACCTATCAAACGGTCAAGGCCTTTTTCGATACATTTAATTCGAGAAGTTTTATATTTTTAATACTTAAAGAATCGAGTAGGTTGTTATGTTAAAATTTTAGGTGTTATACAGTAGGTTTCTTTTTTTTTAATTTTGACGATCTAAGTTATGAATACTATGTCAAATCGATGATAGTCTCTTTGAACACTGTTGTGGCATTAAAGATGGCTACAAAATAATTAGGATCGCTTTTAAAGGCATATAAAAATTCAGTGGCACGTTTTATTACGTATTTCTCTTCAAAAATAAAATTTTAATTGGGTGACATTGTCTAACGTGACATTTTGCAAAAAAACTAGGTACCTATTTTATTTTTTTATTTATCATACTCTGTTTGTCTGTCTACTCTACTATCTTATTCTGTTGAGTTAAAGTTAGAAACTGGCTGATACCACGAAGGTACCTTACCCACGCAACGTACGCAATGCATTATGAAATTTGCTCTCTAGTTTATCAACGCACACGTGGGATAGATTTGCATGTAACAAGTTGCTTCTAATCATAATAATTTTATAGAGTAGAATGTCATAAATATCTATTCTGACAAAAATCCCACGTTTTGCATTTAATGTATTTATATTGCAATGTTAATACATTGCATACATGGGACTCTTTTGGTACAAATTCAAATGTTTATTAGCACACCATAAGAATTACAGATGTTTAAAAGTAAGTATCCAGTACCAAGTATGACCCTGAATAGGGCACGGCAGTACAGTAGAAGCTATGTAGGGACAAGTAAGCAAAGTTCCCGGCATTTCGGTGAGTAATCCATCCCCATCAGAAACTTGCTCTACCGGTTCTACATCAATGACTGCCATCCCTTCGGCCTCTATTTACTCCGCTCGTCATACTAAATGTTTTTTGTTACTTTTGATGTTACTAAGCGTTGAGGTTTTGGATGGAACTTGTGTTATCAAGGTTGTTAGTGGTTGTTACTGACTTAATTTAGGTGTTTTAGATGCCGAAAGGGTGGAAATTTAATACGGTACTGTAACGACAAGTTTGTAGTTCTTTACCTGTGTTCAGTTTAGTCGAGTTGTATGGGAAAAAGTCAAAGAATTTCAACAATTTCAATTAGATCGCAGCCTCCGCAATTCCAAACAAACGAAAGAGAAATCCATTTCAATACGGCACACGTGTGAGCGGAATGTACCAAGATCCCAACACCGACTAGGCGATGGGCGATGTTGTGAGCGAATCGGCTCGCTATTCGCTCGGCGCGTTCCGGTCGACGCCACCGCGTTCAGGGTCAAGGTTTCAGCTCCTGCACACTGCTGCGAGCCTAGTACCCGCCTAGTATCGCGCTAAAACCCGCCACTGCCCGCGCCCGTCTTGCTCTCGCTCTACCAAGCGGAAATGGGACGCCAAAAGCGAAATTGATAGTTGAGTTATGCGTTTTTCCCACGGACTCTTGTTGAAGAAATTACAGGCTTATTGACGTGGATTCATACAGCAGGTTGTTATAATATCAGAATAGTGTTGATTAGAGTTATACGCTCAAGGGGTTTCTATAGAAAGACAAAACACATAAGTTGTACCACTTAAAGAGTGCGTACAAAAGCAATAAATGTCAGCCACCGAATTAAAAGTTCTTGAGATCGCTAAATTGGTTGTTAACCGGCTTAAATGTCGCTGCTTTAACAAGATTACACAAATCTCCCTATTCGTTGACAATTTTTGAATGAATCTAGTGGAGCGATAAAAAATAAAGGAGCATGTGTCCCGGTGCCGGCGCTGCGGAGACGTCCCGAAATTCCTGGGGCCCGTTTTTTGTGTTTGACAGATGCATTTTGGAACGCCGCCGCTAACCGCATCTTGCGTCCTTATCGCGCATCCCGAAATGAGATACAAGCTTGTTTTCTAAGACGAATTTGAGGGCTATTTTAAGGTGCATTTCTCCGTCCTTCTCTCGCATGGCGCCACCGCCGCAGCTCGCTCCTGTTTGTATAGCTACATACTTAAACACGGCTACTTTTTGTTTTCGAACTCGAATATTAACTAGAGGCTAGGAGCAACGAACTAGTGCGTTCGGATCGGGATCATATCGCGTTGCGAAAGAAGCATGTTGTGACGTCACGGTGTTCGGCACCCCCACGTCTGCGAAACTTAGGGACCCTAATGAATGACTTCCTAATTGCCGAGCAGCACGACGAATAAACGTAATCCGGCGCGAAACCACAACCGCCGTTTAATTATGGACCGTGAGCTCTTTTGATTCTGAGTTTGAAATCGAATGTCGGCGTACTCGCGACAAGCACTTCTTTACGACTCAATTGATAGGAATTAACCGTCACGAGTCGGTGTTATGAAAGAGGATCTTATTGGGATGTTTATTAGACGCAATTCGGTTCGGTTTGCGGTCGTCGGTTGTGTTATTTGCGTTGTGGGATGCGTAGTCATTTTACAGCACGACAAGTCGATATGCTCCCGCACTAATGTTGACAACAATCCATCTCGCGCTGTCAGTCGGCGCTGCGAATTAGACTCACTCCCATTTCGATTTACTCCTTCTACATTGTAATAATCGGTCTTGAGGCTCACAACCTCATCAGTATTGCAGGTATAGGCTCGAGCAGCTATAGCAATTTCAGTCAGAGATTAATTTATTTGTCGCGCACTCCATTATTGCGAGGAAAAAAATGTAGTGGAAGTTCTTGCTGTGGTTTAATGGCAGGATATGATGTTTAATATTGGAGTCAAAGACCGTACGGCGCAGATGTGCGAAATATTGTCACATGTAGGTTCCGTTCTAGCTAGCAACTGAACACATGTGTGATGGATGTAAACACGTACAACATGGCTTGTTTTACTGAGCTTATTTGAATCTTGAATTAATACCTCGTTTTTAAACATCCTTTGGGTCAGCTGGCCATGAATTACGATCTAATAAGAAGGTATATCTCCCGATTATCCTTTAACTATTTAAAAGTACTATTTAACGATTACTACTTCATTTAACAAAGTAAAAAAGATTTATTATGAGTAAAAAAGTAAAGATCAAGAGGTACTTCCACACCTCAACAATGAACTAATATTAATATAAAGTATTATATCTTAGCCGTAAGGCACAGACAGCAAAGTTTACCGAACTAAGTAAGACTATAAAAATTCTGAAAATAACGAAATATTAACAAAGAATCCCCAAGATTCCGAAATGCGAGCCTAAAACAACAATGCCAAATTGAATTACGATTTAGGATCTTTTAAAAAGCTTTGTTAAATCGAAATCTATTAACGCTTTTTAAATGAACGATGAGTGATTTATTCGATTTTCCTAGTTATTTTTAAACTTTTTATTTTAATGGTGCTACCTGTCCTTAAAAATAACCCAATTCAAAACGGGTTTCAAAACCGAACAAGCTTCGTCCATTCTTCAACGTAACAAACGAACCATCAACAAAAAGTATAACTCGGTAAAATTAAGTAGTCTTAAAATATGAGTGTAATTGGTAAGGTTAAACCGTTCGTGGTAAATAGTCGTGTTATCGTGAGTGTCGCACATCTGCCAACCGTCGAGGCGGCACCTGCCTTGCCTAGGGGCCCGAGCTAACGTCTTTTTCTTTACTATGTACGCAACTACGCACCTATTAAGATCAATGTGTTTTTATCGCCTTTGTTTTCTGAAGTCCTGGTAGCCTAGTTATGCTGTTTGATTAGGTCAGTTAGAGAAACTTTGTTTTTGTGCTTTGAGACGAGGTAGTAAGTACTATTTCTTGAATGTAGCATAAAAAATCTACTGGCTTGTCCACGTTCACTCTCAAAAAATAAAATAAAATTTTACAAACTACGAAATGAAATATGTTCCCATTCAATTAATTATCTTATAAAGTAATTTTTAAACATTTTAATGGCGCTAAAAATGATATATTTACTTAAACAAGCTCGTAGACATTTAACAAGTTGAAAGAACGCGCCATTCCTGAAGTAAATCTAGTTTCGTATTTAATTAAAGTATCAAGAGCAGGTTTCCTTAATCCTTTGTGAAAACACGCCGCTTTACTTCCTACTATTATCAAGATTGTGTGAATGGACTCTATATTTAGTACTAAAATGATTAAAAATTCAATAAGCTACAATTCTGAGATCATTACGCCTCAATTAAACAGATATTAAGGCAATTGGATACGACGTGATATGAAAATATAA
Source organism: Anarsia innoxiella (assembly GCA_947563765.1). NCBI lineage: Eukaryota > Metazoa > Arthropoda > Insecta > Lepidoptera > Gelechiidae > Anarsia > Anarsia innoxiella. The sequence continues at coordinate 8,628,473 of OX387406.1, forward strand.
TTATGTGTTTGGACAACATTATTCTTGGGTTACTTTTATGTAGGTACTCTACAAAGTAAAGTTTTAAATTGGATTTTTGAGAGGTATCAGTTACCCTTTACTTGAATAAATGTGTTAAAAAGGAGGCCAACAATTGTTGTGTTACCTCACGCATAGTTCAATGAAAATGCAAAGGGTAACCAAGTCGGTTGTGTCGTGGCAGCTGCGTTTTCCGTTTTAAAACGTAACGTGCGACCAACGGACACATGTTGACGGTTAATATTATATTATTGTTGTCTTTATCGACATTTAATTGCGATGTCTGACACAGTTTTATCTTTTTTCATTTATTTTTTAAATTTCGACTCGCCGACAGCCGAATTGAGCTTTTAGTTGACTATTTTTTCTTCTTCTTAACGTTGCGTCTTTCTTGGCATTTCTTTTATCAGTCAATTCCGTTTCAAATATGAACATATCAATACAATTTCCGTCAAAATTCGAGCAGTTATTTTGTTAAGATATCCTATGATTCATTTTATTAACGTATTGCGTATTTGTTTGAGGACGTGAGGTTATCACTATCACAGCGGAAATTTATACCTAATGTACTTATAGTATAGGTACTATGTTACTCTGGTTCCTTTACCTACGAAGCAACAATCCAGATAGACGGAGATAGAATCATGCGAAAGAAAAGGAAAGAAAGCTTCGCATTTTCGATGAATTGGTTTGGTTCAGATTTTTACGAATAGATTTGTGCTCAAAACTTGTAATTAGAGCAGCTTTTTGTTAAGTCTTTTGAAGTGGGAATTCTGTATGAAGCGAAAGGACAATAGTACTCGAAATCTAAGGACGTACTCAATGAGCTGCTAAAACCGCCTCCGAAAACCTTCCGCGAAAGCCTTTGTTACTTTCCATACAATTTTAACAAAAGTCTTATCTACCATTTACTTAAAATCAGTATCATTGTAAAATTCAACACTTGGTAACGACTAACAAAAAGGGATGCGCTTAACTGTAAAATTTTAGGGCAAAAAAAGGTTTGGTGAGCGGCGTTTGAGAAAGAGCTTTACCTGATTCCTACCTGCTTTAAATCAGGCTTCTAATGGCGATAAATTAAAATGAAACTGGGATTTATGGTCACCTTGTAGTTCATTATTCCTGCGTTTGCGCACGCTTTTATCACCAGAAAGAGGTTGCTGAACTTTATTCACTAATGAGAAGGTAAGAGTAACTGAATCTTTGACGCGGAAGGTCAAGTTACCTTTAATTGACTGCTTAGCACGATTTTAATATCGCATATTGATTTATTAAGTATTATTTAGTTTTAATAACGTATCATAGAGGTTGAAATCATTGGAGGGGTATACAATTAACAAAAATAAAGTACATTAGGTAATTGAAGTTTATAATAATTTACAGATCTTTTTGGTGTTTTCCTTTAATATGTATTTAGCCATGTCAAAAGCCAATATCGATACGATTTTGTTAAGTTATCTGCTATCGACTGTAGGTAGGTAAGTACCTATTTTGTATACTTTTCTCAGATTCATGAACTGGCTGTCTTTGTCGGTATTTATCAATGGATATTTGGAAGATTTAGGTGCATTTCACGGGTTCATGACCTTTACAGTCTCACAACACGGAGGTCTATTTGAAAAGGTCGTCGCGTAGTGGGTGGCGATACCGACAATCTGCCGACGTGCATGTAAACCGATATTTCCCGCGTGGAAAAATGTTCAATGGCCGGTGTCAAGTTGCCACTGCGTGCAGCCTTTAGATTTTTCTCTCCTCTCGCATGCTGGTACATTATTTCGCGTCATTAATTATTGTGAACAGCTTTTTTGTTGGTCTCGTAAGCCACCTGCCGACTTGCGTCCGTAATTAAAGATCGTAGGCTGGTCGATAAAGAAGTCGCCGGTCGCACACGTTTACCTTCGTCGGTCGCGGTTAAGACGACATAATTTATACATTCGATTAGCGAAACAAATAAGGGAACTTTACCAAATGTACTGGTACATACATTCGTGGCTTTCTCACGGCGCGCGGCTGGTGAGGCGGCCTTAGTTCGGAGCGGTGTTCCGCTCGAAGGCGGCAGCTGACGGAAAGACGCCATCTGCCAACCGGCACCCCGGAAACGCAAATTGTTTTGTTTTCGAATTTGGTACCTCGTTCGATTCCCGGTACATGCAATGCTCGCGGCTACTTCTGACATTTCGTGGTTACGGTCACGTGCCTGTTCCGGACGATGCGTTACGATTAAAATAAATTGTTTTTATCTTTATATTTTTATTACGACTCGCCCTTTAATAGGCCCGGTTGATCGGTCTTCAAGCTAATAAATACCATCTTCAAAATATGAGAGCGAGAAGTCATGTGTTTCAAATAAAAGTGGTTAAATTAACTTGTTACTTAGTTGTTACCTACAACGCGACAAATGAAATATTTCATTTAATACCTAAAGCCTCTTTTTTCCACGCAACCGGTCCCAAGCAATTTTAGTTTAATTCAAGCTTTGCATTTCTGTTTAATTTTTAATCTCTCAAAAAGGTCAGCCTGGCCAATTATCGTTAAGCTGCAAAATTAAGTTCTCGATGTAATGACAGTTACTTGCGGTAGAAGTACTAGGGGCTCATAAAATAGTCGCGAGTGGTTGAAGTATTTCGAGTTTCGAAATAAGGTATGTGTGTAAAAATGTCGGCGAAGGTCCGTGTCCCCGACATCTGCCGAGTGCGCGCGCACCTGCCCCACGGCGAACTTGAAAAACTTACACGACGCGATACCGATGTCTGCGATTAAACTCTCTGATAACTCATGATATCCTAATAATACAGTTATTATTATTTTCTAGCTTTATATTCTGGCATGCACGATTTACATAACCGTTCAATACAATAAACGGAGTATTGTTTCCAGGAGACAGGGTGGCCAACAATCCACTCATTTGCCGTATAATTAGGTTGTTGCAGTAATTGAGGATCTCAAGCGTGACTTGATCTCGGTTCTATTCATCGGAATGAAGTCCGGTTCCTTCAATAACATAATTTAGCCAGTGGAATCACGAGGCTCCTTACGGGCATTTACATAGCAATTGACACCTGAGGCACGAAGCTCGCTTTATCTCGCTCAATTTTATGAAAAAAGAATCAAAAGTTTCGCCGCGGCACACGCACGCCGACTTGTAATTTCAACTTCGGAGGATAATTGAAAAAATTCTCGACCATTGTGCAGTTGTGCAACTTTTATTCGGCTTGACGCAATATAATAGCCCTTGAATCATATAATAAACATAAGATAAAGTTCAAGATAATGTATTTATTAATTCTAGTAAAAAGCTCCCCGATATGGTCATTTGCCATATCTTAATCTGTAGTCCACGGCAATATTGAATTCAGCATCTGCCAATTTTCGAAAATGGAGTGCGCGATCCGTCGGATATAATGGCCGTATTAAATAAACTATAAAACGATTACATCTCAGCCGGGCGTGTGCACTGCCTTCGGAAAGCGAGAGCTGCGCGGCAGCATTCCGCACTAATAGTCCTTAGAATCGAATCGAGCTCGGCGCATCCACTCGGTGACAATCGATTCCAGAACACTGGCCGAAAACACTTTTTACCCAGCAATTCTTTTTTCAAACCCTCACATTCTTGTCAAGGTGTCCAGTTTGCATCATTCTGTCAGTAAAATTGCTAGGAATAAAAGGATTCCATTGCATTGTGTTCAAGAAAATTATCCCCCGTGAGAGTCGTTCCGTGCCGCGTGCACCTTATTTTCAAACTCAATTTTGATGCGTTATCTCTTTCCAAGTATGGTAATAATCATATTAAACTCATCTTTAGTCCATAACTAACAAAATGTATTCTAAATTGGCTAACCTTTCCGCTGGCGGTATTGAACAACAATTTTATTATAATTGGCGAAGCGGTCAACGCTTCTTGGAAATTGGCTTTTTTCTCCTTTACTACCAGCATTTAGCCGATCTTGTTTTTGCGCCGCAATCCGCCGAATGGACCTTTGTTCTCCGCCATATTGTTTTTGGCGTCCACCGCCTCGTCCGTTGGCAAGGAAACGTGGAAAGTGAGTGAAAGTTCACAGTACGATCTATTGTCTCGATTAGGCAATAACTGCCGCGACCTCGAATCGATTACGCGTGAATCCTTTTAATATTTCAATGTGGCCACTCTAGTCTTGTCAGTCTTCATTTGAAAATCGAATAGGAACGCAGTTGTCTTATTTGAATTTTCCGGTCGGTGATTTCGACTGTCACTTTGTTTATTTTCATTTTTTGTTGACACGGAAACGGTGCCAGTAATTAGGGGAGAATGGGGTGTGTCGGAACCCGCGGGAAAATACAGGAACGACCAGCTGATGGGCCTGTCACACGCCGCCCCTGGTATAATTACTGACTCATACCAGATACCTTCTAATTCGTTTACAACATGGTAAAGGTACATAACTTTATTATGTAACCTATTTGTTATCATAATATCTCGATGTCGTCATTTCTAACCCTTCGTTGACGACCCACGCTAAAGATCAGAAGGCATTATTGAAGCTTTGTTTAGATAACAATACCAAGAAACAATACGTGTCTCGTGGTACCAATTGGTCGTAAAGTTGGCGTAAAACAGGATCCAACTAGATGTCAAATAGCCTAAAGCAACTCGAAAACATTAGAGGAGACTCGGTCAAATATAAAATTATGATGACAACTTAATTAATACCTATTATTACGTTTATTTATTTGCCTTTTTTATTACTTTAAAAATATTCAATTAAAATCGAAAACAGTCTGATTAAGAAGGTCGGTGGTACGGCTATAAATCAGTTTGTTTTATAATTTTAGCAACCGATTCTTAAAATATAATTTGAGCAACAAAGGCAGTAAATTGTGGATCGATATTTTGGGTATGTTGTCCGCAATATCATTAGAATGCCGACGACATATTTTTGAGGAAACTTCGTGTTGGATTCGGTTAATTCGTTATTCTACTCGGTATCACGATTAGACAAATAGCACGTTTCTAAACCTATATGACATGGTCCCTCATGCATAGAAATAATCTATTGTTTTAATTTTGAATTTGGTCAACATATGCAATTCTGAAGCTCAAGATATTTTGGTTTTGTAAAGTTTTTGAGTAGCCGCAAGCGTTTGAAGTGGCCGGTGGTCGCGATTTATTTCACATAAACATCGAGAACGGAACGATTCACAATTCATTAAGATCTTTATCGTTTTAAGACGAAAAACTAATAACGTCATCGCTTTTTGGACTCGACACGACCTAATTAGTTCGGAACAGTAAGTTGGTTGGAAGTTTTTATGTGAATTTAAATGAGCTAGTTTTTAAGCAATATTGTTTTACAAATTATAAGCTTGTGGATAAAGATAACGGACCGTTTGACCCCGACCCCCTCAAGGACTAGACAATGAAATTAGTCTTCAACTATTTAAAATACTAGATTTTTTACATTACCAATTAACGTCATATTTAGAAACTTGTCAAATCGTGAGTTGATCAAATTATCTTATTAAAGTCTAGCCAGTCGTGAGCCGAGTTTTTTCTCAGCCGTTCGTCATCAGACCTTAGATCAAAGCTCCGCGTTTGACAGATATTTTGATAGTTCGCAAGCTGATTATCTTAATGTATGCACAGATGACTCGGTGGTCGGTGGGCAAATGGACAGAGGTGGGCAACAATGTGAGTTAGGTGACTTTGGTCGGTCAAGCTCGGTGGTCCCGCGGCCAAGGAACCCGGAAAGTGAAATGTCAATTTAATACTTACGTCGTGCACCTATAAACAGTGCGCGTTAATAAAATTGATCATAAAATCGTTTTTTATTTCGTTTAATTGTTCGAAATGGCGTGGTATTTTATTGTAATGCTTTTCTGTGATAAAGAATGACGAACTTTAAACTGAAGATTGTCACAGTACCTACTCAATCTAAAGATTATTTTTCAATAATTTCAAAAACAACTCTGGTAATTCCAAATTTAAATGCACCGTGACGTCACGAGCAGTTCGAAATACGAATCACTGTTTACGGTTGGTCATCGATACAGTGTGGCCAGCCTAACGGCCACCAATCCTCGGTCCATTGCACTCTGTTACAAAATACATTAGGTAGGAACCTTTTTCATCGTTTTGCAACAATTAAAATGTGTATTTCGACCCGCCTTATTTCCATAACTAGCTAATTAATTGCAAATTGCAATATTTCTTGCTACAATCAGGACGACATCTCATAAAAAAAATGAGATGTCGTCCTGATTGTAGCTCTTTGATAATTTATGTTCAATTCTGTTTACGAAACTAATGGGTTTTTAAAGAAACAAAACGATAACAGATACTACTTGGTAATTATTATGTGTTTGAAAATTCGTGGGTATTTATTTTATTATCTTCGTTTAATTTAAACGACTCAAAGCATTTACTAATTTTTATCCGCTATAGTTTTTTATCTATGGTCTACAGTTTTTTTTCCTTTTTTGACAGTTCCATAACTAAAGTAAACAAAATGATCTTTGAATAAGTTTTCATTCAACCTCATCTCGTAAAACAGATGACGATCGACGAAACAAGCGAAGTCCGTGTTGTCGCACTTCAAATCTAGCTTAAATCAAAACTATGACAGATTTAGATACCTAGGTACCTATTTCATGGAAGACTGTTCTTTATTCCGATGACAGAACGTTCCGGATGACTTGAATGACCTAGACGTCCTTGGGAAATAAAGCCGCGCATTCAAGACATGGCCAACATTGACCAACCTTGAACTAGTTAAACGGGGCGGTGTAAATCTGACATGGCGAATATGGAGAAAAAAAAAATTGAATCCAGACGTATGATTATCTTATTATTATAATGCACTATCGTTGAGGCCGGCGGCAGCGGTTTTTTATTTGCCCTTATAACGCGATACCTGTGCCTAGAACTGACCCTGTTATTTAGAGAGCATAAAATTTTACAGCGCTCCTTACTTCTGGATATTGGTTTGAGGTTCTACATACAGCATCCTTACATAATTGATGAAAATCATACATTCATATACATGCCTGTCACGTCTTTCCCATCGAGGTAGGCAGAAAACACTCCACTTGCTACGACACAAACACTTCTTTCGATTCATCCACATTCGTCAGAAAAAAGAAAATAAAGCTCTTAGTTGGCAGCTCATTACTTAAATGTAAATAAAATAAATCTCAATTCGCTCATATAATCCTCTTATGAATAGAGAACAGCTTAAACTAACGTGAAAGAGGCAATAAAAAACAGGAAGACACCTAAGCAAAGTGCGTTTTAGTTTCCATACATTTTCCACAAACATTTCACCGTCTTAAGGAAACGAGCGTAGTAAAAAATAGTTTTACAGTAACTGTGATTCAGTCTGCATTTTAATTGGTTCCCAAGGTGTGACGTCATCGACGCAGGCGCCGGATCACACGCGAACCGTTTGAATGATGTACCTCTTAATGACCCACAAATCATAAAGTTCTAACTTTTTTTTTACTGCAAAAAGGTCGTATTAATCTTAATTTTGTGTTACCGCAAATAAATGTTTTTTTTTCTTACGTCTTTTTGTAACAAACTCCTCAATGAAATAAGCTTTTGAAATATGACGATGAAATTAAAGCTTTATTTAAATTGTGTTAAATCTTTTTTCATGTTTGTCAGTTACTAAAAAAAATAGATTATAAATAAAATTAATACCTTTACAATAAAATAATTGTAGCTAACAAAAAGATAAAAGTGTAAGTGACTTAATATAAATGAGGTATAAGTGGATTTATTTTTTACTGTAATAATAAATTGGCGATAAATAAATACCTATATTTTTCAAATTATATTAGGGTACAGTCCGACCTATAAAATAAGTATAGAATGCATAAGAGCACGCATTTACTCTAGAATGTAAACGATTTCGTATTATGAGAAACTATGAGTCACTGTGAACTGAAAAGCTGTATATGAATCACAACTTTATGGAAAATTAGTTCTTTTTTGTTATTCACGGTCAATTACTGACGAATGTGGACGAAGCGAATATGAAGAGAGAATTCAAATCGCAGTAAGAGAAAATGAGTAGGCTGTGCCCATCCCGATTAAAAACCACTTGACACATTTTAGAAAAAATGCATTTTGCAAATCGACTAGTTTTTAATTAAAACATATTCCATGATAAAAATTCAGTTTCAATTTAGGAATTTGCTAACATACAGTAACATAGAAATCTAGAACCGCCTAAGCAACTTATTAACCTACTAGACTGTACCTATTAACGGAATTCACGGGCGAATGTTTAAATAAGTAGTTATTTGTACAGCATAATGACAGGTTAGGTGATTGCCTCTCCGTAGTATTGTAATTATGAATCATAAACAAAGCGGTCTAACTTTAAAAAAAAACTTTAGTCTGTAGTTGTGGTGCTCAAAGTTAAGTTAGTATTTTAGCAGAGCGACTCATGTGCCATCAAAAGAAGGGGCTACACTACAGCAGATTCCTCCACTTGCTACGTTCCAAACACACTCCTTTCGATTCATCCACATTCATCAGTTGCGTATACATGTCCGTCGGTGGGCACTCTTAGATTAGTGGAGCGACTTGGTCTATGCCTACCCTGATGGCAAAGAGGCGCAACGGATATGTATTTATGTGTATTAAGAATATTTTGATAAATTATTTTATTCCTACGATAAAAGCGACGCAATCTGAACAATCTGAAATACCCTCCTTACAACTTTAGGATAGGTACTATAGCAGTTTGAGAACCTCAAGCTTGTATAAAAAACTGCCAAAAGCCAATCTGTTCTCGGCAATTAACCTATCAGGTAATATTTAGATCTGAAGGTTGCTCTTAATAAGTAGGTGCTACAGTTCCTATAAGACGAACGTTACTAACTACATATATTGATATGGCACGCTGCTTGATAGGTTAGGATTCGGATTATGTAATGCTATTTTTTCAATGGCATGTTTGGATAAATTATTAGTGATACATCCGATCGGGTAGCTATGCTTATGTAATATACTTTACGTTTTTATTGGTATTTTTCCAAAAAATCAGCTTTATCTTTATTTAAATAAAGCTTTATTTCATACAATAAATCCGTCACTTAACTCGACTTTTACATGTCTCAAGTAAACCGAATAAAAGAATCGAAAGAGGTTCTTTTAAGAAAACATTATCGAACAAAAAAGCTTTTCAACATAATGTTTTGACATCTTTTGATGCGTTTGCGGCTGCAATTTGGGTGCAGTTTTGCTGTTGTGCAGCTTATGGGCTATATTACCGACACGGACGACCGGCACAATGCGACTTGTATACTTAATAAGAGTTAATAACTGTTTCGTGATGCGTAATCATCTTCAGAAATGGTTTTATTAAAAAGAACGAGCGACAGAAAGCGTGTAGGTTGTAAAGAAAACTGTCTTTTGTTATTAAATGACATATTTCATGGTAAAGAGTAAGGGCGGCTTGTTTTCTTTTCTATACCTTATAAACTACACGTGTAAACTCTAAATTTAGATACTCGTGGATAGTAGAATTCTAAGCTTTCCTTGAATTATTTCCCCACCTACGCAATAAGCGCTTCATTCTAATTGCAATGTCGGAAAATAGAGCAAAAACGAGGCAAAAACTCTAGGAACATAGATTAGTCGGGCTTCATAACCTAGTACTTGTACAGTGCACTACACTAAGCAAATACCAGAGCAACAAAAACACTAGGAGATTCATAGTCAAACCTGTTAGTGCTCCCACACATGGTAGGCTTCCCGACCTGCGGTAACGAATAGATCGCTTCATCTGATATCCTGGTACGACCACTTTCCTTGTTATGCTGTCCTGGTCCTATTACCACGGGCGGGATGCGCTATGGTTTTTTGATTAAACAGATTTTGAGATGAGGTTTCGGATTTTTGCGTATTTTTTTAAAGTAAACATTTCATTTAATGATTAATATCATCATCAAAATGCGAAAACGAGGTTTACGAGATAAATTAAATCTCCCTTTTTTATATAAATCATAATTGTTGCGATTATTTTTAATACGAGTAGTTATTTTTAAATGAAGGAGTTTTTGATGCTTTTTGTAATGATGGTAATAAATTCGAAATGCGAGTCGAAAAACGTTAATCGAGTCGAGAGTCGAACCCACTTCCTTGCGGTTACACATTCGGCTGAATCTTACGAAAGTTCTTTTTTAACGGCCTATTTCGTAAACGACGAAATGTCTATAGCTTTCTACTTATAAATATTAAAGCTAATATAGGTTCTGTTGGTAACTACTTAGACTAACTACTTATAATACGTTACATAATAAGTAACTAGAGACAGACTAGTATTGAAGCACGATGAAGTAAGATTAAATTAAATCTTCAACATAAACTGTTGAAGATATTAAAACCTTACTAAATATTCACTATTAGCATCTCCATCGATACAAAAGCACATCACAATACAATTTCCTTCGTCAATCATTCAATCACGCAAACTGGGCAGTGGCCAATAAGCATAAATAGGTAGCGTCAAGTAATATGCGCCAGCGCATTATGTGCATCCGGAGCTTTCGTCCGGCGCGTGTATACCACCGGATGTCTTGCGGTCGCACGCAATTTCACAACCTCTGCACTCCTGTTGCTTCTATAGCCCTGGTACTTTTAGTTAAAGTTCAACAAGTTTCTTTGTAGTCTGTGGAATGAAGTTTTTGATATCACGCACGTAAATGACAATCGAATTTTTCAGTACCAGGATAGCATGAAGTGCGGAGATATCTTTTCATTAACATATCAGTGGAAAGACTTCGAGAATGTCTCGAAGACACCAATTACCTTTTAAATTATAACTACCAAGCTTATAAAGTGCAATTTCGGCGCTCAAAACAAATTGATTACATTGTAGAACCCATTAGTTCAGCTGTTATGACTATCCAAGCATTCAAGCCGAAACAATAAGAGAATTAGTAAGGTCAGACTGACCTGGCAGATTAGAGTTAGGTATATTGCATCAATCATCTACTACATTGATGTTTTAATAACATAATACGGGAATTAAAAGTCTGCGGTGTCGGATTTCTGATTAGTCGGTGTTTAGTTGTGATTATTTGTTTTTATCCCGACCTACCTCGAAGTTTGCGTGGGACTCGACCTTCTCTATCTTATTTAAGCATTTATAAATAGCTTTGATATGGGCGTGGAGCATCAATCTAAATTGTGACGTTGGCGTGTTGTGTAAAGTTTATGTTGAGTACATTGAGAGTACAGATTTCTTAATTGTTATGTCTGTGACTCAATTTTGAAGCATCAAAACTTTGGATCATTGTTTGGTTAGATTATTTATGTTCGTTGTTGCACAAATCGAACAAATATTACTTACTCTTTATTTAAAATTGAATTAAACCTTATTATCTACATACCTCTTATTTCAATTATTTATTAGAATTATATTCGTAGTAAGTATATTGTAGATACATAATGTAATCTACGAACTACTTTACCTATTTATAAATACCCTTATCAATTATTGTGACCTTTGACTAACTTATAGAATAGACTATCATTGAACTCAAAGAAAGTTTCTTTTTCATTACGCAATTAAATATCTCTGAGAGTATGTAGGTTCGTGTACCTGCTTGATATATGATATCCGCATTTTGCAATAATAAAATTATGAACAATATTCTTTTACTCGAGTCGTTGACTTATTGCGCACCCCGACAGTTCAATATGTCACTCGATAACAATGTTATTGTAAATACCGCGTCCTTTAATCGCGATTCGATTATTTATAAATCGATGCTCACTTTTTATTTTTCTCGATAACGAGTTAGCGTGCTCCAAATTCGAAAAGTTTTTGTTGCTGCCCCAGCATTGTTTTGGCAGTAACCTCGAATTTAAATCGAGAAACGAAAACAAAACGAGCGTCGAACTGGATATTCGACCCTATCGCCCTTAAACTCTTTTTGTTTAGAAGCTTCTAGGTTTTGTAACGGTATTGCGGCGTGCGGCGTCACATTCGGCGCGGGTCCACTGCCTGTCATTTCGGCAACTAATAACCCGTGTGGGGTTCATAATTTATAAGGCGGGACATGCGACCGCTTTTTACTGCGCGCCGCCGCCGTCTGGGAATCTGCAACAAAGACCCGGCGAGATTCCACTTTGCATTCTCAGAGTTCGTGTGCGTTGGAATCTTATGTTTCCAACCGAGATTAGTGCGCGAATTGGATCGAAGGCCCTTCGATGATTGGCGACCGTTTTCCCACGTAATCTAGTTAGGGAAGCTAATGAATGGCCGTGAGCTCTGACGGCACATCGCGCCACCTTGTTGCCAGGCTTCGGAAATTGGAGGGCGCAACTGACCCACTTTTGTCGCCATAAAGCGCTCCATCACATTTCGTCTCGGCCGTTCCGTGTTAAAAGTCCTCGAAACGGCGGGTTAACTTTGGTTTTTTGCAACTCTGACCCGTTGCATTCCCGATTTTACGATCATCTCGACTGACCGACGCCTGACAGAGATCGTAAAAGATCAGATTTTATTTCTTATTGTTCGCCTTTCGCGAAATCTAATTGAAGTCGGCGGCAGGGTAACGTCGCGCCCACCGCAGCCTTTACGCGTTTTTAATTTTACTGCTTCGAGAACGTTGAATTATGTCCCTGTGACCGCGTGGTACTGAACTGACGAGCACTGAGAATTTGTTCATTACTTTTTATCACACATTAAAAGTTTAAACAGTTTGCGTGAATAAGATCTTCGCGTCCAAAGCGTTCAGCTGCCGTCTGGGCCGGTCGCTCCTTTTCTTTTTTCGTTAATTTTAATAAGGATTACCGCTTTATTGTAGTAGAAGGATAACATCTGTCACGACGTAATGAGGGTTTCGAAACCACGCAAATAAGCCTGCCGATCGGCATTCGGTTGTCTATTTATTTTCATTAACTCATACCTGAACCGGTAGAAGGCCATTCTTTCCCGAGAATCTACTTCTTGCCGAAGTGGATCTCCTTGGATATTTATTGGTGTTATTAAAAGTCGATAATTGACATAAATTGGATTTAATTTGTAGCAATTTTAACCCGTGTTCTTGCAATTTATCAACACCGGTTGCCGAGGTGCTGTCGTCGGCTCGAAGTGGCGGCGTGACGGACTCATTTTGTGGTCGATACTTATTTGGTAGCTACTCTTACAACTTATCAGAAAAATTCTTGTTGATACTTTTTATTTACAATAAGCTTTTTTTATATATAGAAGACAGGAGATTATCCTACCGTCCTTATAGATAGTTTGCTCGTTCAAAAGATTACCTTATGAATAATCTTTGAGACCACCTCCAAACTCTTCAAAAAAAATTGTCTTTTCTAAATTTACATACAAAGATGCGATTTAATTCCCAACCAAAAGCTCCCAACATCTCAAATTCGTCAGATAAGCTCTTACGTTCCTAGAAAAGTAGATTTTTTGTAACTTGACCAAAGTTCATTGAGTATATTTGCACTGAGTCTACAATTTAGCTGCAATCCGACCCTATCCTACTCACTTTACATTCGCCATCCGTCGGTTTGCGTCACGCGCCTATCGGAAACACTAACGGCCGTGGTCTTGTATTTAAATGCCGGACCAGCGACATCTGATCCCTGGTTCCCGGTAATCCTGTACTAATAAATACTAATCAATGTCCTCTCAGAGGCCTGCTTTGATTGGTGATGTAGTGCCCGATTATTTCTCTGTACTAAGGCTGACAATGGTAATGAAGGTGAAAGAGGTTTGAAGCTTTTTGAAGGTTATGTTAACTTTTACAATTTCAACATGATTTTTTCTCCCCTGTTACTTGTATTTGGCACAAATCTTAGTCGTACTTATGTAATTTCATCTTCACATTTTTCGATATTTATTTTAATCGATTTTTTCGCAAACTTTTAAAAATGTTGCTCTTGTTTAGTGATGTTTATGACGTCAAACGGAGTATCGTATTCATTTGTTTTCAAATATCAGTAATCTCGTCTTGTTCGGATGTTTGACATTTCTTTCTGAAACAAAGATCTTACGTTTGAGCACAATTTTATTGACAAATACCCAGAATTGCGAGTATTCATGATAACATTGGGATTTTTCTAATCGATCTTTGTTGATAGGAGTGGCTTTTCTTTCTTAAACCCTTACATATTCGAAACTTTGTCATCCTGTTTTTTAAATTAATGACAATTACTCGTATTCATATGTATAAGTAATCAAGTATACGTTATCATATTGCATTATAAATTATGTCAAAAACTTATTTACGCTGTGAAAAATATCAGTAATTACCTCAATTGACCAATTTAATGACTTCGATGTATTTTATTGACTTGAATAAATGTAGCGGTACAAGTTTTAAAGTTGTGTAGTTTATTTAATTGCGTTTTCTTTTTACAGGTAAATATCTTATTGGAGACACTACAATGGGCGATTTCGTATGTATTGAAGAAACGTTTTGAAGAAAACAAGCAGTAAAATTGAAGCTTAAAATCCTTTATATTTCTGCAACGGTATTTTTTCCGAGACTCGAATAATATGATTCGTCATTTCAAGCAGACGATTATTATGGACGCTTTATTTATTACTTCACGCACGCCTTCCTTGTACTCGGTACATCTGCCTGTCTCGACATCGCATTGTCACAAAAAAGAACAACTCTTATAAGAAAATATAAAGCCAGTTGTCCGACGACAATGTAGCACTACAATATTTTAATTAAAATCGTATAAATCGATAAAGGATTGCGACGATTTATTCGGATTTAAAATCGATTTTGTCAGCATTGAGAATGGGGTTGAATTATTGCAACAGGTTCTCTGAGAACCGGTTCGAACTGGTTTCTGTTTCTCACCCCTTGACCTAATGAAGAGGGTTGAATATTTAAGTCAATGGAATCAGGTTTTCAGTCTTGGGAACTAACTTCGACTGCATCTTATTATTGTGAAACTTTACGACTTACTGTTCAAGCTAATATAGGTACACAACTAGTTGAAAACTATAAGTATTTTCAACCTAGTAAGTACTAAGAACCTACTCCTAATAGCATATTTTAGAGCTTCTTAAAAAAACGTCCAATACTTTCGAAACGTTACTTTTTTACCGACACAGTCCGGAGTAACTATGTATTACCAAATATTAAACAAGCATACCAGTTACTTCAGTTGCACTGACCTAGCCCACGCCGCGCGTAGTCAACCACCGACCACTTTCTTCTAAACTCAAAATGTAGCGTAACTATGAGACGGACAATGAAATCGTTTCCGGCGCCCGTGACGTCACTTCGTCTCGACCATTGCCCCTACTACGTAACTCGTTTTCGAATACATTACCAGCTAGGTAAGGCTTCGTGGTTTCGTAGTTTAGCCGGCGATAGAAAATGAAAGACTATGTCACGATTATGTGGAGTTGGACGACGGTGTTTTGATGCGTCGTCATTCTATCGACTTTAGTCACACTCGACTTCGTTCTTAATCATCTTTTGTTTTATTTTTTGTAGAATGTTGATTTTCTAGGATCGGTGTAGTCGATTTGTTTCGTATAAGTAGTCGAATAAAAAATACCGTGAGTACGTTTTGTAACAGTGCTGTTAACAATGGACCATTAATTCTAACCAAGAATCACCTTCCGGATTAGAAGGTCATTGATCTCCCTAATTCAGAGATCCAAATGCAAAACAACTCTCCTGTGCGTGCCTTTCTTAATATATTCAGGCGGATGCAAAAATTACACATATCGAATGCCACTTATAATGCGAAATAAGAGCAAAATCGTTGGTAATTTTTCACACGATCCGCCGCATAGTTGCCCTAAGCGCGGCGTGCCGGGGTGAGCGAACTCAAACCTGTAATTTCGGACCGCAAAAGGAACAAAACGCATCCAGATTGGTGATTAAAAACCTTTGTCGGTTCTACTAATATTTATATTTTCGCGATGCACTCGACATCTAATTGGCTGGCGTACGTTTGATGTAGGTAAGCTGCGGCGCCGACCGCAACCGGCCGCTCGACCGCCGACCGCCCCAACGCCCGGCCGCCGCGCGACCACCTCGGCTTCATTTGTTTTCCTGGTAGACAAATCATAAACTACTCCACTTTTTATGTCCTCTCATAATACCTTCGAACGTGACTCCGCCTTAAGGCACGAAGCCGACAAAAGGTTATGGAAAAATCCATTTCCTTTAATAAACTTTATAAATTCGGCCACAGGTAATAAACATGTGTGATTATACTGATTATGGGTACTCGACTCGTTCTGTCAGTCAATAAGGCGCTAAAAATAGTGGGCGAATTATAAAATATTGCAGGTGGTGGGTACTGGCCGGCGACTAGTCGGTGCGCTCGTAGCTCGGCCCAAGGTCTGGGATATTGAACCTGGCGGGGCAACAGCACGCCAAGGTCCGCGCAGAGCGGGACGGATGCACTATCACTCATTGTTATGGGAAATGTCGTACCGTGACACCACACATTTTCCTCCGAGACTAAGCCTTCGATGCAAGGAGCGATCCCGTAACCGAGTGCCCACTTCCTCAAATAAGCGAAAGCGGGACAGAAAGAATTAACCAAGCGAAATCCTGACAGGAAAGACCGGGACAGGTATAGAATGACAAGTGCGCGGCGACAGGGACGGCAGGAGTGCATTGCGCTGACGCATCACGCTCGTCTGCACTTTCTTGTCTTTTTTGTACGCTGCGTGCTTTCGGTTTCGTTGTGTTAACATTCACGTCGACAGTTTCGACGAGTGTCGTTTTATAGCAAAATTAATCAACATTCGTAATTAAATCTGCCGGTCTGACCGGTCGCGTTGGCATTTATATTTTGTTCCCACGCGGTTGATGTCATTTTAATTATGAGTGGCCTTGAGGGTTGAGGGAGGGGGTGTTGGTCCGGGAGATGTACACTGACCTACTGTGTAGAATCTGCCACGTCAGCTCTGTCTCAATGAACGTATGAAATAAATCTCCCAACGAGGAAGCAGTCGCTGCATGCAAATCGAAGGTGAACGTGTAAAGCGTCCGTTGCCATTATTAAAAATAAATAATACTTATCCGTGTCGGAATGTTAGCCGGAGTGGGATTCATCTCGCCCCCCGCCGAGTACTCGTGAACTGCAGATGACTTACTCGATAACACGGACCTTACGCACTAGCCGAAACTATATTTCACATCTGACGTGCGACTTACGCTTTGTTGAGCAATGCGGTTTTAATATCATGGAATATTTTTGACATCAACGACTTTAACCGTCAGAATAGTCCGACTCCAAATAAAGATGTACCTAGTTGGAGTCGGTCCTATGCTCGGATCTATGCTACTTAAATATTTTTACGCAAAAATCCTTAACATTCAAACGAGGAAAACAGAATCCCATTATTAACCAGCAACATCAAAATAACACCTCAATAATCCATCCAGGAAACCAAACATCGACGATAAACTGAATTGAGTCAACGTTACGCAATGTACCATATTGTGGTCCTACCCACGTGTCCCGTCTATCAACGCCCCTATTGCGTAGTAATAGAGTTCTCACGCACATATCACTTCGCTTATTTATGCTCAGCAAACACTTGATAAGCATTGAACGGCGTGCCTGTCTTCCCACATCTGTCGACCTTGGGTCCTGGTCTTGTGTAAGACGTTATCAGTTATCGCTCCCTTATACCTTGGTTTAACAGTGAATCTTGAGTTTTCCGGTCCAGATATGATATCGATATCGGGGCAGATGGTCGAGCCACATGCTTGAGGTATGAAAGCTGGCTATTTAATCACCATTTGGTCTATCTAGTGACAAATGTATCGAAACTGGAACAATTGCTAGAACTGCGCAACAAACAATACTACAGCTCAAGTTATTGAAACTATAAAACCATCTCCTAACACCGACAATACATCTTTCACTATCATTTTACGTACTAATAAAGCAGGCACGTGGTCCCCTCAGACGGCAGCGTCTCGTTAACATAATTACAGATTTCGGCCACACCAACCGGTTTTGACAACTCTCTGGTTGTAATGTAACAGCTCCAAATCAATGTTAGTTGTACGAAACCGAAAGTTACATTATCAGGATCACTGGTAATTTAAGTTAAAATTCTTGGATATAAAGTTGGAATTGGATAAATAAGTTGGAAAAAGATTCAAGTCAAGTCAAAGTCAAAAATATATTTATTTCATAGGCACAAAAAATGCTCTTGAAACCGTTACATTATTATATAGGTAATTTTTTAAAGCTAGCGCTAGATTCGCAAGGTGCAGTTTCCCCCAGAGAAGAACCTAGCAAGAAACTCTGTGAGGTTGCTCTTTTCAAATAAAGTTTTACAATTTTTATAAACAGTTACACATTCTGCAGTGTACGCGAAATGGTAGATTCATTTCAGACATGACTTTTAACTTTGCGAGAGTCAGACAGGTCGATGTGGGGAGACGAAAAAATTATGACAGTTCATTCATACGTATACCTACTAATATATTTTAGTAGCCATTCTGATCCCACTGCCTGCTCAGCAAAGACTTTCCCAGCTACTTTCCACCTAGCACGGTCTTATCATCCCTACATTTCCGTGTAAATGCATCCAGATCGTCTCCACCTTTTTCGAGGCCTACCTCGATATCTGGAACCATTTTATTATGGCCATTTATGATATTAATTAGACACTTTCAATCATCATTAAACTCGTCCCTCAAAAAGTATTCAAAAACAAGGGTTAGTGAATATCGTTGTGACAAATGAAAGTGCGCGTTAATCGTTAGTTAAACACTTTAATCCGTCGGTCATTCACTCTGAACGTCGGCTTGTTGGTGGAAAGTAGTAAAATGTCATGAGTGTACAGATATCCTGTGTTTACAATGTATGTCCGTGGACTCATTGAAAGGGAATGTAAGCGAAGTAACATCTCATTTGTTTTTGTTCAGAGAGCTGCTAAACTGATCGAGGTGAAAGTTTTTATCAGTTTTTTTTTAAAGATGCATAACGTAAATTATGTACGATTTTTAGTTCTGCACGAAAAAAATAGAACAGCTAATAGGTGAAACATTTTATGTACCTACCTATCTGTATGTTATTTTTTTCGAAAAATTTAAGCTAGTTTATGGCTTATTAGAAACTTAGCTGATTATTTAAGTAAATTATGTATGAAACAAAAATAAACAGACAAGAGAGCCCAAGAATCTAAATACAACAAGTAACTTAACAATATCCAAGACATTTAGAAACAAACCACTCACTTATACTTACTATATTTACCAGCTAGTTAGATACCGACGTGAGATAAATTCGATCGAAGTTTTTTTGTATTGTTAACCTCGAATGATACACAGTTCGAATATTTAGCTATATCCGCTGACTTCACCGGTTATAAAAAAAATTGCGAATAATTAGTCAATAAAAATTCCGTCGATTATATTCTTGGTAGTTACACGGGTGTTACGTAAGTGGAGTAAATGACCTGAGTGTCGGTGGTCTGATAGACCTTCAAATAACGCCACGTGGTCTCCGCGTTTGCCATTTGGCGGCTCCACGCTTATCATTTGCTCTTGAGCTTGAACTGTTGCTAGACGAGACGAGTATTGTTAGTACTAAATAAGTAGACAGAACTTTTGTATTTTCGATACCGCATTACCATTTCGATTCGTAAAATGTATCGCAGTTTCTTTACCAAAATCATACTTACAAAACTTGAAAGTAAGTAAACTTGCGACGCAATATCAAAACCCATAAAACTAATACACTAAACCGATTGATTGTAATAGTAACGCTTCAAACCCATTGCGCGTTAACCAAAACAGTTGACAAACTTGTCACATTTCAACCGTGCGATGGACACCGCCCTTGACCGAACGCTCGTCGTCGGCCGTACGACGGACGGGTAAACAAATTGAATGAATCGCGTACGCTCACGTATGTCCGTCTGTAGTCCACCATTCATGTGTGCGCTTAACGCACGATAATTCAAGTACTCGTGTTTGACTAAGCTTTGGGACATACGGATGGTTGTGGTCGCAAGTATTGTGAACATCGAATCTTCAAAAAAATGGCACATCCTTTATAAAGATATATTTGAATATTTTTACTATACTGAAGAATATGTCTTAACACATCTTGTTCAAATCTTGATCAAGCCAGTAATCTAGATATGATTTTAAGTTGACCGCGATGAAAATTCCCAGCCAGAACGTCATCATCTAAAAAGCATCATCATCATAGTCAGATCTATCATTTAGAAAGTTTTCTATCATCAAAATACAAAATCTAACCATACTGCCTCCACCACAGTATAAAAAAAATACATCGATCATAAGAACGATGTAGAATAGGGCAGAGTCGCGAGGACACCGACAAGAGCGAGGCTCTTAAATTATAATGATGAAACGATTCTTTGCTCGCCACCCTTCCCGTCCGTATGTCCCACTACCAACGGAAACGCAAGCACGTCACGGCTCGCGGGCGCCCCTTAAAGACAGCAGACAGTCGCCGACTCGCCGACGATCACCGCCGATACAAGCAAACAGTTCCATCTCATTTGCAAGCTTCCTCGCCGTTTGCTCGACAAACTTCCTCTCGGTGAACTGTGTGCGAAACTCTATTCTTTGTTGTAGACTTGTAGCCACTTGAGGGGTTAGCTTAGTAGACTAAGACCTTTTGAAAAAAAAAAATTCAATCAGGCTCAGTTTCAAAGCTGAGAGGCACTCAGCTAGGTACCATTGATTGTACGAAACAAATGGAAAGTAGTTGAAGTGATATCAAAATGTCTCATTTGTTAATCTCTCGATACTAGAGATCCCATTGTTATAATAAAATTCAAGTTAAAATGCAAATCAACCTAAAGTTATAATACTTAACACTAAAGTTATACATACTTACGACTTTTGAAAATCGAACAAACTCGTCAACTTGCAACGAATCCAAACATAAAAACAAATGACAATCCCCAAATTCGTGCAGCCAAAGTAAACAGCAATCAATGGTTCAGTTTTTGCAATACAATGGTGTGTGTACGTAAATCGCGGAAGACGACAGGGCAAGTGCATCGTACTGCGGCGGCGGCGGCGAGCGCTGTACTTAGCGATGTGGGTGGCTTCGGTTTGAATACGTCAATTGACGACTTGCTTCTAATGGGTTATGTAAAACTCCTTTTTTTTTGAAGTCGATTAAAAAGCGTTATATTTTACGCCTGCTTACTTATCTTAGATTCTACAAGCTTTCTGACTTGACCAACCGCGGCGGGGGCGGTTAGGCTGCTTATGCGTTAACTAACATGAACACAAAAACGCTTATCAAAATCATTAAGTAACATTGACGACGACACTGAACTCCTAACAAGAAAAACATCGGTAAATTCACACGACAAATTCATTGCAAAAATGCACTTGACTTAAATTCCAGTAGACCGCATTGGCTAGGTATAAAACAGGCTGTTGCAAGCCGGTGGTCTCGCTGCAGTGTCTGCGGGCCGGCTGGAGCGGGGGTCGTCGCTCGCTCGCCCGATCGCGTCGAAGGTCAAGGCTGCCCGCGAGCGATCCAATCCCACACCCAATGAAACAAAAAGTGACAGCCCAACGAGGACGAATAAAAATGAAAGCAACTACGCACCACTTTTACTATCCAACGTTGGCCCAATATTTGGAAGCTAACAATTCCCGCGCGTCATTTTGTAGATTTACGATGACGTTTCTAGACTTACTGACTAGTTCTGTAATCTAGAAATTTAGTCCGTCAAGTGCCAATGAAAACGAAAGCTTGATTTATTCTTGTTAAAGATTTCATTAACACACCTTAATTGAAATGCTAGCGTGATTAAATCTTTATTATTTTTAAAGTTATAAAATTCAATCGAACCGGTCACAATAATGACTTGCTCGTTTATTGTACGATCGGAGTGCGTGCGAAAAACGAGCCGAAGCTCAATTAATTCCTTACAGATAGATATCCTGGTGACCTAACCGCGGTCATCGACCTCTGAGTAACTTCTGTCCCAATCAAAACATCTATTAACCTATTTAATCGGACGACATCGGATTAACTGCAAATTTGATACTCGTCAAATGAATCGTGAAGCGACGGTGGAGGCCGGAAAGTGAGGTTAATTGCTGGACGCGACGGAGTGTAAAGAGATCACATTTGGACAAAAAAAAGTTGTTTCTCCGAAGTGTGGAGTAGCGAAAGTATGCAACCGTCGCCCGCCACCAACTCGCTTTGTCTCGCCAAACTATATCGTATTATTCTCCGCACCCTAATTAAAATGTTCGAAATCGGATCGCTCGTGTCCATGTTTACGATCTGTATCATTTTTGTTTAATGGGTTATTTATTTCGCCCGTTGCCGTTTCGCTAATTATGCCTGTCTGGCGGTCAATGTAACCTCGAATGTTTAAGTTTTCTGCGAATCTCCAATCTACTCACATTTTAAATAAATGTTAGCTAGTTTGGTTTACCACTTTGGCCTCCAAGTTAATCTAAAAATATGAAAAAAGGTCGTAAACTCGGATTCGTGCGTACGTGTGTTGTTAAACTGGATAAATTATTTCACAGTTTAATGTGATTGGCTACGCATTTGTCCGGTTCAATACAATGGCAGTTAGACGTTAGATAGAACATGTGACTTATCTAATCGTTCTATCGATCTAACATCCTTTTAGTTTAAAGTTTCTTAATCAAATCTAATTTTATCACATTAATTGAGGTAAATGGTTGGGCCTCATTGAGGAAGAACGACTTAGGATTAATGACCACGTTCCGGAAGAAACACAGTTCTATTCTGATGCTTGTATTCGACAGGAAAATTCTTAAAGGTCATGCAAATCTTAAAACAGGATAATCAATGAATCACCCCAAAACAAGTGTTTCACAATCATTACCGTCGTGTCGTGGTGTTTCCCAAAGTTTCTATGTCCTTCGACTTGACTGCCCTTGACTCCGTTCTCGTAGGTATTTGCTTTTCCTATATAATTTAAAGCTGCTCTTTGTCCGATTTTATTGCGAGACGATCTTTGTGTTGTATATCACCACTCGTTCTGAGCAATGTGAGACCTTCAAGCATCATGACATCATCTTTAATGCGAGTTAAAGTTTGCGCGAACCTTTCGGTCGCTCCTATTCATAGTGTCGCCAGATATCTATAGTATTTGATAGTAGTGTCGGATGCACTAGCTCAAGTAAATGTCACTCGGTGAGCCGCGCCGCATTTAGTCGCTCCGAAATAGATCGGCCGCGTTCATCAACCCCTCACATTCGTCATCACTCCGCATCTCGCCGCTGACCTTTTGCATCGACGCTCTTGTGACTCGCAAACCACCAACGATCAAAGACACTTGTTAATGGATCATGAGTAAAGCAATAATCTCGCCATTACGTGGAATGTGCTCCAACAATCTCCTCGTTTTTTCGCGCTGACGCACTCCGCCCGGTTCCATATAATCAGTTGTTAGACGCTAATATAATATTAAGTTCAATCTAAGCCGATTATGTATATGTAATTTTGTGCTGTCAAATCGGATTCGAAATTAATTGAGTGTTCGTTTCAAATGAAACACCAACCGCAACGATATGACTGCAATTTTGGTCCGTCATAATGACGGTGCAGCAAAAACTTTTGACACCTTCGCGCAAAAAACATCGATTATTTAATTTTGATCCGAGACTGTATCGGTCTCGGTTATTATCTTATTGAATCGTATCTATAGGTATTACCTCGTTCTGTAACTATGTATAATGTATAGTGGGAACATTTGGCAAAGTCAAAGGTCCCATTCGTCGAGTTTGTGAAACTCGTCCGCGAAAGTTACGCCCGAATGTTTGTAAACAAGTGAACTCGTACAATTTACACTTTTTCGCCGGCGGCGCCGGGAACAGCTGGCTTTTATTACACAATTCACAGTTTTATTACGATTGCGCTATCCGATGTAAAGGTACGCTATTTCGGGAACTTCCGAAATACTTCAGTGACGTGCTCTAATTTTTAAACTCCATTCAGTCGGTTCAGTGTATAATAAGAGTTACGTTCGCGTGAAACGTTTGTGTGTCACTTTAGCTCTTTTGAAGATTGTTTCATTTTGGACTGAATTAGGTGGACTGCAATATTTTTACTGCATAACTGATGCTGTTCAGTCTGTTACGTTACCGATGACGGAGTTTAGGTAAATTGAAAGTTTGTAAACACAAACGAGTTTTCGGATCATTAACTCTTCATTAAAGTGCACTTAGGTACTAGGGGATCATAATTAGTATGGTTGGTTATGATCTGAAACTAAAGCTTACATACGACTACACCACGCTAGAACAATCAACTAGAAAACTAACTGTTTGATTTAATTATCAAGTGTTAACACTAACATCACCCAAGCACTACCATCTTTGTTTTCAACACAGCTTAGTTGAAATCGGTCGTTATTTACCGGATTAGGGTTAACGCGTACCACGTGGCACCTCGGCAATGCGTCAGTATCGGTCGTTCGACATTTGTACCGTATCTATTTCGGTTTGACACTTTATAGGTTAGCCCATCTGCATTCTATGAGGTATTTGTAGGCCTGAATGGCCCTGATCAGCTGAAAAATTTATTTAATCTTGTAAATTGGGTTCGCCCGTTATTAATAACCTATCCTGATCCGTTTTTACCAAATCGAGATTGAAAAAACAAAACACAATTGTCACTTGTGTACCAAAAACATGTCAAGAACACAATTGTTTTTTCAATCTCGATTTGGTAAAAAACGGATCAGGATAGGTTATTAATAACGGGCGTTTTGAGTCGGATCATTCTTTAAAGTTAATGCCAGATTCACAAGAGTAAGCTTTAGGTTCATAGCTTATGATATCCAAATATTATCTATCTCTTATCATACCACTACTATTAAAATAAGAGTGATAAAGACAGGTACTTATTTATAAAGACTCACTCAAGCTTTTGCTGTCAGTATTTAAGAGCTATATGAAATATTACTCCGTACTTTGGATTACTTTAGAAAATAGTGGAACGAATGAAAGAACGAATGATAAATGAATGAAGATTTGAAATGAGCTAAGAAGTAAGCGGGAAAATTGAGGACTAAGCTAGCAAAAAAAGTATAGACATATTATACAGTTATGAATTTCAAAAATATGATAAATATTCTCGTATGAATAATATTACAAATTGACAAAAGTGTTATCTGAAAGGAAGAATCTGTTATGACGTTTTAAACCCGCCAAGTTCTTTTTAATGCACAATATTGTTTATGTGTCTGTACAGCGTAACTTATGGCTGATTGTGGTGATAATGAAGATTTTAAGCTCAAGTTTCTTTAGCACGTCGTAAAAAAAAGAAAAAAAAACATTGTTTTCATAACCAGTGGTAAAAACGTGATAAGTTCTTTTTAAAGGACATACGAGGGGAAGCGTTCATAAATTGTTCTTTTGTCGGAACTTATTAGTTTAAGAAATATATAAAAAAGTAGATCATTATTCTCTAGGGTCGCTAGGATTATACTGAGAAGAATTGCGATTTATTTAGCAGTTTTTAATTTCTTTATTTTCCTAAAGCGCTTTTAATTGAACCTTTGGGAATAATTCTAATTTCATTAAAAAACAAGAAAGCAATTTTTTTGTTCTTTTGAATGCCCACATTCGTTATTCTTGTTCTATTTTTAATTCTAATTTTTAAAATAACGAAAAATCTTCCCTAACAAAAGTAAACAACATATTTTTCCTTACTTCCTTGTACGTAGTTTTTTGATAGAACTCGGCAAGAGTATCTTTTTGGGTTCACAAACACGTCATATTTGCATTACAAGCTTCTGCGGTAACTTTATCCTGCTGTTTCGACCTTTGCCTTTTTGCAAATTAAAAAAAAACACAATACAGTCGATTATGAGATGATCAATAATGGTTACCATCAATCATGGACGAACTTTGGTAATTTGTAACATCTTTTTGTTGACACCCTGTATTAGGTTATTATTGCTTGTATAAATTGGTTTAGACGTTTTTAAATAAAATTTTTTAGGACTGGCGGCGTCAAGACTTTTTGGTCTTTTGATTGGTAGTTTTAAAAGTAATTATTTTGACAGCTTTTCTTATAAAATAAAGAGTTAAACGGCACTATAAGCTTTTAAGGTATTTTCGATGCTCTAATAGTCTTTGGTAGAAAATATTATTTCATCAAAGTTATCGTATCTTACTTATTCTAACCACCACATGAAAAACCTTGTGCACGAGTCGCGCGTTCGAAAAGCGGAAAACGCTCCGCAAACGCGCTTACGTCTGCAATGTCTCTTAAAGCTTGGTACACACTATACATACACAACATTCGTTTTTGTGTGTATGTCACTCACATGTTGAAATTTCTCGGCGGGGGCGAGAGTCTTTTGTTTTCTTTTAATATTTGCAAATTGACGCGGGGCTTGCGTTTCTTTTAAGTGCGGAACCCACTTGGTTCAGATCGTTGATTTTTGATATTGATATCTACATTGCGAAGTGTTTTGCATTTCTCGTTTTCAATATTGTTTAAGAAAATGTTGAAAGCTGAGAGAATTTTATAAATCAATTAGTTTTGTTTTTTTATTTCTAAAAATTAAACTTCCATACATAATACAATATACATATTTGTCACGCCTTTTTCCTATCTTCTTTAAACTTCCATTCGTTTTCCAAAAGACCACATTGATTGCGTCTAACTACTAAAAATCTCTCCCATCAACTTATCCGCCAATAAATCGTCAAACGCGATAATCTTACTAAACAAACCGCTTCGACGGCTCAACCGCTTACTCATAATATGAGTCCTTTCCATAAAACAACTGAGATGTCACGTCCCGCGTCCTCATTCCAAATCATTTGCATTGAACCAGCGAATTAAGTCGCATAAGATGCTAACATAAGAGTTATGGTTTCCTTTATTCGTGATGGATGGTTTAAAAAAAGAATTTTAGTTTTAAAATGCGTGTATTGTTGTGACAAGAGGAGTTGAATTAGAAAGTAATGTTTTAAGGCGCTTATTTATAAGAATAAGCGCCTGATGATGACTAACTGACTAATCAGTCTCGACACAAACGAGCCACCTAACACTTCACACACCTCTGACATTGTGGCGGTAGCGTGCGACAGCGACCGTCGGTGGCTCATTTGCGCCGAGTCTTAGCGAGCTGTAACTGTAACTGTTGCATGCACTGTCTGTAACCAATACGTTGTTCGCAAATGGCTCGCGAAACGTGTCTACCCTATACTTTTTGGTTACAGTGTAACGGTTACAACTCGCTAATGAGTACGCGCCCTTATATTGATCCATTTTGCGAAATACCAAAACTTAATGTGAACTGACCATAACGATGTTAAAGATTTCCTTGAAAGAACAAAGACCCGAATTCAACACCGGACATTCCAAAGTCAACAATTCTGCTAACAGTTCCTCTATCACTCCTTCTAACTTTTCATACCATTGCGTTTCTGTCATCAGGATTGGTGTAGACCATTCTAAAAGAACAAGCAATGTATAGATTACAAGTAGGGTAATGCTTACAGTTGTCGGTGGAGCGTGCGAATTGTAAGCGATATGATCTGGCCTTGAATTTGGCAATGACCCTACTCATGTTTACGTCTTAAGGCTATCAATGGGCGCGGTGGCCGTTAGTGATTCAAGTACCTTAATACAATATTTAGTAGATAAATTTTGAATTAGATATCTTAAAAACGGTTACGCATTACATCCGATTCTTATGCTATCCGATAGATATTTAGTACGAAATACTCGTAGTTCTCGGATCAAATAAGTAGTGCGTAACCGCTTTAAGACTTTGGCGGTAAAATTGGAGATATTAAAATTTTTAAAATAGAAGCAATACATGACGTATGTCTTTAACGCCCGTTATTAATAACCTATCCTGATCCGTTTTTATCAAATCGAGATTGAAAAAACAAAACACAATTGTCACTTTTGTACCAAAAACATGTCAAGAACACAATTGTGTTTTGTTTTTTCAATCTCGATTTGGTAAAAAACGGATCAGGATAGGTTATTAATAATGGGCGTAAATAAACGTTCAATCTAAATCAAAAATGTACGTAGGTAGGAACTTAACTCTTCTTTTTTTTAAATAAAAGAGCAACCTTTTGCAATTCTATTTTCCTCCAATGGTCTGTACAAGCAATTCTTTCGAAATTGCAACCCTTATTTAAATCGAATATTTTTATAAAAAACGTTCTATTTGCGATAAAGACTGTTTTAAGCCTTCGTTTTGTTTTATACTGTTTTAAACTGTTTTCTTTAAAAAATAAATAAATTCGGAAATAAAATTTTGTTTTTTTTTATTTTAAATATGTTACATATAAATTTTGTTGTTTTTAAAATGTACCGTAAGATTAGGTTACACTAACCCTAAGGGCAACTTTAGTAAAAAAATGGCAAAAAGTATTTTTTTTTAAATCGTGCCGGTTTAAGGAAATGGTCTCTGCCTACCCTGATGGAAGAGAGGCGTGACGGACATGTATGTATGCATGCGACGGTTTAATTTTTGGTAGTACAGAATTTCATCAGTGCCAATAAATTTTTATTTTACCAAAAAAATAAAACAACGCGCTTATTACGCTACTTATTCGCTTTATCTGATTTTACGCGAAAATGTCTTACTTGATCAAGAAAAAAATGTTTTATAGTAAAAATGTCCTTCATTCTTGACGTTGGGTGACAGACTTAAATACATTTTCAGTACGTTGACGTGAGGCGAAAGTTTTTTTACCGAAACATAGTCTAGGGCTTAAAGATCCGTCTGCATGCAAATTGTCTAGACTTATTAGCTCGTACATAACTTATTGTTGGTTTAGGTAATTCATGAAAACACTAGATTTTTCGCTGTTTTATCTTGAGGGCAATTTAAGGTGAACTCAAACCGTACATGTATAAAGAAAGAAACACGTTAAGTTTTTAAAATACATTTTTCTCAAGATCTTTTTCCAACAATTTCAAAACTCCAATTCTAAATTCAAATAACTTTTAAATTAAGAACACAAACGAAACAAACTTACGCAATATTTTATAAATTTTATTATTGACCTTACGTCCACGAAATTGAGCCGGGTAACCAGCCGGAAGTAGAAGCAGGCTTTGGCAATGACACAGGTCATAGCTCCGATTGGAATCTAACATTAAACTATTTTAAACTACGAATAAACATGCTAAGCAACTTTGATATGCCGCACCAAAGTAACTATGTAATAACTTTACTACGTGACTGGGTTTTTCGCGAGCTCTTCTTGTTTTAATCGCAGTATTATCTATGGTTATTGTATTTTTTTACTTACCAGCATATTATGCCGTCCGAAATTTTGATTAAATGATATAATATTTGTTTTAAAAATATATATTCTTGGCTTTTGGCTGTAACTTACATTTAGAAGCAATATTGAAATTGGGATTATAAATTGTATCATTTGACGGTTGTCAAATTAACACTACTAGTTTTTCTGTACTGTACAAATTGACACGATAAAACACCTAACATGTGAAAAAAAAACAAATAAATTCGATCAACTCGCCTAGGGAAATGTTAGCACGCAATACCTTTATTAATACCTAGGGTACCTCGTTTTTAGAAGCCTATCGATCATATTAACCCAAGTACTTACTAAATGACAACACAAGAGTTTATTTGAGGCTTCATTTACTTCAGCTGGCATACTGTCTGGGTGTCTAGTAAATGATTGTGATGTGCTATATTTTTCACCGACTTTGACTTTAAAGATTTTTACCAAAAATCTAGTTTAATAATCATAATTCAGAACCCCGTGTCGAGTCAATTTTGGTGCAACTTTCACTGGCCATTCAGCGTGACAATGCTGCCAGTATCCTTGGCACTTTTCTTCCAATGACTCGAGATGGGGATTTTTTACGACTGTGTAGCCTGACTGATTTTGTTTATTTTTCTTTGTACCTTAAATAAATTGATTATCTAAGTTTCATAAGTACCTATTTAATTACGTAAAAAGTTTTTTTCTAAGTTTTTTGACATCATAACGTAATGTTTCCCTCCATTTCCCTCCAACTGATAAACTAGTCTAGATATACTAAGGTCATACGTGCTTAGAACATAAAACGCGACATAAACTTACGTAACTTGTAGGTCTATGTCACAGAGATAACTTAGGTGAGTAACCGATAAATGTGTTATCTGTAATCTAGTCTAAAATCGTGGGGATTCGGTTGTTTGGTTAATTCACTAGACTGATTACGATGCGGTGTTTTGACTGAGTGATTTTTAGGGGATATATTGAAAATTGCGTTTTTGTAGCTTTAACAATTACATTTAGGTACTATACAAATACAGTTTATTTCTTGTAGACATACAAAAAGTATAAAATGTAGATAATAAGTAAAATAAAAAGTAGCAGGCGACCTTATTGCCATGTAGCAAAATTAAATAAATTACTTTAATTTATAATTGATAACAATAAACTAGAATTAATTTAGACAAAACGTTGGTTTTCCGAGAAAAAAATCGGTTAATCAAGAAACAAAACTAGTCTAGGTGTGTCCTATTATATCATATCTCAATTTAGTAAATAACAAGTTAATTTACTAGGCATTCATATGAGTCAGAAGCTTTAATTACCAGGTTAACAGCCGGAATAGGCGATAGGCATAGTTCAATGATTACTAGGCGCCCATAAGACCTGAGTAGAATACTAAAAATTCTAACGCTCGGTTGCACTGTATTACGTTACTTATGTCATTTTATTTTAAGATGCACGTGACTTTTTTTTAACCTGGCATAATTTTAATAAAAAAATGTTAAAATATCTTTTATTTAAGCATAGACAATTAAAACATACGCCATAATTCGTAATTAGGGAAACACCACTCAAAATAGCTAGAAAATTCAATATAACTCTTCGCTACTTCGGGTTTCTTTGGAACTTTCAAACTCTACTGTTAGTAGTGCAACTGGCCCTTCTATACGACATTAAAGGTAGCAGTGCAACCGGGCCCTGGTGTAGTGATTAGAAGCGTTTAGCGTGAGAGTTGGCGTGGTGCCAACCAGGCCGCGGGAGCGTTCACCCGGCCCATCCACTCACCTGACGATTGTTTTTAAACTCTATCTCTTTTTCTGATATTCTTGACGTTCTGGATTCCTGGTACTAGATATACCTACCTTCTTTCGATTACCAACTTTTAAGCAGCAGATTTTAACACAATAAAAAACATTTTTGGATCTAAAATGTGTTCTTTAGACTTGAGACTTTTGAGTTGAGAATCATCCAGGCAAAGATGTTATTCAGAGACTAGACTAGGGTACGAAAAATGGTTCACGTTTTTAGGTCCAAACGGGTTGCGTCCCGCTCTAAATATTTGGGACGTCAATAAGTTAGACAAGGACTAACTATCGAGAGGTTAAATTTTAGGACGTTTTTTTGCTTTTTTCGCTTTATGAAGAACCTTTACATCTCTACCAAAACTTCGTGAAATGTTTACGCACATAACCTCAAAAATAATGTTCGATCCAAAATGTAACCAATATTAATAAAATCAGGACGAAAACAACTCAATTTTCCAAAGAATTGGATCGACGCGAATCTTATTCAAATAGCGGTAGGTGGCTTCGAATCTGAATACATTTCTCTAAGGAATTCGGTGCCTAAGTGTATATTGTTGTAGGTATCTACTTTTCATGAGGAATTGAGGGCCTCCGCTTTTCTTTAGCTATTTTTCTCCAATCGATTCTAACCAAAATTAAACAATACACTGTCGATTTATCAAGGTGCGTAGGTTTTCTATGTTGTTCGATTTTCTGTTAACATGTTCTAATTTTGAATGCCGCACTTAATGATGTTTTAAAATCAAGTTTCCAAGGTTTTCAGCCTGGAGTAAAGACTTTTAAGCTTTATGTATTATTTTATTTGAAGTTTCGAAATGTTTTAAATACCACCAACGTTAAAAATCTTGTTAAGTTCAAACTGTATTATTCTATATTTTACCCTTTTATTTGAAAACAATAATTCCCTTCATTTCGAAATGTTTTAACAACTGTTGCTGTTTTACAAAAGGATCGGCCCCTCAAGCGAAGCAGGTGAAATGCCAAAATAATTGGCCATTGTAGTTTTTTAAACCAGAGGCCAATGCACTCAATTCCAAATGCCTTGCAATTTAGTCGTTTTGAAAAGTAAAAAAAGAAACTTTTGATTCGAGGGAATTAGATTCGTGGAAACTGCTTTAAAATTCATTGCTTATCTACATAAATATAATTTGTGAATTTGCAGTGTTTGTTCCATTTTTTGAGATTTCCACTGGAACTATGATTAAAGTCAATGTTTAACATAATATGCATTTTGAGCGGTACCTAATCAAATAATTGACTCAAAAAACAAATAACTAGTTATAACAAAAGTTTCGCCAACAAATATGTAAATTCGAATCATGGAATAGATTCGTTCGAATTTTGAATCTAATCTGTATTCAAACGTAACGGTTACTCGTAGCCTTGAAATCCGAATTGGAAATATGAATGGGCAACACGTGTTGTGACGTCACACGCCGTATATGGAATCTTTAATGTGCGAAAATTCCTGCTATCAACAGGATTTTAATTTTATTATAAACGGGTGTGAGGCATAATTTCAATTTCATTTCCGTTGATACAGAATACAGACTGGATTGAAACAACGACGACTGTCACAATTTACGATATCGTAAAGACATTACTAGAATAGAAGCCGTCTTCGTTTGTTTTATATTCTTTTTTCAAAGCTACCGATCGAAAGAAAATCGAATTATTTTTTACGTGTCAATGAGAACATAAAATCTCTTTGTTAATATTATTTTGATTCAAAATTACATATTGTTTCGATAGTCGAATTCAAACATTCGAATTCCATATTTTTCAATTGTTTCATTCGACTTTGAACAACCAAATATCCAAATAGAAATGTCAATGCATTATTTGCGAACATTTTTAAAGGTGAGCGAGTACTGCCGTTGATTTTTTGCCGCCATATTTAATGAATATAATAAAAAGCTATAGCTAATTTGAGATGACAGGTCCGCTTATCGGCAAAAGGTAATTTGATCCATGGACCTCGTGAATTGGTGTGGTCTGACCTTGTGGAAGCTGATAAAAGTGTAGTATTTAATCTTAACTAGGTCTTATCGCCTTACTTATACGTAACTTGAACTACATATGATAGGTTGAAATTTGATTACAGGTTGAGTCGCTACAAGTAGGTAAACAAAATTTACGAAAAATCTGCTAAATTTTTTTTTACCAAAAGTCAATAGGTACGAAAATGTACATTGGTACATATCTGTCATGACTTTTTTTTTACCAAAAGTCAATAGGTACGAAAATGTACATTGGTATATATCTGTCATGACTTTTTTTTACCAAAAGTCAATAGGTACGAAAATGTACATTGGTACATATCTGTCATGACTTTTTTTTTACCAAAAGTCAATAGGTACGAAAATGTACATTGGTATATATCTGTCATGACTTTTTTTTTACCAAAAGTCAATAGGTACGAAAATGTACATTGGTATATATCTGTCATGACTTTTTTTTACCAAAAGTCAATAGGTACGAAAATGTACATTGGTACATATCTGTCATGACTTTTTTTTACCAAAAGTCAATAGGTACGAAAATGTACATTGGTACATATCTGTCATGACTTTTTTTTACCAAAAGTCAATAGGTACGAAAATGTACATTGGTACATATCTGTCATGACTTTTTTTTACCAAAAGTCAATAGGTACGAAAATGTACATTGGTACATATCTGTCATGACTTTTTTTTACCAAAAGTCAATAGGTACGAAAATGTACATTGGTACATATCTGTCATGACTTTTTTTTACCAAAAGTCAATAGGTACGAAAATGTACATTGGTACATATCTGTCATGACTTTTTTTTACCAAAAGTCAATAGGTAGGTACGAAAATGTACATACATATATGTCACGACTTTTTCCCATCAAAAACGTATGGAAATGTATTTTTTTAATATACTTGCCTATTTCTTATTGTGTCATCTTTCAACATTCTAATGTGCATTTTTTTTCTTTGCAGGTAAATAAACAACTCACGTCACTACAAAATCCAGAGAAACTAACAATAAGTATTACCTACATATTAAAAACATCGACAAATACCATAACAAACATATATGTATATCACTTGTTTGGTAATGAATATGTAGAATTTACCTAACGAGTGAATTAATTAGGTAAAGGGCAGAATATGTAATAACCAGGATCACAACAACACATGTTTTGATGATATTAATCAGCTATTCATTACATTAGTAATAACATCGCTAGTGTTGTATTAGAGTCGATAATGTTCATGTCGATAGTTCAAATAATACTTCATACTTTTTTTAATTGTTACTTATTACAATTTTATGTAGAAAAAATATAAATAGTTGCCGTAATAGCTATTTTATATTAATTTCTCACGCTGCCATCTACCAGTACGTATTACAGTCACAAAGCATATAAATAGAACGTTATTCCATTTTTTATTAACATTATAATAGGTACTATATTAATATCACTTCTCTTACAAAAAAAACGTCTAAGCAAAGCATACACAAAAAAATCATGTACTACTCGTAACTTCCTTTTACCTACAGCGCTCTTATTCAATAAAACATTATGTATTTATTCATATCTACTTAATTATACATTAGTAGTACCTAGTTTCAGTACGTTCGCACTCGGCTCCAATG
Organism: Anarsia innoxiella; assembly: GCA_947563765.1. Classification (NCBI taxonomy): domain Eukaryota; kingdom Metazoa; phylum Arthropoda; class Insecta; order Lepidoptera; family Gelechiidae; genus Anarsia; species Anarsia innoxiella. The sequence goes on from OX387406.1 coordinate 8,663,149, forward strand.
GCCCGGTCACCGTATGTGTTAGAATTAACATACTAGTATTAAAATGTCCTATGTGTTGTAATAGATAAGGACGCTACGTCGCCATACTCCATTTTGTTTATTTAAAAAAAAAGTATCATTGAATTTTAATTTTCGAATTTAGAATTTAATCGTTAATATTTATAATTTGAAGAGAATCTCTATTTCAAATTCAGAATCATGACTTCTAAACTTTAAAATAACGGGGCCCGCATTCATTCAAAATTGTCTCAAGCCGACTTAAGAGTTTGAGACACAACAATAACTGGTCACAACAAACTCCAAGTAAAAAAAAAAGCTTTTACTAAAATAACCGCGGACTCGTCTTACCATTTCCCTTTCGTCGGAAACACGTCTATCTCGGGCAATCAGAGCGAAATCACCTACAACTCTCTCTTTCACGCCTACGTGACATTACCTAGACGCACGTGTCCCCACGACCGTAATGTAACAACTCGTTACCACACTATAAACAACATTAACGTTTATTGCCAACGAACAAGGTCTCTAATTGTTTAAGTGCTCACTTACTATCCTTCGGCTCAGGTGTAGATTGTCGTAAATCTCAATTGGAAGCATTAGAATTACATCTTAATCTTGAGTGGCTAAGATTGATATTCATTCAGCAACTTTAGTTTCTGAGTTCGAACATTCCTGAAGTTACTAATTCTGTCTATAAGGTACTTAGTTTAGACTTTGTTGCTTTTAATACTTTAAAGAAATATTTGTCGAAGTTGGGTTGTGGTAAACATCTTAGCGGTTGGTAAACAGTTAAACACTATACCTACTACATAAAACATCGTAGGACAAATTTGCCGCTTGATTTAAATGTCGGGTGAGCATCCAATGCTGCCAATTTCAGTTCGATCAACCCCGACCGCGCCTGTTCGCGCACCCACTCCACCGACACGCACATTAATCATTCTAGAACTCTCATCTCCAAAATTCAACCACTCCATAATAGATTTCATAGCCGTGGCATTACGGCTGTTTTTGGTATACAGCCCCGTAGTGATTTAAGTCGTTTTGTTGCGGAATTTAGCCGGCCTACCTCTCGTTACCTCTGTACCCCTGGTATTATGTAAGCCGAGTGCAATGGCCGCTACGAAAGCCGACGCTGTTTTCCTTCCCTCTGCGCCAAATTTCCTTACAACCTTAATTTCAGACGTTTTATGTGAATTATGATGATGATTCGCTTCTTTGGTGCTTTTAAGGATGTTTTGGGAAACTGTGTGGTTAAGTTACGTTTGATAATGTTAAGAATGGTGTCGGATATTTTAAGAGTAAATACGTAGATGAAAGTTTTAAAAGAATTTGCAGCATCTTTCATTCACACATTCATTTACTCATTTGTTTTATGTTATTCTACAAACTAAGTAGAAAATTATGTAAATAAACGACAAAATTATATCATAAACTACGTTAACATTTCAAAGCTATCACAAATCCGGCTAAGCTGAAATATTTTGTGACTAGCCAAATCAACATGAAGTGTCAACTGGCAAACGTGACCTAAATTTGAAAACATTGCATATTTGAGCGGTAATTAGCGACGCAATCCGGCAGCGTGGCAGTATGTGGGTTAGATCGTCAGGGATCACCAACTGACGGGGAACAGCGACTGGCGAATATGGGTTAGATCGGCAGTCAGGAATCGCCAAGCAGCGCGCTGCAGCGGTCGCGGACCGCGGCGGGGTCGTTGGCCGCTATCGATCGGGTGGGGGCGGTGCGACACCGCGCCCCCGCGGCGCCCGCACTACCCCACCCCCGCCTACATCCGCACACACGCGATGCGTCTGAGAAAACTCTTTCCGCATGCGACATTTTGGCCAAACCACTTTAAGATCTCTCGAGTCTCTAAGGGACTTGTAATTTTCTGCGATTCCCTTTTACTGTTTGTTGTGATTTTGTTTTGGAACTTTTCTTATGCGACTTCAAACCAAACAATTGAAAGCCAAAAAAATATAACATCATAGTGGTTTTATCAAGATAAGAGTACTTAATACCTGAGACAACCCAATCAGATGCTTAGTTGAAGAGCAAATAATGATATTTGCAGAAATCAAACGTTTGTTAACTTTAGACAAACAATGTTATTATCGAGCACACGTCTCGTTTGGACACTGTTTGCTCATTTGCGTAAATGTTGACACTTTTTTACGTCTTGGAGTTCATTGCGGCGAGCGCTGTGAAAGATCGGACGTCGAGATGCGTCATCGTTGGCTCGCCGCCAAATCGCTATGACGAAAGCGGTTCCACGTCTGAATACACTGGTATTTTAATATTTTACCATTTTATTCCTTTCCATAAAATATACTGTCTTGTTCTGTCGTAAAATTCAAGCGTCGTTAGTCAAGTAGATAAATACCTATACAAACAAATCAGATTATGAGGAAGCTTGAAAAACAAGATGAAACCATTTTCCCAGGGCTCTATTATGGGTAGGAAGTGTACTGTAGGCGGTTATAGGGCAACAGCTGTGAGGGTGCGCGGGAAAACAGCTTGGCAGGGTCGCGGGGGCTTCGGCCGCGCGGTTGGCCACCCCTGCCTATCGTTGCTATTACGTGACGTCCTCTGATTTATGTTATCCCGGTGACTAGTCTTAGCTTTCCCTAAAGCGGGTAATTTTCTCCATCCATCTTAGTTTTTCGCACATTTTCAATAAGATTGAGTGTGAGGCTCTATTTTTATCAGTGTTTATACATCGTAACGTAAAGTGGGTTATCTTAGGTGCTATAAAATGAGAAGGTTTTATAGCGCAGGTGGTTCTTACTTCTAGGCTGTAATGCACCGTGATAAAGACAGCGTTTACTATGTTTGTTCGTCACGTTCTAAACACAATATGTTGTTTGTTTTGAACGTGAATTCACTTAACTTATATACTGTCTACACACTTCCCTATGTTAATTTGATACTGAATTTACATCGTAAATTATATTATTGTATGTCGTTAACCGTTATGTTATAGACATGAAAGGGTCATAGTTAAACAAAGTTGCTACTATTTTAGTGTTAAGATTTCTTGATAGTTAGGTATATCTACATGCTTAATTTAATACTTATTAAATAAAAAAACAATAAGAAAAATAATAAATTATTTTTAAAACGCACTGTCATCCTTAAAATCGCTATAAAGCAGTTTCAACAATGTTAACACGGTAAATTAATCAAAAGTATCAAGATCGATTAATCAAAGTACAAACATTGGGGATAGAGCGAGACGCAGTCATGTGAGAGGGATGGCATAGGTCAGGGGTGACGAACCTTTATTCATGAGCGATTTTCATAACAAAATGATAATAGGCTATGAGATAGCACTTTTGGAACACACAAACTTTTATTTACATTGCTTACCGAGATTCATTCCATTCATGATAAAAGCCTCTCAAGTACCCGGAAACAGTTTCCGGGTACCATTCAGTATTGTAAATATTTATAGTTAGGATTTCCCCATATTATATTTAAAGAATCTAAATAATTTGGTATTTTTTACGTGTATGGTAAAGATTTTATAACTAGCTATAAAATTATTATTAATTTTTATATTAAAATCATTATTTAAAATATACTCAGTATTTAACTAAGACGGTGACTAAGTTAAAAAAGGTATCGATTCTCTCGATTCAAAAAAAAAATACATAATGGGTATGATGGTGTGCGACCCCTGACATAGTGTTTCATTATTCACAATGATTCCTATCCGTTGTTTTCTTTGGATCGTCTCTGCGGATCTCTGTTACCCTGGTACCTATAACGTGACCTACTTACATTCAATACCTAAATGTTAGACAATTTTTGGTACAAAGACTACGTAACTTTGTCTTAACACCAAAATGAGCTACAACCACAAAATAATGCAACCATACCAAAATACAAAATATGAAAAGTGTTAAAGTATTCGTACAATTAACCCACGTGGTAAAAGTTGCAACCGTCGTAGCAATCTCGCGACCTGAAAACCGTAGCTCGTAGCATTTCGTAGCCGCGTAGCACCGCGTAGCCTTAACTTGCTTTTTTACTGAAGTTTATTTGTGATAGTTTTAACAATACTTATTTAATCTTTAACAATTTAAGAATTTATTTAACTTATGCCTAATTCGTCAAGTTTAATTTAAGATAAAATGAATCTTGAGCCTATCCACGCGTCCTCTATCATTCGTTATACATAGAAAATCTTTCATCTTTTCCTTAAAAGCTTCTCGTAAATCTCCTGAACGTAACTATATTTAAATCAGATACATAAGACTTTTAATACTTTTTGTTTCTAAGGAAAAATCGAAGTAAATAAATAAACATTTCTTCCACGAAATAATTTTCTACGTCTACACTATCTTCACACAAACCTTATCTCTCAAAAACCGACTTACACATATATGTAAACTTTTACAAGCCGGCGTAGCACCGCCGTAGCCGCGTGCTACGAGCGGGGCGGGGGGTGCGACGCAGTGACCCGGTTCCGTAGAGTGCAGTGCCCGCGTAGCAAACTCGTAGCCGCGTAGCGATGAACGTGACGTCATGACGCACTGGGGGCAATGTACTCGGGGAAATTATGATTATAATAATATATTTTTTATAATAATTATTAATTTATATTTACTTATTATTGTTTTCGTCGCGTACATGTTGCAGTTTATTAATTAATCTACGTAGGCGGAGGTAGCTCGAAACCGAAAGTCAAGCGGATGAGGAGAGAGGCCTTTGCAACGGTGGGACATAAATGGCCAAATTAGATTAAATTTATGTGATATAGCTTTAATTTAATAACATTGCATATCACAAATCAAAGGAAATTATATTATGTAGTCTTAATTCATTCTGAAACTACACTATCCTGTATTTCCTCATCTTAGGCAGTCCTTAGCCTTTCTAACGTAAGCAATTTACCTACTACAAATTTCACATTTTAATAACAATGTAAAAGTTAAGAAACCTCTCCCAAGTTAAATCAAGTGTTATTAACTAGTTCTATCACCCGGCAGCGCTCGCTACCGCAGTATTGGCTCGCAGCCAACGTTTTCTGCACATAACACCACCGCTGCTTTTTATCACATTTCAGGAACTTTAGGTTCTATCTCGTTTACTCTTTGTATCTTCTCTATAAGTCTTTCTTTGTCTGACAATTTATTTTTTCTAATGTAGTTAGAATAGGCAAAGGCCTTCTGTTACATCTTCCATTTCATTTGTATAAAATGTTCTTCCTTATACAACTATACTATACTTACTCATTCAACCCTAAAACTAACCAATTCCCAAATTTTCATTCAACTCATAAAATCAAATTAATCGAAGCGTAAACCGAAATCACTCGCATATTAATCACGAGAATGCCAATCTGCATCATTTATAAGCGATCCCTAACCTTACAACAACATTTAACTCTAAAGCTATCATCCCAAGACTCAAAATGAAAACTTGGAGCAGAGATAAAATAACCCGATTTACGGCTCTCCTATTTTCTGGTTTATTTTAATAGAGCCAAGATTGAAATTCTCACGCATTTCGGTTTGGGGTCGTCGTCCTCAATTCATGCTACCTTCTATTGTTTCGCCGATAGATGTTTTTCAGTTCATGCATTTGTTTTGTGGAGATTTTGGTTATTCTACAATTTATAGAAGTTTGAGAGGGAAAGAAAGTGCTCAGATGTAAAAACAATATAAGATGCTGGAAAGTATAGATAAGATAGTATAGATAAGTTTTCAGAAAAGGAAGTTCCTTTTCCCTAAAAATTTTAATGGATAAATATGTATGTATCTAGGTATCTCCTTTCAAACCTTCGACCACATCGTAGTTACCTAAATTTAAAAGGTATCGAGCTAGACCCGCTTAAATATTCCAAGAGATACATCCGTTGGAACCTCCGTACAGTTTCATAAGTTAGTTTGTATCTCGTAGCAAGTAACCGCGTTACAATCGCGATATTGACCCAGAGGCTCGTCTTGCCGGCGTCGGGCGTCTTCGCCGGATGCTGTGCCGACGTTGCCATGGTTATGCCGCATTGAGACAGACAGAGACAACCATATCACCCTTAACGTATGCTAAAACGCGACACGTGACCCACTTTATATCTCACTATGCTAGCCTGTGTCTAAGAAAGTACTACGTACCGAGCACCGTATCACGCAAACATCTAACTTATGTTATTGCAGCATTAGCATTTAAATAGCGCTGAAACGTGTTTGCAAACACGTGGAGCGGGCGCGGCGGCCGCTCGCTATGTGCCGGCACCACACCGCGCCCGGGGGTGGAGGGGTAGGGAACATACCTCCACTCGTCACACCCGAATCTAAAACTGTCAAATACCGTTCCAAACTAAACTAAAGTCTTAGATACGTACTTTACGTATGAACAACTTCGAATACGAAGCCCCAAGTTGGGCGCCAAATTTAGACTGCTTACAACACGTGTATGTAATTTCTTGATTGATTATCACGTGAGTGTTCCGAGATTGATTGATTAACGGTGTGTTTCGTTTGTTCCAGGCTGTAAGATAAAGGCTCTCCGCGCCAAGACCAACACATACATCAAGACGCCGGTGCGCGGCGAGGAGCCGGTGTTCGTGGTGACGGGCCGCAAGGAGGACGTGGCGCGCGCCAAGCGTGAGATCCTGTCCGCCGCCGAGCACTTCTCCCAGATCCGTGCGTCCCGCAAGTGCGGCGCCGCGCCCCCGCCGCCCGCCGGTGCTCCCGGCCACGTCACGGCGCAAGTGCGCGTGCCGTACCGCGTCGTGGGGCTCGTCGTCGGCCCCAAAGGCGCCACCATCAAGCGCATCCAGCACACCACGCACACTTACATCGTGACACCGTCGCGTGAGCGCGAGCCCGTGTTCGAGGTGACGGGGCTGCCCGAAAGCGTGGAGGCGGCGCGCAAGGAGATCGAGGCGCACATCGCACTGCGCACAGGAGCGGCCGGCGGAGCGGCTACGGGAGAGGCAGAGCCGCTCGCTACACTATACCGCGCCGGGCTGGCGGGGCTGCTGCGGCCCGAGCAGGAGGCCGCCTTCTCATCGGCCGGTTCTTGCTCTTCAGGCGGCTCATCGGCACGGCTCGGCGACCTGCTCGGAATCTGGTCGTCCACAGAGCGCGACGAGGGTCTGGGCGAGTCGCCGTCGTTCGAGTCTCCGTCAGCGGCAGGCGTGTGGGCGTGGGGCCCGACGACGCGACCGTCGCCTGCCGTGTCGCCAGCGCGCGCGTGCGCAGTGTGCTCGGAGCGCGGAGTGGCGGCGGCGCTGGTGCCGTGCGGCCACAACCTGTTCTGCATGGAGTGCGCACAGCGGCTGGCGGCGGGCGCGGCGCCGTGCCCCGCGTGCCAGGCGCCGGCGCACCAGGCTATCCGCATCCTATCGTAAGCGCCGCCGGCGCAGACTGCTGACCCTGTAGTTGTATTTCCCGCGGAGACGGAGGCGGCCGCCGCCCGACACCGGTGGATCTTATCGGACGTTTTTCTAGGGATCGATCTTTTTTACTTAAATCGTTATAAAAATATTAAAAAAATAAACGCGTAATCGAAATCCTGGTGCCAAAAGTCGGCGCCTCGCCGGCACGGCCCGTCCGCCGCGCCGTACCTATCGTAAGTCGGCAGAGTTATTCACGATATATTTTCTTATTATGAACGTTTTTTATTAGGCGGCCGAGCGCCGCTCGCCGCCGCAGAGAGAGTCGAGTACGTTACGATAGAATTTCGAAAAAAGAACATAAAATTTAAAAAAAGTTGTATAATTATTATTATTGAATAGCGTAAATGAGAAATCGAAAATTTATAAAGCTTACCTAACGTAATAGCATAAAGTATTAAGATATTATTATAATGATAATATGATAGGGAGGTCCGGCGGCGCGGGGAGCGTGTTGTCTGTTGTCTAGCTAGAGTAGATGGCGCCGCAAGCTGTTAGCTGCACGCTGCACGCCGCACGTAGGCTGCAAGCAGGCTGCAGGCGTCTAGCTAATGTGTTGTTAGGTAATCCGTTGGTTGTTGTGTGTGTGTCGGCCCGTGTCGCGGCCAAGTCGTGTCGCTCCCCGCGCGCCTTGCTCACATTATTTTTGACTATACGATTATTCGCTTAAATGATATTATACGTACGTACACACTATGATTATGATAATATTAATATAATGTTTGTTTTAAGTGTGTTTTAATGTTTAGATTTTTATTGTAATGTTTTTATGAATGATTTTTATCTGTATGATTATTATTATTGATTATTATTTTATGTGTTGACGATGTTTTTTTGTGATTAGTGTGCCCGCGGAGCCGCGTGTCTTAGACTGGGATTAGAGTGTAGCGCGGCGGCGCGGCGTCGCTGTCGCGTCGTGTCGCGTTGTGTCGCGCAGTGTCGTGGGGCGTCGTACGCTAGGTACGCGCCGAGACGCGACGCCCGCCCGCCGCAGCGAGACTGGCCTCCGCGGGCCGAGGCTGCCGTATGATCGTTTAGTGTTGTAATATCGAGTAATAAATTTAAAGTAATAAATGATTAAAGATAAAGAAATAATACGACTCATTCATTATTATATAAACTATAGTAGTCTGTAGCACGATTGACTAACCATTACCTATTGATACTTATTAAGTATTATTATTATATTATTGAATAAATTTAAAGAATGCATAATTATATTTCATAGGAATCATTATTCTGTATAACTCTAGTTAAATGTAACGATAATGGGTACCTATATGTACGAGTATGTATCGGACGACGTTGTTAATGTTTAGTTCACCGGGGGCCGGTTTTATGGATTGATATTTTTTTATTTTTTTACCGTTATTAGTTTTTGACTTACTCATGTAAAGATACGCGAGGATATAACTGCCTATTAGATTATATTTTGAAAAATAATGTTGCGTAAAATCAGCCCCTGCAGTGCGTAGATCCAGTGATTTCGATGATTTTATTTTCATAATAAAATGGGTAGACGCTTTAGGTTCAAATAACGTTGTGAAAATTTGTGAAATTTTGTAGACTACATATCTTATTATAAATCTAATATAAACTATAACTTTCGAAACTAATGCTTTTATTTACCCTTCACACACCCCTCTAAAAGAATTACCTCAAAAAATCATACACAAGACATATTTAAAAAATATCCAAAAACACACCTTCAAACAAATTAAATTAAGTACCTAAAACAAAAGACAACTGAACGCAAAATGTACGAACTGTAGTCGATTGTTATTTTGAAATATTTTTGCTTCGTACATTTTGCATTAAAACCGAATAAAACCAATCTTGAATCTATAAGAGTTAAATTTTCTTTATCCAAACTTAAAACACACAGTTTACTGAAACTGCACAAGTGTGAATGGGAATCAAGACCTACTGATATAACGTCTGCAGAGCTATGAGGATTCTACACTCTGTATCCTAATTAGAAAGCAAGTATAATTAAAATGGGACTTCAGAGTAAGTATAGTAAGTTGGTAAGTAGCGAAATAATACTATAAAATCAAAGTTAAGTAATACGACAGTGTCGTTTTCAAACGGACACTGGAAGAGTGACGTAGGCTCCACTGACAAGACGCTCTATATCCTACTAATATTATAAATGTCAAAGTTTGTGCTGATGGATGGATTCCGATGAGAATGTCTGAGAGTAACTTCTTTGACGCAAGAACCATTGAACAGATTATAATGAAACTTCAAAATATTGTAGCTAGCATGCACATCAGAAACAAAAAGACTATGGCATTAAAGGCATACGAAGTCGCGGGCAGCTTAATAATTCTCTTTTTTTAATAGAATGTTTCGTCCCACTGCTGGGCAAAAGCATCTCCCATGCTTCTCCATAGGTTCCTGTCAGTGGCTGCTTTCCACCAATCTTTCCTATTATTCTAGCCTCTAGTAATTAATTAAATAAAGTCTAAGATCATTCAAAACTATTATTCAATAAAATGAAGATACATTTCTAACATGTCTTTGTAATGAACAGAAACGATTCTTTAGTTTAAAAGATGTCACATTAAGTAGGTACCTAAATAAAAACAAATAAGTATCCAGTAATTTGATATCAGCCACTCAACCATTGTTAGAAGAGGCATATTTATTCAAGAGAGATCACACCTGCTCAAAAACATCACATCCGGTGACATAAATGTGTAAAAAAAGTAGAGCCGTGCTCTAGTGGGTACTAGGGTATCATAAAATCCCGGAGGACACCAAGAATACCTCTTTACCTCTCGCGTGTTGAGGAGCTCTTATAGCACTTGGCTACCCGCATACTAGAACCTCATATATGCGAAGAGTGTGAAGTACTTAACCTATTCGTGTCTATTCCGTAATGAGGGATTAATAAAAAGCACTAATAAACTACCTGAGTTTCAGAAAAGACTATTATATCCAATGGTTTACTATACGTTTAATGGAACATTAGCTTGATGACCTTTTATGCAACTGACTGTAAAAAAACTTCCAAATACCATCACAATGGCAACGCCAAAACAGCTGACTGTCTACCTCCATTAAAACCAAACTACATTTTGTCGACCCGTGAGAACTTACCTGTATGGCACACAAGAGTTAATTTGCTACGCCATATGTGAGAGTCTTAGTAATGTTGAGGTGTCAAGTTAAGTTGTAGTTGCACCCCTTGGTAGTTACAGCCACATTACAAGGGTACAACCCCGACTATTTGGCTACTTAGTGACGTTATTTATGTTCCCAATGGGTCATCCTGGGTCACGTTTGTTATGGTTTCATTCGGTTAATCTTCGGTTAGAATTTGATGGATTGAAAGTATTTTAGAGCTAGTAGCATGTCTCTACCAAAGCAAATCGCGAGTAATCATTGAGACAGCAGTATTTACATCTGTTGCTGAGATTATTTGGACGAGACTTCTGAGTAGGTATCTTCTTTTGGCAGATGATAATAAACTATTTCAAGTCAAACATTTTGGTAATTGTACTACTATTAATTACCTACTAGATAAACAAAATATGAGAAGTCGAGCTAGAAAAACGTACTTACTTTCTTATAAGATTTTATGAACTGAGTAGGTACTTTAGATTCCAAGAGGTCAGTAGTATATCAGATCCGATTTTAATAAACGGAAATAGAGAACAGCAATTTCAATGAAGCTATCGTCATTTGTTTTATTAGATTTTGCGTCTTACATGAAAATGTGTTTATGTGACACACGCCACGTGGGATAGGGGTGCAAATATTTAAAAAGAAGTAAAATACTCCTTTTCCACAACTGTTAAGAACATTAATATTATAATTTTTACTAAAGAAGTCATAGCTACAAGTTCAGCCAACCCGTGTAGCCCCCGGAAAACGAATTGTCCGAATAATTAGAAACATCTTGCGGCCTCGACCTTGTACACACGTGTGCTTGTTGCCAAGTACCTAAGTACAAGATCATTGTAATGATCGTAATCTATGTACTTACTTAACTAGTCTAAGAATTGTTACTAGGATAGCATAGCAGTTTTGTACTAAGGATTAGTACCTTAGTTAAACATAATGGTTTTTTAAAATATATAAATGTTTGTGCCGATGTATAAACGGATGTATATGAGGATGTGTGACACACATCTTCACATATTTCTCGCAAAAACCAGAGAACAAAAATGTAACTTTGCAGTAAGACGACAAATGCATACGATGTCGCGGACAGATTCTAGTTTAAAAATAATTAATGTAGGTAGTTTAATTTTATTATAAGTATATTTAGATTAAATACCTACACTCTAGTACTTACCTACTTAAATTTTGATTTTAAAATCAATTGGCAGGCTTTAAAGACTTCAAACCACTTCCATAGACAGCCTGGCTAAAACAAGCGAGTTACATTGACATTCCTATCGAAATAAACCTTAATAAAATTAAAACTATGATAAAAACTTAAATCAGTGATAAAGCAGTTCTCCCACGAGAGCGGAACGCGAAGGTTGCTGCGGTCGAACATCCGCCGCCGCTTCCGCTCTCGCATTTCAACAACCTTTTTTTTGTTGACCCTTTTTTCGTTCCCATACTCAGGATCTCGTTTTTGAGCGATGCATTTCTGAATCAATCCTTAATATCGTTTATCTTTTCGTTTTAGGGTTCGTTTGGGTAAATATGTTTGGCAATTTAACTTTAAAATGTGTCGATATTCGGGCGTGGTGTAATGTTAAGGTTTAAACTATGTAGCATTAAATACCTACCATATTCTGTCATTGGCTTTCTCCTTTTGGCTTTTATGAATGTTGCATAGCTGGAAAACTAAAGACAACAAATCATTCAATATAATTATCAGACTATCAAACTTAAATTATTTAGGTAGTCATTTTAATAAGAGTTGAGGATGTAGTTATTTCATTTTATCGTGACTGCAGCATTTATCTTTAGAGGCTTTACACATTAGCAGTAGATTCATTTGTCATTTAAAATGAAATCCGCATGAATCCGCCTATCAATTCTCTAGCGCGTTTGGCATTTTCAATATGAACCGTCAAACCAGATAAGCCTAATTCCTTATGCCATACCGTCTGGATCTGCGTGCCTGGTCTGGCGCAAAATGGCTACCTTTTTGTATGGAATTTCTTATCTTTTGACAGGTCATCTACCAAGAAAACTATGAAAAACTAGCGCCAACCTTGGCACGCTGTCATAAACGAATTTGTAAATGAAAAAAAAATGTGGCACCTCTTTATAGCCTAATTCTAACGACTAATGTCAACTTGACATTGTCAAGGCCTAACTGCGGAACCCCACTTTATTAACGCAAACCCTAACTTAAACCCGTCTTAAGATTGTACTCATAAAATTCAATCGGAAGTTAAAAGTTTTTGTACAGCAGATTGTATTGATGAATTATGAAAATTTTGATAAGTTGATATTACATTTTACGACTTAAGTGTGGGAACTTATAGTTAAGTAGGCGATTTATATTAAGATGGGCGAATGTTTTATAATGTTAAATCGTAGGTGGTAGCAGAAATACAATGTTACATCGAATTGTTTTAACAGGGAAAACAAAATATGGGCCTTATCGTATTAACTTCTCACATCCCACTGACTCATTATTAACCCAGACAAAATAGATTTTCTATTGTTCTTTATTTTCTGGGATGTGAAAGATTAATATTATAAATGTCAATGTTTGTGCCGATGGATGTTTGTTACTCTTTCACGTAAAAATTACATTTTGATGAAACTTGCCAATATAGTAGCTTAGGTACACGTCAGAATAACACAAAGACTATATTATTTTAAGGTATCATATTTTTTTCCGAGATATGACAATTAAGTACGAAGTCGCGGGCAGCCTCTAGTATTATTATAAAACTTCAAACGCTAATTAGTAAAGAAAAGAATCTTTATTATTTGTATATTTTTTAGTAGATGTACCAACCTAACTTCTTTGTTATATTCTTAAATTGTTTTTGTTAAATTCTTCTGATTATTGACATTTAAATATGACTATAATGGAGGGTCAATATAAAGTTAAGTAAGTAAGTAAAAGTAGGTAGGTAAGTATGTAGGTAGTTAAATTATAAGTTTTATAACTTTTTCTGCAACTAGCTGCAAGTAAACATAGTAAAACAAACCAATCAATCGATCCAAACAAAATGAAGGTCATTGCCCTTATACATAATGCTCTATCGACCCGAAACTAAAGGGCGGGAAATGGGAATACCGTTTACGACACCACCGACACTGACTCACAGGTTTTCCCTCGATATACGAATAGTGGCTCATATTCTATTTGTAATCCTACTAAAATTATAAATGTCAATGTTTGTGCCGATGGATGGATGGCAATATGTCAGGATGTTTGTTACTCTTTCACGGAAAAACTACCGAACAGATTTTGTTGAAACTTAACAATATTGAACCTTATACTTTTTAAAACTAGTTTTTCAATTCATTTAATTAAATATACAAAAGTTCACATTGTTGATCCATCCTGTATAATTACACTTAGTTAAATAACTAGGTTACTACTACTTTTGCCTTCTATTTTTAAGTCCGATGAAAAATACCTATTTCTCTGAACAAAGCAGTATTATAAGCAGCTTTTTACTTATTTTCAGCCTCTCCATTATCTGCTTGCCTGGTACAACACGTTTTAATCTCAAAGCTTTTAGAAATCTAAAATATGGTACGAGTACACGAAAGTTGGGAATATTTTCGTAATGTCGGTCCAGTCTAATCTGTCTACCTTGTTGTTAAATGATAATTTTAATGTTTTAATACATAACACATACGTACATACTGTTTATGTTTTCCTTGTAGCTAGTCCACAGCATTTAGGATTCTGGATTTATTTTTTCTTAACCTCTCACATCCCACTGACCCATTATAAATCCAGACGCAATAGATCTTCTATTGTTTTTTTTTCTGGGATGTGAAAGATTAACCTACATAATATTTAGTATCTAGTTCGCTTCTTACACTTCTTACACCACATTCCCAGATATTGTATCTTAGAACCAATATGGAGACAATCCAAAAAAAAAGAGTAACTACAACCATCCATTGGCACAAACTTTCATATTTATACCTAATAATAATAGGAAGTAAGAACCTGGACTTATTAAGGAAAGGCCAAGCCAGGAGTACTCTAAACCGACGTGCATTATGAGGCGATTGATGAATGTGGATGAAGCGAAGAAGTATGTTTGGATCGTAGCAAGTGGAAGGAAGTGGTCTCTGCCTACCCAAAAAAGAAAGAGGCGTGAGAGATATAGTAGTTATGTATGTATTCTGTATTATTTGCACAACCCGCAACCATTATTACCTATTTCTCGCTATTTCTTACACTAAGGTTGCCTGGAAGATATTCCTACCTAGTAATAAGGTCGCCTATTGCTTCTTATATTCTTGTTTGTGTCTGTACCTTATATCTTTGTGTGCAGTAAAGAATATTTGTATTATATTGTATTGTATTGTAATAGGAAGTAGGATGAAGCAGGAAGTAGAGCATACAATATGATTGACTACGTATCTAGCTTGATACATAGGTACTATTTCTATCCAAAATTAAACCTTCCAAATGAGATACGATCGAACGAGCAAACAATATCCGTGTTCCACACAGACCACTCGTCACGCGATTTGTAAATTATCCGGTCGAGGCGTTCTAGTTCAACCGGGTGCTTCACCCGTTCGCCCGGTAGTCAAGGTAAGTCATCCGGGTCGAGCTAGATCTACCCGGTCGTTCTACGGAATTGTGTGGGTGTTGACCTATGCATGGTTGAATTTTAGGGTCGTTGTGTGACATAGATTTGTGTATAGCGTCAGGTAGTGTTAGAATTTACTTATTGGTGTAGGTAATTGGAATTTTCATGAAAGGCTATAAGACTTAAGGCTGATTTACATTGAGTTAGTAACTGACGTCAGTGCAGTGACGAGTCAATGCTGACCTGGTATTGCCATAGTGTAAATTGATTTCAAGTCAGTACTGCGACAGTGCACTGATGTCAGTTGCTGACTCAATATAAATTAGCCTATTCATCGTCATTTTAGCGATAGCGATTACGATTTACGTCCCTCAATTTTGGTGATATAAACTTAGCTAAGTTTTTTATTTAAAACCTACATAATATTTTTTCTAGTTAACTAAACTTTTTGGAATATCGAAGGTATTTTAAAACAATAATTTGGTTTTAAGTCGTACGATCTATCATAATTTCAATTGAGCTTTAAAAATCATGGTAAGATAACGTGCTCAGTTTCTTGTTGTTACTGAATATATTTTCCAACGTATTTATTTATTATTGTATGGAAATAAAATCACTTGCCAATCGTATAGATTCCCAAGTAGGTAATTACGTTCTTCTCTCCAATTTACGTAGGTGGGTATCGGATCGTCGAAGGAAATTAATATGTCTACTTACTTTAATTCCTAATTATTAATTCCCTTGAAAAAGATCAAAGGAAAATTCCACTAATTGGAAAAATACCTTAAGTATCTTTAATATACTGTTCTTTTTTAACGTCTATACATACATACATATCCGTCACGCCTCTCTCCCGTTGGGGTAGGCAGAGACCACTTCCACCACTTTTAACGTCTGTAAGTAAGTATTTTGATTTATAATAATGGAGATGCAATCTCAGGTAATAATTTATCTTCTAAAGTCATTGTCAATCAATAACCTACATTGAGTAAGTCTTAATGTCAAACGGGATTTCAGTCACGGGAATATCAGTTACGGTGCCCTGATCTTGCAAGGATTAGACTAACCATATAGGACTGCGTATCTATTCATATTGAGTCCAATAGGATATGCATCTCTCAGGTATATTGTCTCAACCTGTTACGGGACAAATGGACAGACGACCACAGAGATGTCAAAAGGAGTTATCAGGTATTCAAGCCCGCACCAGAGTGAATGTCTCACTCCTATCAGGTAAATAAGACAAGACATACCTATTCTCAATACACAAATAGAGACTTATAATGTTAGTAAATAGTAAGATCGGTTACTTAATAAAGAGCGGTTACTTATCTTATCAAAGATATATTTAGTGTATAAATAGTTCTCGGATCTATCTTGGTTCCATACTAATAGTAACTCGTATCGGATATTCATTTATTTGAGGTCTGCTATTAATACTACATTAGTCATTCATAATACATGATCAAATTAAATAAGATAAGTTAGATTCAGACGAATTGAGTTAGTTAGTCGTGATTGGCGAAGACATATTATTACTTTGTTTTTATGTTACCTTACTTATGGTTAAGCTGTGGATATCCTTAAATAAATAAGTTATGAGTACACCCTATAAAAGGCAAATACAGCATCACTTAAAATTTACGTTGACATCGAGTGTATGAATCTGTATCGAATGTAGTGCGTAATCGCTCCTAGTATGTTATTTAGACCAACGATAAAAATAACTTCTTTCAGCATAACAGCATACGTTGTTATTCAATTCCTACAAACACAAGTTTGAAGATAATTTTATCGTAAACAGAGATGTAGCGGGTTACAGCTAAAGTACAAGTTGTGAATTTTATTCCCAAGTTGTTACATAATATTTGCTCTGTCCTTGCAAGTCTGAGCGGTAGCCCAGAATCGACAACGTGACGTCAGGGGAACGTGTTTCCATTGACTACTTGTTTTAAAATGTAGAGTAGGTACCTAAAGAGTTTTAGAAGATTTCCGATGGAAAAGTAGTACTACTAAAAATAGTAACTACCTACCTACTTTTAGATTAGAACTCTGCATCTTGGGTAAAGTAGACATTAAAAGAGCTTTGCTCAAATTGACATAGGCATAGACAAATTTCTTATTTTTTTAACTCAATTGGATCCCAAAAAATTGTAGATATTTTACATTATACCGGCACTCCTGCACAGTCACGGCGTAATGTCAAAACTCTGCCAAAACCGTGGGATACCCGGCTAAGGCGGATCGCTAAAGCTGCGAACGCACATCCTATGTTTCTTGGTTACAGTCTATGCACCGGTTACAGTTACAACTCGCCAATGATTACGTGCCTTAAGTCTATATTTGTATAATTAGATGATACCTACACTAACTTTCCACGTTAAATAACCCTCAGGAAGTCATCCAGTCCAATCTGCCCAATGGAAACCTCCAAAGGTGGCTGCCCTCCCTGTCAGCCGATACTTGGCCTCGATCACGGCGCGTCTTTCCTCCTTCCCTTAGAGTATTTTCAGAACCCTCCCCTGCTCCCCACACACCCCCGAAGTGACAGGTGATGTTTAGACCAGCCTTTGCAGCTATTTCATAATAGCTTTTGCTATTTTTGCTGTTGCTGTCGTGGTTTGGTATTTGCTAAATGACAATTTGTGGTATTGAATTGTCAGTAGTTATTTTTTTTTAATTATTAAGGATTAAATGTTTATTTTACATTTAAAAATACAAAAAAACATATTACCTACAACTTAAAAATAAAAAACATCATCCAAGACGTCCCTCCGAGGCATGAATTAATGAAAGGTTATTGAATTCATTCGATTTCTTGTAAAATGAATGTTTGCTAAACTGTAAATTATAATTAAACAAATAAAATGAATTACGGCAAGCAAATACATCGAGAAATGCATACATCTAACAAATAATGAAAAATATTTGTTAACTGACAAGTTAATTAAAAATTAACCTTTGCAAGTAGAAATCAATTTGTTAGTATATTATCAAATGTCTTCGATATACTCCGTAATTGGATTTAGTTTACCTTTCTACGATATTTATTTTGTAAACAAGATGTTAGTATCGTATTGCAAACTGATTGGATGTTTTGTAAAGCTATACCGAGTAATAGCAGAGGCTCGAGGCTTTAATAAAGGTGTGTACACACTACAGTTAGTTTTGCGGAGTAATAGTAAATAAGTAAGACAATATTTATTCCTAGTCATAAAGATATACAAAAACAAAACAAAATTACTATTGAAACAATAACATACACAAAATAAAATAAAAAGGAACTTAGCTGTAAAACATTTTAAAAAATCCAAATTTTGATAATTTGAAAAATAAAACGGAAAGAAGATAGGTATAGACTGGGAAATTGTCTCCACTTAGCATAGTAGGTTAATAATATTAAATGCTTTATTATTTCCTGGGATATTACGCGAAAAGAAGCTCTAGTGTGGGTGCCCCATTAAGTATTTGCATCCGACTTGATCGTAATTTTTAAATCACTCCTATTAGTAAAGAACATTTGAATTAACTTATATTTCTGAAAAGACAGGTTAATTTTCTAGTAAAAACCCACATTCGAAACCAATCAGCTTTATAAACCGACTAAATATAAAACTATGTGGGTTGTATGGAAATTATGACGTTGACAGGCATCCATTTGAAAAGACTAGTTATTAAACTAACTAGGACTGGTGCAACAAAATGCTAGAACGATGAGGAAAGTTCGTAGCATTTAGCTACGCGTCTACGGCGTAGCATAGATAAGATTTTCCGTAGTACGTAGTACGTGTAGGTGCTTAGTGAATTCATCAGAAATGCTTTCTAGCTTAAACTAGTTAAAGGCAGTTAGCGCCTGTTTTAGTACTACTAGTAGTTCATCCCTTGTCAATGTCGTCTCTTAGCTAACAAATGTCCTAAACAAAGAACAACAGACAAATTATTCTGTTCCCAGTGGGAATGGAAAGAAGGCTACCAATATTTCCAGCTAGAATAAATGGCGGCAGTAGGTTTAAAATTGTGCAAAAATGCTTTGTTGTTGTGAGATGATTCCGAGAAAAAATATTTATTCAAAGAAACATTGACTGATCAACAACTCTTGTGTCACGAGAATTAAGTTAAATTAATTGACCTACGTACCACGCCTTAAAGAGCGTTACCGCTTTTCTATATAATTCTTAAAGCGCTGAAGGGGAGACTTCCCACCTTGCATACTGTAGCACGAAAATTTCAACGCAAACCCACGAAAAACCTACGTAACGTGTTGCATATTAATGTGGTAATAATATTCACGGTAACAAAGAGCCGCATTCACGCCTGCATAGCATTCAACATCAGTTTCCAACTATAATAACAACAAAACAAACAATACGATACCTCGGCACCGTACGGGGCTTCAACACTAGCGCGCGATTCAAGTCTACCAACACACTGACACGAAACACGCACACTAAGAAAAACCCCGGGAAAACTCTCACACTAACACAAAGACTAGTTTAACAAGACCTCCTTACCCCCGCGCTGTTCATTACGTCTCCTATCTAAAGAGAGGAAAACCTTTAGGACCCAGAGTTCAGGTTGTACTGGCACCCTCACGCCGACATGAAGCCAGGCGCACACTTGCGTTTCGAGGTAGGTTTCCCGGGCTCGTAGTACTAGAGACACATTGATCCAGAGCGTCTGGCAGCATCGATTGTGCAGTTTCCTGCAACGAGCGTTGCCATGGTTACCACCCACCTCTGCACCCGGCCATTTAAAAGTACTGAAACGCGGTATTGGAAGCTATTTGATTTATGTAATGAGCGTTTGCTTTTTGGGGTATTGGGTGGGTTGTAAATGTTTATTACTTGTGGGTCAATTTGTTTTTTTTATTGATATATGCATAGGGCTTGGTTAATAATTATATGGAAGGGATGATAGTGGCAGCATAGCGCATAGCCCACGTGGCTGTTTTGAAATTCTGTTTTTATTTTCGAATATGTAAACTCTTTTTTAATATTCCTAGTTGTTGAATTACGAGTACTTCATTTGATTAATTTAATTACACAATCGTTTGCAACAAAGGAATAATTAGATTGGATATAATGATTAATGGATAGGTACTCAATTCATCTGAAAACAACTCAACGTGTTTAAATATCATCTAAAATACATCAAATCTAAAACACCTTAAATGAATAGAACCTATAGAGGTATAATAGGTATCTACGAAGTTGGCCCGGGCTCAAAAAGGCTTTCGGCTGACTTTCATGAAGCTCTGGTAGAAAATGCTTTATTCTTAGCTTCCTGGGGTCAACGATCGGAGCTTTTTCCTTAACGTTTATTGAAGGCTTTTGATATTGAATATTTGAAGCATGTTATTGAGAAATGATGTCGTTGATTTTTATTATTGTTTTGCTTATATGCTCGTGCTGAACAAATAAACAAAGAACTACATATTATGTAGGTATACTTATATAACGTTAACCTTCGTATAAAAAACTATTTATATTTTTACTATAAGATAAATAAGTAAATTTTTTTCTTACCTACCTATTCTAATGGCCCATTATTGTCATTTTTCCATTAAGAAAGAATCGATATGCAGTTCTCAAGATTAAATTAAAAACATAACCTCCTTTACTACTTAGCTGGGTAAGAATCAGTTAAAATCTCTTCAAGAGTCTGCTACCCTGGTACTTTCCCAACGAAGGCACAGTGGGGTGCCGCAGTTGGACGCAAAGGCGAATCAAGTCGAGGCTCCTTCGGAGACTTGATTTATTTTTAAAAGCCGTTAATTAAAAAGGAAAAGAAAATTTATTTAGAGAATTAATGAGTCTGAATTATTTTTAGAGTTTTAATGCGATCTCTTGGGGCATTCATGTTTGAGATTGTTGTGACGAGGAAACTTCTTTAAAATAAAAACCTAAAATTTGTTTTTAGAATACTTATTTACGTCATTTGGTTGTGAAACGGGGTTTTTCTGAAGTCTCATACTACCCGTAAATCATAACTTAAAACTATGGTTAAAAAAGCGAACGGCAAAACCACCAGAATTCATTCTACCACCAATCAAAAGATTATCAAGCTAGACAGAGCAAAACCAAATTGACTGCGCCGCCCAGAAAAAGCATAGACAACAAAACTCTGCAATCTGCATCAGCCTCCCTAATCAAAGAGCAAAAATTCTACGTAACGGAAATCAAAATGGCGGCGGAAACTGGTTTGAAGCGGTGGCGGGCGGTATTCATTAGTTTTGCCGTCCGAGCCAGACAGACACAAAAGGACTAGGGTAACATGACTGTGGCGGTAGTCACTGTATCTGACCATGGCTACTCTAAGCTATGGGGAGGGGTGCAGTGCCAAATGTATGTAGGGAAGTCGAAGCTAATTTTTGAGAGGCTTTTTGTCTGACTCTAAACCGTAGGTATAGTATAGGTAATCCTAAGTGCCTAGGTCCATATAGGTATGTCAAATCCATCAAATTATTACTTTCGAGAATTAAATCGACCCTCACCCCTTGTGAAGGGATTGGAGCGTAATTAAAAGATATTAATTCTTTGATTTTATTACAGACAGATTTGAATTTCTAGTCCTTTTGTGATGATATGAATATGATTATGTGGAAACACCACTGACCCTAGTTGCAAAAATTGCGGTTAACTGTATTTGACCAATAAATAACTAAATTAAAACATAGATTTCCTGCTTTGCAATGCTAAGCTCCAATTTTGTATTGCATTCAAGTCGTTTGACTTATGTTTAATGTGATTGAGTTGTTGTGTGTAATGTAATCACATTACAAACATACACACAACGACATATAACATACAACATACATTTTTCATTAACTAAATCCTATCCCAAATCATCTGAAAAAGTCTCAATATCACATCGCGACCTGCGAGTATAATTCTTAGGATTAAAGTGTTAGTACCTAGCTTCGAGTACATTCGAATTTCCTAGTCATAACAAAAGCGAGTACATGCAGGAAGGTAGGTATAGGGTAGGTACCGCACAGTCGAGCCCGGGCAGATCGAAACTGCACGCCAGACAGACGGACACCCCTATAAATATAACTACTAGAACATAGGATGCTGTTTTAGCAAAAATAGATGCATTTCTGTTGTTTACGTGAGTTTTATATTTAAATAGCTGTAGATACGGTATTTAAATAACGGTGTTTTAGTTATGAAGCAAATAGATATTTTGTTTAATACATAACTTGTAAAAGTAAAAAAAAAAGAAAGAGGAAGCAAAAAGGGAAAAATGAAAAGTCAGATATCAAACTTACGAGAATGAAAAATAAAACTTGAAAGTTTCTATTGAAACAGTGCAAGGTTTGAATTACAAAGTGCTATTTGATTTTTATTTTTAAGCTAGGTTAGGTACTCAATACATGCCATATCATATGTGTCAGATATGACGGAACAACCTCTTCAAGCAACACGATTACACAACTAACTACTGCTACTTGTACTACTACTTGTTCTTCTTGTTTGAGACAGCTCAAATCAAAGAGACAATACAACTTAGCCAAAGATTTCACTGCCTAAACATTTTTTTGACTTCAGTGAGTTTTTTTTTGGGCCCAGTAAATTGCATTATCGTTTAAGCCAAGATCGCGTCAAAATCATCCTGTAACTCTCAAATAACTACCCATTAGCGCAGTAGACGACTGTTCACACCCTTTGTCGCGATTATCGCGATTCTCGATTAATATTTAGTTTTAAATTGAATATTATACTGGCAACACTAATTCCTATTCAAACGAAACAACGGGCACCGGTTTTTGACACTTAAGAAAGTGGCGCCGGCTCGACTGCTACCAGGCACGTACAGACGTGAATATTTCCAGAGAATTGTTGGTGAGTCCTAATGATTTCTTGTTGAGCATGATTATGCTATGTTTTATTGTGTGTTGATAAGAACCAGTGCTATCAGAACGAGATATAAGTTATTTATTGTGTTGGAGACCAGATTTAGTATCAGATCAGTATCAGCCCAGTGTAATATCAGTTGTGAGGTCAGGGATGGCTGTAAGGGGTGGTTGGAGGCCATCGCGGGGTCAATTAATGACCCCATATTCAGATTCGTGGAGTTGTTTTAACTCATTCAGTTTACCAGTATATAAATACGTGTGCACTATACGTGCATGTACGTATGTAGGTTGTGTGTGACACTCGCTATTTTACCAGTTAATTGAATAGCGACATGGTGGAGGTGCTGGGATTTGATATTTTAAATATGATTAAGTTATGCAAACCCTATCCGCACCTATCTATAAAACAACAAAAAATATATATATAAGTGAAAAATAATTATAATAATTGATTTATTTTTCTGAAACCGAGGGTATAAGTAAAAATCTTGACATAGTGCGTCGCCGCCAAGCAGGCGCCACCGCCGCCGATGCTTTTACAAACAAAAATTGATTTTGTAAAATAAATAAATTGTTAAGCTTTTTATTACCTACCTATTTTATTGCATTAAAAATATATACATTAAAAATAATATAGTAACTACCTAATGCAGGTCGTTTTTACATGAGGATTCCTATAATTTTTTTTTTCTTTCTTTCTTAAGCTTTGTAAACGTTTAGTAATACGTTAAATAAACAGTAATTTGAGTAGTTACCTTTGTATAGTAGTACGAGTATATCGAAGTATTTGAAGTCATAATCTTATAAGTAGGTAGATGTCTCTTTATTAAGTATTTGCTTGAACACCTGTTGTCGTCGTTCAATTTTTTTTTTTTTTTTCTCTTGCAGTCTTATTATATCGTATTTGGTGCAATTTATTACTGAAACTCATTAGCAGTTGGTAGGTACTTAGATACCTACATAACTTTGGAATTCGCAACAATGTTCTTAGAATACAATTTTATTTTTTCTTTGCAAATGCAAGTTCCTACAGTTGGTATTTGCTTGTTTCAGTTGGAACCAAATTAGTCTGTCTAAGTGTGTTTATTTGGTACTGATAGATAACAAAATATATATCAATCATGGAGGAAGTAGTCCGAACCCGTCTTAAAATGATTAATCAGTCAGTTGAGTCACTTATAAGTACATGTCGTGATACTTTAAGTAATCTAAAGGAGGGAAATGTTACTGTAGATGAGATACGAATTCAAGCAAATAAGTTGAACGCATTAAACGACCGATTTATTTCCGAAACTTATAATTATTTTAGATTAATTAAAGAGCCTTCGGCTGATGAGGTCTCGACTTACACAGCTGTCCAAATGGAAGCTGAAGAGTTGATTGCGGAAATTCAGATTAGAGCACCCGCTCCTTCTAAATCAAATAGTTTGCCTACGCCCGTAGAAGAAAACAATACTGTTACCATGCGTCTACCACCAATGGAGTTAGCCAGGTTTGATGGTGATGTACTAAAATGGCACCAGTTTTGGGATCAGTTTGCTTCCAACGTAGATACCCGTAACATCAATGATGTTGACAAATTATTATATTTACAATCCGTCTTAAGTGGCGAAGCTAAACAAGCTATTGAGGGACTAGACACCACCAGCAAAAATTATAAAATTGCAGTTGAAACGCTGAAAGAGCGCTATGGTAAGACTAGTGCCATTATAGACGCGCATTATGTTGCCCTCTATAGAATACCAACGGCGAAGAATTCCATTAAAGAATGTCGAAATGTTCTGAGTGAAATAGAACGTCATTTACGAGTCCTGCAATCTTTAGGTGAAGACGTAAACCACAACCATTTACGTGTGATGCTTATGGAAAAGTTTCCAGAGGATTTAATTTATGAACTTCGAATAAAATTGGGAGCTGATGATGAGTCTATTGATTCTATAAGGAAAAATTTAGAATACATAATTTCGGCTAGAGAGACTTCTAATAGATTAAAAAGAGATTCAACAAAAAACGATAAGGGAGAGAACTTTACGTTAGATACATTTCATGTTAGGACCGAAAATAACAACACTAAAAGGTTTCAATCGCGTAAACAGTTTCATAAACCTAACGCAGACAGAGGTGGAAAGTTTGAAACTAAAAAGGAAGGATTTATTAATAAAAATAGAAAAAGAACTTATGAAGAAGAACGAGTAGGGCATGGTGAAAAATCCAAGAAAGCTAAGTACTCCTGTATATTCTGTAAAATGGATCATTACAACGACGAATGTCCGAATGTAAAAACACTTCAGGAAAGAAAACTAAGTATTAGGGGACGTTGCTATAACTGTTTCGGTGATAACCATAGAGCTGTAGATTGTAAATCCAAAAGAAATTGTCGACATTGTGGCAAGTTTGGGTTACACAATAGGGCCCTTTGCCCGAATAAATTAGGCGACCAACAACCTAATAACAACACTTCTACAAACACATTCCACACAAATTCGAGTAATTCAATCACTGTTTTACAGACTTGCGTTGTACATGTCTATCGAGTAGGAGATAATTCAAGACATATCAATTGCCGCGCATTGTTAGATAGCGGTAGTCAGCGTAGTTACGTTTCAACTAAGGTTGTTAAAGAACTCAGCTTACCCGTCATAGAAGAAAATCATTTATCAATATTTACATTTGGTGCCAAACAACCTCAAGTAATCGAAAGCCCTGTGGTTAACTTTGAAATTGTTACACGGACAAACAAAAGTCGTACAATTCAAGCGAATGTCGTACCTCTCATTACACAAAACGTACCTTGCCCTTGGGGTAATATTCGAAATGCAGATAACTTTTTAAATAACGATATGGTATTGGCTGATGATGGCTCACGAAATGATCAAGTAGACTTACTTATAGGCAATGATTATTATTACTCGTTTATGTCAAATGATAAAATTGAAGTAGATAGAGATCTTTTCCTTATAAACACTGATTTTGGTTGGGTGTGGTCAGGACGATGTCCGCTGCATTCTACTGCAAAGGACGAGCTTTCAGTTTTAACATATTTTCAATCGTGTAATGTCTTAGAAGGTCACTTCTATGAACCAGATTTACCTCTTCAAAATGATAATATGAAAAGGCTTTGGGACCTTGAATCCATCGGCATTGTAGATTCTCCTAAATGCTCTAGAGAAGAAGAAGCTATTAAGAACTTTAATGACACTACTCAATATATTGATCATCGGTATTACGTGAAGTGGCCTTGGGTAGAATATCCTCCCACTTCTCTACCAGTAAATTATGGATTAGCTTTAGGGCGGCTCACAAATTTAATCAAAAGACTAGATAAAAATATTTTAAAAACATATGACACAGTCTTGCAAGAACAGTTAAATGCAGGCATAATTGAAAAGGTAGATAACAGGTCGTTTAATAGTGAACATCCCTTACATTACTTGCCACACCACTGTGTTTTGCAAGAGGGTAAGACTACCAAATTGAGAATCGTTTACGACGCGTCGGCTAAAACAAAGGATAATAACAGTCTTAATGAATGTCTTTATAAAGGTCCACTTATGTTAGAGGATCTTACTAGTCTTTTGCTTAGATTTCGAGAGCATAAAATAGGTATTGTGGCTGACGTAGAGAAAGCATTCCTACAAGTAGGACTACAGCCACCTGATAGAGATGTAACTAGGTTTTTATGGGTTAAAGACATTGATAAAGATACATCGCCAGATAACATACAAGTTTACAGGTTTTGTCGTGTCCCGTTCGGTGTGATTTCAAGCCCCTTTTTGCTCAACGCGACTGTAAAGTTTCATTTAAATCATTCAAATGATGACTTTAATAAACGCATATCAGATGACATTTATGTTGATAATCTTGTAACAGGCGCGAAATCAATCCGGGAATCACTAGTTTTGTTTGAAAGCACGAGGATTGCCTTTCAAGGGCTTTCTATGAACATTCGCGAGTGGAATTCAAATTCTGAGAGCTTTCTAAATCACATTCCACAAGACTGTCGCGATAAAAAGTCAGAGATAAAGGTTTTAGGGATTGATTGGAATACAGTGACCGATGAACTAAAATTGAAACCCAATTACGAATCTTCAAAGAATATTAAAACAAAAAGAGGTATACTCAAAGTAATAGCATCCATTTACGATCCTTGCGGATTTGTCGCACCTATAATTCTCCCAGCTAAATTGCTATTACAAGATCTCTGGAAACAGAAACTCAAATGGGATGAGAAGTTATCACAACAGATGATTGATAAATGGGACGCCATCCAATCTGACCTTGAGATGATTAAAGACGTTGTTGTACCGCGTCGGTATGCCAACGCCAATCATAATGATAAACAGGACTTCTGCAATATAAAATACGAACTACATGGATTCGCAGATGCATCTAAGCAGGCATATGCAGCGGTGGTGTATATAAGAGGATATGATGACCAATTGAAGACAAGATTTGTGAGTTTTGTGTTAGGAAAATCAAGGTTAACTCCGATAAAAGACCAAATGGACTTGCAAATTCCAAGATTGGAATTGTTAGCTGCAGTTATTGGGAACCGATTACTTTGTTATGTAGCAAAGTCTTTAAGCTTACCGGTGACAAAACAGTTTCTGTGGGTGGACAGTTTGATAGTTCTGAGTTGGTACAATTCAGAGAAGTTACTCCCTCCTTTCGTTACTAGACGAATTAACGAGATTAAAATAAACAAAGAACTCATTATGAGACACGTGCCGTCCAATCTTAATCCAGCAGATGTCGCAACTAGAGCCGGTAATTCAGCCAATAACAACTCTACTTGGCTATCTGGTCCAGATTTTTTACAGACTACAATGGACAATTGGCCCAAGACTTCCTTATCAATTTCCAAGAATCAGACACAAATACAATGCTTTTCTGTGGGGGAGGGTGTATCACAGAAGAGTGATACAAATATAGACAATGAAGACTCAATAGAAGATGTATTTGATATAGAAGAACTAGAGAAGGGTGACGAAACAATCATAGAAATGGAAGAAGAAGGCGAAGTAAATTTATCAGACAGAAATAAAGAACAAGAAGAGATTTTGAAAATAGTAAATTTACAGAAGGAGCATTTTCCTAGAGAGTTCGCAGGCAAAGAAACAGACTTATCTAGATCACTCAGACTGTTTAAAGATGACAGGAACATACTCAGATGTAAAGGCAGACTTGAGAATGCTAACTGGACAGACGACAAAAAATTTCCAATCATCCTTCCTAAAAATACAGAATTTACATTTAAACTGATTGAAGATATTCACAAACGAAATTACCATGTTGGTGTAAGTCACACGCTTGCTTTATTGAGAAATAAGTATTGGGTAATACAAGGTCGGTCTCAGGTTCAAAAGGTACTAAAAGGTTGTTTACAGTGTCGCAAATATAATGGTGGACCTTATAGAATCCCTTTGATGCCACCTTTACCTGCTGAAAGGGTAAGATATTCCAATCCTTTCAGTTTTACTGGCGTTGATTATTTTGGCCCTCTAAAAGTAGATGATGGATCGATAGAAAAGCGTTGGGTGTGTCTATTCACATGCTTGTCAGTCAGAGGCGTTCATATGGAAGTAGTAAAAGATCTTTCAGCAGACGAATGTGTATTGGCCATAAGGAGGTTTGTAGCAGTCAGAGGATTACCACAAGTCTTAATATCAGACAACGGGACCCAATTCAAATTAACCGCAGAGGTTTTAACCTCTGATTATTGTGTTCAGAATAAGATATCGTGGCGGTTTATACCAGAGCTCGCACCCTGGTTTGGAGGTTTTTACGAGCGCTTAATAGGACTGGTGAAGAATTGCCTGAAACGGACTCTAGATAAGCACATGCTTAAACATAATCAGTTGTGTACAATCATTAAGGAGGTCGAAGCAGTCGTTAACACGAGGCCTCTGACCACAGTCGGTTCGGAACTTGAACATGTACTCACACCAGCAGATTTTCTTCGACTTGGTGGTCCTATAGTAACAGATATATCAGAGACGGAGTTTCTAGAAAGGGCAACCATAACTAAAGACAAATTGATTGAATCATGGAAGCGTGGACAAATGATTTTAAAAGAATACATAAAAATGTTTACGACGCAGTACTTAGACAGTTTAAGAGAGAGAAGAGGTGTACATAAACAGTCAAGAGTAACAGTAAATAGAGTACCTAAGGTAGGCGATATTGTACAAATAAAGAGTGACCAGAATAGAACGTTATGGAAAGTAGGAAAAGTATCAGAAGTTTTAACGGGTTCGGACGGAGAAGTCAGAGTTGCCAGGGTAAAGATTTCCACAGGCGAGACGTTAACCAGATCAATAGGACATTTATATCCCCTCGAATTAGATTCCGATACATTACCCTCAACAGAAAACCAGTCAGAAGATCCGCAAACTCAGCCTGAGAAAAGACGTAAATCAATTGATTCAACAGGACCCGACATTACTGTTCCTGATCAGGAATTAATAACGGGAATTCCTCATAAATCAGTACCAAAGTCATTAATAGATCCACTTAGACGAGACTCGAATGAAGCAGCTACCAGTGAACAAGATATTGAGATGTTACCAGCTACCAGACCAAAAAGAGTATCGGCCCAGAGAGCCCGAGATCTTATGAAACAGTGGACTCAGCAATTAATCAGCTTAATTTTGTAGATTGAATATGCTACCTCCATTATTCATTAATTAAAGTGATTAGCAAAATTACCTTAGTCTTTCAGTTGATGCCTTGAAATTTAGAAATCTTTATCTGCTTAACTCAGTATTCATTTTCGGGCGGGAGTGTCGCGATTATCGCGATTCTCGATTAATATTTAGTTTTAAATTGAATATTATACTGGCAACACTAATTCCTATTCAAACGAAACAACGGGCACCGGTTTTTGACACTTAAGAAAGTGGCGCCGGCTCGACTGCTACCAGGCACGTACAGACGTGAATATTTCCAGAGAATTGTTGGTGAGTCCTAATGATTTCTTGTTGAGCATGATTATGCTATGTTTTATTGTGTGTTGATAAGAACCAGTGCTATCAGAACGAGATATAAGTTATTTATTGTGTTGGAGACCAGATTTAGTATCAGATCAGTATCAGCCCAGTGTAATATCAGTTGTGAGGTCAGGGATGGCTGTAAGGGGTGGTTGGAGGCCATCGCGGGGTCAATTAATGACCCCATATTCAGATTCGTGGAGTTGTTTTAACTCATTCAGTTTACCAGTATATAAATACGTGTGCACTATACGTGCAGGTACGTATGTAGGTTGTGTGTGACACTCGCTATTTTACCAGTTAATTGAATAGCGACACCCTTTTTTGTCCACAAAGGGGAAATTCCTACTCAGCTAATATCGTTCTACACGTAGGTTTATCAATTTGTGGATGTTTCGATAGGTCGATGTACCTATAACAATAAAGATATTTATTCATTTGGGTAAGTAAGTAAGTAAGTAAGTAAGTAAGTAAGTAAGTAAGTAGTTTATTTTCTAAAAACAGTACATTACACTGTGTGCGAAAATTTTATCAAAATTAAATTATAAAATATAACAATTAAAAAAAAAAAGATTATAAAAGTATTAATTTTAATTTTGAAATAAACAAAGGCTTGTTTGAGTAATCTTTCACGCTCTTAGTGATAGTTAAGTTCAATGAAATTAATTTATTTCCTTTTAAATTACTTAAGTTACCGAACGATAGCAAAATATGCAATTCTTTTGGACTCTTATCGCGGAATAAGAACTCTACATCAATCCTTTTGTAATATTTACTCAAACATAAAGGAAATAAGGTGGTATTATTTAATTTTATATCGTTATTTGGGTCATACAGACATAAAAAACAAAAAATGTCTCTCCTGTTCCCGAAAGTTAAGGACACTGGGAGCTAATTTCTCAACTTAATGCATATCCGCATAATCTGTGCTCGATGTAGTTTTGGCCTGTATTAACATTTTGAGGATTGGCTGCTCCAGTATCTTAATCATCAGGAAGAGGAAAGACAATTTTGAACCTAATTCTGTGTATGACTCATTTAGATAGAGATCGCCGCATTGCACGAGTAACGAAATGCACCTCACCGGGCCACTCTTGCAAGTGCAATAATTTGGCGCGCCGCCTACTGCTTCGATACTCCGAAACTTCATTCCGAACTCTACCACATCTCTTTGTACCCTTTCCATTGCTGGTTTTATTCTAGAGTTGAAAAACAAGTGAAGGTATCGCGAGCAATGTAACGCGTTTGTAGGGGTCGGTCGCTTATTTCAGTTTAGTTGGAAAGTTATTAGTAGAAGGCACCGTCTCGCCGCCTAGATATTGGCTCAGACCTACCTCAACGTAAAGCGAGTTGTCCCCGACGAGAATATATCATATTTTTCACATTGCATTCTTTATAAATAGCCATTAAATGCATACAAGAACTATAAAATTCTCCTCAGAATTTAAATTTAAAATTTGACGAAAACTATTGCTTGAAAACTGGAAAAAAGGTTTTATTTGAACTCTAGTAGATATTTTTAAATGTCTATAGATAATCTGTAGTACATGCCTCTATTAGACAAGTCTAAAAAAGTTGATAAGTATTTTAGTTAAAAATTTTAAGCTGACTGGAACTTTAAAAGCAAAGTCCAAATATGTCGCGACTTCTCTTCCTGCCTAAACGACCCCCCCTCTCTTTCCCCCTTCCCCCGCAATGCATTATGACTACAAAGGAAACTCCAAAATTAAGGAAAGATGAACTGAGAATTATTCAGTCGCCATTGCAAAGACAGACTTGGACTTTATGAACTAAGAAAGTATAAGATAGTTTTTATTTTATAGATAGTTTATGTCTCGACAGAGATGTACTGGATATCTGAGTTGGCAGAATAAATAAACGTTTATTATTTATATACTTTTAGTAACGCAATAAACATAGAAACAGAACGCTGTCCCAGCACGTACGCAACGTACGTAATGCATTAAGGCAGTGGCTCCAGTAGGCAAACTGTTAGCGGCTGACTAGTTTGCGGCGTATCGATTTAGTACGCCCTTCCATATATTTGAAATGGAGTGTTCAGTTACCACAGTCAGCTAGTTTTCGCTCACTGTACGCAGTTTGCAGCGTTACGCGCTCTGACTATCTCAGACAGCGGCCGACTCCCACCAAAACCTGTGATTTCATTGATTTGAGTTTGCAGCTAACTCAAATTTCAGTTCACCACTTTGCGGCTCACTCAGTCGGCCGCTAACAGTTTGCCTACTGAGGCCACGGCCTAAGACATTCTGCTCTATAGAAATAATATGGTTATAAGTACACTTATCACACGCAACGTGGAAAAGCTTCAAGTGTGTGTTTTTAGTCTCTTCAACCTCATCTGTAACTTCTTCCGGTCCTAAGACTTACCTAGCTCGAAAAGGCACTTGTCCATCGCCGAAACCTCAAAGAATAACATTAGACCTAGAACTATCTTTAAAACTCGTTTTGTAATCAAGGGTATCCAGTTCATCTCGTCACCCTTTCCGTAGTCTTCTCGCATCCGCGATACCTACCGATTACCTACGTATGATTAATATTACATTACTTATTTCTATGATTTTTTGACTAGCATATACCGATCGTATACCGATAATGGTTTTCCTATAAACCTACCTACCTATATTCGTACTTATACCCACCTATACATAGGTAAGTACATACATTTGGTAAACGTAGATGTTGAATTTAATCGTTCATACTTATTTACTTTGTATCAAAAACATGCAAGCTAATATTTAACTCTATTACCAAGTAAATACGAATCAAAGCTGTTAGTGTGAGTGTTTAACTAAAATCCAGGATATTCGAGAACATTCGATGCGGAGCTGTATGGGTTCCTAGGTTCCTATAAATGGTTGCCATGGCAACCGCCGCTGCAACCGTGCAACCCTGGGGATTAGGGTAACTATGAGTTTTGGAACTAGGAAGTATATTACAAAAGGAATTTTTATAAAATGTATTTTTGTATTTTGTTTTACTTATGTGTGGTATTGTATAATTTAGCAAGGTAAATTATGATGAAACTGCAACAAAAATTGACTTACTCAATAAGTGAGTTTTAATTTTCTATCAAGTTTTATCTTTCTAATTTTAAATTACAGAAAATAAGGAAATAATATATATAGGTAGGTATCATAAAGTATCATAAAGTCTTACATTTAGAAAAAAATTGTTATGAACATTTACCGAATAAACCAACGTTGTCCATTTCTAGCTAGACACGTTTAATATTTTTTCTGAATTCCTAGTAACTACTAAATAAGTACGTTTATATAAACAATAAAACAAGGATATTTTCCAGCTGAACTCCATAAATAAAATGCCTAATACTTTTACTATAGCTAATTGGAAACATTTTATGCGCGTCTCGCCCTCACCCTGTCTACCACTCCGCCAATTAGCGGAAATTTAATCAACCTTGTCTAACGCATTTGCAGATGAATTAGGATGACGGAGATAGCTCTAGTTTATGTTTACGGTATAAATATAGAAAAATTCAACTAGGAATCCAGCGAAATTCACTTAACCCACGTAAATTGTTTTCAATACTACGTATGGTATGGTCTTTGCTCAGCAAAAGATCAATAACAGCTTGATACAAATATGATCTTTAATTGTTTTTTTCTCTTTTTACCCGACTACGGCAAAGCCAAAAGGAAGGGTAATGTTTTTGGCAGTCTATGTAGGTATGTCTATGTAGGGTAAACTTGCTTAATTCGTACCTGCGCTTAATTCGTACCTCGCCTATATCTCGACTCTGGTAATAGCTAGAAACGTGTCTTCTATGCAAAAAATGTAACTAACAGTCGGCCAAATTACCACCAAAAAAATTACTGCCGGTGGGCTGCTCTTGTTAAAATTATTCAAAAAATAATATTTTTTACATTTCATAAGGACATTATACAAGCTAGGTAGTGATAACGTGATTTATTTTTTTGTTATGTATTATTAGATATATTTGTGCTTTCGTCCAACGTAATGAAATAGGTATGGTTGTTGTCATTTTTTTTGGTGGGAAATTTAAAATGAGTTCGACTCTTGCGCTTATTTCGTACCACATGCATGGGCTTAAATCGTACTTCAAAAAAATAGAACAATCCAGAAGAAAAACGTTTCAAAAGAAAGAATGTTGTGATACAAAGAAAAAAAAGGAAAATAAAGCAATGTAAGTATGATACCTGGCACAGAAAATGATGTCAGGAACATCTAAAAGAAAATGTGTTTTAATTCACTCAGTGATCACAACCAATGACGGATCTCTAAGTACGATTAAGAAATATAGTAGTACGATTTAAGATCAATAATCCTAAATCGTACTTTTTTAATGCTTTTTTAAATTGTTTTTTTCTCAGAAGTTAATAAGATTTGAGTTAAAATTTCTTGTAAAAGTAATAAGTAATGAATCAAATCAAAATGACTTATAATTAAAAACTGTCTATATCTATTAGTTTTAAAATTACAGCACATTTTCTCGAACTGGTACGAATTAAGCAAGTTTACCCTATGTATGTTCCACCGTAGCGTCTAAACTACTGAACCGGTTTTAATGAATGAGGTGTCAAAAGAATCGTAATAATATGGCGGGTGACTTAAGATACCTAGTTTTGTGATGAGTTCAATACTTTTTCCGCTTTTATAATAGGTACTAACAAAGTGGAAAAATATCAATTATGTGCCCGCCTGTTTCCATGCAAACAAATAGGTAGATTTCCTAAGTCATACAGGATATTTTATTTATGTACTTACTTACCTCTCGCAAAAATCTAGGAGCATATCTACTTACTCATAAAAAAACTTTGTCAAAGAAACGAAATATTATATTTTCTTACAAATATGTTCGATCAACCAATCGACAAAGATATATGTATGGTAAGATGAAAGAAATCGTAATTTTCGACCCAAATTTCTTGGAGAATGTTCAGTTTTTATCAGACCACTAAACTTGAAAGTTAAGGAAGTAATAGAGACAGATATAATACCCTTTCCTGCTAGCTTAGCATACACTCCGTGACAAGACGTTGTCATGGGTTTGTCACGCTTACGTCTCTGTCCATAGTTTTAAATGCGATAAGGACAGCATTACGTGAGATAATTGTCGCGGCACGTATGCTAAGCCTCCTGAACAACCTGTATTGCTATCATCTCAGTTAATAGCTGCCCACTGCTGAGCATAGGCCTCTCAAAAGACTCTCCAACGCGATTCATTGGCATCTGCATCCAGCGAGAACCTGTTTGTATTTTACTATTTTGCAACTACCTCCTGTAACTTGTGTTTAATGATCACTAAATGCTTTATCTATTTGTCTACTCTGTCTACCCTGTATACGAGGGCTAAATGTTAAATCCAACGCCTATAGTCTGGTCGTAGCTGTGTGAGTCGTCTGTTGTCATGGCAACCTGTGAGTTCTATTTTCACGCCTAGACGTTACAGGTACCTAGATACAAATCCACCGGATTCTTCTATGTTGTACCTCTTTTGAAGGACATGTCTGGTCTGGTAGGTTCTGCTTTGATCGAATAGGAGAGCGGTTTATGTAATGTATTTTAAATGGGTTTAATTATAGTGTGGCGACCGATGATATTAGATGGAGCGAAGGAAGATAGTATGGATCGTGGTATTCTGCCTTCCCTGATGAGAGAGAGGCGTGACGGATATGATGTTTAATTATTTATTAAAATAGGTATCTATCACAAGCTTCAGTTACCTTTTTAATTTAGTTTTTGATTGAAAAGGTTGTATTTGCGGAATCTGTGATCTTCTTTCCTAATAATTACAATAAAAAAATGTGTGTATAATAATGTGTATGAAAGGTAACTTTCAAATTCTACTTCTGAAATGAGTTACGAATCTGGATACCTTTAGCTATCACAAGCCCTTAACATAAACAATGTTTTACTTCAATGAGAAATCATAGACACATTACCTCTCCGCCTCCGCTTCTTAGAAGAGTCCTTATGAAACGTTATCTTCTAGAAGACGGTATTGACGTTACGATACTCAGTTCTAAAGCCTTCTAGAATGTTAGTTAATACGGGTAATTACGTGTAATTGGAAGAGATATCAATAAAGGTATTAAAATTATGTATTGACCACGTGAGAGAAATGTACGGTATTGTATACGTAATATGATAAAAAGAAAATGAAATAGACCTTATGTCCTTTACCTGTATCCACCATCACAATAAAACTGACAATGAGGTAAAAGCAAAAAACAATATAAACGTCAAAAAAGTACAAAAGCTCTTACGTATTAATAGGTATATTTTGATTACTTATAATAGGAGTGTAGATTGAAAATAAATCAATCAAAATAAATCCAAAATTGTTCGCAACACTATGGCAGACAATTTCATTGCCAAAAACAGGAAATAGGTACTGACAATTAAAAAGATAACTTATAACCTAAAAACAATATTTTAAGTAAGGGGGATATCGGAGTGTTCTAGAATCTTCGTGAACGCTAGAACTCTCTTTGGGAGGCCTAATTCATAATAAAATGCATTTATTATCTCATTAGTTAATACAAGAGGTATGATCGTGAAATGATTCAGTCTACATAGCCTCCGTTACACGGTGTCTACGTAGCTATATGACGTTGCGCAGTGCAACTGTAGCCGCAACTCCCGGGCGCACTTCCTACCAGTTTAATTAGAGCTCCGATAGTATGGCCGAAGCATCCGTCATTGTAGTTTGTTGGTAATTAATATCCTTTTGATTTATTGGTTTTATATGACCTTTGGTAGGAACTGGAAAATATGATAATACTATGAAGAGTAGTAGGCTTTGATTTGAGGAAACTTTAAATAAAATTGCATATTATTTTAATATATTCATTTAAATATGATTCGCTAAAGCCGAAAGAAATATTACAGAGGAATTTTTATGTTAAAAAGGTAAGGAAGATAAACATGTACTTGTTTTCCATTTTGTACTGAATTTCATAAATCGAAATAGGTACCTAGGTAGTTAGTAGTTTTTTTGAAACTTGCTTAATTGTTACAGAGATTGACAAATGCTTAAAGTGCCTACTTATCCTTTAATTTGTGTTTATATTAAATTAATTTAATATTCAGCATTATCTATAGATAAGCAAGAAATACAATACGTCGACATGCACCTCTTTGTTCTCAAATTGTCACTCGCCACTCAACATCCATCAATACAAACCTGAAACCTACCACTCAAAACTCATGTTACCTTAGTACATCAGGGTCCAAATAACACTGGTGGTGCGCGGCTGCAGGCTGCATCAATAGCTCTAGCAAAGATGGCCGCCGGGCTATACCCTCCCTGTGTGCAATGTACCACTGAACTTTGATAATGAACCGCGGGCATTTGCCCCGGGTACCCCCACTCCTAGGTAAGGGTGGGTCCCCCCTCTCCCACTACAGTGACGTGTGCAACGACCTGCATGCTTCCTGGTGCAGTGTTTAAGGTTATTTCCTACCGGTGTAGGCTGGAATATTGATATATTGGCTTAAATTATTTATTGGGTAGTTAATTTTGTCCAGCGACGTCTACAAGCTGACATGATGATGATTAATTTAGGTGTACATATAACTTCTTCTTTATGTGACTTTGTCCTTGACCGTACCTATTCACATATTAATTACACGATCTCTTTTCATATTTTAATGCACCTTGCCACTTCAAATGCCTGATTTTTGCATTATATGTCTATGTATGGAGCTAAGAGCTAGACTCCTAATAAGTAAAGGCATTTGTCAGGAGCCGGTTAATTTTTTTTTATCAAACGACAATTTTTTTTAAGCGCCGTCACCCGGCAAGTGTAATTAGCTTCCTACAAAATGTTCCACCCCGGAAATTTACGATAATTCTATCCATGGAAAACTGAAAAATCTCCAGAAGTGGACGCCTTAAATAATTGGACTATAAAATACTTTATTAAGTTTCTACCTAGACCTATCAAAAACCTATGTTTTACGTAGATGGATGACCTTTTTCTACAACTTTTATTCAGTGACAGTTTCCATTCCTTTAAAAATACAATGTCAGTCTTGTCTTGTTCTAGAAACATCTTCGTAGTCCCTATGGAGAACCCTTATCTAGCTTGTACACTTGTAAGTATAAAATAACCAGTATTTTCGAGTTTCTATTCCATGTAGGCTGTCTGTCAAATACACGATGTTTGAAAAACAATATCTTAGTCGCTTAGGTAATGTTTTTATCGCTTTTTATGATGTAATTGTCATAGTAGTTATGTTTAGATTTTAAATGGAAGGTACCGCAGAAAGTGGCGTTACTCTCTATTACATCTAACCTAAAACTGTGGCTATCATTGTCAAGACATAGCTTAAAAACTTAATATGTCTTTTCTACACGATAATGGAAGTGGTTTCACGATAGGAAAAAGAATTTTGTAGGTAAGTATATCTTCTAGTAAACATTCTTAATGCTGATGGACGTCTAATAAAAGAGGACACATTTAAGTAGTTCGTATCGTAAAGTTACCAAATCCACATAAAAATATTTATTAACCTACGTAAGTACCTATTGAGTATTGATATTATAAAAACAACAAAAGGTCCCAGACATTAGGGTTCAATATAACTTATAGCTGTAAATATAAGAGTGTATGGTAAAAATTAAATAACGCATAGAGGGTTCCGTGAGACGAGGGGCAGACTCCAGACAGAAAAATGCACTCCGAACCCCATGTCTAGACGCAGACTGTCTGGTTGGGAGCACTGGATTTAAGAACTTGGGACTTTTTGTTCAAGGTCATGATTTCTTTGAGCTTGATGACATTGTCTGATCGATAGTCTTTTGTTTCTTACCCTTTAAAACTACCTGCTTTTATACATTTTATACTTTTTTATTTTATACTAGAGGCTGCCCGCGACTTCGTACGCATTTATCGTCATATCTTGTAAGAAAAACATATAATCTCAAAATTATATAGCCTATGTGTTATTCTGATATATAAGCTACAATATTGCTAAGTTTCATCAAAATCTGTCCAGTGGTTTTTGCGTTAAAGAGTAACAAACATCCATCGGCACTAACATTGATATTTATAATATTAGTTGGATATATCTTTCAAGCCCTTTAATCTACCTTTTCAAATATGTTCGTGTTATTTAAAGCCAGTCAATTATCTATATTTACAATACGTTTTGTACATATATTCTTTATTGCACACAAGGATATAAGGTACAGACACAACAAGAATATAAAAAGCAACAGGCGGCCTTATTTCTAGGTAGCAATTTCTTCCAAGCAACCTTAGGGTAAGAAATAGCAAGAGCTTTTACCTTACTTGTAAGTATCTACAACTACATTGAAAAGTGATCTGAGTAAATAGATACTCGTACCTCAATGTTATAATGGATGTCTTAGAAGATAAATATTGATTTGTACTCAGAACAAAGTTTTAGCTTGGTTACTAAGTCACTCCCACGTCAAAACAAGACGCCCTTTTTAATTAATACTTATTCAAATGAGAGTTATTATATTGAGAAGTGAGTTACAGAGAAATAGATAAAAATAATCTGGTACTTACCTAAATGATGAAATGTACTCGAACACGGTGTAGGTATTAACTGACCTACACTAAAAGTCAATTTTCAATGTAGTCCTTTTAAATAAGGATCAACAACGTACATAAAAAAATATGTTTGTAACATGCATAGGTAATTGTATTACAAATGTGGCTTTTCCAGAAGCTATTTAACAACAATACGAATAACATATAAATTACCTATATAGGTACCTACTTACATCTTTACAGATCTGTCAAACAAGACTTGAAAACCAAGTGCACATGATTTGCCTATAAACTAAAATATTTACAAATTAAACCTTCTTAAACTACTTATTTACATTAATTTACATTTGCATAAAATAAAGATTATTTTAATAGGTTGATTGAGAATGCTTCAAATCAACTTTACTCGTTTCAAAAACTGTCCCAACTCTAAAATTTTCGAATGCACACCCCCACAACAAACCGAGCGGTGTATAATTTAGTGTCTACCCAGTCTGGACCTATATACCTAGCTAGTGCATGTAGGGTGCAAGTACTTACTACCGCAGTGCGCCGGCCGTGAGGGTAGGTCAGTTATATAGTACGGTGGAACTTAGCGTTGTTTGGGTACTGATGATTGGGATTGATTTTTTTTGGGGTTTGATTTTGTTCGAAAGAGTTTTTATATCTATGCAAGCTGATTGAATTATTTTTTTTATTTTTTTAAAGTGACAGTTGACTGACGTCGTTCTTCTTTTGTTTTTGTTTCTTTTTTTGAATACAAACAGATCTTTTTAAAATTCATATATAAGTAGTTTGGAGTATCGTTTTTGTTCTTGACAGACTTAATTAACTGTAAGCAATTTTATAGAGATAAATCTATAGCCAGAAGCATTCGTCTAGACATTTTGTATTTGAAACGGCTGAATGATAAACTAAATTAATTATTTGAATAACGAAGTTCAATCAGCAACTCTTTTGTTTTTTAAAATAAAAATACATAGTGAGGTAGGTACTAGGACTGCATAGGTACAAACAAGCCAATATTCATTAGTACACATACGGCACTAGTCTGTAGTGTTACCTATGCTATAAAAATGGCTATATCGATATGACGAACAAAAACCTATTGAGCGTGTACACACAAATTGGACGCGTATATAAGGCTCGCAACAAACGAGCCGATGTAACTCAATCACAGTACCTTCAATATTGCAACGATATACACTGGGTGTTTTTTCAAGTCTATCGATTTTTTTTACTATGGAAATAATGACGACATAATAATTTCCCATGTACGAAGTATGCATTGACGAAGCGGCTAATGAATGTAAACGAAGTGAAGGAAGTGTGTTTGGATCGTAGCAAGTGACGAGAAATGGTCTCTGCCTCCCCTGATATGGGAGAGAGTCGTGACATTCATGTATTAATTGTTCTTTAAAACCAAATTCACTATCAAATTAATATTTATACATGCATATCCGTCACGCCTCTCTCCCAACCGGGTAGGCAGAGACCACTTCCCTCTACTTGCTTACAAAAAAATATATACAAGGCGAGAGTGGAAAGAAATGTTGGGAGGGGAAGGTCTTAATATGTTGTTGTTATTAGCCCGTTATGTCCCCACCGAGGGGCATGAGCCTACTCTCATACAGAGAGTGATAAGCCTAATCAGGCCTTAATATAAAAGGACAAAAAACATACGTTTTTCAACCCATATTTCTGGAAAGATAGTTTGTTCATGGCTCCACATTTCTACTCTAGATTTAAAAAGCACCCTGTATGCAGCAGAGTTGCAGTGTTGCACTCCACTCGCCGCGCATAGCTTTGAGTGCTTTTGTTATGCAAGTTCATTTTGATAGACTACGTGGTGGATACTATTTTCGTTTTTGTAATTATGTGTTAAGTACATTTTTTATTTTATTAAGCTCGAGACAGAAAGTCTGGCGTATGAAGAGAGAGGCCTTTGCCCAGCAGTGGGACACGAGTGGCTAAATAAGATAAGATTAAAAAGCAACTCTTTGTATGAGGCGATTGATGAATGTGGATGAAGCAAAGACGTGGTTTAGATCGTAGCAGGTGGAGCGACATGATCACTGTCTACCTCGATGGGAGAGAGACATAATGTAGGTATGTATGTATGTATTTAGGTTGCTAACGCACCCTGACTTTGTCAAAGTTTTCTCATGTTTATATCACCGTCTCAAGTTTGAATAGTATGACTTGAGATAACTGCCACGCTACCTTAGCACGCTATGCGAATAACTGCAAATTACTAGGCTATCATAAGTATCAAAAGTAGTAAAAGAGGATGTTCACTCGAGGATAGCCGATCTGATCTATCTCCAACATCTCGTGGCATCTAGAATAGACAAGTAGATAGGATCGCCTGTCAAAGTGTCCGTCTTTTGTTTTGTAAAGCTTTGTATCAAAACTGTATGATCTCCTGATCATTTGTAGCGATTTTTAAAGTAGGTACTTACGGTTTTTTAATAAAAGTTCATTACAGATTGTTGTTTTATTAATAATAATCATTTAAAGCAATTTTTAAGGCAACCGGCACAATTAAGGTCAATAAGTAATTGGCATCTTTAATTTATTTATTTTTGTTTGTAATAACCGTATTGAATGATAATCAGTTTACCAATACAATGACGTTAGTGTCATCAAGTATAAATAAATATAAACTTATCTACTTCCGAAAAGATTTTCTTTATTAGAGTTTTAAAGGAAAAGAAACCAAAAATTAAATTCCTTCTTCTTCAAAGAACCGTTTTATAACGCGCCAAAAAAAACCGTCTTCCGGTGCAAGTATCGAGCCGATTCCAAATTCCATTATCCGGAATATCCCGGGAAACCCGCAACGAATACAAAACCCGGGAAAATCAATCTCTATACAAACATACACACACATACACATTGTTTCGTAGCATTCGTAGCACGCGCGTAGAGGCGCTACGGCGTAGCGTGGCGCGCCGTAGCGTCACGTAGATCGCACGTGATGTACTCGTGAACTGTTTAATTTTCATTGGTCGCGTTCAAATGTTTTATTTTTGTTAATTATTATTTCTACAAATAAATTTATCAGAGGAGACCAACTGCTAAAAATATGTACTTAGCACTAAATCAACGCTTAAATAATTATTTTTATTTCAATGATTTCATATTTCGTTGTCTACTAACTTACAATTATACCAAGTTATTTCAATTAAGGTTTTCTAGCATACATAATATCAACACATAACTATTAACTAGGTTCTCGAAAGGAATTTGATTTCCCCGCCACCCGCCATCTACTATCACACCCTCTATTCCCGCCTTAATTATGACGTCACCATATAGCGATAACTTTTTTTTGCTGAGCTTTTATTTTCAATTATTTTCTTATAGGATACAAAACAATACGTGTAACTGAAAACGGAACTTATAAATAATGTACCTACTTATTCATAATTTCATTAGTTTACAGTTTGGAATTTGACTCGAGATGGGGATATTTTTTACGATTGTGTGGCCTGATTTTGTATTTTTTCTCTAGTTACAATATATAATGTAAGTTTTATTTAAATAAAAGTTTGGAATTATAAATAATATTTATTATAAAGCCCTAATATATATTAAATTCCTCTACATTACGCGACATTTTAAGCATATCTCACCTCAATTTCGATTTAAAATTAAAAATAGATATTCTCATGAAACCATGTTCGAGAACACCACGTGCCCAAACTTTGCAATTGCAAATACAAACATAATTTAAATTCATATGAAAACTGTATGAAAACTCATTTGAAACCTAATTAAGGTCCTAGTCTCCTAGTATAACTGACTGACATTTACCAAACTTAAAATTGGTTTAAACTCAAATGAGAGTTTCGAAATTAAAATGCAGGTAGCGGCACAAAAAGTTGACGAATTTCTATGACAAATGGCGTCATCAAATATGCAGATATTCCATCTATTCAGGGCTTAGGTGTTTTACGTATGAAATATGCATATTTTGAACCTGGATTGCATACATAATTAAACTTCCTATCCACTCCATTTAATATACAATTGGCGTTATAAGTATTTCATGTTTTTCTAAGCAAAATTAATTAGGTAAGTATCTAATAGGCAAGTGCCTAGTGCAAGGTGCAATCCATTGAAATAAGCTACATAAAGATTATAACTCATATCATAATAATTCTATTCTATAAATAAAACTATAGCTGTCATTTAACATTTTATTAAACACTGTTTCCTGGTGAAGCTTTTCTAAGAAAATTTAAATGATTCAACAAACTTCAAAAACAAAATTTCACAACACATTGCGTCACCGACTTTCCACTCTTTTGAGAACTTACATAGCAAACTGTCAATATAGTTACTCGTATTTAGTAAGGAAGAGGAAATCACTCGAGAGCATGGTTACATAAGCGGGTGGTTACGCAAGCAGGGGAGGGGGCGGGTGCCATGGATCGATGGCAGGGCATTCACCCGCGGAAGCCGCCTGCATTGCGCCTCGCCTGCCGCGGCCGCCTCGCCACGCTGCGGTCCTGGTACCTTCCGCTATGACGGTGGAGGTAAAATGGGGCTCCATGCTGGAAAATCGGACAATGACAAGAATTTTTTTTTTTTTAAATTGTCTTTATAATGAGAAATAAAATATTCAGTTACGCGTTTTGGACTTTCCACGTATAATCAAATCAAAATTTCTGTTTAGCAGTTCCTAACTATTTAGTAATATTTAGGCAAATAATAATAAAAGTGTTTTCACCTGCATTAGAAAATTATCTTTTTTTTCATGTTATCTCCTCATTGATTAAAAAATGGAAATCTGATTTGTGAATGAGGCCTCCTATGTAACACTTAATATATTTTACTTAGTAAAGTAAGATCCAACTATGAATACAAATTCTCTATAAAAGCTTTCCAGTCTATCTAATCTAACCAAACTCATCATTAACTCCACTAGACATTTCCAAAATTACAATTTCAGCTGGGAAAATCCCTTCAATTTAAAGTAGATGGGCGTGCCAGT
The DNA here is from genome assembly GCA_947563765.1 of Anarsia innoxiella. Taxonomy (NCBI): domain Eukaryota; kingdom Metazoa; phylum Arthropoda; class Insecta; order Lepidoptera; family Gelechiidae; genus Anarsia; species Anarsia innoxiella. The sequence goes on from OX387406.1 coordinate 8,707,648, forward strand.
CCGGAGCCGTGGTGTGGACACGGCATGAAATATTGACGCTATTCATTATTACTCGGATCCTAGCAACACCCTCCACGCTGCCTATTTCGATATCTATATATAACCTACGTCCGGGATTCGGGCGTGTATTTCTACTTATGTTGTTCTGGTATTATTATTTGATATGTGAACTTTTATGACAGAAATGTTTTTGAAAATCTCAATTAAAAATGGTTGTTGTTCGTAGTTTTCTCTATTGTATGAGGGTGATGTCTAAAAAAGCGGACACTCACTGGTCTCTCTTGTAATCTAATTCTTGCAATACGTAAGTTTTGAAGTAGAAAAACAAAAGACTGACGCATATTACGTGCAAGTTTATTTGCTGCCCAGGGGCAAGGATGATATGTGAAAAATCATAAACTAGCGAGTCACCCAGTTGAGTCAAAAACTTGTCAAAATCTTGTAAGAGCTGAAATTGCAATTTCAACAAGCTAAACTTACCGAAAACATAAATGTAATATACAATCCAGGCCCCAAAATAGGCACTAATTCTCTTTACACCTGTTTATTCAAATTGATACAAAAAAATTAACAAGAAGCCTAACTTCGAGTACTAAAATTTACGCGCTAAGACCTAGTAAGTCGTGACTGATGCTTATTAGCACAAAATTTACCTGTCTGGCGCTAGAATTAATTTGTATATAAATTAGGTTTATAATTGCTTGAATATTTACGTTCACACCTCAAAGGTGTAAAGATAGCATTTTGTTTCTTAGATAGAATATTGATAAATTACGGCATAGACACAAGTGCCAATTCTACTCACTATGCCAGTATGAAATGCTCCAGTTGTGTTCAAATTAGTTTCGTATATTTTTACTCTACTTATGCATATTTTTCTGCATTCAATACGAGGCGTTGTTATCATACAAAAGGGATAGTATTTAAAAAAGGTTGCTACCTACCAATTTTACCGATCCGATTTTATTAATTTTAAAACTAACGTATCCTAATTTAAATTCCTCACTTCAGAAAAATCAACATAATGATAAAATAATATAAAATGAAATGAAAATGAAAATCATTTAATCTTGTAGGTTTTGACAACACTTAAGACGGGTCATTTTTTAAAGTTAATGATAATAAGCAACGTGACCCAATAACTATAGACGTAGATAGCATTAAAACAAAAGAGGAAGCTACGGCGTAGCTCGTAGCCCGTAGCTCGTAGCGGGGTTACGGCGGCCCGGGCGGTCGCCGACCCCTGGCCGTGAACGGGGGGCTCCCCGCGCGCCGCCGCCGCCCTCGCCGCCCTCGCCGCCCGGACGCGGTAGACACGTGCGCGCCGCGCCCTGTATACAGTATGCGGGGGAAATTCAGGGAAAACATTAAAGGTTAGGGTAAGTATGGTGGATATTTTCAGATAGAAGTTTTGTGTTGTTTTTCGTACAGACAAAAAGGTTCTAAACTATTTTGATGTGAAAAATATTTGATCGAGTCGTAGCGTGACCGCCTAAACTAGTCTAACTTACAAAACTCGACTAAATCAAATTAAAGGAGATATGTTTAAGTTACCAACTAAAAAACCCTTTGTAAAGCACTTGCCATTAAGAAAAAAGCCTTCCTAACCATTTCCAACCTAAATATCATCAACATCACACCGTATAACATTTACTTTAATCGAACACAAGCGCAACGCACACATACACAGTCGCCTAGTTCAGTACTGGGGGCTGGCTGCGTCGACAGCGCCACACCCCCAGCAAGGCACGCCGGCGGCACACACACTAACACACAAACCCCGGGAAATTCACTGCGAATGTGTGCCACAGACTTGTACCTACAGTGTAGAATCTACCTTTGTGTGCGTAGAAAATGTGTGTTAATGTTCGCGGAAGTCGGTATGTGGAACTTTGTGTGAACAAGTTTGCGCATGTGTGCGTAGGGTGCATCGACTTCGCTTCCGGTTCCGGCGGGGACAACGGCCTCTGTGATTTATGCCCGCGCGGTTTGCGTGTTATTGTGACGTTTCAAGATTGCTTTTCCAACAAAGATTTCCAATGTACCGGAGTTATTGATGACGTGGCCAAATGATTGGGGAATTAGAGATTAGAATAAGCCTCTTTTAGAACAAATAGAAGGTTCTTTGTTATCTTTTGGAAATGACTTCGATTGAAATGTTGGGGAAAAGAAATGGGGAACGTCTTAATTACTTATGTTGCCCTGGTATGTCTACAATAAGATGTGTGCGTATAGAGCGCTTTCTGACTTGCAATTTTCTTCCTTGTGTTTAATTAATTAGGATACAAAAAGCGCATTTGTATTTAAGTATAAAGCCGAACCCTTTGTTCTTAATCCGTAAAATTAATTACGTTCGCACCCACATTAACGATTATTTAATAATTTATGTAACCTTACTTAATTTTCTCTATATACTCTTATGTACCTACGGGTATATAGGTATTATGACTTTTAAAATAACAAAATGTACCTACATTTTTCCCAGGTGTATCTTTCTTTCTAAATATTAAAATTTAGAACATTGAAATGTTTGTTTACTTGTAAATTAGGCTAATAAAAATAATGGCGGCGGTGGCATTCATTTCACTTAATAAAATCTTCCGCATTGCAGTCAAGTCGGGAGAGAAATATACGTCCTCCCCATCTCATAAGTTGATGGCTGTACATTTTTATAAATATTTTGATGTTTTGTTATTAATGGGCGGGTTTTACATTTTTCTTTTGGGTTCTGCAAATGATGATGCTTAATGCTGGTTTTCTTATTCATATACAGCAGTTTTGTATGAATATAAGGTATGCACCCAAAAACCAATAAAAATATGATGTTTGTAGTTTTTATTTATCTATGCTCGGTTATGAAACTTACTAGCTAGACAATACAGTAAGCCGACTAATCAGCATTTTGTGAAATTGCTACACCTTTTGCTCTCCATCTGTCTCTGTCTAAACTTTGTCACACAGATTACTAAATAGTTACTACTATGTATAAAAATATTATGAACGTAAAAGTAGAGGAGTTTTCTTTTGACGACTTTTTACTGTCATTTAAATTGAAAATCCGGGCACCAAACTACGAGTACATATATTTAATAGATAGAATTCATTGTAGGTAAGTACTTACTAATTTTATTTTATCGTTCGCCAAATCTTACCAAACAGACAACTGTCAATCGAAATACTTAACCACAGCTTCCTTCACCACTCTAGCCTGTTCAAACTTTAACATCTTTCAGTTATGAAACTCTTTCGTAACTTGTTTACTAAAAGGCTTCCCGATGTTTCAATATGTTCTGAGGCTGAGGTAACATTGCATAACTGTACGAAGTTCTTAGAATTTGAACAAAGTTTTGACTTCGAACTTTTAAGTTTTTGGGGGATGGTATGTGTGTTTTGATGAAGGATTTTCTTTTCAAATGTTTATTATGATTCTTGTATAAGATATACTAAGTAGGTAAATTACAAGTAATAAGTAAAATCAATCAATTAGAATACATTCTTCTGCAGTTTTTTTTAATAAAGCAAGATGTGTGGTGGTGTGCTAAGGGAACTAACTAAGTATTTTTCTAATTTCGATACATCTTTATGGAACATTTTTCATCTCACTTAACTAAGTAAAGTTCTCTCCTTTTTTTCCAAAAACTTATAGCCCATTACTTATTCTTTTAAAAATGGAATAATGCCAACGACTGGGCAAAGTGCACAATTTATACTCAGCCGCCCCTGTCAACATTTACTTAAAGCCACAGATCCAGAAATTAAAGTTCTTTCCCCCATGTAGGTACACATTAAATATTAAGCGAGGTTTTTTGCTGTCTGCGTCGAGGCGAGACCCGCAAATTGATCAGTATTTCTACTCTAGCTTGTATAGCGCTATATGGGTGTGCTTAACGATTTAGTTGGTATATAATCTATGGCAACTTTTAATCATTTTCCCTAGAACACTGAAAACTTTCGTCTAATACAAATGCTCGTACGTTATGACATACACTTTTGCCATTTGACGTTTATTAGCATTCTTTTGTATTTTGTAGTATCAGTCGATAGCATGAGATTTAAAAAAAAGTAGAGGTACCTATTTTCAAAAGCAACACGGTATTACTCCATAAGAGGCTCGAGTAGGTATACTATAGTAAAGTTAAAGTCAAATTATCTATATTACAGCAAATCGATTGCACTTGAACATGTCAATAATACAAAAGTTTATGTTTTCTAAATCTAACGCTAGATTCGCTAAGTACGTAGTAAACTCAAAGTAATCCAACTGTCTGTCTGCCTATAAATCTAAGCTAATGGCTCTGTTCTGTATGAACTGGTATCAGACAGGAGTGATGACTGCTAAATGGATATTTTGATTTAGACACGTTTATCTTTATACTTAGGTACGTTAGGAATAGAGGAAAGGGCTAAACTTTCTAATTAGGTTTAATTTTAATTGGTTTAAAGGTCGAATGTTAGGGAGCTGGATATTTATTTAACATTTTAACAGTCTCTAGTGGAGTCATAGTGGACTTAACGTTAAGTTTTTACATAAAGACATTGGAAACCAAAAACATATTTCGAAATAAAGTTATTTCGCACACCTAAACAGTAATACGAGAGAAACATTTTTGACAGAAAACGAGGAAATGAAAAATGAACCTAATCTCTTCTACATAGACTTAAAATTAAAATCATGTTTGAATAACAAACGTCCCGTAGTCTTTTGTTTTCTTTTAATTCGGCTCCCCATCCGTCCGAAAAATCCTCTTAAAAGAACCAAAAATATTCACTTTCTATCAGGTGAAACCATCACGAATTAACTTGACATCTGTGGAGTACGTGTGATGTTGTAAATGGGGATTCTAGTTAAGTTGTTTCAGCTGTGTATCAATGCAACCATAACCTATAGAGGTGACTCACTGGGTAGGAACAGTGCAGACGTCGCGTCAATATTTGATTTGGACGATGCAAGGCTTACTGGCAAAGCTATACTGTGGCGTTGCGATTTTTTATTCAATTTAGTATGCAATTTGTCCACTGAAATAAGATCATTTTCAAATTTTCTGTGTCTTTCAAAACGTATGGGAGGAGTTCCTATGACTCACCTATACCACAGTTAAATAAATAGTTGCTAACGTCACCTGTACTGTAAGTCCCTGAATGCCACTCTTTAACAAGCGATCTGTGATGATGATGATGATTCTTCGAGCCACAATGTGGGCCACTGTGGGCACGTGGAAACTTTCATCATAGAAAAAGTACCAGCAGCATAAAGGTCTATCTACACAGACCCGGGACGTGTCAGGGAAAAAAAATCATTCCATACATTTTCTATGGATTCGTTCACACACGTTGTCATGACGCTGTATTGTTGTCCCTCCTGATGGGCCACGGGCCGGACACGTCCCGGGCCCCGGATCTGTGTAGATAGACCTTAAAGTGGTACTTCTTTTCATAGAAATAAACAAAAAAGCCTGTATAAAATTAAACACTGCAACTATAAATTTTGTAGGCGCAGGCGCAGAGTGTTTAATAATAAGTCTACGAAAGAATCTATAATCTAGGTAGATATAAAAAGGGCATCTTTTGTAAATTTCTAGAACTTACATAAGTACCTATTTTATAGTGAAACAACACCCTAAAAAGCCCTATCAATAAACACGGTCTGGCATCTCGTAGCAGACAGTGGAATAAAACGCCCTCGGGCAGCAAAATTGCAATCTATCCGCACTCAAAGGGCCGTTTGTTTTGTAAACTCGGAGACTCCGCGCCCCAACTCTAACTCCACCCGATCGATACCTTGTTGATGCACCTGCTTGTCTGGAGACTGCAGCGTGGAAATAAATTTTTCCACCATTTTGATGGGTCGCAGGTGTGGTGTGGCACTTTTCACTTGGCTGATACAATTTGAATAACCTAGAATAGAATGGATGGAAGTTATTTGCGGTTTTGTTAAGATGGGAATGAATATTTTAAAACTGGGATCGCGATTAGAAATTAGGACTCTGGTCATGCATGACACAGGTTAGAGTCAAGGTAATTAAAAAAGCAGGGCGAGAATTAAAAAAAATATATATAATACGCAATATGTATTTTTTATTAAATTAACTTTAACAAAATAACATCAAATTCTAGACGATACCAACCAGCCAGTACTCAAAATAACATAAAAACGCGGTCATATAAAACTCAGACTACATAAAACCTCCGTACTCAAAACCTATAAGGAAAAGAAATACGAAAAATACTCCTTTTTCTAGTTTTATTATTACGACTGAGGAATAAAATGCTATAGGTACCTGCATACTAGGGGTTTGGTATAATTTATGTATTTAGGTCCGATTGATCGATAGTACCAATGAGTGAGTGCACGCATACCGAGCCCTTAATGAAAATCCCTATTTGATTTACTATTTAGTTCAGTGAACTTACGAGTTGAGTGTCTTTGAACATTAGTCTCCATAACAACAAAGGGGTGGTAAGTAGGTTAGCATAATGTAGTAGAAGTAGGTAGGTAATTAGTTTTTAACAGTGAGTGTCTGTATATGAAAAGCCAGATCATCTTTTTGACGTATTTCGACGCATATTTCTTAGAGAAAGTTGTTCAATTTTTCGGGTAGATTACTTTACTAGATTTTTGGAAATCAGTATATACCTGATATAATACTATATTCTGTAGGTACATTTAAGTAGATAGGTTAAAATCTTAAATGTGCAGGTACGTAGGTAGTTCTCATTGATTAGGTTTGTACCTATTTACTTTAAATTAATCGTTTCACAAAAAGTTCGTTTTGTTCTGTTGGATTTGTACGACTGCATAGCATATTAAAATCGAACTGTGTCGTGTTAACTTTTTATAAGTAGGTAACTATATTAAAAAAAACAAATAAGACATTTTTAAGTAGCCTTCACCACAATCAACGACCAAGTCTATCAAGTTAAAATAGCCTCAGTCTAGAAAACAAACTAGACTTACGAACGGGGTAAACGTGTATAAATTATAGACTACCTAGGCGATGCAAAAGGACTAAGTAAAGGTATACGAGTACCGATCGGAAATGTGAGTGGTCGGAAAGTTCGAGGTCGGCTACGGCCAAGGATGGGAGGCCGACGAACTTGCCTGTCCACTCGTATTGATTCAAGATCTAGTTTTTAATGTCTCTACTTAACATTGGATCTATTTGTGTCATGGTGTTTGAAATTAATATATTCAGAAGGCCAGTTAACTTTAGTTTTTTTTTATTTATGTACCTAGGTATAAGTTTCTAAAAATATTTACCTAATTTAAAAATAGATAGTTTTTTACAGACGTTCTTTTTAACACTGTGTAAAGTCATTACTTGCTAGATGATTCCGTTCCTACCTATAATATGTATGACGTCTTGTAACTTTGGTTCTACCACATAGCAAAGGTCCGAATAAGCAAGTATCGCAGTAGGTATCCTAGTTTTGGGACCACTTCAATTCCCATAGCAACAAAAACCTACATAGAAATCGTCAGTTAACAACCGGTAGCTAATAATAATGGTGCGTTTTGAAACGTTGTCCACAAGCAGGGGTGCGCTTAGGCCTCGACCTCATTACGACCCTCCGACCCCTGTCACACACCTATACCTCCCTTACATGCTTCGTCTAGGTACTAGGACACCATAGAAAGCGAGTAATACAATTACACACCTAGTGGTGACGGCGCTGCGCCTGATTGACGAAGTTACACTAATGCCTATTTATATCTAGAGGTTAGAGCGTGAAATCTCTACATTTCTGGTTTGTATTAGGTATATAGAGGTTTGTAGAAGGAAATAAGTAGGTAGGTATGTATATTATAATGTAGGTACCATGTCATAATTTTCAAGACCACATACATTGGCTGAAAATTGCCTTGAAAAACGTACATGATTCAAAAAGAGACTAATCGCAAATGATAAATCAGGAATGAAATAAAGACCAATAGATAAAATACTTATTGCTGACGCTGTAACTTAGCATTATATTTTCGAAATGAAGGCATTCTTTTTCATTCCTTCAAAAAGCAAATTAATTTGATTCATAGTCTGAATATTAATGTAATTTTACTTTGAACAATTTTTTTTCGAAAAGAATCCTTGTCACTTTGCGTATCGCTAAGACAGAATGACGAAACCACATGCGTATAATAAAGGGGTGTCATAAACGCATGTCCCAATAACAGCAAAAACAATATTGTCCGTGATGATTAAAATCGTAAAATGAGACCGAGCGCATTAACATGGACGTTAACCCCCGGGCGGGAGTACCAGGAAGGCAGAAATACTAGAAGGTACATGCGGAATTTGAAGGAGAGAATGGGAAAATGGCTTATACTCTTTTAGCAATCGTAACAACTCGGTAGGTAGATACCTACTTACCTATAAACTGCTATTTAATAGGTGCATTTCATATTTCGATTCTTTCTTCAATGAGATCCTAAATCTTACTTGAGTCTGTGGGAACTCTACCATCTGTGAACGTACGTTATAAAATTTTGAAATTGATTTTGAACTGGGAATAAAATGATTCCTACTTACAAAATAGGAATTTAACGAAAACGCGTACCTATCGATATTCGTCACAACTGTGTAGAGTTCATTCACCCCACTAATATCTTAAGCACAATACATCTAGGTACTTAGTATGATTACAGATTACTAACGACTATCTCCGAAATCTTCCATCACACAAACATCTCTAATTAAATGCTTCATCAAACAATGTCAGCGTGAAATCGTATCGCAATTAAGTTTTAGCTTGAATTATACATTTTGAATGTGTTAGTGATTATAATTATGACGTCATACCTATGCGAATGTATCGAGCAAAATTAATGAAAATTAATTTAGGTTTTATGTTGTTTTTTTTTTATATAGACAATAGTAGGTACCTACCTATACTTATAAACAAATGACGCTTGATACTAGTTCTTTAAAGAACTCAGGACTAGATATAATAATCGCTTTTAAATAATACATTTTTAGTAAAATCATGAAGTTCTAGTCCTGTCCAAACAATTACCTACTCTACTTACCATCTTACTTAGGTAATCCACTATAACTCCTCACAACTGTACCATTCAAGAATATATTACCTACTAAAATTGGACTGATTCATAAATGTAATATCTACTCTACTAGTCCATCTAGTAAACCAAACAAAAGCATGGTGCGAGCGCACGTAGCGTCGCAGCAGCGTCAGGGAGCTTTAAGGGTGCGAGCGAGGCCGGGCGCATGACCTAGTTACAACCACCATCGATCCAGGGCCTCTGCCTACCAAATCACTCATCATTATACCCCACTCTGATTCGGACAACCCATAATATGTACGATGCAGTTGACTATAGATAGATGATTTGTTTATCGAGGGATGGGAAGGTCTTTATGTTTTATCACTCTGATCTGTTAGAGATCTCAGTTGTATTTTATCAAAAAACTACACTTTCGAAAAACTCAACTCAAAATTTTCCTTTTGACTGAGAACAAAAATGTTATTCTGCGTAATTGTACGTGCGTTACGGAGGTATGTGGTACGTGCCTATTAAGGAAGGAAGGTATTTTCATCGACATCTATGACAATACCTAAACAAAAGCATAAATTAAGTACCTACCTATGTAGATAAGTTAAGTAGCATTTATGAACCAACTCCAAACCCACCTTTTAGTTATCGACAAAACTATGCATTACGAAGTATTTACCTCGTGACGGCCATTGTAAAATAAATGAAGGTGGTGGTGTCATTACCTGCTAATTGCGAGCAGGTGATGTGTGGACCGCACTAACAGGCACAGGACACCCAACAGGTACAGCCACTGTGGAAATAATTGGCTAGACCTGCCGATCTATTTGTGTATCGCTTTACGTCTGAAATCGCTTATTTGGAATTAAAGAAAGCCTTGTTTTTGTAGCCATATGTAGCGTTAGTGTATGCGAGTGATGTGAATGCATTCCATTGATCCAGTTTATTTTTAATTCAACTTTTTGATTTGTATTTGTTGCCCAGTTTCGATTTTAGAATCTGTTTGAAATAATTCTTATAAGAGCAACTTGGTTTTCTTACGTCGTTAGTAAACAAAATTCGTTATTATCTGCTAAATTGTTCATTTAATTTGAATTTAGGAGGACCCAGGTGCAACATCTACAGTTTTATATCGAGATACAATAACATGTCGTACATCATACTTGGATTCATTCTTCAAAATGAATAGAATCGTCACAGACATTTATACAAGAGCGAATTCGCGAGATTAACAATAGGAATTGACAGTGGGAACTTCTTATAACAATGTAGTCTACGGATTAAAAAATGATAGGCAGCAGAAAAGGTTTAAAACATCCACGTGGGCACAGGGGCACCCACACCTGGCCTAAAGCTTTCAACCTCAAGACGGCAGCTGCAAGTATTATCCTAGCGTCGCCTCGAGAAATCCTCAGTCAACGGACGGTAACAAAGGATTTTATATACATGCGGGCGTCAGATGGCCGAACAAGCAACAGCTTGCGCCATAAAAAATAGGCCAATAACTTCGATGGCGAAAAAAAAGTTAAAGAAATGTTAAAGATGGCGGCAGGTGCGGCAGTCAGCTGGCGCGGGGACGGCGGCCCCGCACGCACCTTGGCAATAATTGCGCCCCGCTCGCCGCCGCGCGTTGGTTTTGTTTACCGGCCGCGGGTCAAAGACATAACTTAGTTTTGTCGTTTTGCACCGCAAGCCTGTCGCATTATTCAGGGTCATGGATATTAAAATTCTATCTATAAATTACGTGGTGAATCAGCATACCTGGGAGGGTAACCACCTTTGTTTTATGGAGTACAACGCCTACACGATACTGCTTTGATTAGGTGTTCTTTTTTCGTGGCTACAGTGCCTACAGTATACGTAACATTGTTTCTTTTATATTTTTTACAGGGATGTTAGATGGTCTGCGGATCGTATGCAACTGGATTAATTCTCATACGGCCCGCTAGCGAAAAACATGAAATATGTTTTTATAATTCATTAATAAAGTTACCATACAAATATAACTAACAGTAACTTTAAAATGATTTACGCAACATTGACTCAGGTAGGTTGGGTTAGTCCCGCTGGCATTAAGCTTTATCACTTTTTATTACATTTGAAGTATTTTTTTCGTATCGGCTATAGGCGCCGGACGCACGTGTCGGCGCATCTGCCACCTAATTACCTACCTGCGGACCTTTCGAGCCGATGACCGAATACCACTTTCCGCCTAATTTAATCACTTTTTTCTTGGAATCTAAATAACTTCGCTTGTTTGATTGCCGGACGAAGATTTAGGATGATACGTGGAATCAATTGCACCTGCCGGGTTACCCACGTGCTTGCAATGAATTGTGTTAATTAGAAAATACTGTGTGTGCATAAAATAGATAAAAGGGAATAACAACTTCGATCTATCTATTTTGCCACTTTGTAGGTATTGTAAGTTGGTATTATTTTTTGCCTTCAACTCAAGGTGCACGCCACGCGTCCATATAAGTCCTGTACTTATAGAAAGAGAAATTTATCTGAAAGGGCAATTATAATTAAGCAGTAATGAAGTTTATATGTAAGAGAAAAAATAATGTACCTAATAATACCAAGTAAGTTAACGGCGAGTGTTTACATTTTATGTAGGTACATAACAGATATGTCTACATTTTTTATCGTTAAAACAACTTAAAAGATATATCTAGGTATTTCATTATTATAACTCCAACAGTTATGAGTTAATATTTACACTCTTCTAAATTCTAGACGCATAACATCCTTTTCGCAAATCGTCTAACGCCATTAGTTGAATCTCGTAATTAAACAAAAGAAATTCACACAAACATGTGACAAGTAAAATATAGAAAAGAAAATACATAGCAGTGACAGCAAAAAATAAACCACACATATAATACGCCTGTATTTATTTTGAAAACTTTACATTAAATTTAATAATTAATTAACATTTACACTTCCTTAATAATTTTTACGTTTTTACAAACCTCTACGTCTATCTGTCTGTATACATCTTATGTAACAAAACCTGTCAAGTTTACTTCTTCAATACGGAACTGTGTCAAAAAACTATTGCTACAGGTTGACATAGTTCCATACCAACATGTGACGATTTTTTTTTATAATTAATTAATAAATAAATAAATCACGAAACCCCTTAGGAAGATTATAATTGCATTCTATTGAGATATAATCATGTTATCTATATTTCACAACGTTTTAATGACTTCAAGTTAAGAGTGACTAAGTTTTAAAACATAGTCTATCTTAACTTGTAGATTCATTAAGCACATTAAGTGATGATACAAAAATACACTTTCAAATTTTAACCTTAAGTAGCACTTAAGAGATCAGTCGCAGATCTAGACCGAACAAGTCTAGACCTAAAATTTGAAATGCATATTTGAGCACTAGTTTCACCACCGATGACTTTCAATTTAGCTAATTCCGAAAAGAATTCCTTCTATATCTTATTAACCATTTCACTAGTTGCATAAACGTCAGTTTGCTCCTTCATTAAATTAATTTAATATCACTGGCACGGGATTAATGAGACACGAGACATAATATCTTAAATTACCAAACGTTTATGCAACGAATTAAAACTGGACTGAGAAAAGTACATCGCACTCGTTCCCACCTACGCCTTGTTGATGGTTCTAGATAGAGCTAGATATATTTCCCTCAGTTACATTCGACTACGAGTTTTATCGCCTGGTGAACATCGTGCGTGATCAACTCCGAAATGTACAACCCTAATGTAGGAACATAGGTTTAGCTAACTCTACGTTTCTATACTGTGTTAGTAGATAGCTTATTGTGTATACGAAATTACGAAGCCAGTTTAAAAAGTCTGTACAGAAGAGTGACTTTTGTCCATCAAAACAGAGAGTGCGTTTCATGAAATAGTTCCTATGCCGCCATGTTGGCAGCATTGAAAGTAATGTGGATCACAATGAGGGTAATATGACAGTACAAATTTTCAATGCTGCCAACATGGCGGCATAGGAACTATTTCATGAAACGCTCGCTACCAACATCAGTCTCACTACAATCGATGTATTTCTACGTTTAGTCTTTGGACAAGTCTCTCGTCCGCCCAGGCCTCGAAACTTACAAAGATTGTGGTTAGGATAGTTGCTTTTTTATACCATTGGTGTTTATGAGAGGCCCTTAAACTATTTCCGTTGATTAAATAAAATATCCTAGTAATATAAAAATACTTTCACAGACAACACAGGAATGTCCTGTCGTACTTTTCAGTTGTAATCGGTTATTTAGTTTTAGCGGGTATTCAAGAGGAAATCTGGTTACTGGTGGAGAGTGTCGCTAGTTCGACATTATAATTGCTTTTGTAATGCAATCTTAATACTATAACTTCAGAATTGAGTTCAGATAACCACTTTCTACTTAAACACTCGCTTACGCGCCATCTGTCGGGAGTTTTAAGAAGCTATTTCCATTTTGACAATTTGACTATCAACCATTACTTCTTTTGTCGGCCATGTTGTGAGATTTTATATCAATTTTCCATGAGCTTTTCGATTCAAATTGGTCGATATTAGAAACTCGGCTGCAGTAACCTTGACTCAGAGCTGAGACTAAGCAGTTACAGGGAGTTGTTTAGATCTGAGACAAAGCACACTAAAGGGCAATGAAATATGCAATGGCTGACGGACAAATGTCAAAGTTAGGTTAGGTTAGACCGCGATACGTGAGAACGCGTCACTATTCCTCCAATATTAAAACAATTGCCACTATATTTTCTGATTCGCAGTCGTGCTATCTCTTTCACTCATGTGTTTAAACAGAGATAGATGGTAAAACATTCAAAAAGAAGAGAAGTGATGTCAGATGATGAATTCATAAAAAAAAACACGAAAATAACAAGAAAAGTCCTATCAATCTATCACAATCGCTCAGGTTTATAAATTAGAATTAAAACTTTAGTACTTTTTTCTCATATACACAATCAACCCAATATATTTTTTTCAGGAAAATTTCGAAAAAGTATAAACAATATGATTGTTTTTCAAAAGCTAACGCATAAAATTGTGGTACATCGCTATTCTTAAAACGAAAACCTTTGTACAAAATAAAAACTATAAAATAGCTAAAGCCAACTTCATGTTCATACAATTTTCGTAATTTCCCTTACACATCAACTCTTGAAGATTTGAGCAAACAATCGCAAACGTTGAAGAGATAAACTAAAGAAGGTTCACATTAAGATAACTGTGACTGTTCCAATTCCTGAGACCCTAGTACAAATGAAATCTAAGGAGCTACAAAAAGATATGCTCAACAAAAATAAAATCACTTCATATGTTTCTTCTTTATACCTAAAGCCAGGATTACATTAGAATAGATATTTTTATGTTTAAATCAGTTAATAAACAGTGTCAGTACCTTATCTTATTCCTATCTCTTTCTCTGACACATGATCTTAGTGAACTAGAGCGAGACAGATGAACGTTGCTTACGTTGTGTTCACGATTGTGGTCATTGTCCACCAATCAAGATAATTATTTTAAATAAATCAATCTTTATTGGTGGATAAAAAACGCGCGTTTTCGCAACTCTGTACATCGATTTTACTAGCTCTCTCTTATTTACAAAGTAGAGACCTAGAAAGAGACAAATCTTTGCAATGAGATGTAATATTCAAATTGTTCTAATTTATTAACTGATTTACAACACTCAAAAGAATGCCACTTAATACCAACAAAATTACCAGTGGACAATAATACATCTGAAATGAAATAACTCATCCAATATCTTGCATAGTAGCAAAAACATTGTATTCTAACGTTTTGAAGGTTTTGAAAATCAAATATATTAAGATGTCAACAATAATTATGAAAACTCACAACTTTGGTCAATAAATTGAAGCAAATAAGAAAACATTGTTTTCCAATTTGTAAAATTAAATAATACTTAATTTTCTTATTGGAGACGCCGCTTTGTTCCACATAACATGCCTCTTTCCCATCAAGGTAAACAATGTATAACCTATACATACCTGTTTCTCTTTAACACAAATTACGTATGTTTGCTTTCATAAAAACTTGGTTTACCTAAAATACTTTTAAAACACCTTTGGTGTTCGTCTACACACAAGTTCCTAGACTAAAAACTCATATGCAACTATGAGGTAGATAAAGCACCTACTGTTGGCAACAAGATTTACTTTCACTTTGGTTAAAATTTTAAGTAATGTGTGAAGTTACTAGAAATGTGCTAATATCTGGAAAACAAAAAGGTCTCCCATGGTCCCTAAAGTTTAGGATACTGAAAGTTTTTTTTATTTCTTAATATGAGTATTTTTGCAAAATTGATGCCCTGTCTAGTTTTGTCCTATGTAAACATTATCCCCCTTATTACAAAACGAGGTTAAAAGATACTCCGAAGTTAGTTCATTTCTTTTGACGTTTCGGCTATGGACAAAACGTCAAACTAGAAGAACTAACGTCGGACTATCTTTAAACCTCGTTTTGTAATAAGGGGGTTTAAGGATAAGTTTTTAAGCATCAGGGAAAGTAAAGAATTGAATTCTGTATTTGAAAGATCTGTCCCAATCTCCTAGAGAATATACCCTTCTAAATACATTTGACTAGTAAATATTGAATTAAACTGGTATTGGTGTGATCTTCAAAGCTGGGTCAAATAGGATGCGCTTACGCCACTTATGTCACCAACTACTGTACCGATTTCGATGAAACTTCGCATACAAATAGTTTAAAGCATAGATTGATTTACTGGATACTTTTTACCTGTATTTGTATGATTTATGTTGATATAACTAATAATTATGAAAGTAAGTGCATAAAATTGTACCCAGCTTAACTATGCTAGTATAACCCTGGCAGGTACGAATGTACAACATCCGTAAACAATATCAATCAGCAACAGATGCTTAAAATACTAATGCATTATTTACAACATTTACAAAAAAAAACTATTTTGTATTGTATTTTTTTAGGTCACTTCCATACAGTTCTCCCAAGTTTATTAGTTTTAAAAGTATGTTAAATCTAACGCCACGTTAATTATTAATTGGATAAGTATATTCTATGTATATAATTTAACGAGGCATTAAGACTTAACTGCCTTTTCTTAGAGCCCCTACTCAAATACCTTTTAAAAAGTTAGAGTTTTTACAAGATTATAATAAAACCGCAAATCAAAATAACTTCTTTTTACAAAAATTACAATTAATACATTACTTGGGAGAGAGAGACAGGAATTTTAAGAATGTTAGACAAATAAATTTAGAATTTCCTCAAGTATATTACATGACAATTGTAAGAGAAACCAAAGGCACACGTCTGTAGTAATGCTGAAACAACTCTGATATATTTTGTTTAACATTATCATACACATTTTCTCCATACAATTTTTTTATATTGAAATTGGATTATTTGTCGAGGATCTAGGTATACATTGATGTATTTACTGTTCACTCAAAAATTATGGAAAAGAAAATATATACAACTAAAGAAATCATCGGCATAAACCTACATAGCTCTTATTTTAACAAAATAAGATATAATTCTGTTTGTACACTAAATCTATTGTAGAACTGATCATTAATTCTATTGTAGACTTTATATTCTACTGAAAATAAATAAATCAACACATACCCAAATCCCTCCAAAGGAACGTCAGCAAAATTAAAACTTCCATCGCACAAGTCGAATTAAACGGTTCACAAGCAACACTGAACAGATCACACTTGTTACACTATGTCATAGTCTTGTATGCTCGACACCTCACTAGATAAATACACATACACTGGCTGTAGACTCCAGATGTAAAAACAAAATCGTATCTGACCATTCTTTTTTCCAAACCCGTTGTTAGGAATAGGAACCTTTTCGCCGTGTCTATGTACTTGTAGAACAGACCCGCGGTTCCGGCCACTCCAGCAAGGCGGCGGTAGACTTAATCGTAATCGATGTCCATATTGTAGTTGCTGAAACTGAGGTCATTGGGGCGCTGTCTCTCTGGTTCAAGGTCAGAGGTGGAGGCGGTGGAAGCGGATGACGAGCTCAGAGTGTCGTTTGTGGAGGAGGAGGACCTGGCCCAGCGCCCTCCTGATGAGAGTGACATGGAGCTACAGCTGCTTGTGTCCTCCGCCGCCGCCGTCGGTCGCCGGCGCGCCGCTCGACGTAGAACCACTCGAGGTAGCGACGCTGGAAGTACAATTTTACAATCACATGTTGAAGACCTCTATTATCTATATGGTCTATTTTAACATATTCTGTGCACACTTAAGTGAGATTAAGGAAGGACATAGTAATGTGTTGCTGCCTTACAGAGTGCGTCTATAAAGAATTTATTTCAGGACCATTGGAACGTGGAAATGCATTAATGTATAAAAAAGTGCTTTTCTGTCTTCAACAGCCGAGTCAGGACAGCTATTAACATAATGTAATTTTTGGAATAGTAATTACAACTTTATATATGGATTAATAAGTGGTTTTAAAGACGAAGGCTGTGCGGGGCGTAAAAAATTATTACCAATAAAAAATCATATCAAATCGCCTCTCATTTATGTACAATTGGATCCTATAACATCGCGAAGCATTTACTAAAAGCCGAAAAAACATGCCGAACCGAAACCAACACAGAAGTCATGCAAGATAACTGATAGAAGATTAGCCAGCGACTGGAGCGATTGATTCACACTTAGAGTGCGTTTCATGAAATAGTAAATAGTTCCTATGCCGCCATGTAAGCATCATTGAGAATTTGTACTGCGAAACACAATGAGGGTAATGCGGCATTTTCAATGCTGCCAACATTGCGGCATATAAAACGCACTCTAATCATTCCCAAAGAACGAATGAATGACTGAATGATTACATATTTCGAATGAATAAACTCGCTCCAGTTAGCAGCGTTTCAGGGCCTATTAACCAGTAAACTCTCGCCTACCTATAACTTGGGGGTGTCCCAACGCGCCTTCACTCACGGCCTGCGGGCAAGACAAAGTTATGCTTTATTTCCGGAACCGGATTGATTCAAGTCAAATTATTTACGTCATGAGAAAAATATAATGTACTGGTAGGTAAGTATATTTAATTTAATAAGTATTTGTTTATGTGAGTTATACCCATCAATCCAGCGCTGAAAATACGGCATCTTTGCTGCATTTGGTAGGATAATCTATTGTTATTCAAATTGCTAGAAAACATCAAAACTCGACCTATCAGAAAAGACCTCGCTAAGTTACTGAGAGATGTTATTTGGTGTTTCTTAGTTAACAAGTGATTTGACTCGTGATAATAAACAACTTTTACCATGTAATCAATAACGAAATCTCCAAAAAATGGAGGGACAATTTTTTATTCGAGAATGAGATAAAACCTTCATAGTAAAAATGTTTCCTTATCATGAATCCAATCAGCAGTAAAAACGCACGTAAACAGCTCTACACACGATTTAATTTCGCATTTCACCTATCGAATCAACTTGTTGCAGTCAACATTCAACTCATTGAATGAACACGTCATCTTGACTTCTCACTGTCCGATCTGACGGATCAACTCAAGTTGATGATTCAACTGATTGAATACGAATTGAATCGCATGAAGAAAATTCATTCATTCGAAACATTTTTTTTTTCGATTCCAAAATTGAATCGTGTATAGGGCGTTAAACTATAGTGCGATTCATTCAATACTTCTTATGCCGCCATGTTGGCAGCAATGAAAATGTGTACCTACTGCGAAAGACGAATGGCAGTACAAATCATTACTGCCAACATGGCGGCATGGTAAGTATTTTATGAAACGTACTGTATAAATAATGTAAGATAAAATGGTCAAGCTACCTACTAGTGGAAGTGTCACTGGGCGCGGCGGAGGAGGTGTCGGTGTGGGGGGTGTGGGGGGTGTGGGGGGTGGCGGGGTGCGGCGGCGGGGGGGCGGGCGGCAGCAGCGAGCGGCGGCAGATGGGGCACGTGGCGTGCAGCTGCAGCCACGGCGTGATGCACGCCGAGTGGAAGATGTGGTCGCACTCCAGTCGGGATATCGTCTCGCCTGGAAACAATTACGCGTACAATGTTTTAAAGTCGACGGAAATACAAAGTCTAAGGCGCGGTTTACATAGAAGTGGCGCGGCGGAGGAGTCAAAAAACTCTTAAAAGTATTACAATAGAGTCGTATTTGCCGTAATTTCTTCCGCCCCCTTGGCGGCGCCGCCTGACGCGCGGGGCGAGTGGCGCGCGTAGAATGGGGGGAGGCCTTTGTCCAGCAGTTGGACACAATAAATAAAATTAAAATCCTGTAAGGTTTGTGAATTTCAATTTTCACTTCGCTTCGACTCTGCGTGACTAAAAATTGACCCTTATGAAACTTGACCGTTAAACAACTAACTCAGCTGTCCTAATCACCGATCTGGAACCCCTCACAGCACACCGAACAGGATGTGTTGTGAGCCAGTCATTAGCCTGGCGTTTTTCTCATTGGCCTGTCCTCGTGTAAAGGACCATTAACCAAACTAAGGGCTACTACACATAAACACGATGCGGCGTCGTTTGAAATCTACGACACACATTGGCAGAATCCTAATAAAAAGTTTTGGATTTCCACGACGCGACGTCATGTCGTTCTTTATGTGTTGGAGCCCTAACCCAGTTATATCACTCACCGATCTGGAACGCCTCCCAGCACACGGAGCAGGATGTGTTGTTGGCGACCTGCTCCGCCGTCACCTCCTCGCTGGGTATCGCGTTGATCTGTTCTCGCGGTAGCGGCGGCGGACCCGCATTCTCTAGTTGACCGAGCAGTTGTGTTACTACTGCGTCTAAACCTGGAAGTAGGACGTGTTTTGTTTGAAATTTTTATTTTCTATTTCCTTGTGATACTTATCTACTAAATATTTATTTGAAAGATAGTACTAAGTTATTTTAAATTACACAGTCAATACATAAAACTAATCATATAATCCCTCGGTTGCTCCCGCCGCAAAGGTGCCCATGACGTACGCCGTTTTAGAATAGGGAAAATATAAGAAATTATAAAAGCTTATGACTTAAGCACACTTGTCATACTCAACGTGGGACAGCTATGCTTGTGATAATTTCCTAGTCATATTATTTTCATGGAGCAGATGTCATGTATTGCGTACGTTGAGTTTGTGGGACCAGCCTGTTTCTACTTGTATTGTTCACGAAAAGGCATCTCATGCGCGTTTCTGAATGGACAATTTCAAAGACGATTGCGTGTATTTTGCATAAAAAATGGAAACCACGAAGCATTAGTATCCCATGACATGCGATTGACGCGACGTTACCGCTCCGTCGACACAGTTTTCATTTCTTTTACTACAAGTTAAAAGCACTCGTCTTAGGACCGACAACTGAATAAAGCGTGTACATGACGTACTGTCAATAGGCCTAAAATTAGTCATTAGGTATATCACACGAGTATCATCAATCAAACTTACTCGCAACAACAAATAATAACGTGTGCCAATTTGAACTCAGTTACTAACAGGACTGTATGTATTTTTATTTTTAATTGCAAGCACGTGATATTACACATGGATCGAAATTAAACGAAAGATGTTACGTAAAGTGTTATACTAGTGATGCAAAGACGTAGTTATTATGACGCGTTTATAGTATAGAACAATGACGTATCGCCTCTCTTCGAGCATGATAAGAGCGTTGTCACTAGCTACATTACATTTCATGACGACTTCACACACTGTAAAGGCCTACATATATGGTACTATCGATCTTAACAATAGTATACAAGGTGTCCCGTAAATAAGCCGACAAACTGACACCAGAGGTAGATGGACTTAAGGTGCATCAAATAAGCCTAACTCAATACCCATAACACTTTTCTATGGGCATGTTAGGCTTATTTGATGCACCTTAAGTCCATCTACCTCCGGTGTCAGTTTGTCGGCTTATTTACGGGACACCCTGTATGTCAAGATTGTTCACGTGAACGAATCACAAATCTTCTGGAAATACGAAAGTGTATGTAAAATCTGCTAACCCGCATTGGATCTAATGGATTACGGCCTTATCACTCTCGCATGAGAATAGGCCTGTGCCCCTGTAGTGGGGACGTTGAAAAGGACTGAAAGGGTTTTAATTGGCTTGGTCTTTATCATGTTTTTGTTTCCACTGTAATATAGGCTGTAAGTTTTCTAAATAAAATAAATAAGGAGTGTGTCGTTACCCTCCCCGCCAAAGACGTAGTCCCCGGGCGCGCCGACGAGCACGAAGGGCGCGCCGGTGGCGACGGTGGCCCCGCCGCGCGCGCCCCCGATCATCCACACCAGCTGCTCCATCAGTGTCTCGCGGCGACCCGCGCCTCTGTCAACGAAATTCAGTCATTGCTTATAGACCCCATCCATCATATAACCATGCTACATCTCTATCATATACTTGCACAAACAGATAAAAACAGTACAAAGTATAAAACAAAGATAATAACAAAGATAATCAATTAAGCTGTTTTTATTTCTATAGTTTTGCTTGGAACTTAAAAAGTTCCTATCCATTACAACATGCTTGGAATTCAAGAGAAGTCTAGTAGGAAATTAATATCTGATATTTAAAACGCAGTCACAGTGTTTTTTTTAAGCATGTTAACTAAGGATCTTCTTTAAAAAGTCCTTCTGTCTATTAAGCAATATTCTACCTACATAAGACAAAAAACAATAAAATAAAGCAGTAACTCACCGTAGCCGCCCGCCAGACATAAGAAACGCCAAGTCGTTTAGCATCGGTGGCGTGCTCTGAAATATAAATTATGAAAACAGTCTACAATCGATACTGTTCATATTTCTACTTTGCTGTGGCCTAGTAAACTTTAGTCATTGAAAAGTTAACATAGGTATTAGGTATAATTGCGTATTTTTCTATGACTAACAAAGTCTACAGGATTAATAAATTCAAGATTTCGTGATAAGTTTTCAATATAAATACTTTATTCTTCATTGTACTGTACAAAGAAACCATTTCACATCTTATATACAATTAAGCAGCCAATTCAAGAGCAAAAGCAGCTAACTGCAATTCATAAAGCTATCCGTAACATTTGAATGTACCATCGTTATGATTTGCCATATTTTAGCTTAGTGATGGGCTAATTGGCATAATCTGGATATTGACTGGTAAAGTAATTTGAATAGGTACCTATAATAATTATGGTGTAAAAGGAAACTTCTAGAAAAACGCTCAAAAGGTAGTCTAATCGGATTATTTTTAAAAAATGGCAATAACTATCAATTAGACATAATTATAGTAGAGTAGAAATAATGCTACATTAGCCGTGTACAAACAGAGCGAGTCGCTACACTAGCAAGCGATAAACCAAACTAAAAAGATCCCGAAAAGCAACCAACTAACCAGCGTTGTTAGATCTGTTAAGACTGGTCGAGTGCTAGTTTCTCGCTGTATATGGCCTCGGCTATTCGCGTGAAATAGGTTTACAAACAAATAGTTTATCTATCACGAGTAAAATCACGTGTTTACGTATCAGTCACGAATACTTTACCAATCGATACATATTTTCATTGTTGCTTTGTACAAATACGTGTAATTTACTTAGATTTAAAGAAAAAAATAGTTGCATTGTAGTTGTAATGTTATACTAACTACTCAGTATTCAATTCTAGCAAGTCAATAAGTCTTCCTCTGTCTGTTTGCCGTGCCCTAAAACAGGGTCCACAACATGTACTGTAAATTATTTTTAAGACCATTCTGTAACTTTGTGGAAGCACAATAAATATTAATTGATTATGATTACAATAGGAATTAATTAATGTAGTTCTGTTAATGGTGAAAATAAATGGTCAAGTTTAATTAAATTCGTTTTCTTTATCTTTACGTTACTTTTCTCAATCCTACAAATAGAAATAGAGGCCAAAATTCTAGTGACCGAGCTTTCGATGCGTCTACGCGTGGCTTCGAGTGATCCGAGAGCTGGCAGCTTCCTTAGCCAAAGGATAAGCATTGCTATCCAAAGAGGTAATGCTGCCAGCTTGTTGGGTACTTTGCCTCATGGGGACGCGTTGGAAGACATATTCTTCTTGTAAATATGTGTTTTATTCTATGTTTGTATTGTTTTATAAATAAATATATCAGAGATGTTTGAGCCGATGGATGGATGTATGATACTCTTTCACACATTGATGAAAT
This sequence comes from Anarsia innoxiella, assembly GCA_947563765.1. Classification (NCBI taxonomy): domain Eukaryota; kingdom Metazoa; phylum Arthropoda; class Insecta; order Lepidoptera; family Gelechiidae; genus Anarsia; species Anarsia innoxiella. The sequence continues at coordinate 8,730,813 of OX387406.1, forward strand.
TTGGCAATATTGTAGCTTATCAGAATAACACATAGGCTATATTATTTTGAGATAATATGTTTTTTCTCCCAAGATATGACTATAAATGCGTACGAACTCGCGGGCAGCGTCTAGTATGAATATAAAATTGAAAGGATGTGATGCTTGAAAGACATTGTTGTTGAAAATTAACAACAATTAATGAGAACTATAACTTATGAAGAGATTAAGAGACAATTTCTAATAACACCATTGTCGAACTAAAACAGAGTAGGTCCTAATCATAAATTGTTTGAATAATAAAATAATATACATTATTTTTAACTAAAGGGTGACCGCAACTTTTTATCGTCATATCTTGGAAAGAAAACATGGCATCTAAAAATAATATAGCCCATGTGTTATTCTGATGTATAAGCTACAATATTGTCAAGTTTCATCAAAATCTATTCAGTAGTTTTTGCGTGAAAGAGTAACAAACATGCTCACATAAATCCATCGGCACAGACATTGACTTAATTTATAATATTAGATAGCACAAGTAGGATAGTCGATTTTCAAATAATCTAACAATTTCAGAAATAACCAAATGATAACTTCTATTAAAAAATATTCCCCGAATATAAAAGAACAAATCATCAAAACGTAGGTATTCGCGTAAATGTAGGTAAATTGATAAGGCAATGACGTCACTGATAGCGCCGCTGCCGCCGCAACGCAGAGACTTGTCAACAAAACTTTGCACTTGCCATTAATTTACGTATTTTTTAGTACTTTACACTATTGCAAGTATCAGAATACATTGCTGCATTACAAAGAGGTGATTGCAAAGGTGTTCATATCAAGTAATCAATGGATTTTAAAAGACAATGTAGTTATACATTGTACATTGCCGTTTCTGTTTTGATATCTACTGTTGTTACTCTTTACTTAATTGGTATGGAATACGCAAAGGACTTAATTAGAAGTATTTGTAAATATAGAAAGTAATTAGTTTTCACTTCTGCAGACTACGACAAATGCCGTTATAATTTAGTTGACATAAAAATACACATAACTAATTCACGTAAATTAAACCACTGAACAGATTTTGATAAAATTTTACAATATGGTAGATTTTCCTCTGAATCACTCTTATCTATATATATAAAAATGAAACCCGTTTTCCGTTGTCACGGCATCACGCCTGAACGGCTGGACCGATTTCGCTAATTCTTTTTTTAAATGTTCATTGAAGTCCAAGGATGGTTCTTACGGTGAGAAAAATTCGAATAATTGCCGGGAAAGCCCTAAAACAGACCTTTTCTTTTTCCCATACAAATGTTTTCTTACTAAAATGTAGAGTCAATTTGAACTTTATTCCTACACAATAAAGTTCATTCTAAGGCGGGACGAAGTTCGCCGGGACAGCTAGTGCTATATAAAATATTAGTATACTAGAGGTTTCTTTCCCGCGACTTCGTACGCATTTATCGTTATATCTTAGAAAAAAATCCTAATATCCTAAAAATAATATAGTCTACGTGTTATTCTGATGTATTAGCTACAATATTGCCAATTTTCATCAAAATCTATTCAGTACTGTTTGCGTGAAAGAGCAACAAACATCCATCCATCCATCTGGACAAACTTTGACATTTATAAATTTTATAATATTAGTAGGAAATAGGGATTGAGTATGCTAACCTGATGCATATCATCGGAGTCATCTAGAGTGCTCATCTCGTCGATGGTGCTCATATCATCGATGTTGCTCATGTCAGCATCACTGAAGTCGTCTCCCGAAGCCGCCGCCTCCTCGTTCTCCAGCTGTTCGATGAACCCACTCGCGCAGTATGGACATGTGTAGTCCTGGAAGTATGGAATATGTTTTTATAGTAGATTGAATAAGCCAGGGGTGGCCAACTTGATTAGACTCCTCCTGTTTACTATTGAATCGGTGATCTACTCATTACATACTTATTGAAATCTTTAAAGGACTATCTACACAGACCCGGGCCGTGGCCCGTCAGGAGGGAAAACAATATGTTGTCATGACAGCGTGTCCAGACCGGGTCCGGGTTGTGTCAGGAAAAAATATCATTCCATACATTTTTTATGGATTCATTCACACACGTTGTCATGACGACGTATTGTTTTCCTCCTGACGGGCCACGCACGTTCCAGAAACGTCCCGGGCACGGCCCAGATCTGTGTAGATAGACCTTAATGAAAAAGCATGGTTCAGTATGCAATTATGTAAGTAGTATTTTTGTATTTTTTAATGAGACAAATGTTCAATCCATTAATCAGTCCTTCAAAAAAAGCTATATGTGATAGTAATAATTTAGCCTGCAAGATGTTATTAGTTGGACTAAGGCCATGTTCTTTGTTATAGCAGCCCTTTTAACGTACCCACTACAGGAGCATGAGCCTACTCTCATACGAGAGTGATTAGGCTGTAATCCATCACGCAGGCCCAATGCAGGTGATACCCTCTACTCAATTCTTAAATGTTTATTGCATACCCATAGGTTTACATAATAGGTCTTATACTAGTAATGATAGTGTTATCTATGAACCCTGAGTAGGGTATGGCAATGTTGTGTAGCACAGCTTATACCATATATGCCTTATAAAAAACAAAACGCCTAGGGTAAATAAAATACATTATGATATTGTAAATGTTTCACGATTTGATCTTATATGTGTACAAAGTTACTGATGGTTCCTAGTATTTCATAGTTTCCGTTGAGATTTTCTTATTGGAAAACCATTTCATCCATTAGAGGATAGAAATAAGTGAGCACAGGAAAGCAGCTGGTAGAGTTAATACTATCATAATTATAAATATGAACAATATCAAGAATTACAAATTTATAATGAAATTGACATTTATCAGCCTTATCAATTAGCGATTTTATCAAAATAAACATTAACAAGTAATGGTAAGTTGACTAAAAAAAGTATTACCTAATATTTTTTCATTGAGGAAAATTTTATGAAACATACATGTAATACAAACATTAATAATAAGGATATATGGATTTTCTATTCGTTTTTGTGTATACTAGAATCCCCTGTACACATTTAACTAAAAATAGAAATAACCTTCCCTAAAATATTTACAACTTGAAAACAACCAAGTATATTTTTTATAGTATGATATATACCTAACGTGTATAGGAAACATTCTAGATAAAAACAACAGGAATGATGTAATTATGTGTCAAATCAATTTCCAAACAAAGTTGAAAACAAAGGCTTTCTAATAAGTATTCGTAAGAAATGTTATGTTCCGGTGCACGTGAACTGCACCAGACTCTAGGAAACCTACATGCATACATAAACATAATACTGATCGTTGGAACTTGCCAAAAAAGCATCAATAGAAAATCGATGCGGAATGACCTTGGCCGAAGTAGTGCCAACACTTCCTGTGCATATCATGAAATCTAATGTTTGGCGATGCAATTGATATCAAATAACGACTCATACCTGTAAAACATCTTCAAATTCAATGTTACACCTGTGGCAAAAGAAGCGAGCGGGGGGCCTCCGCTCCACCAAGGCGTCAGCCATTCCTCCTACGTTTTATTCACAATACACAAACAAATGGACAGAGTTGCTTAGATATGGTTGAGGATTGTGCTTTTATATCAAACAATGAACAGAAATTTATCATTCGCCATTTTTTTGAGACATAATACGCACAATATAACTTTTTCCAAAATGAATGAAGTCGAGGCGCATGGAAAGACCAGTCAATGACGTTCCGCTGTACACTATGCTATTTTCATTAGCTGTCGTCATAAACTTTTGAATCATTTTGTTAGATTTTCAACATGAAACATTTTTAAACAAATTGTCAGGAAATATAATTATAAAAATTGTGTTACTGTTCGTATATTATCTTGTTTAGTACATCAGGGAAATAAAATATGATGCTAAAAACGCTTGTGAAATGAAATTTTCTCCGTAAATTGGAATGCCACACTTTTAATGTTGCTAGTACACATAAGTTTTACAACAACTCTACATTGACTCTACAACTCTACACTACAGAAATGCTAGATGCTATTTCAAATAATGTAAAAAAAACAATATGTAAATTTATTTATTTAAAAGTATTTAACAACTTCTTAGCCAAATTTAAAAAAAAAAATCAACTCCGTATTCCGTATTTTACCATCATCGGAACGGAACCAAATAGTTTCATTCCTTTTTTTTGCGCTGGCAACATCTATATTTTAATGTCGCCTGTCGCTGCTGGCATTTGGGCTTGTAAATTAAAATTAAAAATTATCAAATTAATGAAGACTGGTGTAACGTTGTGCTATTTCCATTGTAGTTAATTATGTACGTGTTAGTGATACAGTAATGTAACATTTCGCGACCCCCGCATGGAGCGTCCATCTGTACAAACAACTCGGTGTTTGGTTGGACGATTGTTATCAAATCTATGTGAAATACACAGAAATCATGTGGTTTATCTCTAATTTAATTAATTACCATCGTTTATCTTACTTAGACTAAAGATATAATAACGTTCAAAGTGGAAGTCTTTCGTAGGAAGGGTGTTAAAAGTGACCTACTTAAAACCTCTGCATTGGCTACAATGAATGAAAAAAAATTAGTGCAGAACTTTAAAAGTTACATCAATGTGTCGCCAGTGGTAAGTGAAGCTTGTAAATTATGTCGATAACATATCTATAGGGATTTAATTGATGAGTTCAGTGGTACCTAGCAATCTAGTTAGAAAGTAAACACATTCTTGTATGAAATATGTATGTGTTTATCAACAGGTTATATGATAGAAATGTTACTCATGTTATATTCCTCACTAACATTTTACTTTTCCTTTATGCTTTCCTATTGGATTTTATTTAGGGGCGTAATTTGGTGTCTGTGTTTTGTTTTTCAAAATAAGAATTACAAAAATATTTGTGAATATATTTTATTGCAGAAGGATTGATATATTATTGGAATTCATATGTAGCACTTAGTTTAAGAATTTAGAAAAAAAAGAAGATCCCTTATGATTCTTATTAGATAACATTTTCTTTTTGTATCAATAAATGACAATTTCATTTAAATTTATGCTTAAATATAAATTGAATAATTTATGCCCAGTTTAAAGCTTAGATATAATGTTATTATTTGAGTCATTAAGTAAACATATATTTTCAGAATAATGGGGACAAAAATGGTTCAGTGCCAGAGGTGAAACCCAAATTATTAAATGGTAAGTGTAAAATATTATTGTCTCATTGCTAAAATCAATATTATTTTATTCATTTTCCTATAATCATTAAATTATTTATTTATATTCTTTTAAAGTGTTCAATTGTTCAGAATTTACATTACATTTTTTTAAATAAAATCATTTAACTATAAATAAACATGTCAGAATTACAACTATCTTCACACCCATGTATCTAAGTGTTTCAACATGCAAAATAATATTTTATATTTATAATAATCTCACTTCAATTTCCTACACTAAAATATTTACATTTTATGTGTCCATATCTTCTCTGCAGCATAATATTGTAGTGTTATCTAATCTCACATGTTTATATTAAAAATCTCATTGAGTTTTATGAAGGTCTGTATAAAACATTCCAATGAGTCATGTCAGTATTTATTTTTCTACCAGTACCATCAACATAGTTATCTTATCTAGCCATCGGTGTCCCATTGCTGAGCAAAGGCCTCTCTCCTCTTCCATGATTCCCTATCCTGGGCCGCTTCTGCCCAGATATCCCAGAAGGTGTTCAGCTCATCTCGCCATCTTTTTCACAGCTACCTTTTTCTTGTCATAAGCATACACACAGTGAAAATATTTTTTCCCTTTTTCTCCTACATCCATTAGCATCTCTAATTCACAAGAGAAAGAGATGAATGATGACAGAGAACTCCAGCTTTTGTTACAATGTTTATACCAGGGCTTTGATCTGCTAAAACTTTTCATTGTTTTAAATTAATGTCATTGTTATAAAAAAAATTGCCATTTATTAAAATTTAGAAACTATTTTTATTTATCCATTTTAACCATTATGCCAATAACTTTTGCCATTCATTGGCATAGTAATAGTTAAAAAAATTATAGAGAAAACAATATAAGAATATGCATTTCATTGTTTCAAAAAAGTTATGAATGTCTTTATAATTACATTCTAAGGTCATAAGCATAATTATTATACATAATCTACATGTAGATTACTATAATTTGATTTGTAACTTTTTCTTTTATATTTGCGATATTTTTATCTAATATTTTTAGTTTTATTTTTAAAATAACAAAATAACACATTTGCATAACCATACTGATTTAAAAATTATCACAGCTATTTATAGTCTGTTTGTAACTCTGATATTAAAAACATTGCCTTTTTTCTGTTAGGGCCATGTGTTACAAAACAAGTACAGACTATACATATGTATAGTGTATTGATGTCAGCTTCTGTGATGTAAATCACAATAATACTCATTACGCATGCGTGGCGCGTAGCTAACTGTATGCCCGTTTATGTGTGCCTGGTAGTTCGTTTAAGGGGATAGGAAGTCAGGTCCCATGGAGTGACTCTGTGACTCCCATGGTAGATGATGTTCAGTTGTTTGTCTTAGTGGTTGCGATATGGGTGTCTTAAGAAGGTTTAAGCTGTTAAAAGGTATTTTTTTTAAGATTTATTTTTACCATATTTTGGTTTTTCATAGTTATTTAAACACAATTTCGGCCACGTGAATTTGTCGTATAGGTATATCTTTCCTTTCTTTAGGAATATAAAAATTAGATCTCAATAAAACTTAAAATTTTACGCATTACGTACTAGTATGTGAAATTACATAGGTATAACTTAAACTATGCCATAATATTTGCACAACCTTACGGTCCCTATATCTAAGTTTTGTTCCGAAATGCTTTTCATCCAACTAGAAACACCAGGGTTTCGTTGGAATCAAACCCAATCATGCTTCCAAAACGACAATCAACCTAAATCAAAGAAAAGTCACAAAAACCAGAATCCGAATTAATTGAAATAACAGGATTCCGCATTAAAGTGTTTAAAGACTATAAAGTACGACTTCACGGTCAAGATATCGTTTTTGTAGATAAAACTGCGATAGTGCACAAAAACAGTTTCTTTCTGCTCTACTGCAGCGGTTAGTATCAAGGTTAGAGGACTTCCTTTCAGCGTATCTACTTAGAAAGACGTAATTTTATTTCGCAATTTAATTCTACGCCAGATTACAAATTGTAGTTTTATATTCTTAATTCAAAGTGATTAAGTTCTTTAGGTTTTTAAGATAGAGGTTCGATTATTACGTCTAGCTTTTCGTCTTCTATGTGCCGTTTTTATTTTCATAATTTACGCTCCTAACACCTACTTAAATTAGATTTCTTAAGTGAATAAGCTCATTCACAATAATCATGACTTAAAGTACGCCAACAAAACGCGTTACACATCATGTTTAGACTAAGACCAGTAACTAAACTAAATTATATCAGTGACTAAATTAAATAGAATTCTCAAAATACTACAAATTATTATCATCATGTCGTCCACACCGTGTCCGGCATAGGAAAGGGAAGTCCAGTACTATAAGTTACGAATTGTCCGCATTAAGAAGCTTTAGGTACAGCAGTTTAGCTCATGCCAACGCATCGGTGATGTCATTTTTTAATCGCTTAATAAACCATTAGCATTTTTGCATATATTAGTAATTGATATACCTTGTTTATATGTGGTTATCTTATTTTGACTCCGTCTGTAGCTTAACGTTTATCATTTTCGAAATTTGGACGACGATAAATACTGACATATTTAGTGGTGGCAGTAATTCGCGCTTAGTAGCTTCACATTAGGTCAGAAAAGTGGAATAGGTAAGGTTTAATCGCTCTGCTAAGAGTGCAAGTAGACTCGTGTCCCTGGAATGGAGACATTATGAAGCTGATAAGAAAACGAGAGTGCTATCGTATGATGTGCATTTGCAAAAATAAGACACACTAGAGAAAAAAAACAATTCACTCATTAAGTAATCCGCTAATTCGGACACCGTAACACGTTCACGTAATAGTCACGGTTCTTATTCTTGTAGGCCATTGCCATCGTCCATTATTTAAACTATTATTTACCAATTACAACGGCTACTTATGAATGGAGACTTTGTAAAGCGTAATATGAGAACATTGTTATGTTTTCAGTTGTTTTCGATTGCAGAAGTTTAGTTGTAGTATTTGGAACTTGTGAAGGTTGCTTTATGAATTATGTTTTAAAGTTATGATGCTGAGAAATGTATGATTTATTTACCTATTCTTTTTTTATAGAGTTTAAAATGCCTAATTGATTTTATTAAGTGACCTATAGTTTTCTGTTAGTATAGAAAATAAATATAAAAACATTTCTATTCGAATACTTATAGCTTCACTTCAATTAGCAATAGATAAGGACAATGGTCTGTTATACAGTTCCAAGTTGAATCTAATTAGATATATATTTATATTATACCTCTATTCATATATGTCGTTTTATCTTGTACTAGCTGTCCCGGCGAACTTCGTCCCGCCTTAGAATGAACTTTATTGTCTAGGAATAAAGTTCAAATTGACTCTACATTTTAGTAAGAAAACATTTGTATGGGAAAAAGAAAAGGTCTGTATTAGGGCTTTCCCGGCAATTATTCGAATTTTTCTCACCGTAAGAACCATCCTTGGACTTCAATGAACATTTAAAAAAAAGAATTAGCGAAATCGGTCCAGCCGTTCAGGCGTGATGCCGTGACAACGGAAAACGGGTTTCATTTTTATATATATAGATAGATAGATAGATATAGATTAGGTATATCGCTTAGATTGATTACTACTTTCAACTACTTAAACATCCTCGTATTTGTTAAGTTCTTGTAGAGCTAGCAGTATCTGGTTTTTTTTTACTATTATCGTTTCTGTTTATTGTTGTTGTTAGCCCATATATGTCCTCACCGAGGGGCACGAGCCTACTCTCATACAGAGAGTGATTAGGCCGTAATCCACCACGCTGACCAAGTGCAGGTTGGTGGATTTCACGTACACCTTCGAATTTCTTCTTTGGCGTATGAGTATGTAGTTCTGTTTATTATAAGAAGGTAAATAATTTTATTATTATTTTATTTCAGGCGAACTGATGGTAGGCTCAGCTCACAGTGTGGTGATGCTGACGCCACTGAGTGAGCGAGACAGAGGACGTTTTGGCTCGCTCTTCGTCACCAACTACAAGCTTTCTTTTGTGCCGCTCGAGAGTCCTTATATTGATGTGAGTAGGATTTAAACTGTTATGTTATTATAGTAGTATGTCTGTGATTTAGGAAAGTGTGAAGTCCGTAATGAGTCTACCACTATGAATATAAAAACATCATTTGTGGAATATGACTCGTCTATTTCGACTTAAAACTAATGCAAACAATAACATAACAATATCATAACCCACAAGGTATTACACTTTTTTATTTTCATCAAATAACCAAATTCTTGTAGTTCTTTTTTATTTGGATAAAGAAAATTTTCAAGCCGCGCCCACTTTCCCACATTGGTGGATATAGAAAAGTGGGCGGGGCTTATTGTAGAACAAACGAATAACGAAACTTTCTGAATGTCTATTTGTGACTTTGACTGCTTAATAATTTTTTCCGTATTTCAGGAATACAACCAACGAAATAACTTACTGGGCGCCTTCGACGTACCACTGACAGGAGTCCAAGCAGTATGGCTGACGGACGGCGGGCCAGTACGGCGGCGGAAACTATTGCCATATGGCGACTTGCCCGGCAAAGTTAAAGGACTGCAGATTGTTTGTAAAGTAAGTATTTTGTACATACATACATATCCTCCCATTGGGGTAGGCAGAGACCACTTGTTGTCTTTTTTTGTTGCTATATCATATACATAGAACGGCCAGGTCTATAAAAACCTATTTGACGACTCAGTTGGCGCAACCAAGCTGTCGGACTGGGGTCCACTCGGGTTCTGGGTTTAAAATCCAGCGGGGCAGATATTTTGAAGATGAATTTCAATAGGCTGGTCCACACAGACCTAGCAGTCTCGCGAGGCAACCGTTTGGCCAATTGAAAGAGGCCTTATGAACTATCTAACTCAATAGGATAGCGAGGTCTTTCCTGAGCGGCCAAACATTTTCCTCGCGAGGCTGCTCGCTCTGTTTGGACCCGCGTAATGTTCCTGGGACAGGGTATGCTAGTGTGGAATGTTTAATCTGCATCTTGTCGCACAGTGTTAAGATTTACAATCTTGTAAAGACGATTGTCTATTTTATAATGTTACCTACAATAGTGATAAGACATCTTTGTATTAGCTGCTTATCTGTTTCAAATAAGGTGTGGTGTAGTAGGCATACTTGGCTATGAACTATTTAACTTACATATGTGACTAAGCTATGTCAATGCTATCCGATAGATAACTTATCTATAAGCATAATCTAGTCAAACAGATACATTTACGCAATCGAGTCCACACATATTATCGCATTAAATCGGACTTTGACTGTTAAATGATCGTAAAATGATTCTCATATTTTAGATCAGCACATTTTTATATATTTAAAAGTTAGGGGCTGTTGCAGCATTTATAGATAAAATTTATCTAACAGATGTTTTATACCTGTTTCTGTCTAAACGGTCATGTTTTATGAAATGGACATAGGTTTATCTGTCAGTTAAATTTTATCTTTAGATGGTGAAACAGCCCCTAAAGGTTACATAACATGTTATTTAACATTGTTATATAACATGTTTTACATAATGTGGACACTGAATGTTATAAAACAATGTTATTGATATGTACAACAATGTTATATAACTTTGATCGCGTGGAGGTGCGTACAGACCATGTAACATGTTATTTAACTTGTGTTTTATAACACGTCCACACTATGACCTTGTGATTCAACATTGCAACATAAAAATATAACAATGTTATTGCATTGTTATTCTAATGTGTACAGTATTATTTTATGTTGCAATGTTGAATAACAAGGTTACATAGTGTGGACGTGTTATATAACACAAGTTATATAACATGTTACATGGTTTGTACGCACCGTTAGACTTTTGTCGGTGGGGCATCCGCCATTTAGGCCTATCTTCTGCTAATGCGATGTCAAAGCATTAGCAGAAGATAGGCCTAAATGGATACGACATGATATTAAGTTTCACTTTACCTAAAGTACGTCGCTGTCTGCCTCTCCCTCTTTTAAGATTTTCAATGGATGAAAAAATATAGTAGCTATTCATACCTTTTTTTTTTATCAATAACTTTCCAGAACATGAAAGTGCTGACATTCAGCTTCGCGAACTCCCCACTAGACAGCGGGAGGAAAGTAGCGATGGCGCTAGTCCACCATGCGTTCCCAAAGCGGCATGACTTGCTCTTCGCCTTCGAGTGTAGAGAACCTTACTACCCGACGTTACCGCACGATTTGAACATGTTTCAACGGCCGAGTGATTGGAAGAGGGAGTTGGGTATGTGGTATTTTGTTATTGATACAACTTTTACTAATACAACTTGACGCACGCGTACGTTTTTTTTTTTTTTTTAGTCAGCTACTTAAAAAATTGGACTTAAAGTTGTACTTTAAGTCCAATTTTTTAAGTAGTTGTAGTAGTGATCGAAAAGTCCAAAATAAATGAGATCAAACGCAACATAATATGTTGATCACTGTTTTTCTACATGATCGTTAATTTGGTTCCTTATTGTAATAAGTTGCGTTTAGTAGATTGTTATCGACTATCACAAAATATCATATTATTATACAGATTCATTTTTCGTGTTATTTAGCTATGTGTGTGTACAGGGCCCAGTTCGAAACTCTTCAAAAAGTGACGCACTGAAAACACAGCATAAAAATTTTCGCCATCAAAACTCTAACATACCATTTTATGATCCCCAACAGAACGATGCGAATGCCCACACTGGAGGATAACCTGCATAAATGGAACCTCAGACGCGTTTATGTTAACTGCTGGAGAGACCCTCATAGTACCCAGCACTGTGCTGGATTACAACCTTATGGAGTCTGCCAGGCACTTTCGATCAGGTTAGATTATTAGGATTAGATAAATTGGGGACCTGTTAAGGAAAGGCCAAGACAAGAGAACCCTAAGCCATTATGCGTGTATGAGGTGAGTGATGAATGTGGACGAAACGAAGGAAGTGTGTTTGGATTAAAGCAAGTCGAGGGAAGTGGTCTCTGCCTAGCTGGCTGGATGGTAAAGAGGCATGACAGTATTAGTGAAAACTTTCATTCCTATCTTCGAGTACGAGTCATTTTCCGATCACGTGTGTGTGATGTAAAATAAATCATAGCAATTGGAGGGATGTAGTCTCTGCCTACCTGGATGGGAAAGAGGCGTGACAGTATGTGTGTATGTGTAGATAATTAGTGAAAAGTGCCACTTTCATTCCTATTTTCAGGGTTTTTGTGTGTCAATGAGTCATTTTCCACACATTTGTGATGAAAAATAAAGTACGTACTTATACTACAGGACATAAATAATGTATAGAGTGTTTATCCACGCAGGTCGTGTACCAGTGTGGGTGTGGGGCCGACCTGAAGGCGCGGCGTTGTTAAGAAGCGGGGAGCTACTGCCCACTGAGCAGAGCAACACGCATGAGAGTGTGCTATTAGAACAGGTATGTGATACTTTTTAAATGATTCATAAACAAGGCAAAGTGGTAACCAACATAAAGTCAGATGATTGTATACAGATAAAGTATTTGCTCTTTGCCCATACTCATTTTTGCCCAAATAGGTAGATTTTCAGTTTGATCCGCCATATTGTAATTCGTATTTCAATATGGCGGCAGAACGGCGCCATTTTGTAAACTAGTATTTTTCGTTATGGCTGTCATATTTTAAAGTATGTTCTTTTCTTTTAATAAGGGCAAACCATTAAGCCTTTTCTTTTTCTTATCCTTAATTACTAGCCGATACTATATTATGAAATTAACCAAATTGCAGATCCGACGCTCGCACCCAAAGCTAACTCCCCCGCACGTGATCTATCTATGCGGTAACTCGTACACGAACAACAAGGACACCAGTATACTGCCATCTTTATCCAACCTGCACACTTCATACAAGAAACTCGTGGAGTTGTGTACACCTACTACGTTGGGAGGGTTTTGGGTAAGTGTAATACAGGATGTTTATACACTGTCGCAGGAAAAAATCGTGTTGTTTAATTTCACTTCTCTTGACTTAAGACAGTGCATAAAAATAAAAAAACCCTATAAGTAATACCGAAGGGTGTATTAAATCTAGAAAGCTAATCTAAATTGTATTATTCTTTCACGTCCCAGAAAAAAAAGAACAATAGAAAATCTATTGTGTCTGGGTTTATAATGGGTCAGTGGATGTGAGAAGTTGAAGCTTAATTTAAATAGAGTTTTTTTAACATCCTTTGTAAGGAGTATCATTATTAAGTTTTTGGTTAGTTTAGTCGAGTGCTTTTATACAATAACTGTCGTGATTCTTTTCATCCAAGGTTAGGTACAGGCTTGTTTGTATCACAACTTAGCATATTAACTAAAGAATATACCTATTTTAAGTCCATAACCTATGAAATACGATCATCGTAGTATGAGAATACTAGACAAGTCATTTTTTTATTAAAAAGTAAAATTAAAAGTAATTCGACATCTCGCACCCAAAAAACTCGCACCATAGCAAAGCAAAACAAAAGAACAAGGTATAAACCTGGGTGCGAGATGACGAATAACTCAAAATTTATGAAAAATTTACAACTCATAACTATTTAAATTAACTATGTATCCATATCTATTTAACCATTGTATTTGTAGGTACAAGACTCGCAATACTACTCGTACTTGGACTCAAGTAGATGGTTGCGGTGGGTATCAAACTGTCTCACGTTCGCCGACGAAGCTGCCACGCGGTTAGCTAACAACGTCACTGTAGTGCTGCAAGAAGGTAAATTTAATTTTTGACACTTTCTTTCATAGTCTGTAAATTTCCCTAACAGAAAAAAATAATATTCCTGAGTTGCGTCATATTACTAAGTTTTCTATAAAATTAAAAACCCTGCTAGCTTAGCATGGCACTCCGTGACAAGACGTTGTCATGCGTTTGTCACGCTTACGTCTTTGTCTATAGTTTTAAATGTGATAAGGACAGCATTCGTGAGATAATTGTCGCGGCATGCCGTGCTAAGCCCCCTGACCGACTTATAATCTACGAGTTCCCCTTCCTTCTGCATTTCATCCGTCCCCTCTTCCCTTCTTACGTATGTGTAAATATGGAGCTTATTCCGACACTATTTCATGATTCATACAAAAACATGTTTAAATATTAATTTTGGTTAAGAAAGTTATAAACGAATAGATGACCTTAAGCACTATTCAGAAATGGGCTGGGCAGAGGCGGCTCAGGATAGAGAATCGTGGAGGGGGAGGAGAGAGGCCTTTGCCCAGCGGTGGGACACCGATGGCAAGATAAGATTCATAAATATAAACACGCTTTCAGGTGACGGCGTGGATTACTGCGCGGTGGTGTCGTGTTTAACGCAGCTGTTAGTGGACGCTCACTGCAGGTCTATCGCCGGCTTCCAGTCGCTCATACAGAAGGAGTGGCTGGCTTTGGGACATCCTTTCTGTGACAGGTGGGTTTCCTTTCGTATAAACTTGATTTTCCGAAACTCATGTTACATAACACTTAAAAACTTTGAATCTTCGTTTCTTCGAATTTCTTTTCGTATAACCTTGTTTTTCATAATTATGTTATTAAATAAATATATTTAGTACTTGTAAAAATAGTAGTAGGTATTTTGATTCAATAATTTTAGTATTCCCTTAATTCTAGCAAAATCCTTTCTACTTGCATACGTTTATCATACCTCGTTTATTTAACGCATTCAAAATTAAATTTATGTATAATCATTACGGATTATTAAAAAAATACACTGAGCGCTAAATGCCCTCAAATTCGAAACAAAGTCTAAGCCAGATTAATTTTATTAGGAGTTAAATTAGCGGTTATTATAATCATTACATTACTAACACACCCCCTACATTTCAGATTCGGCCTCCCCCGCCCGGGCAACCCGAAAGAACCCTCCCCCAAAGACGCCACCGCCGCACAACCCGCTCCGGTGTTCCTTCTATTCCTAGACTGTACGTGGCAGCTCATACAGCAGTTCCCCACGCACTTTCAGTTCACTGAGACGTACCTCACGACGTTGTGGGACTGCGCACATAATCAGCTGTTCGATACTTTCCTGTTTAACTGTCCGAGGGATCGCGAGCTTGCTGTTGCTAAGGTATGCTTTTCTTTGTTAAATAAATGTCTTGATTATTTTTATTATGTTGTACAGTTAGCCTGACCCCTGACGTTCAAAATGTAAGTTCACTTTTTACTCGGATCCAATTTACTTCGCTGCCAGAAGCGCCAACTTATTTGAAGAATCTTTGTTTTCACAACAAATCAGGTTTTAACAAGAGTTTCGAAGAATCAAAATACAACCAACAGTGCTTGTGCCAAAACTTTGAATACTAAGTTTACGGACAGAATACGCCAAGTGACTAGTTGGGCGATGGATTGAAATAGGCATGATGACTAAAAAAATTTTTTTGTGTTACATAGATTATTTTCAAATATTCGACAAGTATTTTTTCTTTTTTTCTCTTAAACTAAAAATGACAAAGACACACTGGGTTAAAGTTGCTCGTGACGTCACGCCTAGGTACGATTTTTACCTAGGAGTGACGTCAATACCCCCCACTCCGTAACTTTAATGCTCTGTATCTTTGTATTTATTTATGTATTTGATCAGGTAAAAAATATGTTTCAAATATTTTTTAAAAGCCTAAAAGACGGACTAATTAATTTTTGAATGTAGTCATCATCCCTATTGGTTATCATTATGTAGATCGAGAGATAATACCACGATGGGAAAGATGCTTGACAGATATGTATGTATGCAACTAATTGTAACCTGTTCCATTTCGTGTTTCAGAACTTCGTCCAGCGCCCTCTATGGGATTGGAGCGAGCAGTTCTCAGATCTCGACATATCGATGTTCTACAACCCTATCTACGTATACGACAAACCAAAAACTAGTACACCTAATAAGAGGCTATGTAAGTGTTATACATTGTAAATAGTGATACAGTGTGCGCAAACGCATCCGTAAAAACGGAATATCAGTCTTCATTGTTATATCTAATTGATTTTATTTTACGAAAATAATTATAAATGCGGAGCATTCGCGGTTATAATAGACATCGTAACCAACCGCAATAAATAATGTCAGCATTAATTAAATAAATCGCAAATGGGGGAGGGGTTTAGCTAAAAATGAGGCGTGGCTTAATCTTATACGTACCCGCTTGTTACTTTCAAAATTTGCTTAGAATCAATTTATACTAGCGTAGAGTCGAAGCGAATCATAAATGTAACAAAATTCAACCTTAAAGTTGACAACGTAAAGCATGTATTGCGCTAGTGTAAATTGGCCGTTTTTTTTTTAACCTAATTTTAGACGAGGCTTCAACCACTCTTGGTAGCTATGTCAGCCTCATGGAGCATTCAATGACTTATAGATCAGGTTACAAAGCTTGGCTTAGGAAGCGATAAAGCCGCTCTGCTGGACAACGGCTCTGACAACCAGCAGTTCAGCTGGACAGAATCAATGCTCCCCATGCCCACAAGCCGGGCGCTCAAGTCTGCATTCCGGGCACATTCCAACATATTAAATTGACCGTTAAACTGTTTTATCGCCCACAGCAATGTCATCAACCCAAAACCGGTCAACATCATCAGCAACGCCAGACTTCGTGAGATTAGAACCTGGCACCTCAATAGCTTGTATGGAGCTGTGGTCTCAATGCTATGAGCGTTGGTTGCTGCCGTTAGACGCGCCTCGGGCCGGACACGTGCAGTACCAAACGTTTAATTGCTGTCTTATGAAAGAGGTAGGTATTATCATCATTATTAAGAGTTAGGCCCCGTTTCACCACTTAAGCCCACTTGCGCAGTTAAATAAACCCGTAGTTAGCAGCTAACACAGGGTTAAATAAATAATTTGTATTGATTTATCTTGATTTAACCCTGTGTTAGAAGCTAACTCCGGGTTTATTGAGCTAACCCTCCGCTACCGCAAGTCGGCTTTAGAGATAAAATTTAAATGACAGATAAACCTATGTGTATTTTATAAAGCATGACGTTTTAGTCGCTGTTTTAACCAAAGAAGAGTGGCGGAGGAGCGCGGCGGAAGCGTCTTGTGAAGAAAACTCTTATGAGTATTTGGAATAGAGTCTAATTTACCGTAATTTCATCCGCGCTCCTCGGAGCACGCCACTCGCCCTGCGCGTCAAGCGGCGCCGCCAAGCAGCGCGGACGAAATTACGGTAAATTAGACTCTATTCCTAATACTCATAAGAGTTTTCTTCACAAGACGCTTCCGCCGCGCTCCTCCGCCACGCTTCTTTGGATAAAACAGCGCCTTTGACAGTGAAAAATATAAAATATCTGTCAGTCTTTTATCTTGTCGGTTGAGCATCCACCGTTCAGGCCTATGTTCTGCCATTGCTTGACTTACTCTTACTCTTTCCCTCAACGTTTTTTTTCCAATGTTGAGGGGATATAATAAACAAATTTATCAGCAAGAAATAACTACGTGTCGAAGCATAGCGTGGGACGGCTACCTGACGGACCGACGACCCAGTAAGGCCGTGCGCTGCGTTACGCGGTCGGCCGCCGCCGGTGCCCGCGGCATCCTCTCCATACAGCAGCGCTGCGTGGCGGGTACCCGTGCCGTGCAACCGCGTAACGCAGCGCACGCCCAGAACGTCGTGTTGTCTCGTTGAATGCATGACTTACTCTCACAAGAGAGTGATATTATCGTATTACTACATAATTATTCACTAAAACTCAACTTAAACACGTTCGCCGACAGATCCAGCGACTAAATGAGAAGATATCGAGTCAATCGATAATGGCTCGTCCGCTCGAACAGCCGGAGCCGACGGAGGAACGGCCGCGGCCCGACGTCACGCGGTTCTATCCATTTAGCCTCACTAGGGCGGATGACGTGCGGAATCTTGATGCTATGCAGGTATGTACTGACAAACATGCACGCACGCATACATACAAACACACACACACACACACAATCATACATACACGCACACACACAAGCCGCATGCACATCAGTCGTACCAAAGAACAGCGGTATTATAATACATACTACAACCAGCGAAACAACTGGACACCGCCTACGCAGTAATGCTAGTGATTAGATTTGGGGTGTTCCCCCTTATCTAGGCTCATTGTGTCCGCAGAGTAAAAGTAGTCGTAGAAGGGGAATACATCCGCCTGTTTATTGGCAATCCCAACATTTTAGTCTGAATTGATATCTTTGGCCTGGTCACACTTCTTCTTCTATCATCTTTTTCTTCCTTATTGTTTCATGGTGAAAACTGGAATGTAACTATATACTCTGGTTTTTTTATGTATAAGTATAGTTTTTATTTTTTTTATTTACGCTCCGCTATAGATCTTTAATCCTTTGTGTTTTATTTTCAGGTAAGTATAATTGACGCAAGCCAACTGTTGGACTCCCAATCATTATTGAATGCTCCAGACTAAAGAAGAAAGGTGAGGGATCATGTTAAAGTTGTAGATAATTCCGTTATAACGTAAACAGAAAGGCATTTCAATGGGTTAAAAAAGGAATTAATAAATACGTGGTTATAAAAAAAAAACCCGCAATCAACCAGGACAAGACTAGATTACATACCTACATATCTGTTACGCCTCTCTCCCATAGGCAGATAGTGGTATCTGCCTACCTCTATGGGAGAGATAGATCCGAATAGATTATATTACTATTCAGCCTTTAATGAAAAAAAAAAACCCTTGAAATGTCTCCCAAAACAAAACATTATAGCTGCAGTAAGAACAAATTATACATATTGTCAAGAGAAACATAGTTCTATGTTTTTTTCGCATTTCGAAACATAATTCGGGGAACGAGACGCAGAGACCATCAATATTATCGCGTCGTAATTCCTGGTATACTTCTTGAGCATTGTTTTGCGGAGTGGAGAAAGTTCATGTACCATCTCACCATACAAATAAGGTCCACTTTTGTATACAGTCAATGCTCAAGATGTTGCCATCACAAAATAAGTTTTCATGTTGTCATATTTGATTATATTATATCATTTTAAAAACATTTCACGTAAAATCTAATATATTACATTTTCTAGGTTAAGAAATTGACGTACATAACTACAATGTGAATAGTCACTGAATATAAAAATTATTATAGTAAATAATTTAATCGAAATAATGGTGAAAATAGTATGTCTATCTCACTCGCTCTTATCCAGTTAATAATTCAAGCAAGTGAGATAGATATATGTTGTAATAGTGGCTTCAATGGCAACGTTTAGAAAGGCCAATAAAAATACGCGTTGTATTTATTTTTTTAATTTCTCGTTTAAGATAAAGGAATTGAATAAAATTACTAAAAAGAGAACAAATAATATAATAGATATTTTTTCTAAATGTCTAATGGTTTGATAAAATTATGGTTTAACCATTCTTTTATTAAAGGCCGTTATATGTGCGAAAGAGATAAATAATAAACATTGGTTGCATTTTGAAAGTATTCCAAGAAGTTTAGATTAATATTTTCGTAAAATGACCAGTATTTGGAATTAAAAATTAAGAAAAAATGTTTAAGTAAGAATATTACGAGTATTTTGTGATTATTAATGTACAATTATTTTATCGCACTTTCTTTTTCTTTGCTTTTTAAGTAGGGAAATTCTTAAAACAAACTACCTATTTTACCCGCTCGTTTCAAATTAACCCACAACGCTGGCGAGCGATCGAGCATTGCATTCTCACCTTTACATACAAACGTACAATTGTTGCCATCTCTATCTGACATAAAGCTGTGACAGGTGATAGACTGAGATGATAATATTTCTCTGCATCATCTAGATACAGTATGTATTGTATGACCAAAAAGAGTAGAATTTAAAAAGTGTCAATACTGTAGCGTTGACCCTTTCAAATCAATCTGAGAACGAACGAGACAACACTACTGTAGTGTTGCCACTTTTTAATTTCGACTCTTTTTGGCCAAACAGTACATACAGTATCTAGATGATACAGAGAGAAATATTATCATCTCTGTCTATCACGTGTCACAGCTTTATGTCAGATAGAGACTGATGTAAACGATACTCGCTCGCTTGCTAGCTGTGTGAATAAAAAGCTATAACACTAACCAAGCTAACCTTTAACAGGTTGGTATAACGTTATAATAAAAATCAATGTACAGTACACACCAAAATATATTTTAGTTTCGTAATTTTATTGTTGTAAATATGGCAGCTACCATTTTTGTTTGATTTAGGTCTTGAGTCTACTATAACGGGGAATTTTGCCGTCGTAGCGTTATTTCGAATATTTTTTCTTGTTCAACTAAAAAATTTGGACTTGGCCTTTAACTTTGACAAATAAAGCCGGGTAGTCATTAGTGAGCTGTAACCATTTCCGTTGCATGCTCTGTAACTAAAATGCATAGTGAGTGTGTACGCTCGCAGTTCGCGAACGATTAGCAAACAATGTACACACTGTTTTTGATTATAGTGTATGCAGTGGTTACGAATTACAGATAGCTAATGAGTAAGACATCGCTCGCTTCCAAATTAGGTAAGATATACCGCTATAGTAGGAAAGTAATTTTATACAGGGTGATTTTGAAATCATTTGTCGAATTGAAATCTAATGAAAACAATTTTCAATTGACAGCAATCAGCAGATGTAGTTTTTAAAGTACCTATTAGTTACTCATTTCATAAAAAAGGGAAAGTATGACGAATGATTACAAAGTCATCTGTATACTGTTATGCTTTCAAAGAACTTTAAAGAGTTCTAAAATTATTTAACATAAGACACCCAACAAATTTCAATTGTAACTATTAAAAATTGCAACTCTGATAATTTCGAGAGACTTAGCACCCTGTTCTAACGATATAAGTACTAAATTATAAAGACTTGGCAAAAATCAAGTGATTTGTGAAATAGAAAATAAAAATAACAGTATGACACACAGCCTCGTTTGACTGTATATTTCACAGTGACTATATTTTTGTATAGTTTGAAATTAAGTAGGTACAACCACAGGTTCTTCTGAATTTAGTTGGGTAACAATTACATAACATTGTTGACTATTGAATTTAGTTGTATAATTTGTAATGTTTTGTAGATTAAGACGTAATTATAATATTGATGTAATTATTAATTCTACGAACTGTTATTATATTATGTATAGCTTAATATGAAGATATTTGAAAAGGAAAATATTGATACTTTGGAATATTCCTGCCAAAAAGCCATGGTAATTAAAATGTGCCATTCCAAACATTTTGGTTAAAATCGAAAACTACTCAGTTTTATAAAACAGTCATAGAAATGTGACCCAGTGCAAAGTAATATAAATTTTGATCATTAATTCTGTTGTTGAGTGTACCTGACAACAAATGAATGCAGAAATAAAAGAAATAATATCATAATCTCTATTTTATTTCATGTCCTTTAACTTTTGCTAGACAAAATCTTTAATGTGCGGTCACATCTGCGTAACGTACGGCGCCGAACGTTCGGTTCAATACGCTCGCAATGTGTTTCAAGTCGTCTATGACACATCAGCCGAAATTATGTCGTATACATTTACTCTAGCCGCTGAACGTTCGGTTCAATACGCTCGCAATGTGTTTCAAGTCACCTATGACACATCAGCCGAAATTACGTCGTATACATTTACTCTAGCCGCTGAACGTTTCTCGCGGTACGTAACGCAGATGTGACGCGATCATTATTAAATTTCAACCCGCTTAAATCGTACTACATACACAGGTAAGTCGACGTTGCGTGGTGGACCCGCCTAGCGTGTAACGCCATAGAAATGCGAGACTGGTACAGTCGCGATCGTCGATTGAACTTGCATCAGCAGCAACGGTAAAGAAACTTCATAGACACGTTGATATCATTAAAAAACTTTCTTGGCATGTCATTGTATTGAATAAAATTAGAAATAGACTGATCCTACTTACGCAACGTACACAATGCATTATGAAATAATACGATTAGAAGCACACGTTACACGCAACGCTGTCCCACTTATCATATAGAAGCAGATTTCACAATGTATTACGTATACGTTGCGTGCATGGGATCTGTTCCTAGCTTTAACCAGTAGTCTGGTCTGTCTGGTCTGGAGTCACCTCCATGTCTTTTATAGTATTAAAATTATCAATACGGTAACTCCATCCTAATTAATTTCTTTATCTTTGGCCTTAGCCTCTTTCAACTTTTTGATCCGGTCGAAATGTTTCCTAGCGAGGCGGTATCTGTGCAGCAACATAGTCCGGCCCCAGCTCCATGATGCCCAGCGCTGGGGAAATTACTATTTTTTAGTGGGGAGTTTTTAAAATGAATAAGAGCGGTTTCACACTACGTCTAATCCGATTAAATTACCATAGAAATAGTTCTAATTTTTATGTCGGAACTATACTAAAAATACTATTTCTAATCGGATTCGGATAGGACTTAGTGCGACACCGCTCTATCGACAATTGCCCAGAGTGTATAGACTATAGGCAATAATTTATCTTGCAGCCTGTACAGGTTTGTCGTCTTTTTAAATCTCGTGTTGTACGAACATGTCTTCGTAAAATATAATGGCTACTTCTAGTGGAAAACATTGGGCAATGTTATTAACGTACAAATGAAATTGAACCTTAATTTTATGGAGAAATAGTGCAAGTTTTCCTGGGTATCGTAAGTAAGTATCAAGTATACCTATACTTAGACAGTACCTTGACAGTACAAATAAAAAAATAAATTAAATTCAACCAACTATTTTATTCATGCTCCATTTGAATAAGTTATTAACAAAGATCATTCAAACTCAAATACTTTCTAATAAATGCCTACTTTAACAAGCTCACAACATTCTCTACTAACTAGCCAAAGCGATTCACTCGATTGCGCAAATAATGTGGAATGGTCTTTTAACACGAGGCGAAGAGACAGTCCAGGCCAGTGTTGGCTACAAGAGAATAGAGCCAGGTCGATTGGCCAACCATTGGGCTAACGTGGTGGATTACGGCCTAATCAATCTCGTATGAGAGTAGGCTCGTGTCCCTGTAGTGGGGACGTAAAAAGGTCTGATAAGGAATGTTTGGCTATATTCTCTTGGAAGATAATGTTGGCCTGGCTTATAAGATCGGCCTCTTGTAAAAGGACGATTATGGATGTTTACTTTGCAGTCTGTCATCCAAAATTCCACATAATTAGCGCTAACACACTGTTGTTAACAACCTTAACAAGTATTCTAACAATCGGGGACAAATACTAGATGGCGCTACAGTCGATGACATCCTTAAGCGATGCGCACGAGTATGAGAATTACTATGTTATCGCCGCGCTATCTATATGTTACTGTAAAATCTCGAACTACGGTAAATCTTAAGATTTTCCGATAAAACCTAAGATTTATCGATTACGAATTTATAAAATGTCTATATAACTTTAGGATCCGAACTTTTACCATTATTAACTTGTATAAACGTCCGAAAAAGTCATCCCTTTATAATAAATATTTACATTTACCGACTCATGTCGGTAAATCTTGGATTTTACTGGAAGATCTTAAGATTTACCTTAGTTCGAGCTTTTACAGTAACATAATGTACCGCGAAATTGAAAAAACGACGTAACAAAGTTGAATAACGCAACTGTGGCGCCACCTAGCTCTCAAAATGTCACCCCATATCAAAATCATTGCACAATTGAGCCGACATCTTTTAGAAGGAGTCTACAAATAGAATTTACAATAAAACCCTCTTAAAAAGTGTCCATTCCATACTAAATGCATAAGAATATGATTTGAGACTAATTTAGTGACTTGAATACAAATTAAAATTATTTCAAAACAATTTAAAAAGCCCGAGCTTTTACAATTTAAAATTAGAATAATTTGGCATAGTAAAAACCTGACCGTTTTCCTAAAAGTAATTAAAAAATGCACTAGTTTTGGAAAGTGCCCGGTATCCTAGGAACATCTGCCAATATATTTATTTATTTAACAAGCCACTAAACGCCTTACTCTAGCCTTTAAATTGGAAATTAATAACTAGGAAGAAGCCACTAGATATGTAGCTACCACAAAAATATATATTATATATGACATAATGGTAAAATTGACATTAAAATTTTAATATCTTGATAGAGTTTCGTTTTTTACTCAAGACATATAAACAATTTGAAATAATCAACATTTTTCATAAATCTCCAAATTTAATTTATATCTCTAAATGCTCTTTAATTTGGTATAGGTATATTTATTTTCAAAATTCATAATATATGTTAAAATAAGTCTGTACCTGATTCATTTAAAGTTTCGACAAAAAAATATTCGAGTAGTTGCAATTTTTACAAGTTAAATAATTCCAGGTGTACACTCTCGCTTGACTTCAGTATTCGTAAATAATCTTGAAGATTTTCAAAGAACTTTGTTTAGAAAATTAATGCCAACAAACAACGTTTCCACAGTGCAGAGCTACTCTAGAACATCGTATTTCGTATCGTCGTCTTTTTCACTCGCGTACTTTAAACAGAGATAAAAAGATGCGACACGACTACAAAACATTAACAGCACACTATAGCACTGCAGTTTTATATCTACGTGTTATTTGCATTAGGATTCAAGTTTCATAAATAACACGACAGCAAAAAACAAATGACTAAAGTTTCAAGATCATTTAAAAACACTATCAAGGCATTTAGAATCTTTGACAAGTAAATAAACATGAATCGAGCTTCATTTCCTGTGGCCCCTCCCATCGGCGTCTTCCGTCCCTCTCTAGCGCACGCGTTGCGTCAGTTGTCGTCCTCGTCATTCTCAAACATGTCGTTGAAATCTCGGGAATGTTCGAAATCTTTCAAGTCCTGCACAAACATTATGTTGTGAGAATGAATAAGAGTACAACTTTTTACTTGTTTCGGTAGACAGAAAGGGGGCTTGAGGCCGGCCCACACATGACGGAGCGCAGCGCAGAGCATTATTGATTGTCATATTATTAACGACATTGTTCTTATTAAAATAAAATTCAAAATCAGTTAACACAACAAATGAGCATTGAAGCGACCACATGCGAATGTTGTATGACAATCAAAAATGCTCTGCGCTGCGCTCCATCAGTTGTGCGCCGGCCCTTAGAATGGTGTTTAAATATTACAGTCTCTCATACTTTAATTTATATTTATTAGATAAATAATACACAGCCCTCTTCCCGCTTTCTATCTGTCAATAACAAGACTGTTGTTCATGCAAGTGATATGAAAATAAACCAAAACATTTATAGGTTACTGTAACCAAAATGGACTAACTACAATCAACATGCATTGAGCAAATACTACCAAATTGAATAAATAATTGGTCTCCACGCGCGACGACTAGATACCGTCTCGGCGTACTTTAAAAATGCGACAAAAATACTACGCCGATCGGCGTACCCGCGCTGTTCATTGCGCGCGGTGTCAAGTGATTGTTTGTTACAGCCACGAAATTGAATTGTGCATTTTGCATGCTGGTGTTTCTTGATAGAGCAGTATCTAGTCGTAGCGCGCAGAGACCAATTATTCATCTAAGACTACCAAGTAATCTAAATCATGCTTTAAAAAAACTGGAAGTACTTACTTGAAACATCCCATTGGCCATCGCATAGCCAGTCATAGCAATGGCGGCAAACAACGCTGCTAGTATTTTATTACGCGTCTGATTTGGGAAGTTCGCCGCCTCGCGCTCTGACTGCGTGCCTGTAGAGTGCTTTTTATTTTGCCGGTTGTATTCTGGTTGAGAAGAAAACATTTTTGTTCAAGTTAAGTAGGAGTCATGTTTCTAAGTATGCTTTATTTTTTTATACTTAAGACAGAATAGTCAAATAAATATCATGAATTCATGAATCCATTGTTATTACAATGTTATGCTTTAAGTTTCAAATACATTGAGAAAAAGTAGTTAATTTGTAACCAATTTACGCAAGATTGAACAAATACATTCTTATGAATCCACAACAAAAACATACTTTCTAAAGCCGCGTCTCGATATACCGCGGCGAACTACACGCAATGGCCATTGCACTTTGAATTTAAGTTTTGCCTCGCGAGCTAAAACAAAAGTCTGCCGAGGCAAACAATGTTCGATGGTTCGCCGCGCTATATCGAGACACAGTTTGATAATGACAAAGTTAAAAAAAATCTTCATAATTACCATCAGTAACATGCCTGAAGTTTTTCTGGTTGATTCTGGCAACAAACCTCGTTAGATTTGCAATACCTTTTGCAGAGTTTGCTAATGTTGCGTTAGGGAATGGCGCTTTGACTAAAGGAGCTAGATACGCGAACACTGTCGCGTCGAACGAAGAAGGTCTGTTACCAAAGAAGTATTCACTCTCTCCTAGTCTGTCTGAGAGAGTTTTAAGGCACTTTTCTGCTTCATTGTATAACTGTGAAAGAAATATTGTGTATTTAATTGATTTAAAGTAGCAAGTTTTAGCTTAAAATTCCCCCTAATATTTTCACAAACTATAGAGCAAGTAAAATAAGTATAGTTTAATATATCTTTCGCTTTTTGTATTCACCATCTTGTATTTTTGTTCCTATGGTCTATCTTCTTGTAAAATAAATAAAAGAAGGTAAAATAAATAAAAGAAGGCAACTTGTTGTTTTATTCTATCCTTGATCTTTAGGTAGGTAGACACAAAAAGCAGTATCATCCTATCTTATAAATGACTTCGACATACAGGTGCTTTAAATCCAGCAAGAAAGTCAGAAACCCATAATACATACATTTTTTCAAGCTTTTAGTCATTTTATTTATCAGTCGCTGTCTTCAGGAACTATTTCATAAGATAGATCTTCTATCTTCCCATCAATAAAAAAACAACTTACAGTTTTCTCAATTTCCCTTAGATCTGTGTATTCTCCATACAGTGCATCAATCATGTCTTTTGCTGCAGTCTGATACTTTGATGGGTAGTAGAAATTGAACGGGACTCTTAAGGCTTTGGCGTATGTAGGCCGTGTGACATCTGCATAGTTCTTCTCGTCAACCCACCATGCGTATTGGTAAGCAGGGTACAGTTTATCTCGGAGGTACTGTGTGAAGGCACTCGCTTCTGCCGCTTGCTTTGTGTTCAAATGGACATCTGTACTGTAATGCTGATGAAAAAAAAAATACATCTTTATGAAATCGTTAATTTATTTATTTAACAGTTTATTGTAAGATGATAGTACATAGAGACAGGAAAAAAAGAGAAGTAAGTAAGAGAAGAGGAGAGAAGAGAAGAAATAGAAAGAGAAGTAATCGTAAATTTCATAAATTATCTTGAATGCGATCAAATATTAGTGACCTAATAAGCTCGGAACAAGGTCCAAAGTATAGTTTCCTTACCAGAGATTTCAAATAATCTACAACTTCTTCGAAATTCGTTAGCACTTTGCGTCCGTCCCTCATAACAGGCAACGTGCCTTTTGGTGTGAAAAACGGGTTGTTCGCTTCCCGTACTCGTACTGGTACCCCGATAAATTTCATATACGTCTACAACAAACCAGAAAATAATTATTTGATGAACCAACACCGGGAAACAACAATCGTACAGGTTATAATGAAAAATACGCACTAGAACTTTTAAGCACTCTAAATCAATTGAAGCGAGGCCCCATTCTCCTCGCCATATATCAAGTTCTATGCTAGCCATTATTGTAAATTCTAAATAAAATGCACTGTTTCAGATTTTTCCAACATTCAGTGACATCCAGACATTTTTTTCTAGATTTTGATTGAATGAATGTGAAGAAACCAGAGACAAATCAATCATTAAGAAAAGTCCTCGGGAAAAGTCTATATAAAATCATTCACTCACTATATCTTTAATCTTTGGGTGGTTTTCGTGGACCAATCAGAAAGGATCAGGTTAGCTCTTTTTAGCTCACGAAAAAGTATAATTTGGTCTCGTTCTAGCATTGCAATGTTCATAAATAAACAGCTGATTTTGAGTTTGACATGCAAGCATGACATATTTGGAAAATACTTGATCGGCGAAACGAGCGCAAATATCGCAATTCTTGAAAAAGTCGAAGTCATTACGCGGGTGACTGGTTATTTGCAAGGCGATCCACATTACATACAATTGCAGTTTTCACTTTCTCGTAAGGAACATCAGTGCAAAGACAACTTTACAAAAATGTCGATTCAGTGGACTTTCATAGCCGGTTACCTCTATTTCGAGATAGCCGTGGTGATAATCATGATGCTGCCAATCTTCAGCCCTAGACGTTGGAACCAGTTCTTCAAATCCCGCCTCTTTTACATGTTTCAACAGCACGCTGCTGTTTACTTTTATGTCCTTCTCGGTGTATTGAGTTTATTCTTACTAGACGCAGTAAGAGAGATGAGAAAGTACTCTCATTATAACGAGGGCTCCCACGTCCACCTCTCCAGTGAAATGAAAGGTAACGTGAAGCTGTTTAGAGCACAAAGAAACTTCTACATCACAGGTTTCGCCATATTTTTAGCATTCGTCATCAGAAGACTAGTCAACATGTTGATTATACAGGACGAGCTTACAATAAAAGCGGAACAAGTGATAAAGAAAGCTGAACAGACTGTAGAGCAAGCTAAAACCAGTATAATAGCTAATCAGATTGAGGCAGAAGAAAAAAAGGACTATGAAGCGTTGGAAGTGAAATGTCAATCAATGGAGGAGTTGCTAAAAGAATCTTCAGAGAAGGTTTCAGAACTAGAGGAAGAGATAGAGAAATGGAAATCTAAATATGAAGAGATTAATCAGAAGCTGCTAGGAAAGGGTGATGTCTGAATCAATGTTCGTAGAAAAGTGATTCATAAGTCTTCTACTTTTAATTATACTATTTAATTATTATTTAATTATACTAGCTTGTAACAATGAGCCATAATAATCTACTTTAATATTAATAAAACTATAGTAAAGGGGTAAAAGGTGGTTGTGCCAATAAAATTACTCCCCACCAGTTTTGAAATAATCATAAAATATTTGAACACAATAAAGAACAACAGTTTTCTTCCTCGTTTCTAATTGATAAATAAAATAATTCTCCTGTGATTTGTCCAAATTAGTGCGTATATAATACCTTTTAATAATAAAACTGAGATTAAAATGATGACTTAAATTATGTTGTATTTACTTACTAATGAGTTAAGTTTGCTTTGTATTATCTCATTTAAGTATGACATTTTCTAAGTTATATTTTTATTACTATTAATGCTTAAATTATGTGTGTTTGATTGTATTTTTTTTAATAAACCTTTTTTTATAATTTTAATTTGTTTTTATGTCCATAGAATAGAAATATAATAAAAGCATTGTCCATTAAGCGAGTTTCTTATCAGAGTAGGTATATTTAATTGTTGATGAGTCATTGGGTATTGCAATCAGTAATTTCGCCATGTAATCAAATTAAACACATATTTTAACTTACTTCATTTATTTAAAAATCGACGCTTATTAAGATTAAATTAGCCTACTATTTACAAGTTAAAAGAAATAAGGGCATGAGGTTCACAAATTCATACAAAAGACAGGATTGTAATATTGGTAGTGTCCGACCGAAGGTCTATTTTCGGCCGAAGCCGAAGCCGATTAATCGGCAATCGCCACAATCTTCGGCAGAAGCCGAAGGTTTATAAGCTCTTAGTAATTTTGTTCAATATTGTCTACAAGCTACAATTAATGTTATAGATTATTTCGAAACTTAAATTTTGAAGGTTTATATTGACTGTCTCATATGGAAGTGGATTCAAAGATGATAAAAAAAGTTTGTGATTTATTCGTAAAAAAATAATCATTTATTTATTATAGGCATGACGACAAAAAAAATGTTTTAGGCCCATCATATAGTTTATTTTTAAATATTCGACACGTATTTTTTCTTTTTTCTCTTAAACTAAAAATTACAAAGATACACTGGGTTAAAGTTGCTCGTGACGTCACGCTTACGTACGATTTTTACACAAGAGTGACGTCAAAACCCCCCACTCCATAACTTTGATGCTCTGTATCTTTGTATTTATTTATGTATTTAATCAGGTGAAAATTGTGTTTCAAATATTTTTTAATAGCCTAAAAGACGGACTAATTATTTTTTGAATTTTTGAATGTAGTCGTCATCCCTATTCATCAAAAAACCATCTTCGGCGAAACCTTCGGCTTCGGCCGGGTTTTGGGCCGAAGCCGAAGGTTTCGCCGAAGATGGTTTTTTTGGCCGAAGGTGGCCGAAGCCGAAGCCGAAGCTTCGGTCGGACACTAAATATTGGGAACATTAAAAATTTCAAACTATAGTTAGAAGGGAGAGGGTATTTATATTCTCTACTAGATGTATACATATATATATCATGCCTCATTTCATTACTATCGGGGTAGTCAGAAACCACTTCCCACAACCCAAACATACTTCTTTCGCTTCCAAAAACATTCAGATGAATCTAGTAGATAAGTACTGCAGTTTGTATAATTTACTTAGAATTTTAAATCCATTTTGGTACAGTTACAAGCAAAATCAGGTAGCCCTAAGTTGGTAAAAGACAAAAAGGTAACTGAAGTAAGATTGCAAAGGTATAGTTTGATAGTTGCATATTATTTTAAACTATTGTCTTACTCCTTGTAATTAGTCGCAGATGCCAGTCCCGGTTGCCCATTACAGGACAACCACTTGGGATAACAAAAAACCATTAGTCCCGTAATGGGACTACTACAATGTGACATTTGGGAGTATGTCCCACTCCAAGCCCTTATTTCACTCTACTACAGTATCCCCCACTAAACATTATGCTTCCTCTTAGCAGATGGCCGTTCAAACACCTGTTTCATACCCCCCCTGTAGTTGTTGATCCTCGACGCCGCGCCCTCGTTGCTCCAAGCCGAGTCGAACTCTGTCGTATCTTGGTCTACGAGGTGGGTGTATTTTGTACGGCCGGAACGACCGAATTTCTTAACTTGCATTACCTGGGAGGGAAAATATTGTTTATAAAATTGTGCTTTTGTGATGATTTCAATAGGTACTTACTCAATCATTTATTGCTCTCCGCAAGTTTTTAACAGATGTAATAAATAACTTAAAGTTCCAAATGTGGGCAATAGACGCGGGCACGGCAATGTATGGTGTTTTCTTTTTCTTCATGTTAAGGTCGTTTTTCTAAAGTTTACTTAATTGCTCCTACACTAGACATGGATTTCTTTTTAAAAGTTCACTACGTAACTATGCCATCTTGCTAAAAGAATCTGTTAATAGCCGCGTATTTACTGATCAAGCAACGTTGCGAGGTAGATGTTTCACCTCTCAGGAAAGACCTCGCTTTCCTATTAAGTTGGTTAATTCTTAGGGACCTCTTTTAATTGGCCATTCTCTTGCCCCGCGAGCCTGCTCACCCATTAAATACGCGGCTAAAGAGTTAAAACATACCTTAGGTAAAACAGTCTTATCAAAGTGGTCATCCAGAGTCGCGCCAGAGAAGTCTTGTTTGAACACTTCCTCCTCTTTGTCCAAGTAGAATGCACCTCTGTAATATACAATACATATTTAATCTATGACCCTATTAAACTACAAGGAAAAATGGCCAAGTCGCACATAGACCTGTGATTTATGATATCAAAGAGAATTCTTTTTCATCTAATTTTTGACGAGGCTTCAACCATTCTAAGTGGCTATGCCAGCATTCAAAGAGATTAACTAGAATAATATTCTTCATTATTAATTGTAAACTTAAAAGAAATATTGTTACCTGTGATAATACTTCTGCAAGAACTTATATTTTCCTTTCACAGCCTTATTGGTAACCTGTTTCGGGTTAACTCGGAACTCGACCCGTCTTTCTTCCTCAGTCATGTTGCGGATACGCTCTATGTTCATCATTTCTTTTTCTAGACTGAAATGTAAAAAAAAGTATTGTGAAATAAGGGGTAATTTTGTCGGAAGGGTAAGATGGACCAAAGTGTAATAAAAATTATTTCAGATATAATTTTCAAATTTGTAATATTGAATTGAATGCTCTTTGATTGTTAGGCTTGGGCGGTATTTCCCGATATGTCGATATTACCCGCTGCGCAACAGTTATGGCTTTTAGAAAAATGTTCTTGTTAGGTAAGGTTATCTTTTATAATTTAAAAAAAAGACCATTTATAAGACCATTTTAAAAAAACCCTAACTACAAGGTTATTCAAAGTAAAAAGGCTGAAATGATGAAGATTTATCTTTTCATCCTTAACAAAAGATTAATAAGTAAACTTACGCCTCCCGCTCCTCCTTATCTCTCTTAACTCGCTTCATCTCACGCAGTTTCCACGCTTCATACTCTAGCTCGTCGTTCTCGTCGTCAGTACACACGTCATTTATATTACCTTCTTTGTTTTCACCCTGGAAAACGTCAAATAGCAGTCGGTTTATTCATTTATTTATTTTATTTAATAGTTTATTGTAAGAAGACAGTACACAGAGATAGAAAAGAAAATAGAAGTAGAAAGATAGAGTTGAGAAACATAAGAGTTGTAGAAAAGGTCTTTATAATTAAGGCGAAAACGTATGTAGGTACCTACACTATAATAGTATTCTTTAAAATTCCAATAAACGCTATGTCTTGAATTTGACGATCAAAAAATGCTCTTATAAATGAAAAAGTTGAATTTAAGCCGCGTTATGTAATATTATCTTATCTAGCCGTTAGTGTTCTACTGCTGTAGCTACAAAGGCCTCTCTCCTCTTTCTCTACGAATGTTCCTCTCTTTTTCTCTATGAATGGTACACAAAAAAATGTACCTAACATGACAAGTAAATTAATACCTGAGCACCCCTCTGTTCAGATCTGATAGTATCCTCCACTAATTTCAGCGCTTCCCTCCTCCTCTCTTCTTTTTCCTTCCTAGATTCTGCTTCTTCCTTCTTCTGCTGCCGAGCCTTTCTTTCCCTCTCTGCCACTGTCATACGTTCTGATGCTCTTACAAATACAGGTTTGACTCGTGGTCCTGAATTAATGTGACATGAAATTGTGTTTTAGGACTATTTTGCAAGTAGTATTTACTATGGCGGAATTACCCCACATAAAAATTTTGTCCGCTATGTCGGTAATACCAAATAGGACCAAATAGGAATATTACCACCAACAATTACTATTACCTATTTACGTTTTAAAATAATTATTTACATACCTATAGGTATGTAGAAAAATGATATGAATAAATAACCAATCCAATTAAAAACATCTTCCTTAAAAAAGTTATTGGCAAACCTAAGGAATGGTTGTATTGTATTCTTTTTGGTAAATGTTGCGTATTCTTGTAATTGGCAGACATATTACATAGCCAAAACTCACCCAAGTTTAACCATATTTTTTTGCTGGAAGTGTACTTTCTTTAATAAATAAATAAATTAGTAAGACATACAAAGTAGTACATACCAGTATCTTCCTCGCTGTCTGTATACTCCGTGTCAGAAGACCCACTCTCCTCTTTATCTGCCTCCAGCATGTCCTCGTCTTCATCTCTACCCAGCACTTCCTTTTCTGCTTCTCTGTGGGCCAAAGTTAACAAGTTATGAGAGGAACTGACTCTTTTTTTAGGTCCTCAAGATTCAAGTACAAAAGAAATCTTATGTCAAAGTACGTATGTAAAGCTTCATAAGCTTTTAAATAGTATCCTGAAGATTTGCGATTGTATGTACAAAAGTTTTGGGTGATATAGTGTTGCAGTTGGATATTAACATACTATTTTAAACCTTTCCAAGTAGTATTTAATGAGTTGGCTAATATTTATGGCATTTCTTTTCAAGTAGAAGAATTGTTCCATTTAGATAACTTTCTCATTTCTTCTTGTTTTTGTACACTCACCTAGCAGCCAACTTAGCTTTAAGCGCCTGTCGTCTCCGTTCAATCTCATCCTCATCAAGTTCATCTTCACTTTCCGAGGAGTCCCTGTCTTCAGCTACGTCAGAGTCTGACTCGGGCAGGGGTTCAGCGTCTATGATCTCAGGTTTGTGCTCCGCGCGGCGCGGGGGAGAGTGGGATGCTTGGAGGAGACGTCGGAGACGAGGGTCATCTACCTGTGGAAGGAGTTTAAAGCCATAGGTAAAAAGGATGACAATAGAATGGTAAGTCTTTTTTAATGTGACAGAACTTGTTGGGTCAATCATAAAGTCGTAATAAGAAGGGTATATAAGCCACCAATGGGTATTTTGGTCCAGTGTACAGTTTGATTTTAAGATTTTAAACCAACTTAGAAAACAAAATATGACTTAACTTACTTGCTTTACTACAAGAAAGAACTGTTCTCAGAAGCAACAATAGTAAATGCTTTAATAATTATTGCACTTATTAAAAATGATAAAATCAATTAATTATAATAGCAATAGCACAAAAATTTAGAGCCTAAGTTTATTTTAATAATTTCTGAAATAAATATTTAAAAATGTCCCATACTTCTGGTTCAGAGTCACTATGCTGTTCTTCCCTGCGAGCTATGACTTGTGGTAATGTTTGTCTCCTCTCTGGTCTCTGCTGCTCAATAAAATCCTCTGTATCAGACTCTCCAGATGATGACACTCCTTGAGCATAATCTGGCTTTTTACCCGATATGTAGCGCTGGACTTTCACCTTCTGCATAGATATTTCACCTGGAGATAAAATATAGTATTGTAATTGTAATGTATGAGAGATTTTTGGATTTGATAAAATGAAAAATTAAAATTCATTTAATCCTGTAGGTTTTGACAACACTTAGGACAGGTCATTTTTTAAAGTTAATGCTAGATTCGCAAGAGTGCAGTTTTCCCCAGAGAAGATAAGTTTGAAATGTGTTAAAGAGTGGATTTTGTCTCCTTATCTTGATCGGAAAGATGTGTGTAAGATTTTACTATAGGTAGTTAAGTTATTAAAGGATAACATTTATATAAGAAGCAGTTCTCAGGTAATAAGGTGCAAAGCCTTAATGGTTTGATAGACACAAGAAAGTATACACAGCAAAATAAAAAGGCATATGGCGAATTTGTCCATCAAACTTTTCGTTGCAGAGTTTGATCATGTGGCTCATATTTATTTATTTTTTTATTTATTTATTGGTTCACCAACAGATTTACAACTTAGATTATAGATATTATCGTTCAATTATGGTAAAGCAGAGATGTAGATCCAATTATAAGTGAACACAGCATGCGTAAGTAATATTAATGCCACTTATTAGAAAACGTATAACTAAAAAATAAGTGGAAGAATCTTGTTATAAAGAGAGACTACCTTTTTCATTGCGAACAGGTATAGCTCCTGCTGTACTCTGAATGCCCACTGGTTGGGCTGGTAACACGTTCATTTTGATAGATTATAGTCTCTTAATTAATCAAAAATACCTGTTGTACGTAAAGCACATTAATATACCACTATTTTAATTCAATTTGGCACAAAAATAAAATAAATAATGCTGTCTGGCTCCATAGACGAACGAATGACAGATACAAAGGTCATAGACTATAGTATAGAGTGGCATTCCACAGACAAAAAAAATATTTCGAGCTGCACATTGATTGATCAATCAAAAAATATTTACGGATATTGTGAATCACAATGTGAACCATTGTTCGGATTCACCAAAAACGAACGAATGAAAATTATTTTTCTTTCTTCTCGCTCGCTCGAATCTCGATTTATGTCAAACTTGCTTGTTATTCTCGCGGTTTCTTATCAATTTATTTATTTTATTTTATCAACTCTTATCATTGCGGCTTTTCGCAGAGCAATAAGATAATTTTGTAATATTTTTACTTACTTATACATAGAAAAAGTGCAATGGCATCTAACCCTGAGCTTGGAAGTTTGGAAAAACTTATATCGAGCTCGTTATCAGGAGCCGAGTTAAAAGAATTCAATAGAATTTACTATGGAAGAAGTGAGCATCATAAGCTTCAGATAAGAAGCGAGGACTTTGCTTTAGCAAACAACTTCGAGATTGCCGCGTATGATATCCCAACGAAAGTCGAAGAAACCCGGAAACCTCGTATCGTAAAAGTTGGGGCTGTTCAGCATTCTATCGTGCTCCCTACTCATGCTCTGCTTGTTGACCAACGAGAGAAGATTTTTGAGAAAATTGCGAAAATTATCCAAGCTGCAGCCGCCGAGGATGTCAATGTGCTCTGTTTACAAGAAGCGTGGAGTATGCCGTTTGCTTTCTGTACTAGAGAAAAGCAGCCTTGGTGCGAATTTGCGGAGTCAGCTGAGAATGGCCCTAGCACGGCATTTCTTAAAAACTTAGCAGCTAAGTATAACATGGTTATTATCTCGCCCATACTTGAAAGAGATGAACTTCATGGAGATACCATCTGGAACACTGCTGTTGTGATCAGTGAGAAGGGAGAAGTCCTTGGCAAACATAGGAAGAACCATATTCCGAGAGTGGGTGACTTCAATGAATCTACGTACTACTTTGAGGGAAACACCGGCCACCCAGTGTTTGAAACTACGTTTGGTCGCATCGCTATCAACATTTGCTACGGACGCCATCATCCTCAAAACTGGATGATGTTTGGAATCAATGGAGCTGAGATTGTATTTAATCCGTCAGCTACAGTAGCTGGTTTGAGTGAGCATTTATGGGGAGTTGAAGCCCGTAATGCAGCAATCGCTAACAGCTACTTTACTGTAGCTATTAATAGAGTTGGGACAGAAACTTTCCCAAATGAGTTTACTTCAGCAGATGGAAAACCAGCTCATAAAGACTTTGGTCACTTTTATGGATCAAGCTATGTGACTGCTCCAGATGGAGTCAGGACACCAGGATTGTCCAGGGTCATGGATGGTCTCCTCATTGCTCGTATTGACCTGAATCTGTGCCGTCAGATTAAAGACAAGTGGGGCTTCACTATGACTCAACGTTTGCCATTGTATGCAGAGAGCCTGACTAAAGCAGTCAAACTGGATTATGAACCACAAATCGTCAGGAAAAATTGAACATATCAATTGGTGCTGAAATACGACAACGAATTTTAAAGCTAAACACTCTTTGTATATTTTATGAGCAGTTCTAGTTGTTATTTTTTGAGTTTTTATTTTGTTATCAGATTTTATCTTCCTCGAATTTATTATACTAATGCATTTATTTGGTTTATTTAAATAAGATGTTTGTTCTACCAATCTTTGGTACAAAGAATATTATATAAGTGTTACAGGTTGTTGATACTAATATTTAAACTTTTATTTTAAACATAGTTTTTTATCTTTGTTATTGTTTTTACTTTGTTATTTTTGTAATCTAATAAACTATAAACCAAAAATGTTCTAATCAATAAATCATAATACTGTTAATCAGATGGGTAAGTTATTTTATTTAAATTTACAGGAATGGTTAAATAAAACAACTTTGTATAAAACATTGTGTACCAATGAGAATAATACAGAAATGGGCTATACATAAATATAGTGGGTGGTTGGGGTACATGCAGATTAAACCTTATCCTGCAACCAAATTAACTATTTGAGCACAAACATGTATATTTACTAATTACAATATCACATTTACAAAGTTGTTCTAAGAAGTACATTTAATTATTGCAACATTGTAAATAAACATGATAGATGAAAAAGGACGATAATATGATACAATATTCATGTATAGCTAGCTTTATTCCCTACCGAGGTAAACACACCTTGGTTATATTTCATATTATGTAATTAAATACAAAATTGCACAATAATTACATTAGAATTTATACACAGCACCAAACTCGCTGACCAATTTCGAGATGAGAGCAAGGAATGTTACTGAATGTACCCCACTTCCTTGACTGTAATTGTTTAACACTATGCACTAATACTCTATGCAGTCTTTGCACGGATCGCGGCACGTTTACCGGTGACGGCCTGGAAACCTGATTTGATACTAGCCACAGAGCACCGAGACCCGCATGTCTCACACTGCAGGAAGAACAATCTCGTGTCTTTCTGTAGAATGGTGTCCGGGGAACGACAAGTGTGACATGTTACATATTCCTTAATATACCGACGAAGTACATTTTCTATCTGTTTTTGTTGGAAACGACCTTTGATGATCAACTGACTGTTACCGTCCACGGATCCACTCGTACCCAACTCAGCTAGTAAGAAGTCTAACAAATGTTTGGGTTGTCTGTGGAGGGTTTTGCAAATTTCGGTAAAGTTTGCAAAGGAAGTTTTCTTGGTGCCAATTCTGACGACCTGGGGAGGTCTCATGATGAATTTCTGCTTCTTTCCAGACACCATGTTGGGGTTCTTCTCGCGCATGATGTCAAAGACGCGGTCGAGTAGTTCGTCGTAGGTGTAGTCGCGTTCACTGTCGTGCCAGTCACCGTGCGTGTCCTCGGTGTTCTCCTGGTCTTCAGCGCGGTCATCGTCAAGAACCAGCTCGTCGATATTTTTCTTCTTCTTCTTCTTTTTAGTCTTTGAAAAGTCTATGTCCAGATCGAGATCATCGATGGGCTCCTCTTCTTGCGGCTCGGGCTCCTCGGCTGGCGGCCGTTCCTCCCGCGTCTCCGGCAACGCTGTCTCCAACTCGTCCAAGTTAAAAAACGGCTTCTTTTTCTTCTTCTTCTTCTTGCCAAAGTTATCCAAGTCAAGGTTGTCGTCCTCGGGCACGTCGACGTCACCCGCCTCGACAGGCACCTCCGCACTCGTGCTCTCGCCCTGCTCCGCTAATGCCGCTTCCATATCGAAACCGGTCTTCTTCTTTTTCTTCTTCTTCAACGAGGGGTCAAATACCATATCGTCATCCATGATTTTTTGTATATTCACTTACAAATCCGCACGAGAAATTCAAGAATTGGGTTATAATTCACGAAGACAATTTGGCAGGTGGCTCTGTCAAAATGTTGCATCAGCTTTCGTTTCGTTCATAAACAGGTTATTCGCGTAAATTGGTTTTTAGTTGGTCAATAGCCACAAGCTTAATTTTAAGAAAAACGAATATGTGGGATTTACTTTCTACTATTTTTAAATAAGTTTTTCACAAACAAAAATTTCATATGAGCCAAAATTAAAACGAAAAAAGAATTAAAATTTATTAGTTTATTGCTCGCTCTTGTTGGTGATCCTTGGCTTACAGTGTATCCGAATTTTTATTAGCATTCAATCGCATATTTTAATATGGCAATACCGAAAACAGAGTGACACAAATGTCAATAATAAAAAGATAACCTCAAAAGTTTATTAGTGGATGGATGTTAAAATATTGGTTATTCATTGAAAATAAATAAAAATGCATCTTCTCAGAGTGCATAGAACTTTTCCCAAATTGAAAAATGTGATCAGAAGACAATCTACACAAACTGCTGTTCAGAATCAAGATGAATACACAGAAACTCCGGAATATCCTCCGATACTTGATACGTCTTTACAGGCGAGGAAATTACGTGAGCGGCAGGTTGTGCATGAGAAATTAAAGAAATTGAATACTGTAGAGGAGAAGCAAATAGGTCTAAATATGCCGCGGTATTACGGGTGGCGTTGTGTTAATTTGACTGATGATAGAGTCCCCTATAATGCGATGCCCCTAATTCAATGTTATACTAGGACTCATTTTAAAATAATGGAGAAATTACAAAATCTTTATGATGAGACAGAACCGGCTGCAGACTTAACGGTGAAGGAAATCAAGTCACAAGTGGAGGATGCTATTGCAATGGAGCTAGAGGGGATCAAGTAAGTTTTTCATTGACATATTCTACTGTTTTTAGTTTTTCTAACAATAATATACCAATTTTTATTTAGGTATTCAGACTTTTATCCACATAATATAATTTTTTCAAAGAATGATTCTTATTATGTTCTCATATTATTTCAGTCACAACTTCACCTATTCACTGGAGAAGCCTGAAGAATGTCAACAAGAAGATGCTGTAGCTAAAAGGATTGTGATCCAAATCAATAGAATTATCTCTAATAATCTGTCTGATAAAGCTGCACATGTTTTTCATGCTCAGGTAAGTAAAAATAAAAACTTTATTGAATAAAAAAAGAACTGACTTCAAATGCACTTAAAATTTTTAAATCCTAATTTTATTTGTTCTTCTTTATTCTTGATTTGAATAAATATTAAAATATAATGTTTCAGGTTGATTATGATCCAAGACATGAAGCGTTTTGGTTTGTGGGAGGCACTGATACACCAGGGAAGGTGATCAAATGGAGGAAAAAATATCCTTGGCTAAGGAACAGACTTTTTGAACCTGTAGATCGCCCTGTGCAGTATTCTGGTAACTATTACACATTATTTATCTTGAAACCTGTATAAATGTTTTAAAAATAACCCAAATGCGAAAAAAAAAGGATAATATTTCACAAATATGATGCTCTGACATTACATGTTATAAAATGATTACTAACATTTTATTTTATTATTAAAATTTTATTACTAACATTTTATAAGAAACTTTTTGTATACAAAAATGTTTGTAAACAATTTATAACAAATATTTTGTAAACTAAAAGTTTATTCGAAAATGCACCATTACATAATATAATATGTTAGTGCAGTTTTTGCAATAATATTTAATAAATGTAGTAATTAATGCTGATATATTTATTATTTTACAGGAACACCATTTATAGCAGTCAGAAGCCGCCATCCTTTAAAACCATTACTCCCATACAGTGAAGCAGAAAATCCAGAGTTCAAAGTACCAAAGTTCACAACTGATCCACATTCAGTTGGCTACTATGAAGTATTTAGGCATGGCACTAATATTCCAGGTACCTACCTTAGCTTTTAAAGTTTATAATAAAAGCTAATTACTAACGCTAGTTTCCATTTCTTCCATTGTATATTGGGCTTTGTGACTGCTGCTTTGTGTTACATTCAGTTTTGTTATGAAACACCAAATGGATTCCATTGGAACAACACAACATGAGGCCTTATATTTTATCAAATATTTAGGCATTATATCAAATAGATGTTTAATTATATTTATTTTACTAAATATTTCAGGATTCTGGCCAGGAGACCATGATGAATTTGGATTGCTATCAGTACATGGGCGTGGCTTCCTCCTAAACAGAAATAAAGCCTTTGGACCTGAAGATGAAATAGAAGCTTTGCATTGTAAAGCTATGAAATGCAGTTATGGTTGGCTTTTAGCCCAAGCGAATTATCAAGGATTCACGACGTATAATGACGTCACTTATCCACTCGCCACTCAAACTGTTATCACTAACGGTCAACTGTGGTCCTTCTACAATTATCAGCTTAATACTATAACAATGCACAACGAACAAATGGACGAAAACCCCAAACACAACATCTGTTTCGGAACTAAACCAGAGAAGTTATACGAGACCGTCGAAAATGGAAAAGTGAAAGGTTTCAATGATGATGTCTTGAAGAATCTAGTTCAGTTTTATTTCAATGCACCTGAACAGAGAGATCATGAAATGAAGCCATATTTGGGAGCTGAGGAACAAGTGATCGCTGATATAGAAGATGATAAGAGACGTTGTTGGCTAGAAGAACATTACAAGCACATTATGTCAAACAGACCTAAACATTTGTTACCACCGGAAGTTTACCTTTGGGAGAAAATCTACAAGATTGAACATAATACTAGATTCTTTGACAAGAAACGGCAGCCCTTCGAATTCGATATCAATCCTTAC
This sequence comes from Anarsia innoxiella, assembly GCA_947563765.1. Lineage (NCBI taxonomy): Eukaryota > Metazoa > Arthropoda > Insecta > Lepidoptera > Gelechiidae > Anarsia > Anarsia innoxiella. Next base: position 8,772,558 of record OX387406.1, read on the forward strand.
CAGCGACGGTTGGATGAGCATCTACCGCCATATATACCGAAAGTTCTGCGACCCTACCCGAGAAGTAAGAAGAAGTTTGAAACAACATACTATCCTGATGTGTAATTATTTACAATAACTTATAATGTAGCATAGTTTTTAATAAATAGAAATAACATACAAGTTGCTTTTTAATAGAGGAGGATTGATTTAAAATTACACTTTACAGAAGGGGACCTACCTATCATCTTTTTGCTCACCAGTCTTCATGGTAGTTTTGATTTGATCAATCCTTAGAACGTGTATCCGAACCGGTGATCCGAACAAAATATATTTTTTTACGATGGCAATACTTGAACGCTGACTGTCAAATAAACTTTGACATGTGTTTGACATTTCCAAACGTCAAACCGGAACGTGTCTGCATGTATTTGTTTTCATCAGATTTCTGCGTAAATCTTCCAAAATGAAGAACTTAGCTCTTTGGGATGTGTCTGTGAAAAATCTAGACTTAAATTCTGATGATAATTTCCTTATGTGCTATGGCCATGACGAGGGAGGGTCGGGGGAATTGTATGTTTGTTGTCATAACCTCGCGGTGAAGAGTTTTGGTGAAGATGGGGTGGAGAAATGGAGTAAGGAGTTGGAGATGGCGTCTCCGGAGAACCAGCCCGTGGATATCACGTTCCTGACATTACCGAACACCGTCTGTGTGGGGTTGTCTAATGGGGAACTGTTTACTATTGGTAATGTTGGAAGCAGCTGTGATTTGGCTGGTGTGTGCGACAGTGGGCTTATGGTGAGTCATTTCTCAGTTTTTATTAATTAAGATTCTTATTTATTTTTGTAGAATTACGTAGGTATTGTTATTACTTTAGATTATTGGCTGACAAAATATTTTCCCAATTAACATATTTTTTATCATTAAGAGTGACTTGACTTTACTATTATTGTTAAAGTGAAATACAATAAGATTGAATATTCTATTTTTAGCCTATTCATGTTTCTTGAACCCTTTTTCAATACCATTTTAAAATTTAATGTTTGTTTAAGCATCTTTGACTCTTTTAAAATAAAAAAATTCCCAACTATCAGGAAGGGTTATATTATTTCATCATCAAAAAATTAAATTAACTTTATCACCCAACAGGCAATGGAATGGAGTCCAGATCAAGAACTATTAGTTCTAGTAACAAAAGACATGAACACGATTCTAATGTCATGTATGTTTGACCCGATTCACGAGACCAACCTTCTAGCTGAGGAGTTTGGAGAGAAGCAGTTCATCACGGTCGGATGGGGTAAGAAGGAGACCCAGTTCCATGGGAGGGAGGGGAAACAGGCTGCTAAAGTGAAGACTGAAGTCTGTGCTGGTAAGTTTTTGAGATAATTTAATTTATTTCGTTGTTGCAGATTTTGTAATCAGCACCATTATACTTGTATTTATGCGTTAGACTCTTGTCGGTGGACCTTTGCCATTTTAGCTTATAGCTCATGAACAATTTTAAGTCGCAGCATTAATTAATTGTGCACAATATAAATGAGTATTAGACCCTGAGCAACTTCAAAAGATGACATTCCAAGCTGTTGCTGTTTGTAGTTGACTTTTAACTGTGGTGTACAGTAGAACTGGATGGGGAGCAAATATTTGCCCAGCAGTGGGACACGCATGACATGCTAACTGTATCTGTAATTTTTAAAATACTATCTTTTCTGTATGGTGAATTTAGTATGGACACTCTGTCTTAACTAGCCAGTTCTCTTATAGACTATAACAAGAATTAAAATCACTTGAATCATTATTGTAATTAAATACTCACATTAATAAATCTCCACAGATCCTAAAGCAGACAACTCAGTTAAAATAACATGGCGTGGAGACGGCAATTTATATGCCGTTGGTTTCACACACGAAGGAATTCGACGATTCAAGGTATTTGATAGAGAAGGCCATTTGCAATACACTAGTGAAAAACAACAAGGTTTAGAAGCCAATCTGTCTTGGAGACCCAGTGGAAATGTTATAGCTACCACACAGAAACTAACAGATAAGTACTTAGTATCATTCTTTGAGAAAAACGGATTAAAACATGGAGGTTTTGATATTCCTGTTAATTCAACGACAATAGTAGAAGATTTACTATGGAGTTCTGATTCGGAGATCCTTACTTTACAATGTAAAGATGAATCCGATAATACTCAAAAATTACTACTATTTACAATGAGTAACTACCATTGGTATTTGAAACAGACTCTCGTATTCAATGGTTCTACTATACAACAGATTTTATGGGACAATGACTTTGATGTAGCCAATAATAAAAAGCTACATATTGTTTTGAATAATGGACAGCATTATTCTTACACTTGGATATGGAATGTTGATCATAGTAATGGTGGTACAGATGATGATGCTATAGTTACAGTTATTGATGGAAAGAAGGTTCTAGTAACTGGTTTCAGACAGACCGTAGTACCACCACCTATGGCGGCTTTAGAAATTGAATTAGACTCTTTCGCAAATTCAGTAACATTTGCTCCAAAAATTCATGAAAAACCCAATTCGTTTTTCGTTGTCACCAGCGAAAATAAAATGATATTTTATGAGCAAACTAATAAATTTCCTTTGCAATATAAAGTTGCGAATGTTTTGAGTTTAGATAAGTATGAGTTTCCATTTCAAAGATACAATTGGTATTGGTTGAACAATAATACTATAATTTGCATTACTATTGATGATGGAAACTATACATGTCATGGGTATAGTATTGAAGGGGATAAACTTGTTAAAACAAATGAAGAATCGTTGCCAGAAGGTGTTGTTAGGATTGATTCACATCCAACTGAAAGCGATAAAGTATTCTTACAACTAAATAATGGCGATATACTGCAGTATACTATAGGAGAAGGCATAAAGCCAAGAGATGAATCATTCGGAGTACATTGTCCGAAGTTCAATGTAGTTTCAATTGAAGACGAATTAAATTTCATAGGTTTATCTCACAAAGGAGGTTTATACATAAATGACGCGATGGTCATGAACAATGTAAGCTCATTCTACATCCATACAGATTTTCTTCTAATCACCACATTGCAACATGTCCTACTTTGCACAGAACTGTCTAAAGCTGGACTGAATGCTATCAAAGAGTACTCCAAAAACGAAACTGCTCATGTTTACAAGCGAAAGATAGAAAGAGGTGCTAAGTTAGTGCTTGCAGTGCCAAACGATACGCGAACAATATTCCAACTGCCTAGAGGCAATCTGGAGACAATTCAACCAAGACCTTTATCATTGAAAATCATCGGAAAATATCTGGATTCCCTAAAATACCCGGAAGCTTTCGACTTGATGAGGAAGCAAAGGATAAATCTGAACTTAATCTTCGATCATGACCCTGAGAAATTCATTCAATCCATCAAAATGTTTCTGGAGTCTGTTACAAACAATTCTTGGCTTAGCCTCTTTTTGTCAGATTTGGAAAACGTCGATATAACTAAAACTATGTATTCAAGTAACTACGCGGACAGACGAGATCAAACTGTAGACACAAGCAATAAAGTGCAAAAAGTGTGTGAACTTATAAGATCGAATTTGAGTCTCAGGTCTGATACAGATCACAGGATATTACCTTTCTTAACTAGTTTTGTTAAGACGAACACCATAGAAGATTTAGAAAGTGCTCTTTCTCTCATAAAAGACTTGAAATTGAGGGAGGAATCTGGTGCTAAACTTCCCGTAGGCTCAGATGAAGCGTTGAAGTATTTACTCTACATGGTTGACGTGAACAAACTATTCGACGTATCTCTAGGAATGTACGACTTTGACCTAGTTTTGCTTGTCGCTAACAAATCACAGAAAGACCCTAAAGAATTCATCCCAATGCTGAATGAGCTGAATGATATGGAGGAAAGTTACAAGCGGTTTTCTATCAACAAACATTTGAAGAGGTTTGACAAAGCAGTAAGATGTTTAGTCGAATGTGGTCCTGAAAAACACGCAGAGTTAAAAGCCTTTGTAAAGTACCACAGTCTTTATAGAGAAGCGCTAGACCTGTTTGCACCTGACCAAGAAGTTTATAAGCAAATCTCAGAAGATTTTGGTTTATATTTGAGATTGAAGAAGCAGTTTACAGAAGCTGGTATTGTTTTTGAAAGAGGCAGCAATTTTGATAAAGCGATCGAGTGTTATAAGGATGCTTTGGAATGGGAACTTGCACTCAATTTGGCGCAGACGTGGCCGAAGGAAGAATTCAAGACTCTCTGTTGGTAAGTCGTTATGAAAAAAATTTACTACGTAACAAGTCTTTTTCTTGTTTAATAGAGATGATGACTACATTAAAAAATAGTCCGTCTTTTAGGCATTTTTTACCTGATCAAATAGGTACATAAATAAATACAAAGATACAGAGCATCAAAGTTACGGAGTGGGGTGTATTGACGTCACTCCTAGGTAAAAATCTTACTTAGGCGTGACGTCACGAGCAACTTTAACCCAGTGTATCTTTGTCATTTTTAATTTAAGAGTAAAAAGAAAAAATACGTGTCGAATATTTTAAAATAATCTATGTGATAGACTAAAAAAATTTTTTTAATCATCATGCCTATTGAGCTTTAATTATAATGATCATGTCTGCAACTGATTAAAACTGTAAACTAATGTCAATTTTAATTTCCAGGGATCTCGTAAACTCACTAAAAGATGAAAAACGTCATAGAGAAGCATTAATGATTCTAGAACACTTCTACGATGATAAAGACGAAGCGATCCGGTATTCAATTGAAAACGGACTTTATAAAACTGCAATACGGCTCTGTTCGTTGTATTCCAAGAGTGATTTGAAAGGTACAGTAGCCATATAGATAACCATTACATTTATTTAATTGATTATTGCAAGAAAATAGTAAGTACACTTAAAAAAAAAAGCATAGTACCTACCTAATACAAAAGATACAGCATGAGTTTTTTTTTGGCAGAGTCTAAAAAGGCCGCACCGCACGGCAGGCAAGTTTTTTGCCCTACAATGGTTTAAATTAATTGCTATACAGATTTCAAAATCTACAACTTTTAAAGATTTCTATTTTTGGCGCCCAAATTGGGACTTGACTTAAAACTGGCGCCCAGAAAATACCATTCCGCTTTCCTAATAATGACATTCATTGACATTTTATTGACATTCACAGAAAAGTCCCTTCTACCATCACTACTAGAAGAATACAAGAACCTTCAAGAGCTGGTAGAAAACAACTGGAGTATATTCATCAGACATAGAGACCGTTTGAGGGTAGTCAGAGAAAACAAGGCGAAGAACCCAGTGGAGATGTATGATACGTACGCGAACAGAGATTGTGATTTATATTCTGATGCTGGCAGCACATTGGCTTCGTCTTCTAGAGGATCGAGGTACCTATTCATATATATTTTTTAACCCGTTGTCGAAAATCCTTAAATGCTTCATTAAGTACTGTCACGTAATAATATGCATACACTGTGACATGTTCAAAGTAACGTAACTTCTGTCGTTTCAAAAATATATTTTTGGCAATTTGTTTAATGATGTCATGATTGTTGTGTTATTGAACAAATTGATGAACACAAATGTTTGAAACAAAGGAACTTATAATACTTTGAAAATGTGAATTTGAAGATATATTATTGCTCGTGAGTGTACAGTTCAACTTTTCATCGTCAAAAACCGGCAGAAATACTATACTTTATAGATAATTACTTTAACGATCTTTCCAACAACTGGTTTTTTACTCCTAAATTGTCTAGTGTTATAAAAATTTCATTTTTTTTATTTCTCTTATTAGTTCGCATAATCATTGTTTTACATTGCAAAGAATGTAAATCAAAATATAATCGATTAATCAAAGGCTCACAATTGAAACAACATAAAGCTCAACACAGAACAAGAACGTGACACATCAAAGAAGAGACCATTCTGAAATAACTTTTAACTTTATTGTATTACAGTCGATCGTACCGTTCAAGCAAAAACAGGCGGAAACACGAGCGTAAAGTAGCATCTCTGAAGGAAGGCTCGCAATACGAAGATGTCGCTTTAGTCATGGCACTGCACACTCTAGTGACGTCATCTTTTGAATTAAGATTGCAAGTGAAAGAAGTTAATGTAGCGTTGAGTTACTTTGGGAAGGGTAAACTTGCGTTTGTTTTACAGGTCAGTAAATACATTGTCTAGATAAGTTATGATAAATGTGGGTATTTTGAGAAATTAGTCTTCGAATATTGTAGGTCTGTGTTAAATTGACAGAGGAAATCCTTCATAAGTACCTAGGTAGTGTCTAGATCTAAAACTAGCATACCTACCAAGGTAATAAACTTAATTTTAAATGAAAAAGTAATTCTAGTCTTCAGTAAGTACCCACTTTATACTCATTAGTTCGACTTTAGTTCGTTTCTTTTGACGTGTCGACTACGGACAATACGTCAAACTAAACGAACTAACGTCGGACTATCTTTAAACCTCGTTTTGTAATAAGTGCTGATTTAGATGAAATTAGGTATACAGGTACTGTAAAAGCGAGGCTTCATTTGTGCTATATTCCAGCTCACTTTATTATGTATAGCATTCTTTATGAAGTACCTACCACATGCATAAGTAAGGCCTCGCATTAAGTCATTTTTCTCAGCTACACAACAAAATCTAGAAGTAACCAAACTTTTATACCTCTCTCTTCAACAGACGAGTTTGGAGAAGCTACTGAAAGAGATGAGAGATAGCTTTAAAGAGATCTGGACCAATGAGTTGGTATTGGAAGCGACTAACGCTACTATTGCAGCATTGGCTGTCCTTGAAGGTGGACCAGCTGTTATACCTCAGGGTGTTGCTTCCTTAGGTAAGTTTTCAAACATTTTTTACTTTTATATAGGGTGTATTTTGAGGTAGAATTTCCTAGTTTTATATAGATCTTCAAAATGCGTGATAAATTAGTACAACCGCAGACAATAATGCGTGATAGACTAGTCGGAAGAATATGCGCTGGCTTAGTGACGTCATGCAACTCGTACGCGCTGGCCAATCTGGCCATGGTACTGGATAGGCGAAAACGGGGGAGCGTATTCTAGCGACGTGCGTATTTATTTCCGACGGCTTGTATATCGATGACAGTTGTTGTTTTCAACTAGTTTTCACTTTTCAACCAATGTTTTTAAGTAGATTATGTTTGACGAAAAAGAGTTTTATCGCATTCATTTGTTTTAAAGCCAGGCTCTAGTCGGTGGAGTAATCGGCATGTTTTATTGTTCCAGAACCACACGTAAGAATAGCGCCTGTGATCCAAGAAATCAACTGGAAGTTAGATGGTTTATACTAAGTTTAAATATTATATTTTAAGCAGAAATTTTAAATAAAAGAAACATTTACAAAAATAACTTAAATCTTGTTTTATTTAAAGGCACAGCCAAAAATCACTTATTCAACTTATTAAAACATTTAGGCGAACAAAAATAACACTCAAATGACACCATACTTCTATGATTATCAAAAACAACAGTTCGGAAAAAGTCTTTTAATTCAAAATCTTTGTTTAAAGAAAACTGATCATTTACGACTGGGGACCCACATATACACATATTAGCATTATCTAAGAATTCTACTAATGTAAAAGGTATTAAATTAGGTGCGTAAAATAATTTATTTCTTAATACTGTTTTGGATGAGATATGGACAAGGCTTCGGACGTAGAAGTCCCACGGTGAATGTTGTTTTAATTGATGTCCAGTTGGTTTATGGTGAAAGTTGTTGCTGGAAAGGTCTATGTGTTCCAGTCTACATTGCATTAAACTGCAAGGAAGGGATTCAATTTGGTTGCCGGATATTGTTAGGTATCTGAAAAGAATAAACATTATTACATACCTACTTTTTTATCAGCCTATTTCGTCCCACTGCTGGGCAAAAGCCTCTCCCATGCTTCTCCTTAGACTCCTGTTATTAACTACTTGCCACCAATCTTCCCACCTACTTTAGCTTTTTAAATTAAATTATGAAAACTTTAAACTTTATAGTCAAGAGTATCAAGCTCTACACAGGGGCTACTTATTTCATTGCTGCATAAGTGCTACATCTGAGCGATTGTGTAAAGGTTGATCTGCACTTGACTGAATGTTTCAATTTGTACATTAACTTCAGGACACAATTTTCCGATTTTTGTACAAATTAGATTTAAACATGATTAGTAGCCTGTCACAGTAGGTACCTACCTAACCTAAGTATTTAATTGAAAGAGAATATCTCATTTTGTCTAAAAACAAAACACAGAGCTAAATGAATTCATAATAGAATCTTTATTTCAAACTTACCTCAAAGAAGTAATTCTCCCTAAAGTAGAAGGCAATGCTTTCAGCTCGTTCTTATCAAGTTTCAATGTGACCAGTCTCTGTAACTTCCACACTGCTTTTGGAAGGTGATTCAACTTGTTGCCAGACAAATCTAGCAACTTTAGACTTTTTGATAACTGCAAATAAAGGACAAATAATTTATAACCAGCTGAAAGATTAATACAAATAAGACCTCTATAAATTGATTGAGCAAGAGACTTTACTTAATAAATCAAACATTTTCATTCAAACTTAGGACATTATTTATCTGCTTGCAGCAAAAATGTCTCAAGATTTTTGTTTAATTCCAATAGGAACATTAGTTCCTGTAGATTATACAGCAGTATAAATTGAAAATTATTTATTTTTGTAGATAACAATAGATAAGACTTAAAAAATATGTTATTTAAAAGAATTTGGACTTGGCAGGCACAGAGGAATCACAAAATGTAATGAATGACTCAAGAAGTAAACATTAAATAAGACTTAAAAAAAAAAGGTTTTTAAAAAATTGTTTAGACTTGGCAGGCAAATTCACAGAGACCTATAGCATCTTATGTGATTCGAATGAAGTAAAACAGAAGAGATTTTACCTGAGCACCCACCAGCCATCTCCAGTCTACGTCTCCTTTAGCACCAAGCTGATTATTTGCTAAGTATAACTCTGACAAACTTGGCATTCTTCCTGTAACATTCATAGAAATTGAATTAGTAAAAATAACAATAATTACCCATATTCTTTAATACCACTACATATAGGTTAAGTGACTATCCTGCCTTCTTGTTTCATTTCTCTCTCTGTGGGGTCTGCAGGAAGAAATTTCTTTTAGAAATATGCTGTACCTTTTGTATAACTTCTCTTTTATTCTGTCTCTATGTACTATCATCTTACAATAAACTGTTAAATAAATAAATATAGGTATGCCACTTATGTAAGTATGTTACCTAATAAAAAGTATTCTGTCAAACATTAAATTGTACATTATCCCTCTGGAAACTTTTACACTGATATTAAAGTTAAATTATAAACTTCATACATCAATGTTTAGGGTGGAATGTGGAGGAAGAGAAAGAAATGGTCCTTGCCTTCCCTGAATGGAAGAGAGGCGTGATAGATATGTATATAAGTATAATCAACTTACCAAACTCAGGAGGTATTTTCTCAATCTCATTATTACTCAGATCCAAAGCTGTGAGGTTTCTTAACAGTAATATATCTCTTCTGAAGTTGCAAAGCTGAAGACCAGACAATGATAGGTATTCTAATGTTCTTGGGAAGCCTTTTGAAGGAAACTCACTTCTGTCTTTTAGTACCAGCTTTGTTGGTGCAATATCTTTCGCGGTAACACTAATATTCGATAGACTGGTTAGCTGCAAGTCTTTAGCCTCACCAGTCACACATAATTTTAGCAATTTCATAAAACATTTCAATTGTATAGCCTCACTTTTGATACACAAATCGTGAGGCGGCTCCTCGAATCTTATCGTTGCTTTACCTTCATTTAAACACTTCACAAACACTTGTTTCATACACTTAACTTTATATTTAACACCAGTCTTGTATACGGACGAAAAATGCAAAATGAAATACTCCTTGTCTTTCTTCGGTTCCTTGCCTAAAGCTAACGTAGATTTTAAGTATTTCCCATTAGATCTTATGTTTAAATTACTTTGTATTCGATTCACAACTTCAACTTGACACTGTAATTTCATGTTTTCAATGAATCTACACTAGAAATAAACATGAAACTTAATAAAATATTAACAAATGTTGAACCCGCCAAAAATCTAACAAACAAAACATCAACAGCTGTGGTTGACAGTGACAGTTGCAGATAATTTGCACAGAAATTGCGATATTGAAATTGAGGACAGAAACAGAAAATCTTAGAACAAGTCGTGTTGTTCTTTCGCTACATGAAACCAGTTGAATTTTATGACACTCAAAAGCACATAATTAAGTTTGGAACGTTCGAATACACTTTAGTTGCGTCTGGCAACACTGGAGAATCCTATCTGTCAATCCGATTCCCCGATTCGATATCTCCATCCATCCAATCAAATCACCCATTTGCCGACAATTTGCCGTTGAATTGCACTTTATTTATTTTGTTTCACATTACCAAATCAGTTTTAGCAAGACATATAATTAAGTGAGTATTAAAACTGTGCTGATGAAACGGGAAATGTTTATTTAGATTCCAAAAAAAGTTATGTTACAATGACGATCTGTTATTTTCAGAATCTTGTTTATTTTTGACCATTAATTTGTTTACACAAATATCTTTTTACCAAATTACAAGTCAACAATTTATTGTGTTTATAAATAAAATAAATAGGAAGTATTTCGCGTTAAATTGATTACAAAACAAGTGCGCATATTTCTGTGTATCTAGAACTCGCAAATGGCTGCCCTTGTGGTTCAATCTCGTTTCGCCGGTCTCAAGATCGAGGATGACGACTACCCTTCCACCAGTGATAGCCAGAAAAAGAAGAAGACAGGCGCCGTCGCTAAGAAGCCTGAACCGCCTAAGAAGAAGAAGGACAACAAACCCCAGGTAAATAACTTTGTTTATTTGTAGGTATTATCAATTAAAAAGACAATTAATTAAAATACCTACCTAACTTCTTGTAATCATTAGTGTTGCTAAATATAAATACCTTCATAATTATTTAAACAATATAATTGAATATTTTATAAACATAAAAATCACTGTAAGTATGTGTGTTTTAAATAGGTACCTACAGCTGTTAGTGTCTTGAACCAAAATATATTCCTATTTGATTTCTTTTTCAATACATAATACCTATAGTAGAATCTCTAGACTTAATAACATTTTATATTTTGAGATTAATTATTTTCTTTTAATTAAGCAGGTATACTAGTAGCATTGCATATATCGATAATAAGCCTGAAATATAAACAAATAACTTGTTTAAAAATTTAAAACTAAAGCTTATTTCAGTTTAGAGGCTAACAGCTGGTTTCTGAATTCTTTACTTATCTGCTCATACTATGTTCTTATACATACTAAGGTGGAGTAGTTTTGTTTGGTCAACATGGTCAAACACTTAATTTAGAAAACAGCCTTTTTGCTTAGTACCCTACCCATACTCAAAGGCTCAGTGAATACTTCTTCTATTAGACTTACCGTCATTATACAAGTAACAGCTCTCAATTAACTCTCACTTAACATTCCTTTTATAGCACTAATTCTGCTCATATGAGTATCAGTCCTCCCTCTTATCTTCTAGAGTGCAAATAAGAAAAAGAAGCAGAAGTCAGGAGCTCAAACAGCTGAGCAGTGGGAGCAGTGGAAACAGAAAGACGAGCAGTTGGTAGATGGACACTTTGAGTCAGAGCTGCAACAGGTAGGGTCTTTTGTCTTACAACGATGTAGGTATATGTGTAAACAAGTTTATGAGAATAGTAAAATTTAATCTGAAAAGAGTAACACAAAAAGTTTCTTACTAGATTGTTCTCTGGGGAAAACCTTTGTTTTATTTTTATATTTTTTGTGGAATAAATATTTACTTGCACTTACCTACTAGTAGCTTTAAAAAAATAAATGAGGTATTGTTTTGTAGAATAATTTACGAGATATAAGTGGTTGTTAATTATTCTACAAAATAAAGGATATTTAACTTTGACTTAGTATTATCTCCCTCGATATGCAAATGAAGACATTAATGTTCAGATTATCTGGACCTGAACAAGCGATGGTGTGTCAAAGCAAAGTTTTGAAACTGGCAGCAACAGTAATTACTTACAGATTTTTTGAGGCCTGATATATAGGGTGAATTTTAATTAGTGAACGATAGAAGTGGTTATGCATGTACTCGTGATAACAAACAACTTCTATTATGGGACCAAAGTCGAAATCTTACAAAAAATTTTGAACTCTCCATACAAAATGCGTCAGCTGATAGTATAGGGGAACTTTTTTTTTAAGATTTCGACCTTAGCCCCATAGTAGAAGTTGTTTGTTATCATGAGTTAATGCATGTCCTTTTCTATCATTCCGTAATTTAAAGTCACCCTGTATTTTTACATAAAACATGTTAAACCTTAGGCCCATTGTCCACGTAACCGCACGTCATAAACACATTTTCGTTATTTGACGATTGCAAGACGTATGCTTTCATCTGACATGCGACAATAGACCAGAAATATGCTAAGTTTATGAAAATCTTGTTTATTCTAAATATAATTAATCCATTTACTTTCAGGCTATCCTCCTATCCAAACTGGACTTTGAAGAAAAAAAAGGCGTATACAAACAGTTGAAGAAAGACTCAGAAATGGAGAAGAAAATGTTAGAACAGTCCAAAACTGGTAAAAAACAAAAGAAAAAATACGTGATGAGCTTGGATCAGTTCAATGAAATGATGTCTCCAGAGCCTAGATGTAAGTATATAGGGTGTAACAGGAATTTGTCGCTACGCAGTTAAAATGGCATCGAACATATTTGTATGGAGCCCGGTATAGTAAATCATTTACACTCAACAAAAAAGAAAAAAGAAAAAGAAAAAAAAGTTGGCGGCCGCTGATGAAACTTACGTCAATCGATAGAGAAAAATATTATAAAACGATAGTATTTTGAACAATTGTCGAAAGTGATATACTTTCGTAGATATAGAACTTTGAAAATGATATCGATTGACGTAAGTTTCATCAGTGATCGCCAACTTTTTTTTCTCCATACTAGCTCGAATAGGGGACGTTGAGTGTAATTGATACCGAAAATTTTACTATACCAATTAGGTTGGATGCTCTTTATATTTCCCATCCTTATTTAAGCGACACTTTGAAAGAAATGTATAATGAAGATACAGTTGAGATATGTCGCAGAGTCGAAGCGAAGCGAAACGTCTATCCGAAACATAAATGTGACAAAATTAAACATTAAAGTCGACATTGTAAAGCTCTTATTAGCTACTGAGATTTTCGAAACAAGAGCGTATTATTGTTTGCCTACAAACGTGCGAGTCTTTTAATATGAGAAGTAAGTGCTTTGTGGTATGGAGTTAAGGTTGAATTTCTTCTGTTCAGTTTTGGATATTATTTATTAATGTATAAATTGACCTTGACTGAAAATTCAAGAATCAAAATTAGTAATACTTTATTACTTTGTTTTCAGTCAACCACATAATAGAAAAACAAGAAGACGAAGATTTACAGCCAGACACAGCGTTCTTCGATCGAATCGAAGACGAAACAAAACACGAACTAATCAGAGACAAGATCATAGAACGCGTCAGAAACAATAGAAAGTCTATAGCAGATGATGTAATCACTAGAGTTCAATTTTTGGATGCACTAGAGAAGAAAGACAAAGAGATAGCAGAGTTGAAGGAAGAAATCTCGGGATTAAAACAAGAGTTGCTTACGGTTAAGAGCAGGAATAAGAAGCTGTGTAATATTCTTGGGCAGGGTGAAAGTAAGTCATCTGTTTCATCCTAGTATAATCTGAAAAATGTTTTAGTATTTAGTTTTTTACTGACGATAACATATTTATTTACTAACTTTCTTACTTAAATATACATCATCGGCGATATCCCCCCTATATCCCCCATCCCCCCATCGGAGTAGGCAGAGACCACTTCGTTCCATTTGCTATGATCCAAACACACTTTCGCTTCATCCACATTCATCAGTCACCTCATACATGCATGTCGATTGTCGATTTAGGGTACTCTTGACTTGGCCTTTTTTTAACAAGTCCCTAATTTGATCGAGATTCTTTTCCTTCCTCTCCCAACATTTCCATCGACTCTCGCTTTGTATTCTACTTATATTATAAATGTCAATCTTTGTGCCGATGTTTGTTATTCCTTCACGCAAAAACTATTCAATAGATTTTGATGAAATTTGGCAATATTGTAGTTTATATATCTGAATAACACATAGGCTATATTATTTTGAGATTTCATTTTTTTTTTCAAGATATTACTATAAATTCGTACGAAGTCGCGGGCAGGTCTATATCCTTATAAATACTGTATTTATGTCTTCAGTGAAAGACAAAGCTGAGGTACTGGTAGAAGTGGAGCGACTCCGCGGCGTCCAATCCGAGCTGACGGCTGAGCTGGCAACACTACACGAGCATTTGGAGAAAGAGCGCAGTCGTCACGTCGACTCGAAGGCGAGGGACAAGGTATGATTGCAATTTATTTCTACCACATTTGAAACATCTATTAGGGTTCGGCCGCACTGAAAGGCGCCTAGTGCCTAGCGAGTCGCTAAGCAAAACGAACGTCCTGGAATGTATCGCCGTACTGCACGCTTGGCGCCTAGTGCGGCCCGTCGCGTACATTCCAGGACGTTCGTTTTACTTAGCTACTCGCTAGGTACTAGGCGCCAAGCTAGGCCATCCTCTCAATGACTGACCAAAAAGATTAGAAAATAAAAAGTGGCAACAGTGTAGTGTCGTCCCGTATTTTTAAGATTGATTTGAAAGGGGCGACGCTACAGTGTTGCTACTTTTTAATTTCTACTCTATTGGCCAGTGTGTACATCTATTTATAACGAGCAATCGAGTAATATCGATCGATACGTTGTTCGACCGAGACAAGTTTGTTTCTTTAGTTTGGGAGCCAATTTGGATGTATGTAGGTACTTATAATCGGGCGGGGCGTTTGCATGCGGCAACTTTCGTTTTCACGTGGTCGTGTAATGCTATTTATACAGACCAAATTTTTATTCGTTATTGGTGTAGTTAGGTACTTAAGGCCAAAGGTTATTTTGTAATCTCGGGGTTGCCACATTTTTTCAGTAGTGTTGCCAGTTTTGATTAAAAAATTAAACCAACCGCTAAACATTTATTTTTACCGTAAATTTTCTCTAATTTTCCAGAAGTATCCATTAAAAAAGAAAAATATCCGATTCGATGTATCTGCCGAAGCACTTACTTTGAAAGAGTCCGGTGTATCAACATCTTAGCACAAAATAAACAAGATTTCCTAACAACATAACCTAAAAACAGAAATAAATATGCCAGTAACAATTATACGGTTTTATTTCGTAGTTTGTTTATTAGATATTTTTTCTCGATTTCAGAAGAAAAAGGGTGCAAGTGAGAAAGAAAAATAGCAGTTGGTTAGTCCTAAAAAGTCATCTAAGAGAAAATGAAGAGAGTATTTTTGTCATTTTAAACTGTCACCGATATATGTAGAAACTAGTATTAGTATTAAATGAGATTGAAAACCAGATTATAGTTATAAGTAAAGAAATGTTATATGTATCAAACAAAATATTTAGGTATATTCGTCATTTTAACTGTGAAAAATACTCGAATTAAGATCTTAGATGCAAGTCAATTTAACTTGTTTATGTGGATCGTACTTATGTGGTACTCGTATAAATGTAGTGTTACGTGTAAAATTTCCTACCAAAATTCCTACGAATTAATTTTGAAGGCTGGCAACATCTTGAAACAGCAATAGTGTAAAAGAGAGCGAAAATAACCTAACTTTTTCTTATGCTTGTCGAACTCCAAACTTTTAAGTAAGATTTTAAGCATTAAATAGACAGTAGATAAATAAAACAGATTTTAATATTTTTCTCAATAGATGTTTTAGCGTTAATAAATAATATAGTATCTTGTCATTAAAAGTGCTATAGTTTTTGTCACCAAATCGTTGGAATTTATGAAGGTAGGAAGAGATTGCCTATTTATTGTTTCCGAATTTGTTACAGATCTCTTTTTTTAAGATTATATTTATAATTAGGATGTAAGTAAGTAAGATATACTCAAATATTTGTGTCACAAAACTTATCGATAGTTTTGTGTGTTTGTGTAACGAAAACTTGTTATATTGTAAGTTGATGTCTACAAAAGATTATTCTCTCAATATTTCTGTGATTATTTTAAACTATTCCAGGCTATAATTTTTCATATAAATGTTTTAAAAGACTAAACTTTGTTTTATATTCGCCCCACCACGACGGCCATGTTGGATTTTTAAAAGAAACGATTTTTTTTAAAACAATGCACAATTTTATTGCCATATCTAATTACATACACAATTATAATCAATACATCAATGCGTTTTCTTAAAAATGTATAAAAATATTCCGGTTTATGTATAAGTTAGTCGAAGCCCTCGTTTCTAAATTAGAATTGTGTACTTATAGATCGACATCGCCTCTGATGAGTCTTAGAACTGAAACATCAGGACTTATTTAAATATTACAATTAAAGAATAGGCGCGTGAATAGACTCCATAAAAAGTTTATTACTATTCAGTGTTGCCACACTGAAAATTAATTTGATCCTAGTAGAAATTTACAATTACTTTAAATAGTGTAAATAATTAATTATGAATTATGGATACAAGTGTACTATTTTAGTTGTTACAAAATTTACATTATAGTTGATCGTTTTAAGGTTTGTTCTGGCAGTGCTGGCAGCTCAAATGCGTCTACAAATGAAATTACAATTATATAATTCTATCGTTACAATAATGCTATAAGGCACAAACTTTAAATATTATTTATATAAATATATTATCGGTATTTGTTCCAGAAATAAGGCACAGTGAAATTCAATATTTTTATACATACAAATTAGTTGTAAAATGGTAAGTGGGTTAACATATTCTAGACATTATGATAAGACACATGAACTTAACCTTAAAATTACTAATTTGTTACATTTGACAGTTCTAAATGATTGACTAGTTGATTCAGTTTACACAATCGATGGTGGTACTTCCAAAAAATGTAACATTGTATACTTTAATGTTATGCAAAATTCATTTGTATAAAAATATGAATCATCTATTAGTAGTTAGTACAACTTAAATAACTTATATTACTTATGATACAAGTGTCATATTGGCCGTAACGCGATTATGGCAACGTGAATTTGCTTTTCTAAAATATTTTTGGTCCAAAAATTTTATAGTTATCTACTTATAGGATTCCACATTACTATAATCTGCTTTTAAGAATTACATACACCATTTTTTAATACTGATGTTATAGAATATAAAATATAGTACTTATTAGTTTTTAGGTTAATATCTAAGCGGGGACTATGTTACTAACTTACGTAGTATGGCAGTAAGTGGTAATAGGACGGGGATTCGAAGCTCTGTGGCGCAATAGATAACTATGATATTCTGATTCCCGGTAACATACAAAACAAAGGAAATCAGAAACGGGTAATTTGAAATTTCGAACATAACGGCCATTCGGGAACAATCGGTTTCCGAAGTTAACCGAATCATGGCGCCACCGTTGCAGCTTCGCCCCGTCATTCCGCAGCGAGATTCGCTCACGATTTATATTCGAGTGTTTACGAAATACATCTATCGATGGGTTATTTAATAGTTCACTCACTGGTTCACTTCACATTTACACTGAATTCACTATCTTAATAAAAGTCACGCGAATTACAGCTTCTCAAAACATCATTTACAAGGATTTCTTCGCTTTTATTCTAAGGCAGTAGAATCGTTAATTCAAATAAACGATTTAAGAATCGTTTCGCAAAATCTTAGGTCAGACTTTTTGCTTTTTGACGATTCGTGTATCGATTTCGATTTATCTCGACTTAAGTTTTTTTTTTATATAGGACGTTGTGGTGCTAAGACTCACAAGGTTGGAAATTGTATTTTTTTTTGTATCAACTCGTCACATTAGTGTGGCAACATTTATATTAATAGAGTTGTTACAACAATATTTTATAAATGCGTTTCGAACATCTTCAATTTTACTCCAATAATAATTTGACTTCGTTTCCACATCAGCTCTTAGCTATATTTCTTCCGAGTTTCTTCTGTTTACGTATATGCTTTAGCACGCGGGTACGTCTGCGCATTTTATCGTTTTGATAGGTTTCGTCGCTAAGTCGCAGTTGTAATCCTGAACCACTTTGTATGATACCCGGTCTACGCAGTATACGTTGCGTCGTTTGGTCGCTTCTTCGCCCTGTTAAATGGAAATTAATTAGTTTATATATTATTTATGTATTTGTTCTAAATTATTAATAATTTATGGACATTCTATGTTAACTTGTAGAATTGATACGATTAACAACTCGATGGTAATTGGATACATAAGGCCCGGTATACACGGCACTATCTTGCACGTTTTTTTTGCACTATACGTCTTAGACTTGCATAGGTCCATTCGCATGTCAAAACAATCGTCGTGTGAATGTATCTACGTATGTTGTATGATCGATCACTATTTATACGTTAAGGACGTATACTGTAAAAAAGCGTGCAGGACAATGACAAAGCCGTGTGAACGGGACTTAACCCGGTCTAACTTTCTCCATTGTTAAGTGTCAAAAAAAGTTTTTGTTTCAGTTTACGGTGGTCATTACAATTAATTTTTTTGTGTGATAATTTATTACTTAATCATTCCCATTGAAGTTTAAAAGCCTGTTTGACCATCAACAGATTTTACCTGACAGATATTTTATACCTGTCACTGTCTATGTTTTATAAAAAAGACAGGTTTATGGGCCCTAACTCTATCACTTACAGCTTTTATATTATTAACTTGTACTTACCGGCATGTGACAAGTCTTAGAGCAAGGTTTCCACGGTCCCACCCACCAGTGCATCCTCGTAGTGGCTTGTGTCTGCGGCGTCGCGGTCGATGACACGCACGGCGCCGCGCTGCATTGCTTGCGGAGCGCCACGTGGCGGGGCGCTTCTAAGTGATAGCACTGGGATTGCTCTACTATACCTATGGGATAGAGAGGGACGGTTAATAAGGGAGTTAGCTGTTTTCCTAAAGGTATGGCGGAACTGAAAGGCGCCTAGTGCCTAGCGAGTAACTAAGTAAAACGATCATCCTGGATTGCATCGCCGCACTGCAAGCTTGGCACTAGACACTAGGCACTAGGCGCCAAGCTAGGCGCCTGTCAATGCGGCCATACCCTAAGGTGCCAACTTAACATTGAATGTTCATACTAAAATAGAGTAACTTCTATTATAAAGAACACACTTCTATTAATAAAAAAAAAAATATCATTTAAGAATTGTACTAAAAAAAACAACATGATTTAAAGTAAATATTGAATAATACAATAAATTAAAAATCATTCTCCTAATGCACTTGAGAATGTTTGTTGCTCTTTCACACAAAAACTTCTGAACAGATTTTGATGACTTTTCACAATATTGTAGCTTAGACACCAGAATCACAGAATCGCAGACAGCCTTTAGTATTTTATAAGACAGAAAAACTTATATCTGAGGTATACTTACGATCATGCTCATCATAGCAATCGAACCGCCTCCAGCTATACCCCTCCCCACAAGTCGCGCTGCAAGGCGACCACGGAGACAAGCGGTAGCTGTGCCGTTTAGCTGCGCGGTCTACTGTATACTGATACGTCACACCCGGGTTGCGGAGCTTGCCCATTTTTATTCGTTGCTGAAATAAATTGACAGGTTTTTAATAATTGGATAAGGAGGTTGTGCGGTTAACAAAAGCTTGGAGTTTTTACGTCGTGTCTTGGAGCCCGTTTTACCGCTGATAGATAAAATTTAATTGACAGATAAAACTATGTTTATTTCATAAAACATGCCGTTTTAGACAGTGACAGGTATAAAATACCTATCTGTCAGTTAAATATGAAATAGACACCAGTATTATGGTAATAGACATAAGTTTATCCGTAAATGTGAAAAGGGTCAAGTGTACAGTTGCAAGACAGATCAATTCTCATTGATAAGTGCTTGTCTGTGTGTCTGCGTGTGTATGTAATTATGTGTGTGTGTGTGTGTGTGTTGTGTGTGTGTTGTGTGTGTGTATGTGTGTGTGTTTGTGTGTAAAGTATAGATACTCACGTAAACTTTAATATCGTCAGCGATAGGTCCGGAGATGCTGACTTTCTCCCAATCGCGGTCTCGCTCGTAGATCGCCTGCGCGCCCGCCACGAAGTACTCCGTTAGCATCGCGTTTCTGGAAATTTATGTTTGATATTAATGACAGCTTATGGACGTCCACTGCTGGACAAAAGCCTTCACAAAGACCGGTCATATAATCGATTTAATATAATTAATTTCACAATATTTAAAAAGCAAGAAACTGTTCACAAGCATATAATACCTCGTGTACCTCGTTTTTGGGATTATGCCGAGATTCCATAAAGCTTTTGGTTAGGTACTTAGCTGAGATTATTTTATGTTTGGAACCTGGAATATTTTATAGTAGGACAGTCTAAGCTAAGCTTTCTCAATTTCGAGATTATAGCAATCTTGACACTTACTGCGCTCCGTTGAGATACATTTTCTTGGTCCTCGCGCTCCTGATAGAGATGAAATTCCCAGGGTTTGCTTTCTCCTGGATCTTGACGTTCCTGGACCCAGCTGGTATCACTGCCACCTGGGGAATTCATTTTATTTTATATTAGTTTATTGTAAGGAGAAAGTACTCAGATACAGAAAAAAAAAGAGTAGTTACGAGGTGCCAAGTTTGTACAGAGTGTTCATAAATTTGTCAGATTTGGTTACTTGCTTGTAGTTTATTTCTGCATTGTACTATTTATTGATTGAAAAGCTCTAGCTTGAGGCTCGTAAGAGTTAGTTAGTCTTAGCACTTAACAACAATTTTTCATAACTTTCAAAGAATAGCAGGATCTAACGTTGTACAATTGCGTTGCTGGAAGCACTGTTGTCTAACTTCAATGAGATTGGTCGATTTCAGTCGGAATATACAATATTATAAATGTTTGTGCCGATGGTTGTTTGTTAGGATGTTTTTTACTCTCACGTAAAAACTACTGAACAGATTTTGATGAAACTTGGCAATGTTGTAGCTTATTCTTCAGACACATAGACCATATTATTTTGAAATAAGTATCATGTAAATTTTCCAAGATATGACGATAAACGCGTTCGAAGTCGCGGTACAGATTTGTAAAAAGTTACCTAAATACTAAACTACGTAAGTCGCGGGCAGCCTCTAGCCTACTACTTACTTATAAATCTTTAGGTATTTCCTACTTACCAAACTAAGTTCATTCTTCTTAGTAACCTCCTTAGTATAGATCCCTTGGACAGTCTGACAGGCTGAGCCGTTGCCGCCGCATACGCCGCACGCGTCCTCTTCTACGTCCGAGTTTACTTTCCAATCGCACCCCACCTTGTAGCATACACCTGTTGAGGTAAGTTAGGGGTGATTCAGAGTAGCGAGAATATAAAATTCTTGGTTAATTTGGGTAGCTTTTGGAAAGGGAAGGCTTTTGTGCAGCAGTAGACGTCAATAAGCTGAACCAATAATAATTTGGGAATAGATTGACTCTTGCACCATTTTCTTTTAAACATTAAAAGTTGTACATCGGAAACTCGTCCCAGTTCTGACCTAGAACTTAAAACAGTCTTAACTAACACAACTTTTGCCCCTTCCAGATTTGTGAAATCCTCAATTTGTTGGTAACATTTTGATACCTACATTGTAGCCAATATTTAGCATTATATAATTTAAAATTACCTTAATCTTCATTGGTAATAAGATTATTTTGGAAATATTCTTAACATGTCCCTAAATTAACTGATTATTCTGTAAATCGTTTGTAGCATGTGTTTTAGTTTTCAACTTGTAATTTAATACCTACTTGGTAATATCCACATAAAAAACCCTTATAACAATCAATTTAGTAATACGAACCTGCAATACACATATCCCTAGACCCAATAGTCTGTCGACACGGCGTCCCGTCAGCCACATACCCTCGATCTACCAACTCCACATCATTACTGTTACGGGGTACGCAGTGGAGCTCGCACGGTTTGTCTGGGGGAAAGAATAGTCTATGTTAACAATGTAAGAAACTTTGTTTAGTAAAGTTTGTTAGGATTTGTTTGAGCCAATCAGCATTGAGCCAATGTTCACCACATTGGGCCAATGTTCACCACATTGGTCTAATGTTAACCATATTGGTCCAATGTTCACCACAATGGTCCAATGTCAACCATATTGGTCCAATGTTCATCACATTAGGCCAAAGTTCCCCACATTGAGCCAATGTTCACCAAATTGGTCTAAAGTTCACCAAATTGGCCCAATGTTCACCACATTGGTCCAATGTTCACCACATTGGTCCAATGTTCACCACAATAGTCCAATGTCAACCACATTGGTCCAATGTTCACCACAATGGTCCAATGTTCACCACATTGATCCAGTGTTCACCATATTGGTCTAATTTTCTCTACATTGAGCCAATATCCAGCGCATTGGGTCTTAAAGTTTTTTTTATCTGGTGAAACGGTCCCTTAGACTTCCTAAACTCCTCATTTTTTTTTTCAAAGTGTTATTTCTAGTACTTACCTTGATCAAAGTAAGGTATCCAGTCCAAAATGGTCTCGTTGTTATAAGTGATGTTGTTATAGTTCGCGCACTGCACTTCTCTGAATGACGGCTCATTTATGGGACACGGATGTGTGTTGCACACTTTGTACCTGAAAACAAGGATATATTATATTATAAACAAGGTTATATTACCTACATTGGTTATATTATATATTATATAGTTTTTAAAGCTACGAGCTGATCACTGACTTCGACTTCTTAAAGCTCTTTAGCTGACAATTTCTGTTTCTACATAGATACATATCTGACACTCCTTTTATCCATCTAAGTAGGCCGAGACTTCCCTCCACTTGCTACGATCCCATCCAAACACACTTCTTTCGCTTCACCCACATTCATCAGTCGCCTTATACGCCTACTGTCATCCGAGAGTGGTTAGGTCGTAATACACCAGCCGGCCCAATGTGGGTGGGATAAAGTATAGTTAACTCAAAGGAATTCATTTAAAAAAATCAGTAAAATAAGTAGAATCAACTCACCGACTCCGATGTCCAATGCAATACTGTCCGCCGTTCTCAGGCGGGGGATTGTTGCACTCCCGCGACTGAGTGGACACTCCGGCGCCGCACGTCCGCGAGCACTCGCTCCAGTCCGACCACTCCCCCCACGCGCCGTCGCGGGGGGTCGGGGATGGGCTGCGGGGGACGCACGTTTGGTTTTGGCACCACTGGGGACAGGGGAACAATGTTAATTGGTTTAGGCTGTGGTATCGGTTTAAGTTGTTTTCGATTTAAAAAAATGCGTCAAAAGTGTACAGTTGAGAGTAGATCGATCTTTACAACATAGTTCTAATATTGCCCCTATGTACAATGAAATAAGGTGCCCCTGTGTTAAGCTTAATGTGCCCTCGACTGTACTTACAAGTCTACCAATTTGTAATTAAACACTACTAACGCAGGTAGGTATAACTTTACAAGAAATTGCAGCACTAAATTATACAATTGAAGTTTGTTTGTTGATTGAAGTTCTATTCACAATTGAAATTCTATGCTATTCAAGTGTAAATTTAATGTTAGGTACCTACGAATAAATTATTTTTGAATTTGAATTTGAAAAAGATACGTAGTAGGTATGTGCTGAGATGCCTAATTGACTACCTACTGATAAACGGTAACCACTTAAAATTCCAAACCAATTGTGTGCTTCGTCCGAACTTTTTTATTCCATAAGCGTTTTCGTATCTGAATTATTGCCGAGCGCAAGTATCCTTTGAAGAAACTTGCATATTCTCTTCCCCTATTCTAACTTTAATAACAGTAAATCACAGCTATTAAACAAACCATATCAGGCCCACAAGTGGTCCCCGGCGCGGACGGTCTCAGCATGGTCTTGCAGGTAGAGTTTACTGAGCACCACAATATCTCACAGAGTTCCGTCGGTTTGGCACATACAACCGCATCTTGGCCGAATTGCTGGCGGCATTGCGTTGCTGCGTCGAATGTTACACCTGGAAGTCAAGGGTGTTTTTGAATATTATATTGAAGAAGGTATTTAGCAGCGTACGTACCTATAATAAATAGGTAGTACTTATAAACCTACAATATTAGTACCTAGCGAATCTTATTCTTTTTGGTCAGGAAATACTTAAATTTTTAATAAACAGCTTATTGTTAATATTTTTTTTTGTTTTTTTTTTCTTATTGTTGTTTTTTGTTGTTTTTTTGTCATGCGTACATATGCGTATCTTAATTTCGTTAACAAGCAAAATTATGGCTGTTTAATACTTATATTTATTGTTTATTAACGTAAAAGAGTCTTTTTTAAAACAATTTAAATAAATTACTAGCGGATATTTGCTTCCGCAAACGCGTACCTAGTACCTACCTATCCATTATAATACCTATTACTTAAAACACTTACCAGCCGGTACTTCAGGATAGGGATACTCTTCCTGCGATGGTGGGTCACTCAAACACTCGCCTAGGCCAGCACTGGAAGAAAATAAAATAAAGCAATAAGTAATGATTTAAAAATCCATCATAAGAGTTGTAATTAAAAACACCAGTTGCAATTAAAAAGGCGTTAATTTTTCTATAATGATAGATAATATTTTCAGCAACTACGATAATATTCTTAATCCAGACGATCCAGACTTCCACGTAACAAACCTACCTAATTAACTTTTATAAAACGAAATACAGACTTCCTTAGTCATAAAAGTCGATGGTCGGACTCCAATATTACAAATCAAAATATTATAATCAATATTAAATGGACAGTTTCATAAATTACGATCACTTTATCATAATAAACGTGTCACGCTCAGAATGGTTCGAATATCTATATATATAAAAATGAAACCCGTTTTCCGTTGTCACGGCATCACGCCTGAACGGCTGGACCGATTTCGCTAATTCTTTTTTAAAAATGTTCATTGAAGTCCAAGGATGGTTCTTACGGTGAGAAAAATTCGAATAATTGCCGGGAAAGCCCTAAAGCAGACCTTTTCTTTTTCCCATACAAATGTTTTCTTACTAAAATGTAGAGTCAATTTGAACTTTATTCCTACACAATAAAGTTCATTCTAAGGCGGGACAAAGTTCGCCGGGACAGCTAGTTATTAATAAAATATAATATATTAAAGTAATGTAATATATTAATGTTTGCGTATCTTTATGCTTGCGAGGTTTATGTTGATTGTTTGATGACAAGTAAATGATTTGGGTTTGGCTATAAATATTGATGGATCTAGCGCCTATTAGTTCGTAAATAAAGTCAGGGATGGATTGTGGATATTTTAGTCACAAAAAAATCTTGAGAATAATGCATTGAAATACTTGTAGGAACGTTAGCCCGTAAATACCTAATGTGGTTTGGAGAATACGGGTGTAGATATCCATGTCTTATAACTTTTCTTGATCGTTATAATTTTAACATCTACTCGTATAAAAAATACATAATGTATTCGTAGGTAAAATATTGTATCTGTGGGGCCACCAAAAATCTAGGCCCTTATTCATATCTGTCTCCCCAGGAAACATCAATGTTAACTTTTTCGTAAACCATTCTAAAGTATAGGTATGGAGACCACAAAATTTCGAGGCCCTTACTGAATTTAGTTGGGCGCCGATTCTGGGCCCCGATTGACAACGCAATACGTCTTCATTACCAACCTTATAGATATACCTAATATCCGGCGCCGATTAATTAGAAAACACCGTTTATGGTATTCGATTGACGAATGCAAAATAAACCTCAATTAGGGACGTGCTAAAACATCGGCTATAAAATATAAAACGGTTTCGGAAATGATGGTATTAAATTTGAAGGTAACTGTAGAGTGTAGAATAATATAATGCAATGAAATTGTAAATGTTTTGGCCGATAGATGTGACGTTAAATGCGAATAGATGGATATCCATCTACTTATCTGAGGGCA
Organism: Anarsia innoxiella; assembly: GCA_947563765.1. NCBI lineage: Eukaryota > Metazoa > Arthropoda > Insecta > Lepidoptera > Gelechiidae > Anarsia > Anarsia innoxiella. The sequence goes on from OX387406.1 coordinate 8,798,598, forward strand.
CGGCCGTGCCCCCGCAAAGTCGAGCCCAAACAAAACGGCCGTACCATCCTTTTCTCGAAACAATTCAAGGCACATTTGACCCCCCTGTAACTTACTAGTGGATAAAGCTAGAAGCCAATTTTATTATCAATCGAAAGTTTATACTATAACTAGCTATTGTACCAAATTTCGTACAATTATTATCAATAGTTTAAAAGTTACCGCCAGTCAAAGTTTTGACCTACTTATTCACGAAAAAACAACTGAAAAAATTTTCATGAAACTTTACAATATTTCAGCTGATACATTTTAGTCACATATAGGCTGCGTAATTTTATATTATTGACTTAGTTTTACAGGATATTATAATGATAAATTATTCAAAGTCATAAGATTAGGGTTAGTTTCTCTATAAAATTTAATAGGTTGTAAAACATGAGACGGGATAAAGTCGTAGCATAAAATGAAATAGATATGTTTACTTTATAGCAACTTTCTATATTAAAATAAAGTACGTAAAGGGTGTTTAAGGTATATATAATAGCTTGAAAGTTTCAGAAAACATCGATAAATAGGGAAAGTAAAAGTGTCTATGTAGGTACGTTATTTCATCTAGGTACTTATTAATTACATTGTTTTGTAAAAATAGAATGCATTAAGTATAACGTTACTAATTATTAGGTTGTATGATTTTTAAGTTTCCGTGCCCAAAGAGTGAAAACGGGACCCTATTACTGAGACTTGTCTGTCTGTCTGTCTGTAAGATTCATTTCAATCTACGGATTAGGTCAAATATTGGGAACCGGCGATAGACATATAGATCAAACGATAGAGTGGACCTATCAAACTAAAAACCCTCTTCTTTTGAAAACTCGGTTAAAAAACGTAACTTACTCCAAGAAATTGGTGACGTCTCTCTTGCTGCACCGCGACCAGGCTACCTGCACGGTGTCAGCTTCAAACACAGGCGTCATAATGTGAAGAGTGGCTCCTTCTCGCCGCTGGCACCCGATCTTTTCCGTGTCGTGGTACAGACCGAAACTGAAATGATACATTAGTTTAATGTCTTTCTACTTGAAGGAATGATTTAGCGTTATTACAAAATGAGGTTTTTTGTTTTAAACATAGAGACACATGACTTAAAACTGAATTAGTTCGAGAACTTATTTAAAGTTTTGGAATAACGCTGCTGATGTCTTCCGCGTAGAAAAAACTTGGTACATAACATAAATGACGGAGTTTTGTGGCAAATAACAAACCTATATAGGGCGGTTCACAGGATCACAGCTGGTAATGGAGGATTCGTCGCGTTTTGTCGGTCGCGTAACGCCAGAACAGGCAAATGTATAGGTACAGTATACAAAAATGTTAGTACGACGGATTTTCCATTAGATGTGAATCGACCATTAAACTCCATGATTTAAAAAAAAACTGTCGAGTAAAGAACCACCTTTTTTGCTTGTTTTTATTAAGTTTCAAGTCGGTTAAAAAGAAACAAAGTCAGACAATAACAACGCAAATAATTTATAAGCAACATTATCGTTCTATAATTTGTTCTAGACGTGTTATTAGCATAGAAATAATGAGAAGAAACTTGTTTATCATTGTTTTTATCGTAATATCGTTGAAAAGTCGTGATATGCATAATTATGACGTAAATAATGTAACTGCATTATATAGGAAACTTTTGTAAAATTGTTTATAGTAAATTGTATTAAAATCTAGGAACACAGGCTATATAATTATGTACGTGCATAGACAAATAGGTACAAATATTACTACAGACGTACCTATATCGAGTAACTAACACTTTTCATTGCAGTAGGTAGGAACTGGAGCCAACTTAAAGTTATAAATTAGTTTTTTTTTTATGAATTACAGATCACATTCAAATAAAACCTTTTATTAAATAATCATAAGTTTTTTGAATAGATATATTTATCCATCACTCGTAAGCTAGGCATTACACCTTGAACAATAGAATTCTATCTAACACACTACATTTAAATTTCAGTAGATTACATTCCGTTTTAATAAAAACCTTGCAAAAGCAGATACCTCAATTATTCAAAAATATATTTCCAATTTGTCAAACACCCAACAATTAAATAATAACCGATAAAACAATATCATAACTCACTTTATAAGATACCATAGACAATCCAATAGAGCTATTGAGATAACGATGCATAGACACATTGCATTGCTAATATTATAAAGATTTATTACCGTGTCTTATAACGTGCATTGATATTGTAAGAAATAAATAATAAATAGAGATAAACACGCTGTTTGATTGAATAAATAATGATTTATGACTGCTTATTATAGCCCTTAGGGTTTTCAAGGGAACTTCTTGCGTAGGTCATTAAAAAAGACGTTTTTTTAATAAATAGGTTTAATAATTTAACATGTTTTATTACATTTACATTTAACAAGCGAAAGTAGAACTAGTTTAAGTACGTAGTGTAGTTACCTACATTTTAGTTGCGCAGTTTTCAAACAAGAAAGAATGACAAGGAAGAACTATTTCAGGAAGAAAGAGACGAGTTTTTTTTAGACGTTATTTGAAAATTCTGAATAATGCAAATCTTTATTTCACCGTTCCGCTTTTTCATATCGATTTTCAGAATTTTCTCTGCGTTAATTTGTAAAATATGTTTTATAATGTATTTTAAATATATCTTATACATATAATTATTGAAAAGTGCATTTAAAAACAAACAACATGCTATGTACCTATGTGCATATAGGTACATAGCGTAATACAACTCATATCTTCAGATAAAATGCTTTATTCTTTACCTATTATTCTTTATTCATGATAACTTTATTTAAAAAAATGTGTGTGTGGTCTATCACTTGCCAATTAACTTGACACCTGGTCTATACACATTCTCATCTTGCAGAAGTCTCAAGTTATATCTTACAAGTTTAGCTTATAAAATAATCCGTCAGTCTTTTATGTAGAGTTTAAATTTAGGATTGCAAGTCGAGTGCATCGTACTGAGTAATGCACTTCGTTCATTCATGCAGTCATTGGTCAAGGCTTTCTTTATGTAATTGCTTTGTGATTGTCTAAAGATAAGCGGTATAATGTAGGTATTTGTTGTGATAGGTCGATGACTTTTAGATTATTACGTAGACGTTTGTAGTTAATAAATTGATTGTGTATTGGTGCATTCATAATTTAGCACTTTTATTAACTTTTTGTTATTTTTTGTTTCGTATCAGGTGATGAGTATCATAACAGAAGGTGGTAGACGAAATAAGAGGAGAGTCGTATCAGGTGCTCAAACGGACAGCAGAGTATAGAGCAGAGTGGCGTAGACTCCACAGACAAGAGCGACGTTCTTAAATATAATATGTTCTACAATGGGGATGATGACTACATTCAAAAGTTCAAAAAATAATTAGTCCGTCTTTAAGGCTATTAAAAAATATTTGAAACACATTTTTTACCTGATCAAATACATAAATAAATACAAAGATACAGAGCATCAAAGTTACGGAGTGGGGGATATTGACGTCACTCCTCGGTTAAAATCGTACTCAGGCGTGACGTCACGAGCAACTTTAACCCAGTGTATCTTTGTAATTTTTAGTTAAGGAGAAAAAAGAAAAAATACGTGTCGAATATTTTAAAATAATCTATGTAATGGACAAAAAAAAATTTTTTTAGTCATCATGCCCATTTTTCTCGAAGTAATTCCTATAATAGTATTAGCAAAACCATTGGCGAATTCCCCGTGTTACCCATTTAGGCCTATGACTCACTGCCCGGCGCTCGGCAACCAAAATGTTTAACTTTCAATCGTGTATAAACAGCTCAACTGACGACAGGTATAATATACATTACTATTATATCAAGGAATTTTTATTAGCTATCGAAATAAATGGAGCGATGGAATTCGAATGTTGATGTTAGGGTAAAGGTTTACTCTTTGTTTAATTGACAGGTTTAGGTTAGGGAACATTAAAAGTAAGGTTATAAATAGACGAAGGTATATGTGAGTTATTTCTTCATACATTTTTGGGTTAGATATTGGATTTTATTAAAACTTGTTCCTTTCTCATGTTGATATTAGAGTTTAGAGTATTTAAACGTTTGGTTACGTAGAGTACCTGCCAATCGAAACATTGTAACATATTTAGGTACTTATAGGCACGTTTTATAGTTACGTATACATATTTCTTTACTTTCCACATACAGAAAGAAAACTCAAAACCAATTAATATAATTTCCATCGATCGTCTGCTTTTTAACACTGCAAAGTATTAAAATGACTCTGAATATATTCACAGGATTTTCAAATCGTCTTTACTTAATTTAATGCTCTATCTCTAAAAGTAGGTACGGTCAGCATCATAAGTCGATGAACACATTCAGATTTTCAAAAGTAAAATACACCGTTATTAGACGAAAATCGCTTAGCAAAAATACTCCAGAGTTAAATGAATATCCCATAAGGTTCAAAATAAGGGAAATAAGTAAGGTTTTACGTATAATAGTGGTGTATATTACTTTTGAAAATCTGAATGTGTTCATCGACTTATGATGCTGACTACCTACTTATTTAAATAATTAAAGTACTTTTGTACATAAAACAACTAAAAATCAATCAGCCATTCAACCATTGGCAACCTTAAAGCATATGAGATAAAGGGCTCATAAATCTCAGATATGTTTTAAATCATTGTTAGTTATCTAATAGGACATAAAACGTTTATGGCCCACAAACCAGTCGATAGTTCGATTCGATCTGATTTATTAAAGACGGGACATAACGTAATGTTTGATTTGTTGGTTTCGTTTTAGAGGAAAGTGGGTGAGTTTTACTTTGGTTTCAATTTAAATATCTAGTGATTCAATATTATGTTAACTCTATGTTGTTACATCCTATAAATAGGTATATTTATTCTTTGGGGAAAAGAAAAGTGAACTAGGTATATTATATAAATTTGCGATTTCAGTCTGTGTCCTTAACCGAAGGGTTATAGGAAGGACACAGACAGGATAGGAAGAAGAAGATAGGAAGCTCTGTCCCCGTGTTAAATTGCTCTAGTAAAAATTATAGGCGTTGAATCAAATTATGTATTTGATGTAATAATTGGTCCGATTTATCCCAAGGATTATTATTCCCGAGATATACCTATCCCTTTACTAGTGTTCCGTCTTCTGTCCTCATCACATGATATCTACTCCTTATTGTACCCTCTTTATTCTCATTCATTACATCTGTCCATTATAGCCATTATTTTACGTCGTTTGTCCTCATGATAAACCATCTATTCCTTCTTATACCCTCTTCCATCTCACTCTATAATTCTATCGCAAATGAAACAAAACAAAAGTGACTTACTTATGCCCCAACTCGTGCGTGATGGTGTGAGCTAGTAACATCCCATTATCTTCGTTGACGGAACAACTGCGGTCTGGTTTACACATCCCTGCAACATGGGCTACACCTAGCGTGCTGTAACAAAGAGAAGGTTGTTTGTTAATTTTAAAATCTACTATATAAAAATAAGTCGGGTTTTCCTTCCTGACGCTATAACTCCAGAACGCACGAACCGATTTCCACGGTTTTGCATTCGTTGGAAAGGTCTCGGGCTCCGTGAGGTTTATAGCAAAGAAAATTCAGGAAAAATTTCAACAGATAAGCGGGAAAATCTTTTTTCACATACAGAAGTTTGAGGCGGTACGAAGTTCGCCGGGTCAGCTAGTCAATATATATATTTTTAAAGTTGATAATGTTTAGAGTAAAGACTTTATGTCTAGATGTTTTGAGAGATAGACATTTTAGTAAGCTTTAAATAAATATGTGAGTTAAGTAGATATATTTTTATTTTTATTTTAATAATTATAATACGACTTTTGTTAAGTATCTTGCTAATACGAATTTATACATTTTGTACGAATACCTAGGTAACCTTTAAAGATTTCTAGAAAATTCAGCAACTTATCGACGAGTACATTTTATTTTTAGCGACGATTAAATGCCAAAATTCAACGACCAAATTGGTCGACAACGTAGCGGTTATACTTTTATGTAGTAAATACTCAACATATAAGTTTATATAAGCTTATGTAAGCTGGATATAAGAGATTTTCCTTTATATAAACTATGAAATAAAATAAGACATAGGTACAGTTGCACGCGCCACTACGACCATACTTACAGTCCGACTACAACCATGAAACTATGTGTGAAATGAGTTGCAATTTTAGTCGTAACTAACGACCGCCACTAATAGATTTACTATCATCAAATAAGTGTAGAAGGGACATGAGTTTACTACTAAATAGTAACACTTTGTAATAAGTCAACTATTTCTAATCTAAAATATGTGTTTTTGCGCAAGCTACTTTACGTTAATATTGTAAAGTTTCATTAAATTCTGTTCAGTGGTTATAGTGTGAAAGAGCAACAACATCCATCCATCGGTATAACTTTGTCATTTATTCTACATATTATAGAAGGCCATTTAAATTCATATATCTGTTCTAGGAGGTTTGAAACACTCCCAAAGCACTGAGCCCTTCAAAAGTTTTCAGAATATTGCCTTGTTCATATCGTTTTGTCTTACTTAAAGAATTTTCAAATATATTGGAAAATAATAAAATGCCTGGCATTAACCAAAGATATAAATCAGTAATATCATGAATTCTACTCTCACTAGGCACAAATCTTCTCAAAACTATCCCATCTGTACTTAAAACACAAAGTCTATGTTAGTAGTTGCGCCAGGAATAGTCGTCTAAAAATAAATCCGCCGCTGAGTCACGTACACGGAAGGTAAATCTCGCAATCTTTGTAATAAATTCAACAAATCACTCGAGTGCTTTACTGTTTTCACAGTCTGCGGCGCGTGTTTGTTGAGTGGGGAATTATGTAGTTTCATGTACTTTTCAGCTTTTATAATATTTAAAAGACGGGAACATGATTGTAGCTTTCATTAAATGAAAGGTGATAGCAATATCAAGATAAGAAAGAAAAATAATATCGATTTACATTAATTTGTGATAATATTTATAAGTAAATCAAAAGTTAGTTAAGTGTTACTTTAGTAACTGTAAATGATTGAATATGTAGGGTACCTACATAGATTTCACGTACTTTCAAGATTAGTATGTTTTCTGATTGGTAACTCATGACAACAATATTTCAAATGAGGCAGATATAGTGTACAAAAGAACTGTTTTTTCAGACAGACTCTACCTACTGTCCATTTTAAACGTATTTTTTTGGTAAATCATTTTTTCGTTATTTAAATGAATTATAATAATCGCATGGATAGTGATCGAGAGTCACACGCAGTACTTTGTCCATAAACTCATAATTTACAGTATTTCGTATGAAAGCATCAGTTAAAGTGAGTTTTATTTAACTCAACATTGGCGGAGGTCGGGTAAAAGCTCAGTATTTACGATTCATATGATCCGATTATCGATTTACGACGGATCAAAACATTGTTAACGATATATTTATTGATTAACCGATATTTTGTTGGATAATCGCCATATTTCATTGAGTAACGACGCTGCGAGATTTATCTTGCGTAATGGAAATTTATTTTTATTATAAAATCTATACAAAATTAATATAAATATTTGTATAATTTACAAAAAAATATGTTTTTGATAAAATAAATACTAGAATAATCAAAACAAAAAGAACACGCTCGCGTTGATGTCTTTTCTATGCAATAAAAGTACAACGATGTTTTTTGTTTAATTCGATTCAACTATTGTTATTTTTAGATTTTATTTTATTATTAATGTTTTTTAATACTAATTATTATGAATTATATACCTGTCTATATCTTCAATATATACTTATATAACGTGAAAAATAGCAGATACCTACACTTACTACTATAAATAGTATAGTCACATATTACTGAATAGTTACTACGTAAGCATCGTGTATATAACTACGTATGTACATGTTTAACATACTTCATTTTTATCATTTATAAATTAATGAATTTTTTAATGTGTCTACTTATCACTTTAGGAAGCTGTGTCCATATTTAGGACCGCGACAAATGACGAATGAGGTGCGAGGCTGCAATAATTGCATTTTAACGACATACATGATTACATTTTACCCCTTTAGGTGTTTCACAAATTGTTCATAACTTGCTGAAGATTCACGTAACTCTGAGTCATTTTGAGGAATTTTATATTTTTTTGAATACCGAATCCTTAGGGTGCCTTTCCACAAGAGATGTGCTATGCTACGTTGCTATGGATGCGTTTGATATCCACCAATCAAATTCATTGAATATGAAGTCCCTCTGAATATGATACTTAAGTTGATATTAAAAGCATCCATAGCAACGTAGCATAGCACATCTCGGGTGGAAAGACACCCTAAGGATCTCTTAGCTGGGAGGCCTATCGTTTTGAATTAGGATAGCGATTTGTAGCAGCGCAAACGCATTTAACCATATTTAAACTCTTCTCTGATATATCTATGCATACGTAAGGAGGTACATACATTTAAAAATAGGCTTAGGTACCTATTTTTAAATTGAGTGTAGATATTCAATTATTTTCTACTACCTCCACTCGATGTTTGATATGGTATAATATTTCAATCACGCTTGACAATTGAAGTGTATATTTTATATATAACTAGCTGTCCCGGCGACCTTTGTTCCGCCTTAGAGTACAGCAATAAAGTTCAAATTGACTACATTTTAGTTCGAAAACATTTGTATTGGTAAAAGAAAAGGGCTGTTTTAAGGCTTTCCCGGCAATTATTCGAATTTTTCTCACCGTAAAAACCATCCTTGGATTTCAATGAACATTTAAAAAAAATTGATAAAATTAGTCCAGGCGTTGTTGAGTTATGCGCTTACCAACACATTTTGCAATTCATTTTTATATTATAGATTATACACTTCAATTACCAAGTTTGTTGTATAGATATTTAATTAGTTGTACCTATAGTAAGAAAGAGAGTTTAAAACACGTCGGTTTAACCCAAATCCAGCCACAAAATCACTAGTTACACAAACAGATGCGCACGCAGCGGGCGGCATTCTCTACACTTCTCTACCGGGTAGACAATTAGCGGCGTACACGCGGAACCTGCGCGGAACTAATAGCCTCAATGACCCGTTGTCAACTCCGTGTAACACAGCCTCCGGGGAATTATGCAGTTGACCACACGCAGTTTTTTGTTTTAAGCTCAATCTACATAGCCTGCGAGAGAGCGTGTCGGGAATCGTTTTACCTTTTCACATACTTTGGTTCACACCGAGAACGGCTATGGTATCAAATAGTGATCCTACCTATACATGGCAATTTGAAAAAACATTTTGAATTTACGTTGGTGCCCTAAGTGAACTAGTAAATGTTGAAGATGATATATAAGCTTAATTGTTGAGGCAAGACGGAATTTGAACACACTTCTATACGAGTAGGTACATTTGTTTTGTTTTTACTAAATGGAAAATGGTTTAGAAATAAAGTGCTTTTTATAGGATTTGAATACTCCATTGACCTACTCCTTGCCTATAAGGTATAAAACATGAAAATACCATATACGTAGATCATTATGCCGCTACTCTATGTAAGGTTGAAGTTAAAAGTCGCCGACAACGTGGGGCGCAATGGACTCTTGTCAAAGTGTTAATTGTTCGACAACGACTGACGACTTATGTAGAGACCCTTTTTATGTAGCGTCAAGATCTTTTCAAAGCATATGAATTAATTTCCATGTTTAAAAGAAGCTTCTGGATCTTTAAATTAGGAAAAGGTAGAGATTAAGTGCAACTCAGTGAACTATAAATGAACTTTCTCCAGATTTATTTTTATTTATATTTTGGTATTTCCTTTCCTATAACTTAGCACATATTTTAAAATTAGAAATCCTAACTTGACGCGCAGTTTAGGCGTGTTTTCATATCAAATGTCTATAGTCGCGTCGAAATAGCAGGTGCTTAAGTAGGTACCCTTAAATAAGTTTACTGCACTCCTTAACCTCTCGTAAACATTAATCTACAGCCTCAAAAAGTACTAATTATGAAATTCATTCACAATGATATTCGCTGTCAATAAGCACAAATCGTAATTAAGAAATTGTTCCAAGAATCATTCGAATGAAGATTAAGGGATGTGCGCTTTGTAATTATACTTCGAACTGTGAATTTATTAGGTACCTGTGATTTTTATTCTGGGAAGTAACTCATATGTTCAGTCAGGGTGGTCGAATAATTGACCACCCAGGTCAAGTATTGATATTGGTATAATATTGATACATAATCGTGTATTTAGAGAAAATTTAATATTCATTACTACCAGAATATCTTACTTTAGCCTATGGCATTCATTAAGGCCTACTTGCGCAACCCAGAGTTGACGCAACAAACCCGGAGTTAGCTGCTAACACAGGGTTAAATCAAGACAAATTATTTATTTGACCCTATGTTAGCAGCTAACACCGGGTTTATTGTGTTAACTCTGGGCTGCGCAATTGTGCTTAAGCGTTTTAAGTAAATTTTAGTACCTACCAGTACTGTAAGATTAATGTTAGGGAAAACCCTATAAAGTACTTAATTCCGTAACAGTTTCTAAATAAATATCCCAGTTCCTCAATAACCGTAGATAATTACATTAATCGTCATCATTACGCTACATTATTAATATCTTAATAACAGGTATAAAACAAACTAGTATCGTAACCTGTTACGTTATTCAACTCTATATGTTACAGTCCGGAGAAAGTAGTACCCAATAGTTTTTTTTTATTCAACTTTAAAAAATATGGATAGTTTGCTTTAAAATTTTCATTTCTTATTCATAATGTTTCAAACATTATGTTAGTTTAAGAAATAAGATCGATTAATATTTACAAATAGTATTTATTTACGTTGCAGTTGCAGATTTTGCAGTATTGCGACTTACAATAACGATTCAATATTAATCAATACTAATTAAAAGTTTTTTCATATTACCTTTCATACTGCTAAAAACAAACTAAATTACTTCACAAATAAAAAATAACAGTTACAAAAAACTAGTACATGAACAGTGATTTCAACACATCCCTATCCGTCACAATCGGGAGAAAGTCGCGCGTAAAGATGTCCATTTTACTCGGCTGCCATTTTTGGAGTATAATCGAGGGAAATAGGGTTAAATGCATTCTTTTAGGTCGAACCTGTGTACCCGTTGGCTCCCTAAAGGCCGGCGCACATCTGACGGAGCGCAGTTCAGAGCATTTTTGATTGTCCTATTAATATCGACATTGTTTTCATCACACTATACTATTCAAAATCAGTTGACATAACAAATGAGCATCGGAGCATCAAAACGACTACATGCGAATGTTGTGTCAACTGATTTTTAATTTTATTCTAATAAGAACAAACTAACAATGCAACCAACCGCCAAAAGACCTCGCGGCAGACCACGGAAAAGGTGGCGAGATGAACTGGTGACCTTCACGAATGACTAGGCAGAGGCGGCTCAGGATAGAAAATCGTGGAGAGGGAGGAGAGAGACCTTTGCAAATCAGTGGGACACAGATGGCTAAGAGCTAAGATAAGATAAGAGAAAAATGTCGATAATAAATATGACAATCAAAAATGCTCTGCGCTGCGCTCCGTCAGATGTGCGCCGGCCCTTAGGTCGGACTTATGTACCCGTTGGCTCCCTTAGGCGACAGACAATTACCATACTGGGTTGATGCCAATGTTGCCGTACCACTGCGGTAGCTTTGTATCGCGTTTACAAATTACACACCTTTAGACATGGCGATCGATGTTTTAAATTGGATGGATACTTTTTTTTGAAACGGAAAAAGAACTCAAGCCCCCTTATTACAAAACGAGGTTTAAAGATAGTCCGACGTTAGTTCGTTTCTTTTGACATTTCGGCTATGGACAAAACGACAAACTAAACGAACTAACGTCGGACTATCTTTAAACCTCGTTTTGTAATAAGGGGGAAGAGGTCTATAATTTAATAAAATCTTTGAGTTACATCCTAATAATTTATTTACGTTTTGTAGAGGTAGCTACAACGAAATTATGAAATGATGCAGAAATTGGGTGTCAATGTTTGCGCCTATCGAAGTACACTCCTTCAAGCAAAAACCACAGAACAACCGTAAGATAAAACCTTCTAATATTGTAGCCTACAGTCAGAATAACACGTCTATGTAACGTACCTGTTTTGCGATATCATACATTTTTCAATAAAACGTTAAACGCGTACGAAGTCGCGGGCAGCCTATAGTACCTATAGTATAAGTGGCGTGAAACTTGCAAAAGATTAACCGTTGGATTGCAGATAAGCTGTGAGACCGCTCGGCGCCGCCTTCCTCTTATAACACACTTAAATATAGCCACTATAGCACCTATATACTTATAACACGCTTGGCACCTGCTTTTCAAACGAGAGTTTTTTTGGCTGTGATAATTGATCGCGCTAATTTTTAAGACCTAGTTTTTGTCTAAATTGCCTAGATTCAGGGAGAGTTTCGTAAAGTTTCTGTCTGATGTTTTCTGAATCGAAATTATTGTTTAGACGACCTGGGTTTTTTTCTATGGATATAATCATTCTTTATTGCACTTCCACAATGTTACAGAGAGGATATCATTATTATATGTAGTATGTCATGTTCTTTGTAAGACTCTTTTGCATCATCCACATTCATCAATCGCCCCTAATATTTAAAATAGCATTCATACTCTAACACATTAGTCTTTCCATGACCCTTATCTATAAGTAGCCACTGTAAATAAATACCAAGCTACAGTGCATATGCGTCGACGGTGGTATGCGACTAAGATTAGCAATCAAAGCCGGAAGCCAAGATAAGCTGTTGCCGCCAAGCCATCTCAGGTGTCGGCCAATCGGGTCGGCGAAAAGTTTATCATTTTAGCCGACAATGCAACGATTGCCATTACTTTTTTGAGAGATGAGATAAAATACATAAAATCACGCCTTTCTCACGCTCGTATTTTATAACTGCGTGTCATTTTGCTATGACAAATAAAAATATGTTGCCTAACTCATTACGTGTCCGTAAATTCATTTTTTTCCGTGACTAACCATGGCGATAGCGCATTTATAACATGTTTATTAGCTTCACAAAAACTAAATCCTTACACATAAACTTAGGTACACATCGACATCGCATCGAAACTCATGTCGGCGAAGTTTAACCGACACTTGTCGGCGTTCGGCGTACGTCGACACCCAACGGCGACGCCGAATTAAAATTAATCCGTTCATTATTTTTAACGATATTCTTTTGTCTTGCCGCTTCGTTGCAGTACCAGGAATCGCGTTCGATTGTATGCAGTTACAAGAAAGATTAAGATAGCAAAGCGGAAAGAGATAGCAGCGCGACACATACAAATTGTTAATGGTTATATTTGGGTTTGTTTATTATTACATGTTGCATTTGTATGATAACTTTGTGCTATGATGAGTTGTGCTGTTATATTTTTTGATTGCCTACAGTTTCTATCTTATAGGTAGTCTATGCCAAGTCGTAAGCCTTGTATTGAGTGAAAAGTACATAGCTTTTCTTGTTACCCATTCTTTCACACCACCCAAAAAACTAAAGCCTCGAATCATCCTAAAACCGTCCGAAATTTCGTAACAAGGCAACACTAATTATTTAATTTGCAAACTTAACCGGCAACACAGTTGCACAATGAAATTGTTTCTTTAATCTTCTCTCGAATTTTATGAACTGGCGACAAAAAGCAGTCGACAGTTTCGTGCATCGAGTTAAATGGAATTACACAACAAATTATGCTGTTTAAAAAAAAGAAGGTCGAGAGTTTCGGTGATCGCGCGTGTAAGTGCATTTATTGTGCACGTTTGGAAATTTATACAGGGTGAAAATTGTAGCTTTTTATTATTTTAAAGTCTATTATAGGTTGAAGTTGATTTGATACTGCGCTCAAATCAGAAATTAAGTTAGATCATTGCAAAATAACCTTGAAATAAGTTAAGTTGCTTTGTAAGTTTGGCTGAATGAATCTAGTGGACACCTAACTCATGGGTGATAATTAAATGAATTAAATTAGAGGTCTGAAAACTAGTTAATATTTATCAAAACTACATATTGGCGATATACATGTCGGATAAGAAATATAGTTTTTAGAGGTTGAATGTAGATGTAAGCGTGTTTTGATCGTAGCAAGTCGAGGGAAGTGGTTTCTGCCTACTAGGAGAGAGGCGTGACAGATATGTATGTATGAAAAGTCTAGCCTTTACGTAAGCATTTCCATCACTCAAAACACCCTGTATACAATTGTTTACATATTGATGATTGTGATTTTTTGTTCCGCCGCCGGTATGCAGTTACCCTGGCACCGTTACAGGCAATCGAGAGAGAGAGAGAGAGAATCGAGAGATTGTTTCCGAGAACATCCGACGAGATGAGAATCTTTTAAATTGCGTGAAAATGTCGTTCAATTTGTTGCGCTTTTACACCGATTAATAACTTTATTTATTTACTGACTAGCTACCAGCAATATCGTACGCATTTATTGTCATATCTTGGAAAAAAATCGTTATATCTTATAATTATAAAGCCTATATGTTAATCTGATGTGTAAGGTACAATATTTGAAAGTTTCATTAAGATTTGTTCAGTGGTTTTTGTGTGAAAGAGTAACAAACATTCTCACATTCATACATCGACACAAACATTGACATTTATAACATTAGTAGGAAGTGACATTCACTTTTGTATACAACAGTACTGCATACATAATACATTTAATATGTATTGACATGACGCTTTTCCACGCACCTGTACTCATTTTGAAGACCAACCCTCCTCATTAAATCAGTAAATAGCAATCAATGCTGTTGAAATGTAGAGTAACTACCATAAATGCTCTTTGGTATAATAAGACAGCCATGATTGACATTCGATTGAAAAAAAACCGTCCGCACTCAACTTTTTCTTTTATACTTAATTGGCTTTTCGGAACATATAATTAGTTGTGCAAATATAATTTTCGAAATCAGAGCCGATACTGTAATTTATACGCGGACATGTCTGTATTTATGATTTACGATATTTCTCGTGAGAAAAGAAATTGTGAATTATGCTTTCATAAGAAAAGTGTTTTTTTTTATCTAGTAAGAAACAAGTTAGTAAATCTTACCTTAATTAGTAAAGTGGCATTAAACTATTTTTTCCACTAAAAACTTTAAGCAGTACATTAGTGCGATGTATCAAAGAAATAACATTTCTAGTTCCTATCAAGTAGTGTCTAAATATTTAACATTTCATGCATATGTCACAACCAAAGTGATTAATTAGCTATTACTTATACATAATAACCGGTCATTATACATAATAACCAAATTGACCAGATAAAGTGATTAATTAATCACTTTAGCCAGTCATTATTCTTAATATCTGGTCCAAACTAGCCAAAGTATTAAAGATGCTTCAAAGAGTTGTTACCCTTTCCTCCCTCTTGTCACGTCTCTTTCCTATCGGGCTAGGCAAAGACGGGGCATAGACCATATTATTTAAATTAATGACGTCGTAATACAAGATTTTACAATTTCAGTAGCTATTTCAGTAAAACCAACTCAATATATCATACGAAATGTCTTCACTATCAATTCGTCGTCAAGTCTTATTGGAGATATGAAATGTAACAGTTCACTTATTTTAAACTCAGAAGATGAAATATTTAGTGTGAAATTTTATTTTTAGAGCAAAGATTATATATATTATATCATTCACGATTTAGTCTAGAGTCTGGTCTAGATTATGGAAACAGCACCTTAGAAGAAATAAATTAGCTTTAAAAGTGTAATATGCCTGCAATTTATATTAAAATAACTTTCTTTTTAACCGACTTCAAAAAAAGGAGGAGGTTTCTCAATTCGACCGTATATATTTTTTATGTTTGTCCCCGGAAAACTTCGTCGTTTATGAACCGATTTTGATAATCTTTTTCTTAGTTCAAAATTGGAACTATCTTAATCTTATGCCTTTATATTAAACAGCCTTAATTTTGTTCTCATGTTTAAATATCTAAAAATATTTTGGAACACTTTTTAAACGCATTTCTTTTTTCTAAGCTAAAACTACTGCCTGTAAAGCAGAAAAGAAGAAAATACAAGTAACCTATCTTCACGAAATAAATAAAAGACAATCACTAGAACTAGACGGTTTGGTAGCCAGCCAGACTGCTCTATTTCCTTAAATATTCTAAAGCTAGATTACCAAACCTACAATAAACTAGTTAATAAAAAAATAATCAACCGAACAGTTACATAACCAGCATCTGGTTAGTATCTTTGCCTGTTGAAACTTTAGTTTGCTAACGTAATAGGTACGGTGGGCAGCGAATGTTCTACCGCACGTGATACAAGCCAATATTGATTCCCATTAGCTGCTTGATAGGCTAAACACGCGTTCGCCACTGTACATTTACGTAGTGTAATGGTTTGATTAAAAAAGCATAAACAGAACTCCCACTAGACATAAATTTTGTTACTCATCAATGGCCGTGAACACTTGCAAAAATTAAGGTCAAAAGGTCGATTTATGATTGCGATTAAAAGCTTAGATACGGAGCTATTAGTAAAAAAAAAAAGATTGGAAGTTAGTAGTCCGTTTAACGAAGTCTTTTAATGTAGTTAAAGTGTCTTAGCAATATTCTTAATTGACAGAATTTTCCGAAAGGACAGTATGCATGTAGAGTAGGTACTATATGTGAGTAGTTTAATTGTGCCGATAATGGATGAATAGATTATGTGACGATGTTGGTTGCTTTTTCATGCAAGAAACAACTGAACAGATTTTAATGAAACTCTGCAGTATTGTAGCTTGCATATCAGAATAACACATGAGCTAAATTTTTTTAACTTTTCATATAAGTTTTATAAGATATTACGATAAATGCGTACCTACGAAGTCGCGAGCAGCGTTTTGTTTTTTCTAAAGGTCTTTATCATATTTTTATAAGTGTTCAAGTACTAGGTAGGTATTTTATTACAAATATTTCAAGCAAAGCTTTTGCTCGGCCATGAAGATTTCACGTAACTCTAGGCCGTTCTTTAATAGACTATCAAACAATACTGATACATATCATAATATACCTACAAATTATTCAATGTACTAAACAAAGTGCCGAACATTTCAATGAATATCCTTGTAGATTTTAAGTAACTATTATACGAGTACCTACTATACAAAATATATTGAAATTTTATAATTCCAAAATGTCATGGCATTAAATTATGTAAGTATTTGCTTTTATCATTAGATTATCGTTTATATTTAAGCTATGATGTGCTTTAGTGTCATATGAATGCGTTTTAAAATTGCATGCGTTTGGTTTGGTGATGTTTTGAAGTGTTACTTGTAAATTGGTGTTTGGTTTAAATATCCATTATTTTCGTCAATATCACAGAAACTACATACTATATATCGTAACTTCTTTTGTAACAAAGCTTAGATTTGATTTCTATTTTCTACGAAGCAAGTTCCAAAATAATTTTCCACGAAAGAATGATCAGTAATCATATTTAAGTACTTTTTCTTTAAGAAAAAGAAGATAAGTGAATGTAGCGAAAGAAGTGTGTTTGGATCGTAACAAGTGGGGCGACTTGGTCTCTGCGTACCCTGATGAGAGAGAGAGGGCGTGACAGATATGTACCTATGTATGTATATAGGTACTTTAAGAAAATTCAACAAAACTTTTCACTTACGTACTTTTAAAAGTAAAAACAAACAGTCGTTTGTACATAGAAGTAAACAATAAATACCGATTGTTCTCTATTCTACAATGTCTCTTTGGAACAACCAGCAATCCAAACACAGAAGTCGTCACAAGTAATGACCTATAGTTAGGGAAGTTACTCAGAACTTTAGGGCATAGCTGTGTTCTCCATTGTATTATCTATCTGTGAAAACCTGTAATTGCCTCGTCTATTAATTTATAATTTTCTAATGTATGTAATGAAGCTGTTGGTTTTCCAATAAATAAATAAAATTAGCATTACAGTTAATGTAAACCTAGAATAACTCAAAGTAAGTTTGTGGGATAGCGGTCGATCCTGGCAACGATTTGTTGGTAGATTTCGCGATTTCATATAAAACGTCAAATCAGTTCGGCCCTATAATAATTCGGAATATTCGGATAAAATAAATCTGAGTAGACGGAAGACGGAAGTATTAACTACTTATTTTAGGTGGTCTGAGAAAAACCCTTATTTTGTTTTTTACTTAAGCCAACTGTGTTACCATGTTTTGTGATATAAAAAATGCTTATTGAATATACACGAAAGCGAGTAAAAGCTCTTAAATAAATACATATAATCCGTTAATCTCGTTGTTTACAAATCGTAACTTAGGATTACATGTTACGCATTTTTAAATCGAAAATTAAATTCGATTTCTTTGACTTTTGTATTTAAAAAAGCAAGAATTTCACTTACGAGTAAGTAGGTAATTTTTTGAATTGAGGAAATGTTTACTTATTTGGAAAAAAACTCGTTCGTGGACAAGGTTTAAGGTAGAGACAGACTGGTCCCACGTAGGTACCTACGGAATGCATTATGATATCTGCTCTATATAAATAATATTGTTAGAAACACGCTTGTCAGACGCAATTTGTCAAGGAAAAGCGTAGCGCGTGATAAGTGTGCGGTTACTGCTATTGCATCTTTTACAGAAACCCCAAAAATGCTAATACCGAATATGATTAGAAACACGTTTGTCACACAGAACGAGGGATTGCTTGTGATATGTGTACTGTTACCTTTGTAATAGTTTTCTAGTACCTAGTTGTTGCATTTTTACAGAAACCCCGAGCTTATAGCAACACACTAGGAGGCATCCCTAGATCAAAGTGGTGCTATTTCGACGGCGGTTACTCATCAACTGTTTATTTAGCAGACGCTGGCATTGACCTTGTCTCGAGCAGAGAAACAGACACACTGACAGACAGCCACTCTTCTAATATATTGGTAACAGGTTCAGATACAAGTTTAAAGTGGAGCATTTTTAATTCGAGTGAAAACTGGAAGCTTTGCGAATCTAGCGATAGCGTTACAGCAAATCTCAATACTATGGATTGCTGGCACCGACGTATGAATCAGTGATGCTCAAGCAATAGCTTGAGCGTTTGAGCTTCGAGATATTTTAAATCTGTGTATTTATCTTTACGAAATAAGGATAATTTGAGTTTGAGTTTTGAGTTCAAAGCAAAAGGACGGTTATAGGTTTATTTCGTTGATAAAAGCACGATGAATTGAATAATATGGTAAAGAATTTCAATTTCAAAACAAAATCTTCTTGTAAGTATGTGCTTCTACTTTGTTTCCATTACTTATAAGAAAATTCCGAAAACAGTGCCCAAGGATGTAAAAAATATTAGAAAAATATAAAATGTTCAAATATTTCCTACCTACACGAAGGGTCGTTTTGGCTGCAGATATCTTCCCTGGTCACCAAGATGGCCACATCGTGATGATGTGGATTCTCATCATCCTCAGGGTTGCGCTGATGCTGCCATCTGCAGAAGGAGGCTAGAGTCGTGTCTGCGTTGCTAGAAGTTTCTAGATTCGTTGCAGCGTTCCTTTCTTCTAAAACTATGATTTTTACGACCACCACTTTGATGTAGTTGCCGATTGATGGGTCCATGTAGAGAGTAGAGACCTGTTTCGAGAAAAAAATGTTTAGAAACTACCAAAATAAGAGGCTACTATGAAGAAATTAATGACAAGTAAACATTCAAAATCAGTGGTATATCATATCTAAAACATTAAAGTTAAATCTTTGCAGTAAAAAGAGAATCCTATAAAATAGCTTTCATTGGCTAACTTTTAAGTTTTGTATTTAACGACATTTTATGAATTTAAGAACACCATTCCCCTCTCTCTCTCACTCTCTTTTCTACAGATATTATAAGCTTCAAAGCTACTTACAATATTCATTATAGTGAGTAGATAAGTCTCCAAGGTCGTCTTGTTGTAGAAGGTAGTCATGGAGTGGTCAGCTACGAGAAGAACCTCAACATGACGAGGTTTGCTCACTGACCGAGGAACACGCCTTGAATCGTACGGCCGCTGTGGCTGATGTCTGTTTCGGCGGTTCTACAAGGAAAGAAATTATAAAAGTAAGGATCTAGAAATATAAAAACACCAGAAAATGCAAGTCGTTGGCGTAATCACAAGGCGCAGTAATGTGTAAAATATGTGCCAAAAATGCCGCTCCGATTTAACTACGACTTATCATCTTAGCCTAAAGCTGCCCACTGCTATGCATAGGCTTTTCCAATGGTTACTCAATGGTTCATTGCAACCAGGATTGATCTTATTTTATCTCATAATTCGTTGCAATATTACCAAATTTTACAACAGCCATAAAGATATAAATTTTCAAAGATGTAATTGTCATAACAATTTCACTAGCATTGACCTAATGGTTTAAATAAACAAAGTCACGAGTATAAATATTATGAATCACTTACCCTATTATTATATCTGTTCCTTTGCGCTTCCATGTTATGGTTTATTCTATTTCTAGTCCTCCACTGGTATGGAGGTTGTTTCGTTGCACAATTCTTGTGCGATCGTTTTCTTCTTGGCCTAACCCCATTCGGTCTTATCCTCCTCGACCTATTCTCAATACTTCCTCTACTAAGATTTCTATTATTATACAACCTTCTTTGTGGCTCTGAAGATTGGCTTCCTTCAACTGAATTGCTCCTGGAAATACTCTTAGAAATTGGATGTGTTCTTCTCTGTTCCATTTTTAGCCTCATATGCTGTCTTCTGAATTCGATGGGGTTACGTCTCATTTCTGCTTGCATCCTTCTTCTTTCTTCGAGGTATTCTCTCCGCCGTTTGTCTCTGGCTTCTTTGAGTACTCTGCGTCTGGCTTCTTCTAGTATTCTTCTGTTTTGTAGTTCACTTGCATTAGGTGTGTTTGGTGTGTTTTGGTTTGTGGATCTTTTTTGTCTGTTTTTGGCAGCTACTTTGTCGACAGCTGATCTTTTGTAGATGACGTGTGGTCTAGGAGTGTTTCCGTCGTTGTGTATTTGATTGGATGGTTCGATCCAGTATTCTCCCTGTTCTGTTCGAAGTAAGCCTGCCTGTGGGGGAAATATCATTGGTTTAGTTATTTTGAATATAAGGAACAATGGGGTAAGAGATCCCAAAGCCTTCTTATTTTCAGCTATTGAGTAAAAATTATATTCATTCTGTTACGTACGTAGTACTTCAAAGTACCTACGCTTAGCAGTTTTTTTCTCAGAAACCCTCATAAGTCAAAACAAGTACCTAGATAAATCAGAGAAATTGGAGCCTGTTTATAAAATCTGATCCTAAGACAGTTTGATTAGCAAACTGATGTGGAGATTGATAAAAAACTCGAAACTTTCTGTTTCTACAAATCGAGTTATTTCCTGCATTTCCGATACTGTTAATTGGTTTTTCTCAGACAGGTTCGTAAACTAGTCTGCAGATTGATCTGACCGACAATCGGATGTAGTTTATTGCTGTAGCATGCTTTTTGCAAGATCGTGTCTCATTCGTATAAGTTGAGAAAGGTAAAAATTCATTTTTAAATTGTCTCATTACATTACCGATTGGTTGAAAACGATCCTTCAATTATCAAGATGTTTTTTTAAACGCGATTGTCAAATGTTCGGATTGTCACAAATTTGATCAATTTCATCCACATTTCATCAAAAGAAGTTTGGACAGTCACATTGCTAGAAGATTGCATCTTGTAGGTATTTTGGCATAAATCACTATTGTCAAATGTTTAGTTAGACTGTCAAAATGTTGGCTTTTAAAATGCTCGGAGGCAGCGTGGAGGCTGCCAAATAAATCCCTAGTTCGAATAAAAAATTAAAAGGAACCGCATTTAGAAAAGACAGCAACATGCAAAAACTTTAAACATTCAACGAATTAAAGTGAAAGGGTTTGTCAAACTAGAAATGTTTTATGAGTCGAAACTATTTACGGCTGTAAACCGAATGAGGTCAATGTAATAGTGAAACTGGAATCCAATGCGCATGCGTCTCCGTTTATTATGACTAATGGCTGAGAATTAGCGGATACTTGCGAAATAGAAACTTGTTAGGGACTGATTCTGGAAATCAGAGACGTACGATTTAGTGACAACTGTTGAAAAGTTTTAAGGTGGAAATACATAGAAGAATGTTTGATTGGGTAGGTATAAGGTGTAATTAAAAAAGATAGGTAAAATATCGGTATATTTTGAGACCATGATTCCGTTAAAAATATGGACTACAGGGTTAAATAAGTGTAAAATTAATTTCGGGACTAGTTTAACAATTTTAAGATCATTTTATTTACGATAAGAATCTTAGCCTTAAAAGATTTTATATTGCCATGTTAATTAGGTGAAAACGGTACGCAATAAAGTTTATAAGTCGCAACAAAAAAACAACGTTGTTCACATTCACAGTAGGTAGATATTACATACCTACATGAAATACATAGGTAAATACATATACGTATCTGTCTCGACTATCTCCCATCACGATAGGCATAGACCACTTCTCTCCATTTGTTATCCAAACACACTTCTTTCGCCATTCATCATAATCATTATCATCTCAGCCTACCTCTAAAACTGCTTACTGCTGAGCATAGGCCACTCCAAAGGCTCTCAAACGCGACATTTTAAGTATTACTTACGTTAGATACTACGTATTTAGTAATCTGTGGTATTACATGAATTACCGTCTTTATAATACGAAAATCTGAAGGTCAAAAAAACCGGAAAGGATTGTAGAAGAGCCCAATTGTGTCCACAGCCTAAACAAAATGAATGGCGTAGTGTCCATTGAAAGCGAAACCAGTCAAACCACTCGCCGATTCTAAAACTACAAAGCGCAAAGGAATTCCAATTGAAATCTTATTTGTTTTTACTATTTACAATTTTATATTGACACGACTTTGTGGAATACCTACTGGGGTTTTTGTTACGTAGTTTCTACAAGTTGAATGTCCGTAAGAGTGTTTTTTATCCGACTACGGCAAAGCCAAAAGGAATGGTAATGTTTCTGTAAAATGTAAATGCGTCTTTCGGAACATTTTTGAAGAATAATTTGCAAAAGTGAAATTTATTAAGTTTTTAGATATCGGTAACTTTTAGAAAATATAAAAGCGAAATGTTATTTTAAATACCTATTTAAATTTTCCCGTCTTGCATAAATTGATGAGAAACATCTAGATAGAAATAGAAAAAATAAAACGAGGAAAGAGGAAACGAAAAGGAGAGAACCTCTTAACCCCCACTTAACTCTGGAAACTTCTTTTTGAGGTTTGAAATAGGAACTTTGAATTATGGTGATATTTCTTAATAGCGCTATCTTATTATATTTCAAGTTTCCTATAGAAATAACCGAGGAAATAGATAAGTATATAAGTTTTTTAAACACAGCAACAGAGCCCTGTCTGCCATGTAGCGGCGTAAAGATAAATTGATTGATAACGTTCCTCGCGCGAAATCTAATGGAAACCGCTCTATCGGAGATAAAGCCGACTACTGCCCACTATTGGGACGTATTTAGGGTAGATTTGTAGGCTTTATTAATAATAATAAATGGTTATCATAAGCCTCATCACAGCCTCATGCAGAGTTTCAAACAAAAGGTACCTAGTTTTAAAAGCAGCTTTTTTGAAATTATTTTTATCTTTAAACCGACCAAAAGTTGCAATTGAGAAATAACAGAAAAAATAACAATAATATCTAGTAAAAGCTATACATTACCAAAGCGTGTAAAACCAGACTACGATCAACGATAGGTACATAAAATTTAAAAGTTACTCGTAACTATGTACATAATGAGACCCAAATACACATCTTAATAAAATAACTCAAAAACTACATATTGGACCCCCCTATAACGGTCTCTGTTTAAGAAATGATTAATACCAAGCCAGTGGCCTCTCGCGGCGGCCTACAAATGACATCTGTTCTACAATTTCACAAAATGAAATAATGCCCATTGATACTGTGATTGTTTGTAGGCTGCAGGCTAAGATTAATAGTCTAGTCTAGATTCTAGAATTCCTTAGAGATTAGGATTTCTAGATAGGTAAATTCCACATTTGTGTTGTGGCAACATTTGTGAAATGCGGAAAGGACCTAGAAAGTGATGGAAGAGGTTTCAGATTGAAGCATGAACAAACTTGTGTTGTAAAAAGGACTAATAGAAGTCGGAGAAATTACTATGTGCTGGATTTCACTGAAGGGCTTCAGCATGAGCTGTGATTAAAATAAATAAATGCGCAAATAACTATGTAAATACATAAACACGATTTTAAAAAGACTACCTATATTGGCACTTTTTAGGTGGTCGGCCTATTTCTTTGCCTACATTTAAATACAGATGATGAAAATCAATAAAAACGTAATTAATTATCTCGTTTTAATTTCCATTTAGTCAAATTACCTATCTCTTACTAAAACTAAGCGAAGAAAAGAGACACATAAACTAGTATAGCCTATGGCCTACAGTGTTGCCAGCCTGCATGCCGCCGTCAAGCGAAGGCCAAGCAAATAGTTAATTATCAAGTTTAATTCGCGAATGTAGGCGGGTGAGAAAAATGACTACACATCAATATGTTGTTTGCATTTGTAGGTTATAAGAAAATGTGTGATCTTTTAGTTAAATGATTAAATGTTAAGAATATGTAAATGTTTTTTTTTTTAGTAACTACTTATGTATTATGTATTTGATTGCTCATAATGGTATTTAAAAGTAAAAATACCCAAGTCCTACCGTAAAATAGGGCACTAACAGTTAACTGAAAAATATGACTAATTGTCTAAAAATTGGTAGGTACCTACTTACTAAAAATGTATTGTATCTCTACATGTCATAAGGAGGTTCGCCTGCCTAGGGTTCAAATCTCAATCAACACATACCAAGAAATTGATTTTTCGCCGAAACATTTACAATTTACAACATTTACATTATTTCCGATTTTAATATGACAGTTTATTAAATAAAAATCAATACCTAATAATTTTCTAAACTTCCTTGACCTACACAAATCATTCATTTCTAAAATAGACGGTTAAATAAACAGAGACCACTTTTACTGCGTGACCGTCCACAAATATTTGACAAAGAGTTTTTTAATCGGTAGGCCTACTATAAGTTTATTTTAGTTTACTTGAGTCAAGTAAGTATTATGTATGTACTTAAAAGAAAGAAAATTTACATAACTTTTTGAGTGGATATCATCTAGATAAACAAAAGCGTCTTTAACAACGAAGAAAAAAGTCTCAAGCTACCGCAGTCTTTTGATTAAAGAAATTGCTTATTTGAAAATGTTATCTCAATACATATTTGATGCTATATTTGAATGAATTCTCATTTTCTTAAACATTTATCAGTAATATTTAGCATTGAATCTTCATATGCTTTCAAAAAGTCTTGCTTAAAGTGTCATTTGAACAAACTAGTACTACAAAAAAAGATTTTAAAAATCAATAAAAAGGGGGTTTGTTGGAAGTATCCCTTTTTTAATTAGACGATGTAGTTATTGACACTGCAACTCACGATAGTCGTACAAGTCTACGGTAGAAAGAAAGTGAAGGTATGTTGATTGAAGACCACTCGTCGACTACCGGCCGAGAGCTTCGAGTGTTTGAACAACGCGTTTGATGTTCCGCTTGTGATGGAACGGCTTCTAAATTTAAATTGTTGCCTTTCGTTTATTTGCTCATTATTGTTGTTGCAGTTTTTCTGCGGTCATTTTTTCTTTTGAGGTGTGACGAAAAGTAAAAAGTATGTTTGTTCTTTTGCGCACTATCCGACGGTTCGAATAATATGCAAATTGCAATTGTGGTGCGACATTTGTAGCTGAACGCAGGTCTCATTTGTTAATGGTTTTATTGGTCTACTCTAGTTGTTTATTAAAAAAAACATCTACTTACTAGTATAAAAAACGGCTTTTTTTGTGAACAAGTCAACCCTATAATGAAACACTAATATAAGTATCTACCTAAAGAAGCAGAAACACAGATTACTAAATAGTCATCTTAGGTTCACTTTACCACCTATTTGTAAAACCAGAAATAAAAGACTATCACATTTCAACAAGCTGGCAAACTTCAAGAGTACTTCTTACTTATCTAAAAGAAGAGTTTATTAAACGCGTCCACATCCAATCTTTTTTGTTTTCCCTTCATAGTAAAGTTATCGCGAACTTTAAATTAAAAATGTTATTAAAAACTGCATGCGGCAAGATTGAAATGTGATTAATGTACTACACTAAGTGTAGTTCGCTTTACAAGCTTCGTAGAATATAATGAAATTACTTTATTAAAAAATAGTACAAAATAAAACTTAAGTTATGAGTTTCTGTCTAGACAATGTATGTGATGGGAAGAAATTATTGAGAATAAAAATTGTATTTTCGTATTTTATTGCTATCGCAGCTTGTGGTCAATATAAGGAAACAATTAAATGGGTTTTTCATATGCGTTGGATATTATATGCAAGCAGAATACCTACAGAATAAAAAAACCGGCCAAGTGCGAGTCGGACTCGCGCACCGAGGGTTCCGTACAAACCTGCAAGGTTTACAAAGTTCGTTCATTACGACAATCGAGTCATAACTATGGTATTTTTATTGCAAAATGAAATTCATAACATTACAATGGGGAAAGATGGAGGAGCATAAATTTAAGACAAAGATCTCTTTATCGTTTAAGTAATCCTTTATTTTATATTAACACATATCATTTATCTATAATATAAGTGAAACACTTATACTAGCCTTGCAGCAGACTTGCGAAAGTTCTTTTATTAAAGTTATTTATTTACTAAGTTTTTTAGTCACTATTTAGAAATCTGGTTCAAAAATATTAATTAAGTATTAAATTTGAACCAGACCTGTAAATGGTGACTGAAAAAGGTGTGAATAGCCCCGCGTGCCACCCGTGCCACCAGCGTCCCATCAAACTTCGCCAGTAGAAACAATACAAGCAAGCTGTCTGATAATAACCATCAATAAGAAATATAATAATGTCATTGAATTTAATTATAAGTATAACACTTTAAGCAGTTAGGACGCATTTAGATTATACAGCTACATTCACCAAAACATCGGGATTGAATGACGATGAGTGAGGTCGTCTTTGCCGTTTGAAAAATGTTGCCCTCCCCATACATAGTATAATAACTCGCGGTCATTGCTGTAACTACAATTATGTTTACAATCACAATTTTTTTGGTGGTATAACTACTTAAAATTTTAAGCTTTTCGGAATTTTTCTGTTACCTGTGCTGTAAGCTATTGCTTCTTACTAGAGGTGGGCCGAGTACTCGGTTAATACTCGGTACTCGGCGTACTCGGCACTTTTTTCACTACTCGTAATCGGCCGAATAACTCGGTAAAAATGCCGAGTACTCGGTGCAAATAAATCTACCTTGCGCATCGGATCTGCTTGGTAGATCATAGTCTAATTCCTTCTAATGGTACATATATAGGCCTGCCCAGCTGGAGCAATGTTATGAATTGCTATTATCATAATTATTTAAAAGAAAAATTAATGAGCAGTGTTTTTTCAAAAAAAAATTGCAACTTGACGGTTGTGGTTTATTGTTTTCATTATGAATAATTAGCGGGGTGCGGAAGGACAGTTCTAACACCATTATCACCACTCGCTCCCGAGCTTCTTCGCGCAAAATTCTACCTACTTTAACTATACCGAGTAACTCGGCCGAGTACTCGGCTCGGTAAACTTTAAACCGAGTAATACTCGGTACTCGGTTACTCGGTAAAACTGATACTCGGCCCACCACTACTTCTAACCAAATTTCGAGATTCTATGTCAACGGGAAGTGGTCTTTAGGTTTTAATTCCCTTGCGTGTAGTTGCGAGTTTCAAAATATGCGGTATCAATGGTTGTACTTTTGCGTTTTGCGTTTTCGGGTTGACTTATAATTTTTTTTTTCACGGGTTAAAGGCAATTAGATCTAAGTATTTGATATGAATTTCAACTTGATAGCTCTACGCGTTCATGAGGAAAAAAGTAATAAGTTTATATTTATTAAAAAATATATATTTTGTAATGTAACTAAAAATTTAAGGTTTTCGGAATTTTTCCTTTATGTGTGGTATAAAACGTTGCTTCATGCCAAATTTCAAGATTCAAGGTCGACTGGAAGTACCCTTTAGGTTTTGATTCCCTTGCAAGTACTTGCGAGTTTCAAAATATGCAGCTTAAATTGCTGTTTCTTTTGATTGCGTTGACATAGAAGTTTGATTTTGCTACAGCTTAAAGGTATTATAGACCTGAGTATTTGGTATGAATTTCAATTTAATACCTCTACGCGTTTATGAGGAAATGGGTAGTAAGTTTAAGATTATTAAAAAAAAAAATATTTTGTGATGTAACTAAAAATTTATGGTTTTCGTAATTTTTCCTTTATCTATGCTATAAGACGTTGCTTCGTACCAAATTTCAAGATTCTGAGTTCACGGGAAGCACCCTGTAGGTTTTGATTCCCTTGCAAGTGTCGAAAATTTGCGGCATAAATGGCTGTATCTTTTGATTGCGTTGGCTTAGAAGTTAGATTTTTTCACAGCTTCAAGGGACAGTAGACCTGAGTAATTGATATAAATTTCAGCTTCATACCTCTACGCGTTCCTGAGAAAAAGGGTCTTGACAGACGGACGGACGGACGGACAGACGGACAACAAAGTGATCCTATAAGGGTTCCGTTTTTTCCTTTTGAGGTACGGAACCCTAAAAAACATGATTGATTGATCAAAAAGATGCGAGAATTTTCAATTTATTAAAGGAAGTTGAATATTTTGACAACATATTGTTGTACCTATTTAATTTATGTAATACATAACTTTAACTAAATAATTAAACTTAAAAAAAAAACTAACTTTAAAAATAGAATTTGCCAATTTAGGAACCAAAAAATATCAAGTAAAGAGTTTTTATCTAAAACAATGGTTAAAAAAAATAAGTAATAAAAAGCTAAGACCTTTAAACCCAGCTTATCGGTACGAGGCGTAAGTAGCTTTTGTTTCATTCATGTATGTATCGCAGTTCATTCACACCTATAAAATACAATAGCAGTTTATTTGCGACTGTTCTATACAGGGCAATGAGGAAGGAATATAAGGAGTGGCCGCATTTTTTTTTTCATATACAAATTATTTTATGACAGCGAGCCAAGGTTGCGCCAAGTTTTCTCATAGTTTTCTTGGTAGATGACCTGTCAAACGATAAGTAGTACCGTACAAAAAGTAGCCATTTTGCGCCAGACCAGGCGCGCTGATCCAGACGGTATGGCTCCTCCTTATATATTCTATACTCAAAGATACAGGGTATAAGAGAAAGGTTATGCAGTGATAAAACACATTATACTAATCAATTTTACCAAAGAAACACTAGTCGAAATATCAAAAAAAAAAAACCGGCCAAGTGCGAGTCGGACTCGCGCACCGAGGGTTCCGTACAAACCTGCAAGGTTTACAAAGTTCGTTCATTACGACAATCGAGTCATAACTATGGTATTTTTATTGCAAAATGAAATTCATAACATTACAATGGGGAAAGATGGAGGAGCATAAATTTAAGACAAAGATCTCTGTATCGTTTAAGTAATCCTTTATTTTATATTAACACATATCATTTATCTATAATATAAGTGAAACACTTATACTAGCCTTGCAGCAGACTTGCGAAAGTTCTTTTATTAAAGTTATTTATTTACTAAGTTTTTTAGTCACTATTTAGAAATCTGGTTCAAAAATATTAATTAAGTATTAAATTTGAACCAGACCTGTAAATGGTGACTGAAAAAGGTGTGAATAGCCCCGCGTGCCACCCGTGCCACCAGCGTCCCATCAAACTTCGCCAGTAGAAACAATACAAGCAAGCTGTCTGATAATAACCAACAATAAGAAATATAATAATGTCATTGAATTTAATTATAAGTATAACACTTTAAGCAGTTAGGACGCATTTAGATTATACAGCTACATTCACCAAAACATCGGGATTGAATGACGATGAGTGAGGTCGTCTTTGCCGTTTGAAAAATGTTGCCCTCCCCATACATAGTATAATAACTCGCGGTCATTGCTGTAACTACAATTATGTTTACAATCACAATTTTTTTGGTGGTATAACTACTTAAAATTTTAAGCTTTTCGGATTTTTTCTGTTACCTGTGCTGTAAGCTATTGCTTCTTACCAAATTTCGAGATTCTATGTCAACGGGAAGTGGTCTTTAGGTTTTAATTCCCTTGCGTGTAGTTGCGAGTTTCAAAATATGCGGTATCAATGGTTGTACTTTTGCGTTTTGCGTTTTCGGGTTGACTTATAATTTTTTTTTTTTCACGGGTTAAAGGCAATTAGATCTAAGTATTTGATATGAATTTCAACTTGATAGCTCTACGCGTTCATGAGGAAAAAAGTAATAAGTTTATATTTATTAAAAAATATATATTTTGTAATGTAACTAAAAATTTAAGGTTTTCGGAATTTTTCCTTTATGTGTGGTATAAAACGTTGCTTCATGCCAAATTTCAAGATTCAAGGTCGACTGGAAGTACCCTTTAGGTTTTGATTCCCTTGCAAGTACTTGCGAGTTTCAAAATATGCAGCTTAAATTGCTGTTTCTTTTGATTGCGTTGACATAGAAGTTTGATTTTGCTACAGCTTAAAGGTATTATAGACCTGAGTATTTGGTATGAATTTCAATTTAATACCTCTACGCGTTTATGAGGAAATGGGTAGTAAGTTTAAGATTATTAAAAAAATATATATTTTGTGATGTAACTAAAAATTTATGGTTTTCGTAATTTTTCCTTTATCTATGCTATAAGACGTTGCTTCGTACCAAATTTCAAGATTCTGAGTTCACGGGAAGCACCCTGTAGGTTTTGATTCCCTTGCAAGTGTCGAAAATTTGCGGCATAAATGGCTGTATCTTTTGATTGCGTTGGCTTAGAAGTTAGATTTTTTCACAGCTTCAAGGGACAGTAGACCTGAGTAATTGATATAAATTTCAGCTTCATACCTCTACGCGTTCCTGAGAAAAAGGGTCTTGACAGACGGACGGACGGACGGACAGACGGACAACAAAGTGATCCTATAAGGGTTCCGTTTTTTCCTTTTGAGGTACGGAACCCTAATAATAATTGTCTATCTGCACACATCCGGGCCGTGTCCGAGACGTGTCAAGGAAAAAAATATCATTCCATACATTTTCTATAGATTCGTTCACACACGTTGTCATGACGACTTATTTTTTTCCCTACTGACAGACCACGGCCCGGATGTATGTAGATAGATCTTAATTAGTTCTTTCGTATGAAAAGTACTTAATCTGTCAATTTGACAGTTATTTACGTCACTCGATGAGTTTTCACTAGCATTTTGCTCACTGTTTAAAAGCAGCAAAACACGCTTGGTCTTTATAAAAGCAAACTGAATCATATTG
Source organism: Anarsia innoxiella (assembly GCA_947563765.1). Lineage (NCBI taxonomy): Eukaryota > Metazoa > Arthropoda > Insecta > Lepidoptera > Gelechiidae > Anarsia > Anarsia innoxiella. The sequence goes on from OX387406.1 coordinate 8,830,062, forward strand.
AGCAAAAACGCCAAAAACATAGAATGAGTAGGTAATTTAAACTAATTTATTTCAGTGTAAAAACTTTCAGGAAATATTATCTATATATCCTAATTATCTTTAGATTATATTTGATGGTAGTTTTTGATACTATTTCTTGTTGCGTTTCGTGAGAAGCGACAAAATTGAAACAAAGGTTTAAATTAAAATCACATTAGCTTAGTTTTTACGGAACTAAAACCATAAATGAGTCTTATCCAATTCTGGATTTTTTCCTAACCAAAAACATATACCTACTCTTTGAGTATAGAATATATAAGGAGGAGCCATACCATCTGGATTTCCGTGCTTGGTCTGGCGCAAAATGGCTACCTTTTTGTATGGTACTTCTTATCATTTGACTGGTCATCTACCTAGAAAACTATGAGAAAACTTGGCGCAACCTTGGCACGCTGTCATAAACTCATTTATAAATGAAAAAAAAAATGGGGCCATCTTATATTTCTTCCTCATTGTACCTACCTAGTGCCCGTTTAACCACCTATACAAGAAAAAATTCAACTGTCAGATAAACCTGTGTCTATTTCATAAAACATAACGTTTTAGACAGAGACAGGTATAAAACATCTGTCAGATAAGTTTTATCTGTACAAGGTGAAACAGGCTCATAATATCTCAAAATAATGTAGCCTGTATGTTATTCTGATATATTAACTTCATTATGAGTCATAGGTACACATAATTAGATTCAAAATTGTCTTTCCTGTTCCTGATGATTAAGGACATTGGAGCATCTAATCCTCAAAATGTGTATACAGGCCAAAACTACATCGGGCACAGATTATGCGGATATGCATCAAGTTCAGAAATTAACTTCCAGTGTCCTTTACTTTCAGGAACAGGACAGACATTTTTTGTTTTCTGTGTCTTTATGACCCTTATTGTAGCGTTTCATTAAAATCTTTTTGGTGCTTTAAAAAAATATGCCTATCAGCCAGTGTATCAAACTACATAAACACCCTCGAGCAATGAAAACTATAAAGCAATAATACAAGATTAACATATTACAATGTTAATATAATTATAAACGCTATACTTATACATATAATTAAGCTTAAAGGCAATTTGAATAATGGTTTTAGACATAATCTTTTACTTTTTTGTGCGATTAAGCCATTAGGTTTTTTATGGTGCCCTTTTAAAAACAATAGGTGCGAAATTGTGATTGGACTTAGAGAATTGTGCTCGATAAAAAAACTTTTGATTAAGCTTATCTTTGTATCTTTTTTTTTTGTCGTTTTTTGTTGCCAGTACAGTAGCTATACAAGTAAGTACTTAGCTCTTTAAGGCGTAACGGATCATAAAAGTCCTAATAATATTATAAATGTCAATGTTTGTGCCGACGGATGTTTGTTACTTCATCACGTAAAAACCACTGAACAGATTTTAATGACATTTTACAATAACTTAGCTTGGACATCAGAATAACACATAGGCTATATAATTTTGAGATATTGCGTACATTTTCCAAGATATGACGATAAATGCGTACGAAGTCGCGGGCAGCCACTAGTAATATAATATAACAAAAAACTAAATGTGATTTATTTAATGGGATAGTTACAATAAGATTATTATAAGTATAGTACCTACTACAATTTTTTTATTGTCTCTTCCTCGACCATAAAGCTACTCATTTGTGAACTATACGAGTAGCCAATAATGATTTAAACACGACGTAGATGTACATATATAGAAAAAAAGATTAGAAAATTAAAATCTACCTATCTTACGATTTAATCAAAAACTTCGATCTTAAAATAACCAGCTAAGAATGCAACGGCAGAACCCGGCCATTAAAATCAATTTCCCAAACCATCTATCATAAAACGCAAATAAAAGCAAAACTAAAGAATTTGAATTGCCTCTACCACAGATTGCATATTTAACTATCAGTCAGTTGTAGAAAAGCTCATTTTACTAACGCTTCTTTATCTCTAGTTGTCACTGTCATTGTCAAACATCTGAAGAAAACAGCACGATGTTTTAAAGGATAATTAACTATGATAGCTAAAAGTCATTGCTCGATTGTTTTTGATTCCGATTTTAAATGAAGACAAGTTATCAGAATTGTTATGAAAACTTTTAGGCACTTTCTATGTACCTACGTGTAGTTAACCTTGTACTATGGAAACCCCCAAAATGGCATCGAACATATTTTTATGGAGCCAGGTATAGTAAAAATTTTCGGTATCAATTACACTCAACATCTTATATTCGAGCCAGTATGTAGAAAAAAAAGTTGGCGGCCACTGATAAAACTTACATCAATCGATAGAGAAAAATATTATAAAACGATAGTCAAATGTCTAAAGTGATATACTTTCAGAACTTTGAAAATGAAAGAACTTTAAAAATTGTTACAAGCGAACATGATGTTGAGTGTAATTGTTACCGAAAATTACTATACCAATTAGGTTGGATGCTCTTTCAAGTTTTTGTAATTTACGTGTGATAGCTATCACAGTATCTATAGTAGAGGTACATGTATCATTTTGTTCGTTAAAACGTCTTAGTATAATTAACATGTTTTATCAAACTATACTTTGTGAATTCTTTTGTGGAATGATAAATTGTACATTTTTATCACACAAACACAGAGACGTATTCAGAGTTGATTCGAGGGCCATAGATTTTTAAAGATATATTTTTCTAAAGTAAGACAATCTGGACAATTACAGTAACCCAATGGCAACGAACAGCTAAAAGACCACGCGGCAGGCCACGAAAAAGGTGGCGAGATGAGCTGGACTCCTTCTTGGATGTCTGGGCAGAGGCGGCCCAGGATAGGAAATCATGGAAGAAGACGAGAGAGGCCTTTGCCCAGCAGTGGGACACCGATGGCTAGATAAGATAAGATAATTTTTAAACTGTGACTAAAGATTATTAAATTGGTTTTAGATTTATCTTAAGCAACAAAAAAAACAGGAACTAACTTTCGTTTTCACCCACAATTTGAACACCGCATAAAATTAATACATATAAGGTGTTAATTAAATACAAATACAGATACATAAATAAATACATTCGAAATATGATCGATTGCCACCCAACATGCGCCACTAATTAGTGACACATGCCAAATATGTCACAACATGCTAACATATTGTCAAACATGTCATTAAAGTACTCCCACACTTTATTTTATTGCATTTCATTTTGTAAAAATCGGCCGATTTATGCTAATTCGCGGACAAAATGGAGGACGAGAATTACGATGTCGGAACATTATAATCTGTCCAGTTTAATGTCTTTTGTGACCTATTTTAAGAATAAAAAGTATTTAATGTGATATAATTATGTGTATTTTATCGTGTGTTATTTTTACAACATAGGTTATTTTGTTATTTTGTTAAATCTAAGTTTGTGTTTTATTTATGTTTGAAATGAAATGAAAAATCATTTAATCGTGTAGATTTTGACAACACTTAGGACGGATTATTATTTAAACTTAATGCTAGAATCGCAAGAGTGCAATTTTTTAGTTTATAGTTAGGTAGACGTTATATAAGTTCGTGTTTCGGCGCAGGAGTTGATATTGGTTGGTACATATACCTATAGTATACTAGATATAAAGCGGGTTTACTAGAAAAGAAACCGCAGGGACAATATACGGGTGCATGTTCTAAGAAAACGGTTAATGAAAAAAAAGATTAATAACGTCAAAAAAAAAACAACGTTGACAACAAAAAACTCGGTAACCCAATAAATATAATTCAGCAAATAGGTTTTGACAAGTTTGCATTTCCTCGTTCGTGTTTTGCATTCTGAGAAACTAATAAAAAATAAGCAGTTCTACTTTTTATTTCGTTTTGTAACACAATGTCATCATTTCTTTTTAAGGAAATGTTCTCAATTTAGTTACAGACGTCTTGATTACGAGAATTGATGTCTATTTTATAAAATATTAAAGGCTGCCTGCGGCTTTGTACGCTTCATATATAAAAAAAAAAAAAAACTCAAAATAATATAGCCTATATGTAATTCTGATATATAAGCTACAATATTGCCAAATTTCATCAAAATCCATTCAGTAGTTTTTGCGTGAAAGAGTAACAAAATTCCATCCATCCATCTATCCATCGGCACAAACATTGACATTTATTAACAAAAAAACGGAAATATAAAAGAACGGGATTGTACCTATCTATAAAAAAATACGAACGATGATTTTTTTCTAAATGGCAACTAACATCAAGGATCCTCATTGATTTATTATTGCTCTGAACTTGGCTTATATTTTCACGGATACAATTTTCTTGATGCAGATCAGAAATTGTACTAAACCGCTCTTACAAGTATAAAATATAATTAAACAACATCATTTCTCTATAAAATAGGTCTCACTAACCTACTCATTTACCTAAGTATATTCTAAAGCTATAAACCTAAAACAAGCTAATTAAATTACTTGTTAAAGTAGATTTACTTTTCAGTACTTACATGATATTAACTAGCTACAACACAAACTTCATTTTATGACTTCTTGTAAAATAATGATGAAAAGGAAAAAAATGACGTTTGCTCAAGAAGTAGCTTAAAATTCGCACAAAAATTGTTATTCTTTTTACGAATTCGTAACAAATAACGTAAAAGTTATACCAAAATTGACGTTCTTTTTACAAACTCACAAAATAAAATTTATAGTTCGAAAAACTTTCGCTTATTTTAACATATCGACTTTTTATTACAAGAATAGTAATAACTATTAGTAATTTAACATTGTACCTTTACTTTCGACGTTTAAAGGCACCTGCTGTGAAATCAATTAACTAGGTACTTGTATTGAGGCGGCTAGACGAGTCATTTCACTTTTCTGTAGACAGGCTGGATGAAAGCGAATTTGGTTTAGATGATTTTGGTGCGTTGATAGTCGCCTTTCGCGGGTTTGTGAATTGTATTAGCAAGAGTGGTTGGAGATTGGAGAAGCCTATAATCAGCAGTGAGCAGCTATATGGTCTATCCACATACATCCGGGCCGTGTCCGGGACGTGTCAGGGAAAAAATATAATTCCATACATTTTGTATGGATTCGTTCGCACACGTCATGACGACGTATTTTTTTCCCTCCGGTCACGTCCCGGGTACGGCCCGGATGTGTGTAGTTAAATCTTTAGGCTAAAATTATGAAGATTGGTTGTACCACTTGTATCTATGGTCAACATTAATGAACGGCATTTTTTTGGAAATCGTAATAAAATAAAACGCTGTTGCTGAAATATTTGACTGACGACGTATAGTAGCTATAGAAAACAAAATACAATCGCAATTAGTCTAAAAAGAAATCAGGTAGTCTGTCAATATGTCGTCAATGTAAAATGTCAAAAATTACTCCATCGGATAAATGAACGCTAATTTGTATTTAGTCGGGTTCTACAGTCGTTTTTACCAAAATGATTTTAAACTAGAAGAATTACCACACAGATATCAAAAACAACTCAGAATTATAAGAAAAAAGTCCGTCCATAAAAATACCAAATAAAACCGACAAAATTACAAAGGCCTTTAAAACCTCAGGCAAAATACTTCAAAAATTAAAAGTCAATGCGTTTCATATCTCCAATACGTATGAAAGTGAACGTTAAACTCGGCACTATTACATCAAACCCATCAATTTGTGTACATTGTTCGAGCTATTTTCGTATTAGTAAACGATCTATGAGTATACGCCAAGTTTAATAAATAATTGCTCTAAAAGTAGAATGGGGTTTCTATGGAAATTGATCCCGTTTGGGCTTGTTGAAATTTTATGGCGGTGAAGTTTAAATATAACTTTAGATTCAAATTATTGATTAAATCTTTAAACAAAGTATTTACCGACATTCATAATTCTGCTGTTGTATCAATATGGTAAAAGCTTAAGAGGCCAAAGTTTCCATAAGTAGGTGATTTTTTAATGAATTTATTTGTGAGCATCATTAATAGGGGTGACATGTCCAAAAGGACCAAACCCTTCTTTTCTATTGTTAGATAAAAAACAGCTGTTTTAATTTTTAATGCTAGCAACACTTACGAGTCCATCGCAGGCTGAGAGGGCCACACTCGACGCGGTCTGGCCCCGCACAGAGCCGGTGTAGTGGCAGCCCGTGGCCCCTGCGTGGGGCCTCTGTCTCGTCCGCTCGCTCACCGAATGCCGCTCCACCACCATTGCTGGTGTTATGAATGTTACTGACGGCCTGAGGACAAAGAATTAAAAGTTTTAATACACTATTACAAGTTTAAAGTTATCGATATACACTCGAAGAAACCTTAAACCATGATGTGTGTATATTTGAAGGGGTACATACATCCTAGACCTAACTATTGTTTTATAAGATGTACATATGTAATGTTTTGGCTGTATTTTATACACCTTAAATAAATAAATTAATTACTTTATCCACGTCGGGCCAGCGTGGTGAATTACGGTCTAATCACTCTCGTATGAGAGTAGGCTCTAGTGGAGACGTTAAAAGGGCTGATGATGTGTGAGTTACTTTATCAGATGGTCGGGGACTTGTTAAAGAAAGTCCGAGTCAAGAATACTACCGACGTGCATGTGTGAGGAAACTGAATAAATGTAAATGAAGCGAAGGAAGTGTGTTTTGATCGTAGCAAGTGAAAAGAAGTAGTCTCTATCTTATTTTATCTCTTTTGACGAATTGTGTGGAAATCTTATACATTTACTCTGCCCACAAGTCTCCTACATCAACTTGATTTTTTTTGTAGAAAATAAATACCTAACTACATATATCTAAGTAAAAAACAGTCTACTGCAATACGACGATATTATGATGAATTTATTTGTCCGTGCTTAGCACCCTAAACTACATTTTACAGCACAAACTTAATAATCTTGTCAATCAAAAACCAATTCACAATTTTACAAAGGATATTTCATTATCCTTGAAATCCTACCAATTTAAAAATCCCCAGAAAACACCGTTATCCTAAACATAAATCACATTCTCATATGACTAAAACAACTTAAGAAGTGTCGATGGGCTTAAAGATAAATTAAACTTGTGTCAATTATATGCAGCAGGCATTTTGTTTAGCTCCATTAAGGAATGCAAATATACAAATGCTATTAAAGGAAAAGGTTGCTTAGATGATTGCGAGAGATAATAAGACGCCATGTTTAATTTTAGCTTACAGTCTTTTGTTTTTCTTTTTTTAATTTTTGTGCATTGGTATATTATATTCTGCCAAATTGACACTTTATAATATTTTTATGGTGTACTAAAGGCTGCCCGCGACTTCGTACGCGTTAATTGTCATTTGTTGGAAAATTTATAAAATAACTTAAAATAATACAGCCTAATGTATTATTCTGATAGGCAAGCTGCAATACTGCAAAGTTTGATTAGTGGTTTCAATATGTTCAGTGGTTTTTGCCATCCATCGCATCGGAACAAACATTGACATTTATAATATTAGTGGGATTGAAGCCTGAGGCTAAACAATCCATATTTTGAAAAGAAATATGTATGAGCTTCTTAATATTTGCTTGCAATTTATTCATAAGCCCATCCAACATTTTATTACACCTATTTTATTAACAAACAGCCTTTTCAAGGCTTTTAGGCGTTATTCTCGTTCCATCTACGGAGTTACCTACCTTATTTGGTAACCTATTTGAGTTATATGTTTTTATTTAATTAAATATAGGTATTAGATGATCGTTAGTTTAATTGAAAATTGCGTATTTCCTTTAAAACATCACACCTTGTAGGTTCTAAATTAGAGTTGAAAGTTCAAGGAGGTTTTAGTTTATTTTTATTTTTAGGATTGGATTTTTTTGCTTGGCAAATTTTGAATGAAGAATGAATGAAGTGTAGTCTTTTGTTTTTATTTTTAGGATTTTAACTACTTTTTTATGAATTTTTTGCTTGGCAAATAAATTTGAATGAAGAATGAATTAATGGATGGCTGTAGTCTTTCGTTAAGTAGTTTAGAATAAATACTTAATAGGTTAGGTACAACGGGGTAGTATGTTCTATGACTTTATACACTTTATCCCTATATGTATATCTACTTGTATGTATGTAAGACATAACTATGCAAATATTCAATCATACAAGCAATAATACAATCGTAAATCATTTACAAACTATATTTATTTATCGATTTACCTACTTCTATAGTTATATGTAAACCAAACGATCAAGTGCCTTGAATAAATATTTTTATTGACTCTCCTTTTGGCTTTATAGGCACCAATCATCTGTAATTGGATTATATTTTTTATTACATAATGTAGGTTAGGTTATATATAACGTTGTACAAGGAAAATTTGTATTAAGTAAAGTATTAGGTACAATTAAAGTAAAAACCATTAAACAGATAGTGATGAAACTTTACAATATTGTTCTTCAAACCAAAATAATACGTTTAATTGCTGTAACATATTTTGTAAGTTTTCCAAGATGCGAAAGAAATCGGGAGCAGCCTCTAGTAATTAAATAAGGTTACAGATAAGGTGCAATAGGGTCGGTAACTTTGAATGCTATTTTTCAAGGGTAAATTCCGAAAATGTACCGCAGGCCACTCATTTTATGGACTGTTTTTGGAAGTGCCTCTCGAAAAAACCCCAAATTCACTAGCTATATTATTTTTGTACTAAATTTTGAATCGAAATCGAGAAAATTGAGAAAAATAGTATAACAAAATCTAGTGAAACAATACCATAGATGGTTAAAAGTCTGTCTTTGACAGTACAGTTGGGAGCAGCTAGCTGAGCATACACTCCGTGACAAGACGTTGTTATGGGTTTGTCACGCTGACGTCTCTGTCCATAGTTTTAAATGTGATAAGGACAGTATGACGTGAGATAATTGTCGCAGCACGTATGCTAAGCCTTCAGAACTACAACATAGTTGGAATAACGCCCTTTGATAATGTGCCTATGTGTAAAGCTTGATTTACCCTCGACAGTACCACCCTATAAGCAACTGAAAGCAGTCGTTGATCTTACATCGCACCGTGCAATAAATTGTGACATTCCACAACTCAGTATCTAAGGCTGCCAGATAAATCTTTTGCTCTTGACCATTGGATCGAAATCTACTTTTTATGGCCCAAGTGTCTACTGTAAGTTGGCCTACGTACATACGTACGTACTTTGAATTTTCTGATTGAATTCGACTTTAACTTACTGAGTTCGTAATACTACAGCCATATATTTTAAAATGTTTTATGAATTAGTGAATAATTTATTTTTAATTCGGTTTAATTTGCCAAAAAATCTGTCTGAAATTAAAATCATGAAATAGACAAGGAAATAATAAGGAACGGTGCGTTAAGACGTAAAAAAAGCAATCGAAATAATCATAATAACAAAAAAATACTACCTACTAAATATCTGCCTACCTACCTGTATAAAACAATTGACTTAGGTACACTGTTTATGAATGGGTCTATCGATAGTAAAAAAAGACTAAAGAAATCATTAGTTTGAGTCGCCTAAGATTTTTCACATCGTTTCACATCTCACGTCAACATTCACCCATGGTAAGGGCACACGACATCGTTGTAGACAGATTCCTTGGCCGATATGCTTCAAATGGATTTATTATTATCGATACTACATTGCTCAAGTCTCTTAATGAATGACAAAACAAACTAAAGGAAACCGTGGAAAATAAACGACGATCAAGATTGTTCGCAATGTTTGGTCAGTTGTAAGTGTCAAGATTGTTTGATTACAGTTTGTGTCTCCGTTGAAATGGTTATGTCTTCGAGCAACGCGACTGTCTTTTGTTTGTTGCTTTTTGTTCTTTGATGGAATTGATGACGTTTTGATATACAGTGCCCGGTAGTAGATTATGCTCATTTAGAAGTAGTTACGTCTCTGTCGATCACCTGTACCTGAAAGCGTCTGACAGAGAAAAAGATAATATTTGACAAGTAAAATGAACTGTCGCGAATCGTTTTATTGATCACAAATGTAGCATATTAGATAACTGCATCGTATGTCAGCGTTTTGTTAATTTGTATCGTCCCTAAAAATGCTTTAACATGGAAACAAATCGATCAATGAATCGCAAAATTTTTAGAGACACTTAATCAGCCAGTTTTGTTGTTGTTGTGCTAGCTCGTGGACGTCCACTCTTGGACAAAAGCCTCCCCTAAGGATCTCCACAACGACCGGTTCTACGCTGCCCACATTATACCTTCGTACAAAAACTTTATTGACCTAATACACTAGCGTCTAGTCTAGACTAGATAGCATATTAAAGCCTACTTTTTCCAAAGTCTTTAGGGCTAAACAAGTCCACAAAAATGTAACTGAATACCCCGGAAGGTGCCACTGTCCACTACCATTGTTTACCATCCTTGGCTAAGATCAGCTGTGTTCGACAAACACTCGAAGATAATGCTCATTACAGCAATTAGCCCCGCAAACATGTCCGTCCTAGATTGAAGCCTGTTGACTTGTCACACTAATGGTAGGGGGCTACTGTTGAAACTCGCATTGTTTTCGCTAATTTATTTCTAGTGTTAAGAGATGTGGTCTTTGTCTATCTCGATGATAAAAAGGCGTGGCGGCTATGTATTTCTTTGCTTATTTTGTAATTAAGATGTGATTACTACGTTTTATGGTAAGTGCAGTAATACGATATTTTTTATAAACAACCGCTATTACTCCATTTTAAAATACAGAACTTATAAACCCGTCTAACTACAAAAGTAGGCAACATCCATTCGTTTACATATTGAATACTATCTTTTAAAATGAGTCGGGTATAAAATTAGTAATAAAAGTTAATTGTATTATTTAATGACTTGCAATATTAGTTCGGTTAAAAGTAGTCAATGCCCTTATACGTTAATAGAGGACATCCCAACTAACAATTTGGGCCTATAACAAATCCTTATACCTCAAAAAAGTTGGGTAAGCGATGTATAAAGGTTTTAGCGGTGACCGTAGGTTGTATAATAGCGTTTGACACTACAGTTTAGCTCTATAAGGTTACACAGCAAAAACGTCATATTATCAAGTGATGTAAAGGCTTACATCGCTTCTTTATATACCTGTTATAGGCAGATGTTATAGCAGCCTCCAATCTGACCAGTGTACAACGATAGAACTCTATACTAGTGTTTACTGTCGCCATCATGTGGCTGTTTTACGCTATAAAGGTTCTGAATGTACTTTAATAGGTCTTTCGCTTAAGTAGAGATGAAATCTCTACAATACGCCGATATTGTGATATTGCGGTTTTGTAGAACGCCGTTACAATACATGGTACTATAGCGAGCACAAGAACTCTGTAAAAGAGCTATTTCGTGATATAGACGATTTCCAAATTACCCTTATGTAGCCCCAATAGTCCTATACAGGTTTGCTTATGACCTTTATTGGTCCAGTGCTAAAGTTGTCACCAAAACACTCTTTCAGAACGAGATTGTTTTTTGTTACTGCTATAGTCCCTTTATTTCACCACAGTGTTATAAAAGGACTTCTTCCTCTTTTAAAACATAAATAGCTTATATAAAGGTACGCTGATTACTCTTTTATACCTAACCGCCATTTCTATTTATGTAATGGTGGCTGTGGTCTGTAATGGCGTGTGCCATAGTGGACTTCAGGGCATTAAAACTATATTTATGACTTAAAATTTTTATTTTTTAAATAAAATCTGAATAATTCGAAGAGGACATTAAAATATTCTCGTAATATCACCTATACTTTCTCAGTAAAATGACCTTCCCACTCATCATTACACGCGTAAGAGATGAATAATGTCATTACAAAATAAATTGTCAGGATATCCTCGAATTCCTTTTAATTATTTATTTTCTAAAAACACTCCATCTTTATAAATTACGCATGAACGAATGAAAAACGAGTGAATGAAAAAATAATAGTGCAGCAATGGAATCATAAACTCTTCTACAGTACAAAAAGGTACTCTAGCGGCGTTGTGGTGGCTTATATATCACCAAATGGATAAAGGGTTACTGTTATATCAACCGTATAGAGCAAAATTTAGATTTCTTGATGCCGCTATAGTTCCACTTTAGAGTCGAATGGAGAAATAATTTCGCCACTTTCTTTATAGGTGCTACCTTCTCAGACCCTTTATTTCACCATCCTTAGTATTTAGGAAACGTTCTATGGTCCATTATAGAACTATATTTTGCTAGTTGGGATTGCTCTACATTTTTAACTGTTATTACTTTTGATTGCAGAAAAATCTATTAGTCATTTGTCCATTAAATATCGTGTCGTCTTATTCTGATTTTTGAGAATAACAGTGACAGCTATAGATTTAATGGGAACGTTAGCTAATTAATTTTATTGCAACGGCTAGGTTAGGTACGATACAAGTCTTGCTAATTTGATAGTCAAATAAGGCGCCATGCGATGCGCCACCGTGTGCGGTAAAAAAAAGCATTATGTATCCATTTAGACTTATAAAAGTGTATTTGATAGGAAATCACTCGTGGCCATCGATGTCTTTGTATTATTGAACATTTTGAGTGAATTACTGACATGGCGATGCGCTTTTTGGATCACTTCGGATCTATCGCAATACTTGACGTTATCGCTAATGGGTTTAATCAATTTACAGGTATGACAGAACTAAGTGGGCATTAGGTAGCTACATTAAATGGTTTGTAAGGTGCATTCTTAATTAATTAAGTATCATAATAATTAAATCATTGGATTTCCACGAAGTTATATAAGCGATCTTTTTCCTTAAAAAGTGGTTTTTGGAATATTAAGACACTTAGGACATATTATTTTATGAGTTTTAAGAAATAAATAAAAACAATCTTACAAGAATTATGATTTGAAGTAAAGAGTGGAATTCCCGGTAGGTATAGTGTGAGGTTGTGGAGCAAAGGCCTCGTAAAATGATAATAAAGTGTTGGCGTGCGCACGCACATATCTACGGAAGGAATTTGCAGGGTTTACTTACAATATCTCATAATGTTCTTTTAGGGATGAGTAGAGAAACAATTGATATTCAAAATACAAAAAAAAAATTGTCTTAAGTACCTATGTACATACTTACGTATTCAAAATTGGTAAGTAAGTACTTACTTTTTACTAACTTTTTAACCGACTTCCAAAAAACGGAGGTTTCTCATTTCGACGGTATACATATTTTTGTAATGTATGTCCGTGGAAAAGTTCGTCGTTTAAGAACCGATTTTAATGCTTTTGAAGTAGGTACTTATTTTTTACCCGACTACGGCAAAGCCAAAAGGAAGGGTAATGTTTTTGGCAGTCTATGTATGTATGTATTTTATCTAAAACTACTACCCGTTTCACTACCTATCTAACCGAGAGGAAGAAATGTCATAAAACCTATTTATGCAGAAGTTATAATGCAAAGGAACAAAAGTTTTCAATCCACCTCTTAACATTAAAAAAAATATATAATCACCATAAAAACTTACAATTTAATATAACAATCTTTACCCTAAAAGCATTTTTTCTTAAATTTAATATTCAAAGGCCATGTTAAACGAGGCGTGAACGAAATAAAACAAAATTTTAGTGCTTTTTACCAAAATTGTGCGCGCGATTGAATCCGTTTAAGCATAAGAGGATGAATATAAATGACAAATTAAAATAATGGTAGCTAATGTTAAATAATAAGATGTTTTTGATTTTTTTAAGACTCTCTACTGCCTGAGTAATTTACAATGAACAAGGGTCGAAAAACCATTTAAAAAATCGTTTTCTTGAACTATTATGTCGATCATTTTCATATTCAAAAAATTCGAATGAAAAGTTGTTAAGGCGGTGTGTTAAGGCCTTTATTTTATTGTAGTAGTATTTATAAGAATTTAAATGGACATAAATATGAACAGTTTAAACAAAAACCACCCACAAAGGTCTTCAGCCTCTGCCCATGACAGACCGAACCATACTTTCTCATTTTATGCTAAAATACAAGTTAAATCTTTTTGTCCCATACAAGGAAGGCGCAAGTAACTGTAAGGGCGGATTGCGTAATACATGGGCTATTGTATCATAATTCTCCCATACATTATTCATGAGTGAACTCCATAAGGTTTTTGTCTCATTCCCATTAAAAATGTATGAGTGTATGAGTCCTAAAGGCTTTTTGTATGAGAAATTCGACAAGGCGAGGCCGGCAATCTTCAATCATTGTGTAAAGTGACATCATGACATAGTTAAATTGATTTATTGGGCTTCAAGAAATTTTTGCGAACGTATGAGTATATTTCCATAGTAACCTAGGTTGCTATTGGCCTTGTTTTTATGTTAAATAACGTCTAAATTACTCAGTTTCATTGGTTTTTTTTTCAATTCGTTTTTCAGTGTGAAAATGTTTTTTTTGTCTTAAAATTTAATAATTGCTACTTGTCTCGGCTTCCCACTAATTCTCTATTAGCCCAAATTATACTTATTTGTCCAGCAGTGGACGTCCATAAGCTGACACAACATACTAGCAAGGGTATCCTAAACCGGCGTGCATGTATGGGGCGACTTATGAATGTGGATGAAGCGAAAGAAGTGTGTTTTATAAGAAGTGGTAGCAAGTTCTTTCTGCATACCCTGATGGGGAAAACTCGAGACAGATTTGTATGTATGTTTGTAGCTCTATATTGTAACATCTCATCCAAAAGCATCCCCTATACCCTGAGGCAGCCATCGAACTCACAACCTTTATTATGAAACCGTTACCTTTTAGTACGGAACCGCAAAAACTGCACACGCTTTCTCGCTACTTGGTAGCGGTTCACACCAAGAATATTAAGTTGTTTTGACTTTGCTTTTGTGCTAAACTAGTTATATTTATGAGAATGCAAGGTATTGGCGCCCTAAAATGAGCTAGTGGTTATTGAAACCCTTGCATGTCATAAAATGTATAAACGGTAACTTTATTATTAAATTGTAACTGGATAGTTTCACTTATGGCTTAACTAGATAGCTTAACACAATACCTAAGCTGCTTCGATATTTAGCAGAATTTTTCCATTCCAAATAGCTACGTACGTATAACGGATATCCTTCTTTAACTAATGCCGAGGGATGTATTTGAGAATGTTTAATATTACGCAAAAACTACTGAACAGATTTTGATGAAACTTTAAATATTGTAGTTTTCCAATATGACGATAAATGCGTACGAATTCATAAGCAGCCTAGTATAAAGGTGCGTACAGACCATGTAACATGTTATTTAACTTGTGTTATATAACACGTCCACACTATATAACCTTGTTAGTTAACATTGCAACATAAAATAATACTGTACATATTAGAATAACAATGCAATATAACAATGTTATAAGTATAACAAATGTTAATGTTATAAAACATTGTTATATTTTTATGTTGCAATGTTGAATAACAAGGTCATAGCGTGGACGTGTTATAAAACACAAGTTAAATAACATGTTACATGGTCTGTACGCACCTCCAAGCGATCAAAGTTATATAACATTGTTGTACATATCAATAACATTGTTTTATAACATTCAGTGTCCACATTATGTAAAACATGTTATATAACAATGTTAAATAACATGTTATGTTACATGGTCTGTACGCACCTTTACACCCACTCAAATAAACAAAAGACATATCAACCAATCTAGGACACCATAAAAATAACTGTGTGCATCGCGCTGGCAGTTCCCACGAGTGATAGCGTAGCACTTGCCTTGCGCTTGCGCTTCCGAGAAACATTTGCAACTCGACGCTCACGCACTTCCGTACACTTTTATCGGCCGCGTGTCGGTGTAAATGTGCTAATTTTGCGGGTCATTTCGCTTACGTACTCAGTAGGTGCTAGGTCAAGTTGTCTGTGTGTTAAGAACATACAGTTATATCAAAATGTTATTACTGGTAATACTTTGGTTCGTAATGTAGGTATCTAAGTATGGCAAGACTATAATCTATCTTCTTGAAATACAATGACAACAGTAATTTTCTGTCTTTTATTCATATTGACCTCAACCTGTTTGTGTAATTTGTTTGAATCCTACTAATTAATACATACATATCTGTCACGCACGCCTTATTCCCATCGGGATAGGCAGAGACCACTTCCCTCTACCTGCTACGATCCAAACACACTTCTTCATCTGACTAATATTTAAATGACAATGTTTGTGCCGAAAGATGCATGTGAGGATTTTTGTTACTCTCTCACACAAAAACCACTAAACAGATTTTAATGAAACTTTACAATATTGTAGCGTGCACATCAGAATAACACATAGTCTATATTATTTTAGGATATCGTGTAAGTTTCCCAAGATATGACATTAAAAGCGTACAGTCAGCATCATAAGTCGATGAACACATTTAAATTTTCAAAAGTAATATACAAAATTATTAGACGTAAAACCTTACTTATTTTCTTTATTTTGAACCTTATTAGATGGTCAATAAACCCTAGAGTATCTTTTGCTAAGCGATTTCGTCTAATAACGGTGTATATGACTTTTGAAAATATGAATGTGTTCTTCGACTTATGATGCTGACCGTACGAAGTCGTGGGCAGCGGTTCAATCATAAAATGATTGCGGTGAGAATAGATGTAGGTATATAATTAGTTTGGTAGTGTCCAAATCGAAACAAAGTCCTGCCACTGAATAGTTGCCGATTAAAATAAATTATTTGCTAGGAGTTGACAAGACAATGCTGTTCATAAGTTTATGTCGTAGCTTGACCCTCAGTTTCATTAACCAAGTGTATTAAGGAGATAATTATGTCTTACTCTAGCTATAATTTTATAGAAAAGACTAGAGACTGCCCGCGACTTCGTAAGCATTTGTCAAACTTATCTTGGAAAAAAGTCATAATGTCTCCAATTAATATAGCATGTGTTATATAAACTACAATATGGCCAAATTTCATCAAAATCTCAAAAGTCATTTTTGCGTAAAAGAGTAACAAACATCCATCCATTCATCCATCGCCACAACCATTGACATTACATTATTAGTATGATTAGTTCGATAAACTTTTTTTTATCGAATTTTTAATAATTTTAACTTGGTCAGACAGCAACATACATATCTGTCACGCCTCTCTCCCACTGGTTTAGGCAGAGACAACTTCGCTCCACGATGCTACTATCCAAACACACTTCTTTAGCCTCATCCACATTCACCTGTCGCCTCATACATGCACGTCGGTTTCGGGTACTCTTAACTTGGCGTTTGTTACAAGCTCAGACAACGTTATCCGATATTAGGTAATTAGAACTTAAACGACCAATATACAGAGATTTCTAAACTGTAGTTAATATTGTATGCGATAGAGTACGCAGATAAGATGTTTAACAGACTTCGAAATTTATAGCACAATTGGCCCGCGCTTGAAATAATTTTACTGTGTAGTTCTACGACAGACTAGACATAAATTGGTTACGAAACAAATACTAAATGTCTTTAGGTTAGTGTAGTTTAACTATCTGGGTTTGTTAGTTGTGTTTTAACATTTTATTTGATAAAGAGAAGTAAGAAGTACCTTTTTGTTTGCATTTATAAGCATAAACTAACATTCACCATAACACCACCCGCCCAAATATCAATGCCTACATTGAGGCGGTAAACAAGGTTGTGAAAAGTCGATTAAACCATTGTTTTCGCACACATTGTCGCGTGTTATTTATATGAAGTTGTAGTAGATATGCAAAATAGCTAGGTTCCCTCTTTTAAGGCCAAAACACACCGAATGCGTATGCGTGTAATGTATGGAACTGTAACCGCTTGCGTCTACGTCTACGTTACGCAAGCGGTGACAGTTCCATACATTATAACTCAGAGGTACGCATACGTCTACGCATACGAATCCGGTGTGTTTTGGCCTTTAATTGGTCTATGTAAGACCTTCGTGGTCTCTCTCTCTATAGTAGAAATAGAAGTTGTATCGTATCAGGTACTGAAACGTACGACAGAGAATAGAGAAGAGGTGCGCGACTCCGCCAACAAGAGCGACGCTCTTTTTGTGATGTTATGGTGTGTTGAGATTGAGAGCCCTCTTCATAATATGTAAGTCTGTTCACTAATTCAAACCTGAATAAAATTATTACTTGATATAGTTACATAATTAAATCACAACAACTAAAACGACTGACTGAAAAATCGAAAAGGCGTCACTTAAAATATATTGTGACATGTAACAAAACGCTTCTTGTGTTTTATTGTACTTTACATGTTAGATTAAATTATAATCACGTGTGGACAATTTGAACGACATCTGTCACTGAGCATGGGAACATCTGAACATCAAAGTACTAGGAGATTTTGTTTTCTAAGGGGCATATTACATCATTTATCTTGGAATATAAGAAAATGAATCATAGTCCTATATTACATTACATTATGCAATATCATTAAATCTATGATCAAAGATAAACGATAGTGTAAAATAAAAAAGAAAGAAGACGGTGTGCAAGTTTAGCTACTTATAAATATTTTGGTTTGATCGGATGTCTGGTACCTAAAAGCAAAGGACTGTGCCATGGGTGCCATGGCAATACATAAAGAACACACAAACATCTATACCTGAAATCAACATTAAACTCTTAATTCAATTATCTGCCTTGCTGGGATTCGAACCTGGGACCCTTTGACTGGCGAGAAAGTACCTAGAGTTTCTTAAAAACGAAACATTGACTAAGAAACATGGAGTGTACTAGCTCTAAGCTTTAGGAGGTGCCATACCGTCTGGATCTGCGTGCCTGGTTTGGCGCAAAATAGCTACCTTTTTGTATGGTATTTCTTATCGTTTGACAGGTCATCTACCAAGAAAACTATGAAAAACTTGGCGCAACTTGGGACGCTGTCATAAACTCATTTGTATATGAAAAAAAAAATGGGGCCACTCCTGATTGGCTCTAAGACTTGACTTGGAATTGACTTGATTTATTGTAAATGAAAAACAATTACAAGCACCCACTTACACCGTGTCGACGTTAAATTATTTATTATACTCATAGATATTTAGCTAATAGCCCATGAAACATTAGCAAACAGCTTTGTCCGTGTAAATTATTCGCGCAATTTAGTCGGAATCTCGTGTTTGAACCTTATTAGGCATTCATTATATCTAACTAGATATTAACTCGGAGTTTAGACATGGCGGTAATTGCAAAATTATCTGTTAAACAGTTGCGGAAGTGTTTCTAAGTTATTTAGGGTGCTTAAGGAATTTTGAAGATAATGTGTTATTTAGTATTAGAAGCTTTCAAATAGGAAGTTGGTAGTGTTTAGTATTTGCTTTTATTCAAAAATATCGTCACAGACTTTGATAGAATTTGGCACATATGTAGTAAAGATGACGATTACTCCACCGACAAGAGCCTGGCTCTTAAATGTATGATGATGTAGTAAAGTTTGTATTAAATGTTTTGTAGGTTGCGTAGGTTGCTAGATTCGTAAAAGTATCATACTGTAGATTATAATAAATCAATTTGTCTAAAAATACCTATATACACTATCCCATTCCACGGTCTTTCTACGAGTATAAACACACATCTTTCGCTTCATCCAAATTCATCAGTCGCCTTAACAAACCAACCAGTTTTCATGAACTTGTGTATGAACTCAGCAGTTTTAAATATCACAGTTGATTGATCCGTGCTACTACAAAAATAGCTGAGTAAAAAATATCTCAATGACTAAACAGACTTTGGTAACTAAGTGGCCATCAAAATATAACAAATCTAGTCCATTTAGGGCCGGTGCACACCTGACGGAGCACAGCGCAGAGCATTTTTGATTGTCATAATAATATCGACATTGTTCTCATTAGAATAATTTAAGAATAATTTCAAAATCAGGTAACACAACAAACGAGCATCGAAGCGACTAAAAGCGAATATTGTGTCAACTGATTTTGAATATTATTTTAGTGACAAAAATGTCGGTAATACTATGACAACCAAAAATGCTCTGCGCTGCTCTCTGTCAGACCTGAGCCGAGCCTTAGAACACATCTTTGCTCGACCGAACTGGATTAACAATGTTAACATATGGCGGAATTAGTATCCGTGATATATGGATATTTAAATTGGCAGAAGTAAATGGCTGGTGTGGCAGTTTTATTGCTGAAAATTCCGATTTTCGTAATTAAAACTAATCTTAATTCTATTTTATTCTTCGAATTAGCGGTTGATCTGCTGCCGCGATTTGACAATAATTTATAAAGTGCGGTAAAACTGCGGTTTCGAGGATTGTTAAATAGCTAATACAAAATTACGTTTACGGTTAAGTATACCTGAAAATCGGTTGACTGGTTTTTATTTTAAATATCTACTTACTACTTTCGCATAAGAAACATTTTAACCTCTCATAACCCACTGACCCATTATGAATCCAGACACAATAGATTTTCTATTGTTCTTTTTTTCTGGGATGTGAAAGATTAAGTATGGATTAAAAAAAAGTAGGTAAGTTTAATTTATTTTAATTTTTAGCTGTATCTAGCTTCAACTACACTGATATATTTAATTTATGCTTCCAGCGTGGTATGTTAGGCTCTTAGCCAAGTCTGTGTTGCGAATTAATATCATGTAAAAGATAAATTGTAAGACAGCGACTGCAATGAATGTATTGTTTTATAATTTGACATGTAATGTTTGGGACGTGTGCGCTGGCGCTGGCGCTTGTTTCGGGGAACAAGCCAAGGAATAGTTTATTATATTGGACATCTAATATTTGTTTAAATTACTTTAGATACGTATGGCCTTTTTTTTTTTACGTGGGGAAATCCATTATGGATACCCTCCGTCGCGGAGAAGGACGGAGGGTTATGCCGGACTCCCACCGGCTAAAACCCCACGGTGTTCCTACTAGCCGCTTCTAGACGGGAGCGCGAGAAAACTTTCGCATACTTCCGCGAACCCGTCAGCGGTGTCCAATGCAGGTCTCGTCTCAGGCATGCGCCTTACTTCCTCGAGCCACTCTCGTCTGAGAGTGGGCTCCTGCCCCTGTAGTGGGGACGTTAAAAAGGCTGACGATGAAGAAGATGATGATAAGAGAAATTTCATTTTTTTGTATCAAGTTCATAAAGAAATATTTTGATAAAAATTAGAAAGAAATATGTTTATTAAAACGA
The DNA here is from genome assembly GCA_947563765.1 of Anarsia innoxiella. Classification (NCBI taxonomy): domain Eukaryota; kingdom Metazoa; phylum Arthropoda; class Insecta; order Lepidoptera; family Gelechiidae; genus Anarsia; species Anarsia innoxiella. Next base: position 8,851,147 of record OX387406.1, read on the forward strand.
TATAAAAGCTTATTACTTAATTTTTAATCATAAAACAAGCCAAACGGAACGAAAAAAGTTTAAAAATAACCGCTTGATTGACGATCAAAAACATTAAAAGTAAAATGTTGAAAAAGCCAAGTTAATGCCTAGAAAATGCAAAAAAAAGTTTAGCCAAGATCAAAGTCGACGGACGGATGGACAGACAGTCAAATCTTTATTTGCACGAGTTTTATATTTTTAGCACAACAACGCAAAAATGCATGTTTAACATGTAAATAGTGGGAAAGTAGTCAAATAACCTGTTTCGGGGGAGATAGAGACTTCCGACTTTTTTGAATGGATTTTTGTAATAAAATATGGAACCATAAATAAGAATGAAATTAAAAAGTATTTAAGTGAAATCGTTATTCATTCATTTTTTTAGGAATGCGAGAGTTACACAATTTAGGAAATATAAAGCTGGGTGCTCATTAACAAGCTGTAACCGTAACCATTGCATGCAGTAACAAGACCAGTGTAACCAAAAAATGTAGTGAATATACCCATTGTAGGTTCAAATGAGTTAACTTATGAGTAGCCCTAAGTCAGCCTACTTTTTTATTTTTAAGAATGCCATACTATACTGTTAAATATGTAGGAAGTAAGCAGTAAAACAGACAAGTAGATCGCTATACTTACGTGTAATGGCAGACTGACATCTGGTATAACAGAACAGAGAGATCAATCTTAAGCTACCGACATTTATATAAATAATAAATAAACTAATACCTACATTACATATACTTACATACCTAACTGGCTGACTAGATGTCTACACATTGTATAGGTATATAATTATAGGTCGTTATTTTATAATTTATAAGAAAAGTAGTAGAACTTTAACACAATAAATAATATTTTCATTTAATTTCAAGAGCCACAATATAATACTTACTATAACAACTACCTATAGATACGTGTTGTACCAAATATGTGCACTCAGATCAAAACTGTCACTGAACTTGATAAGCTTTTGTTTGGAGGATGTGACAGTTGTTTTATAATTATAAGAGTTATGAATGGGTTCCTCGAACTGTGTGTGGGATGTCTCAAGGCCGTCTGTCTGTCATTTGTGTTAGATTCGCAGAGGACAAGAGACAAATGAGTAGAGAAGATTTCTTATTATCACGCAAATATGAAGGGAAACTTTTTATGAACGGTAGTTACTTTACGCCTTCCGTTTTTGTACGGTGAACTTTTTTATTTTCATATAATGCAAGGCATGAAGTTTTTTTTGCTCTCTTATGCCAAATCTTGAATGTATACTCGTAAACTGTACACAATAGTAAAGAAAGTATATTTTATAGATTTTAATTGTACCCCAATGGGAGAGAGATGTGACGGATATGTTATTTTCATATAAATTTTGTAGCGTACTAGTACTTTGTAGTACTTTCTTGCACACATTTATCACAATTATACTTAAAAATAAGCTAAAGGAAAAATTAAAAATATCCAGAACAATAAACATTTTGAAAAAAAAAAAGTTGCGAACTTGGCTCCCACACGCAGCCGCGCTACATTTTACACGAAAGATCATTTGCAATGACTTCCGCCGGCTGCAGTTCGTATGTCACGCGATTATGAAATCTCAAACGACTAATTAAGGTCAAGGCTTGTAATTTGAGCTTCTTGCAATTTAAAGGCGCGTACTCATTAGCGAGTTGTAACCGTAACTGATGGATACACTGTAATTAATAATTTTAATACCTATTTTAGTGCATTAGTTTAAGATGATTGTAAATATAAATACAACATTATGGCAATTATGACGTGTAGGTGCGTGCGTGTTTATGTTACTACACACATAATCAATGCATAAGTGCTTTGTCAATACTTTATTATGTTTCTATCTGTGAAAACCTGTAATTGGCTCGTTTGTTAATTTATAATTTTCTATTTTGTATATTGAAGCTGTTGGTTTTCCAATAAATAAATAAATAACCAAAAAACAAAGGATGTGCGCTCGCAGCAAGTTCGCGAACCATTAGCGAACAACGTACACACTATGTTTTTTTGGTTACAGTTCATGCAGCAATTAAGGTTACAGCCTGCTAATGAGTACAAGCCTTAAGGGTGAGCTTTTTTCTTTTTCATTTGTATTATTAAAGCGTGAAAATAATGAGCGAATGTTTTACACTGGAATGAGAAGTACTAAAATGATTTTTGGTCAACATTAATTTTGAATTTGCCTGATTTATTAGGCTATCAAAATAAGACGTAAAGCCTTTATTGAGCTATCAAAATAGGACCCACATTCGCCTACAAATTCTAGCTCTGAACACAGTCTATATTTATCGACTTATACCTAAATAGGTATCTTAACCTTCTCGAGCCTCAAAGCGTCTAAATTTGTAAGATTTTTTTGCCAAAGATCGCCCACAGAGCGACAAAAACTAGACTTTAAATAATCAATCAAACTTTATAAGACGCGTGACGAGGAAGAAACTATAAATTAATCAAGAGACAAATTGAGACCTTATTTCTATCTGTAATCATGTAATAAACGTCTCGAGATAAGTTTTAGCGGTTGTAGGTAGTGCGTTATTGGCTAGGAAGTGAATTTGCAAATAATTTTCATAATTATTTTTTTGTACGGTAATTGAAACTTTTTCAGATATTTTGATAAGGTTTTTAACAGGATCTGCGTGCGGTCGCTGGTTTTTTTTTTCATAATTTATTTTTGTCAAATAGAATATTGATAGATATAAGTTACCTAATATCGTTCTTGAGATTTCATACGTTTTTACGCACTTCTAGCTACTCGAAAACTACTTAGCTTTAGCTCAGTGCAATCGTTATTGCAAAATTCATCAAACTGTGTGTAGGTAGGTACATGAAAGACAGCTCTATCTAACTTTAACGTTACGAAGTTTACGAAGTTTTTTTATGTAATACATGCTAACAAATGAAAACATAAAAACAAATGAATACAAAACAGTAAAATCATCTCCTTTCATTCGCTTTTATTCAACGTTCCACCTTTAAAACCCTCTTTTCAGTTACGTGACGAAATAAACGTATCGACGTCGTTATCTATATAATATAAGTCACAAAGTAAGTAGGCATCATAGTGATAGTACAGATAACACTTGTACAAGTTCAAATATTTGAGAAGGTCGCGCGATACGAGCATAAATTATGTTAGTCGGTAACAAAACGGCGCCATGCGACTATTGTTGACATCACCAACTTACATTTACAACTGAAAAAAATTAATCTGCACCATTTTATTGCGAACTCTCTGTTTTCCAACCGCAAATACGAATGTAATATTCTACAAAGTTATAAATATCGTTGGAAAAGTAAAATTTGTAGGTAAGTTTGGATGGTAGTGACGGTAAAATTAAAGTTGTCAGACTTATCTGCCAGCTAGACAAACGTTTGGGAGATTCACGTGGCCGGAGGTTATCTGGCCATGCTATTACGATAATTCGGGCCTTGTTTAATGTTCTGCTATGTAAATACTAAGTTTACGATCAATGCTCCATTGTCCTTGCACTTGAAGAGATTTTGTTGCTCTTTGATAAGACGTTTGCAAGATTTTTTGTCGGTTACCTACATTTTATCTATTTTTTGCCAAAGATAGTACTAGTTACAAAATGGCAAAATAACGTAGTTAGTAGTTATTCAGAAGAGACTTTATAGTTTCTATATTCAACTATTTATTGATGGATAGGTACGAGTTATAAAAAGTTTGGTAACAAAAAGTTTGTCTTCTTGTACACGTACGTAGGTACATACTTATATTCTTTATGATAATTAACTGTATTAAACAGGTAAATGAATAGAAAACTAAAGAAACCTTAATGTAACAATAAGTTCAAATTTGATAAAACAAAGCTAAAATCCTTAACAGATCAATACATCAATAAAAACAATTACAATAAGTATGACTTACCGCAAATCCAACCGAATTTCCCGCCCATCCAGCGTTAGGTTATAATGCAGGTCATGTGGCAGATGATGCTCCACCATGTGAAGGTCCCGCCTTGCCCGCGCGTGGCCGTGGGCATGCTGGTGGTCTACCGCGTGGGAGACCAGCTCGCCGTCGGCTGTGACCTTCACTGGGTGCGCCACTTGGATTTGAGACGTGTCCAGGTGTCGGTGGGAGTAGATACCTGAGGGTAGAAAGGTGTTGTTAGATTGATTTGTCAAGCAGATTGAGTTTATTCAATTGTTAATTTGGCTTTAGCTGACAGTGTTATAGGCTCGTCGTCGTCGCTCGCAATGACAAAGAAAACAAAAGACGACGATTCATTTGTTTTTTGAATCGCAGTTATATCCCGTTTCTCCATTTCATTTTTCGAATTTGTAAAAAGAATGTTAGTTATGGTTTTCATTTTCGAATTTGTAAAATGTTTGTGGTGCATCCGGCTTATGATGTAGATAGATGTGATTTATTTTGATGAAATATATTTTTTTTCTTTAAAACGGTAAAAAGTAGTAAACAAAAGAAACATTAGTTCCTCACCGATTTAACAAACAAAACAAATACTTACAAGTGAAAAATTTTTCTTTTTTTTACTAATTTAAAAAATCCATCGCTACGCAAATAACAACTTGTCTCTTTATTTACATTATTTTTTAGTGCTCAAATGTGGAGCTAATTTTTGCAACAAATGCTATAAAATGCTAAGTCCGCAATAGGCTGACCACGCTTTCTAAGAACAGCGGATATTAACGATCAGACGATGTCATACGATTTCGTCTATGAAAATTGCGGATTTCGCGAAAGTAAGTAAACAGTGATTCGGCATTAATTTCTGATGATACTTGAAAAATTGTAGCGTGTTTTTTTATGGATTACGTAAAAGAGCTGATTAGTGATTGTTAGTGACAAAATTTTCACTAATTATAATGATTTAAAAACCGTGTTATTAGTACCGTTTTATTTATAACCTAATTGATTGACGTTATATTATTAACTAAATTTTAATTTATTGATTTAGATAGATCGTTTAAATATATTTTTTAATTCATTTACGTTATATTTTATTTACCTACTTACCAAATATATTTTATTATCTAATAAAAATAACATTCGGTACTTTATTCATTTTACTTACATTTACATATACTATCTTTGAGTCAAAGTCAAAAATATAATTATTTCATAAGCACAAAAAATGCTCTTGAAACCGTTACATTATTATATTGGATTTTTTTTTAAAGCTAGCGCTATTTTCGCAAGATGCAGTTTCCCCCAGAGAAGAACCTAGCAAGAAACTTTGTTTAATCAATGTATACGTGATGTCTGATATATACCACGCTCAAGAAACGTTATCTAATGGCAAATAAAAGTATAATAATCTTTTTAAAAGCATTCACCTCGTTCTAAGTTCAAAGGCTCCAATCAATCTCCATTACTCACAGTTTTTGATAAATTAAGAACTATAATTATGAATCTAAAATAAGAAGTCTTATCGGTACTTGAACTGAGTAAAAATAAAATGACATCTTTAACAGACGGTTTTTAAGGCAGTTACCCACATAACCTGAATAGGTGTAATTTATAAAAAAGTTAAAAAATAAACTTATGTTGTTGTTCTTGTTGGTAGCCCATATATACGCATGTCCCCACCGAGGGGCACGAGCCACTCTCATAGAGAGTGATTAGGCCGAGTGATTAAACTGAAGTTAAAGTTTTAATTTTCTTTAATCAGATGTGCCGACGGGTGGATCGATAACTGACTATGTTTGTTACTATTTTACGCAAGAACCACTAAATAGATTTTAAAGAAACTCTCCAATATTGTAGCTTACATATCAAAATATTACATAGGCTATTATAATTTTAAGATATTGTGTTAATTTTCCAAGGTATGACGATAAACGCGTAAGAGGTCGCGGGCAGTCTCTAGTAAAAAATAAAAAAAAAAAACGAGGCCCATCCACGAACAAGAAAAAAACTCTTATAATAATCTATAATTTAATTTTTATCAGATTCAAAACTCAAAACGTAATTCACATTTATTTTTTACTCGTAACTTTTAAACTCTTTTTCTTTTTTCTAACTTTAAAGGCGAGTACTCATAATAGAGGTGGATAGAGTACGAGTAAGATAATTAGTTTGTGTCATTATCGGATGCGCTGGCGCCACTGTCCGGCGCCAGTTGTAGGATAGGAGTCGGTGGCTTTGTTTAGCTTTTAGATAACGCTCGTTTGAGTTATGTTATACTTAGAATTCATTTAATTTTTTTTAATAGATTTTATTTTTGTTGTTTGGTATCTTTCTGTATTTTATTGATTTTTAAGGTCACATTTTTGCAAGATTTTTTTTTAGTTGCTTATGTCAACTTAATGTTGAGAGTTACTAAAATCTTGTAAAAATCGATTGAAGGGTTTAGTTTTTGTCACACAATAAAAGTACCTTTACAATTCTAAATGGGTCGGTATTGAAAATACGGATTGAAAATACATGTTTGTCACGCCTCTCTCCCATTGGGATACACAGAGACCAATTCCCTCCACTTGCTACAATCCAAACACACTTCTTTCGGTTCATCTACATTCATTAGTCGCTTTTTACATGCACGTCGGCTAAGGGATACTCCTGACTCAGCCTTTCCTAAGTCCCCGATTCGATCGAGCTACGTATTTATAACATTAGTAGGATATGTAATAACCTCTCACATCCCGCTGACCCATTATAAACCCAGACACAATAGATTTTCTAATTTTTTTTCTGGGATGTGAAAAATTAATGCAATCAAACATACAATAAAAAGCCACCTAGCTCCTATATCATAGGGCCTAGGGCACGGCATTGACCATGAATAAACGCCAGACATTGTTATGACACTGGCGTTTTTTTCCCGCGGCATTGTAATTGAGTTACAGCCTCTTAAGCCAGTTGATAGGTTAGCTGAGGGGTTAAATAATACTTTAAACAATGTCTAAATAGAAAATGATTGTTATTGGACAAACTAAAGGTTAAATGGTATTTTGAGCATTGTCAAAACAAATGAAGATGTTTGTAGTAAGTACTCTTAGCGCCAAAACACACAGTGAAACGCAAATGCAACGTAACTAAAACTGCGCAACTAGTTTGAAACGTTTCGTTTCAGTTGCGTCGTGTGTGGTTTTCTAAGGAAGTCTATAGCAGAAACTGCGATGCAACTCAAAAGTAACTAGCAGTATCAGTTGCGTTTCACAGTGTGTTCTGGTTCTTACGCACGATAGTGCCGCAAAAGCACTACAACTGATTAGTTGCGGTGCTTTTGCGGTCTCTAGGATTCATTTTAGCGACCTACGCACCTGCGGCAGCGATTTGACGTCAAACTGCGGTAGCATCGCGAACTAAATGCTACTAAAATTATAACAACGTTATTACAAAACGAGGTTTAATCATAGTTCTAGAATTTATGTTAAGTCCTTGACGTTTTGTCTATTAGACATGACATTACCTGAATTAGTTATAGAACAATATTAAAAAAAACGCTGTAAATATCTAAGAATGTTTGTGCTACAGTGTTCCCAGCCCAGATAAATGTCTCAGATTTTTTATAAACTCATAGTAATCCTACTTAGAATCAATGATATCTTAATTCCTAGGAAAGGTGCAGCTAGTCAGCAATGAATGGGTCTAGAATTCTAGATATATGACTCTAGGTGTTGGGTTTGAAGCCTAGACTTTGATTGTTTAGCATTTTTGTGACACGCGTAAAGTATGATAAGATAGAATTTTAAGAACTTCGATATAGCGCTAAGACCGCTAAGTGTTTGTTGTGTTTATGGTATACTAGTGCCCGCCCATGACTTCGTACGCATTTATCGTCATATCTTGAATTAGACAATATCTTAAAATAAATAGCTTAAATGTAATTCTGATATGCCAGCAACAGTATTTTTAAGTTTCATTAAAATCTGTTCAGTTCAGTGGTTCTTGCGTAAAGCAAACTGCTGTACGATCTCTGAGTGTGCGCTTGACGAACGGGGCGTGGTTTCACAAACAAAAGAGAAGACGATCGGTATACCTTCTTTTACCTACTTAATAGAATCTTCTCGAAAATAAATATTTAACTCTTTCTAAGTAGAACTAATAGATTCTAAGGTAGCGTGTGAAGTACAACCTTTCCAACTCCTTTTATAGCGTCGATGTCACTTTAACGGGTTTTTGCTTCAATCAATAGATGCATTAACTTGAGATGGTTATACAGGATGCTTTTTGAACTTCCTATTAATAAAGCGACAAATATTTCTGGACATAGGGTGCTTTTTGAACTGTTTGTGGATAAAAAGTTTAATTTTTCTAGTCCTAGTCCTAATTTCCTAAGCCTACTATTCGGTCCTACTAATATTATAAATGTCAATGAGTGTGCCTATGGATCCCCATCCATAGGCACACGTATGTGAGGATGTTTGGTACTCTTTCAAGCAAAAAATACAGAACAGATTTTGATGAAACTTTACAATATTGTAGCTTGCACATAAGAATTATAAATTAATATACATAATTTTGAGATATTTCATGAATTTTCGTGGATATGACAACAAATGCACGCGAAGTCGCGGGCAGCCTTTATTTTACTACCATAAACTTAAGTATACGTGAATTTGGATTGCAGATTCGAAACTGCCCTGTACATTTCGCGTCTCAAGTTAACTTAGCTACCTTCATATGTATGGAGTACGCACCATGAAAGGAAAGAAAAACTGAGCTAGACCTTACCTCCTTTAAAAGAATGAATGCCAATTCACATTTTATCGTTCAATGCTATTGAAGCTATTTAAACTTGGAAGGTGATAGTAACATAAATAAGTTGATTAAGGGCTGTTTCACTACTTATAGGTAAAATTTAACTAACAGATATTTTATACCTGTCTCTGTTAAAAAGGTCATGTTTTATGAAATAGACATAGGTGCCGTTCAAGTATTACGTAAGCAGATTTATTACAATTATTTACCCCCCCATCCCCCTTGTCAGCAAAAGTAAGCAAAGCTCTTACCCCCTCCCCCATGCTTACGTAAACATTTTTCAATTAATATATTGTTTTTTTAATATTATAATTATATTTTGAAAAATAAGAAAATACTCGGTTCTAAAGCGAGTGCCTAAACGTATGCATTATTTGCGGGAATCCCCGAAAATGCGTTTCGTTTTCAAGCAAAGACAATGTGAGGGTTGCCATTCGTGTAAAAAAGTAAATAACTACCGATGACGTAATCATCATCTAGACTCCCCTACCCCCCATGTCATCCAAAATAAGCAAAGCAAAGAAATAGTGCTTACGTAATACTTGAACGGCCCCATAGGTTATATTAAGTACCTATATGTAAATTTTTGGGCAACTGGGCACTAGACATTTTTCAGTTTTACTCCTTTTTAATACTGGAGAAATATTTATACTACTTACCTCTACGGGAGCTTAAGCCCATTGTCGCTTACACGGATTTGATTGTTTCTACGCAAGATGTAAGCATTTGGCTTGCAATCGTCAATTGACGAAAACGTGCGTATGACGTGGACAATGGGCCTTAGACTTTATTTATCCTAAATTGTGAAACATTTTTTTTAACATTCCAAAACTACAATCATCTAACTAAACAATACACAACAAAATGTAAGTACCTACTTAATTTACATTATACTTAAGTAAAAATAAAAATAAAACAATGTCAGGGCTAAGTGGGCGTTTTGAAGTTAAAATTTTAAAGCTTAAAAACAAATTGCTTTGATAGTTGTAAGAGCGGCGGGTGTCTAATTATTAGTTACCTGTCTCTAGTTAGACTTTATGCAGAGGTTTTTGTTAAAAGTCGCGTGGGCTGCCGGATGCTATAGTCCTGAATGACTGTGGATTATACAGCCTGTTGTGTTTTCTATTTTATTTTATTTGTTATATGGTGTGCCTAGATTTAAGATAGATTTTATATAGAGCACAGAAAGAGACATTACAATATGACCTATGTATTGGAAATTTGTAAATAACTTTTTTTGGAGTAAAAGAGCGTAATAAGTCCGTGTAATTTGTGAATTAGGATATTTTTTTTAGAAACACACTAAAGAAATCAATTTAAATTTTCTAATTTTAAAAAATAATATCTCTTTGATAATGTCTCTTTGGTGGATAAGAGCCTATCTTCATCTCCACGATTCTCTATCCTGAGCCGCCTCTACCCAGACAAGTTAAAAATATATTAAACCAGTAAATAAATATACAACTTTTTTGGAATTAAGTATATAAATTAATCAATCTACCTGCAAAATATATAACACCACCCCATACGAAATGATCTAGAAGCAATTACCCGCTAGGTGCGCGACAGAACAAACGCGCGTGGGTGTGCGTACGCAGCGATAATACTAGTAATGAAGATCGATCGCTACACCAATATTATACAATGCGATAGGTTGTTTAAAATAAAACAAAAGCGTGACATTGATTTTTAATGGTTTATTGATTTATTAATAAACTAGAGACTGTCCGCGACTATGTACGAATTTCTCGTCATATCTTGGAAAAATACATCTTAAACAAAAATAATATAGCCTATGTGTTATTCTGTTCAATAAGCTCCAATATCGCCTTTCATTGAAATATATTCAGTAGTTTTTGCGTGAGTGTTTTAAGATAACAAATTAAAAAGTAACACATATCTATCCATCCTTCCATCGGCACTAACATGACATTTATAATTAAGTAAGAATTTGATTTGTATGTATGAGAAATGGCAGCCTGTAACGAATCTTGCCTTTATATTTTATCAATTTTCTCAAGTAGTTATGGATTGTGATCAAAAGTCAAAAGGGATCAAAAGTTAAACTGAAGCTATACTATTTGACAATTAAAGCATAGCCGATAGATACTACATGCTAGGCGGCAGTCCATTCAGAAAAAAAAACCAGTTCATTCAGTACAGTAAATTCATTATCTAAATCAGAAATTAATTTGTGGAATTATTAATTTGTAATGATACATAACTCTTAATCTCAACGTGGGTTGTATCTTCAATCCAAATAAACGGTACCTACTTACACGCTTCAATCACATTCAATATTATTGAATCAATCAATCAATTGGTATCATTAATTAACTATTTGTAGCGTCTACTCTGTGATATTAGTCTTTGATACACGGTGTCTATCATTTGTCAAAATATTGTGTGTGATTGCTGTTAATGAACATTACTGTGATGTAGGTACAGACTATTTGTGTGTAAGTATAAAGGCCTATCTACACAGATCCGGGTCGTGTCCGGGCCAACCGGCCAACAAAAATACAACCGGCCGGTTTTCATGATGACGAATTGTTTTCCCTCCTGACGGGCCACGGCCCGGATCTGTGTAGATAGACCTTAAGGATTCACCTCAAATCTACCAACACCTTTTAATCAAATACATAGGCAATCAAAATCCAATTACGGCAGTTCTTTTATTTACACGCAGTATAGAAATAGATTGAAGTTCGCCGTAGGGCGCCATTACACGTCCGTGTGTGATTTAAGTTAATTTAACTTAATTCTAGTTGGAACTGCCTCGGACCCCTGCGGTTTTAATAACTGAGCTAAGTAATAGAATTAATTAAAGGATTAGAGTTGTGTCGTCGATAAATATCTATCGATAAATATTAACTGTCCGTAAATATAATCGATAACTCTTTGTAATAGCGTCAAATTGCTTGATATCGATCTTCTCACATAAGTATTATTACTCGCTTTATTTCATGTTCATTTTTAATGCTTAATTTTTTTGTATTAGTACATTGTAGCTAGAGATACACCCTGACTCAAAGTCAAGGAGCTATTTATCGACTTTATTTTTTTTGACAGTCACCTATCGATAACCAATCTATCGATAGTTTAACAACACTAGATTAGAGATACGTTATATGTTAAGATTGAGTTGAATGTAGGTTTATAACTAGATTTATCATCTTTGACTGGCCAGTTGGTGTTGTAGTGAACCTTGTCTTGCCGTTGGTCGTGGGTTTGATTCCCACTAGAGACAACCATTGGTACGATGGCTAGAGTTTGTCTTTAGGTGTTTCTATGTATAATATGTATTACTTATATGTTTTTAAACTGTTATTATGTATTAAGAGTATTTGTTTCGCAAGTAGAGGGAAGTGGTCTCTGCCTACTCCGATGGGAGAATGGCGTAACAAAACTTGTATTGCAAGTGGCCGAAAATGGTCTATCATGCCTACTCCGATGGGAAAGAGACGTAGCGTAACGAATATGAATGTAAGCATGTATGTATGTTGTTTTGAATTACTACACTAAAAAAACAATAGAATAAGTAGAAACTAAATAAAACGCAAATAACCTGAAACTAAAAACCCAAAGACACAAAACACTGAAACACAATCTATTTTAGTATAAATTACATCATAATTAGCAAAGAACAAACTGAGTACTACGTATAATGATGATCAAACAATAATTTCCTTCAATGAAATAAGAGATAACAATGTAATAAAGTGAGTAATGACTTTGTGCGTAAAACCCTTTTTGCTACGTACTTCTACTTAATCTATTTCATCCGTTATGCTATCTACACACCAAAGCCGCTGGCTTTTTTGACAGCTGCCATTCGTATGACGTAAAGCCGCCGGCCTAGCCTGGTGGCATGCCGGCGGCTTTGGTGTATATATACCATTACACGTATTACACGTCATTTCAGTACATGAATCAGGTTTTCGAACTAAATGTGAAAATGATTGAGGTCAATTTATACTAAAGTAAAGTAGTGCTTCGACTCTGTTTATTAGCACACCATAGGTATTACAAAGTAGTTAAAAAGCAACTACTGCGAAAAGTAAAGATGCGTGAGGTAACTGATGAATTAGAATTTTTATAGCAATTTTCACCACCCCCCAAATATTTAGTGGTCCAAGCAATTTAAAGTTTTTACGCCAAGGAAATGCTTAGTTTAGCCATAGCGAAAAGTGTGATGAAATCTTGTAGACACATTTCCGACACAATAAAAACATTTGGGGCAGTACTTAGAAGCAATATTCAGCCTCGTTTAGTTTCCTAGCTCCGAAACTCCAGCGAATTGGCAATAAAAATGTAATTGTGCCAACCACCTAACTAGGCAGATTGGACGTGTTGTGCCAACAGTCTATTTCAGATGCAATCAGAGTTATTTCAGTGTTTGACAGCGTTGGGCCAAACATTGGACCCAATTTCAGTGCAAAGTTTACTAAACGAATTGTAAATTTTATGTGATTATAAGGGAAAAGGATGCATTCAGCATTATGACGGGAGGTCTACAGTAATGGAGTGTAACTTTTGAAGAAAAATAATAGATTATAGGAAATTATTACAGTGACGATTATGTTAAATAAGTACCTAACTAGCTTAGAGAAAGCACTTGCCCAAGTCTGTTAATTTACAATATGCTATGTCATTTTTTGACACATTTGGTCGCAAACAATAAAAACCATTGTTTAGCAGAATACCAAATGTGTCAAAAAATGCCATTGACACTCTGCCGACACACAACATTTTAAATAAGCAGATTTGGCCCCCAGGTTGCATTATACGTGCTCAGATGTCGATATGTATTGTGAATTAAAAACCGCTAACCGCACAAGGATTAATACCTAATGTAAAACCCCAATTGACGTGAAATAATTCAATAAAGGTAAAAAAATTAACAATTCTATTTTCCAGACCCATTGACATAATCAGACATAGAAATCTCCGCGAAATTATCATGTCAAACCAGTCTATGACCTTCCAAAGAATGTGTCATATTATTATAATTCACATAAAATCACGTGGTTACCCATCAAACGATCAAAACCTGTTTTTTCGTCACTGCTAATGTTACGAGTATCAAAACTGATGTATCGTTAAACAGCAGGATATTGTCGTAGAAACAAAGATCAAAAATCAATAATTTTATATAAAAACTAGAGGCTGCTCTCGACTTCGTACGCATTTAGATTCATATCTTGGAAAAAATCCGATATCTCAAAATAATATGTTATTCTGATGTGTTATTCTGATATAAGCTACAATATTGCGAAAATTCATCAAAATGTATCCATCGGCACAAACATAGACATATATAATATTAGTAGAATATATTATATAAAAGTTATATTATTAAAAACTATATAATGGCTTATATCTGTTAAATGTTAATAGTCAACTAAAGTGAAAGGTCAAGATTAGGATAATTAAGGTGCTATCTATAAGCACTAATCTTAATGTACCTAAACAACCTAAGTCGTTTTCTAAACGATACAATCTTCTTAATAATATTCTTTAGAGGATTAGAGCCAATCAACAATTTTATTTCCATTTATTATTATATTTACAATTAATGATTTTATCTTAAATTAATGTCTAAAACTATTGTTTTTGATCTTCACATATCGGCTATTTGAGCGAGATCCAAAGACATCTTCGGTTTCGCCTCATCCACATTCATCAGTCGCCTCATACATGCACGTCGTTTTTAGGGTCACCTGGGGTCCAAGTCTGCTAATTTAAAATCATCTCAGTTGTGTGACTATTGAGTGTCAATGGCATTTTTTGACTCATTTGGTATTCTGCTAAACAATGGATTGCGACCAAATGTGTCAAAAAATTACACTGACATTCTCATTGACACTATGCCGAGACACAACAGAATATAGTAAATTGGCAGTCTTGGGGCCCTAAGAAAAAATAACTTTTATCGAAGTACTTTAAATGAAAACTTTTTGCAAAAACTATCAAGTAAGTAGGTTCTTTGCAAAATAAGACAAGCTCAAAGATCTGTTAATCTCTCACATACAGCCTTGGCAATATTTACACATTATCAACACTATTACCTAAACTTATCACTTATCAAGAGGAAAGTGTAAAGTGTAATGATCTGATTTGCTTATCTGATAACAATGTGTGTCGAGAACATTATCTCTATTGATAACGGAGTGTGATAAAGTTTGAGAAAAGCGGGAACTGCGCTAATGACGTCATCGTCTACGTAACTTGTCAGTTCGGAGATTAGCTTTTGATTTATGAAGAAAATTATTATGAAATGTTAGGTTTTTGTTATAGTGATGACGAGATGTGAATTGATAGAAGTGGGAAGGGTGCTTTTACATCTGTGGCAGAGGCGCGGTTGTGGTTTGATGTTTGATATGAATCCGCGCCAAAACGTGTGTTAGCACCCTTATCGGGATATTGTTTCGTTCATTCGTTTCAGTTGTATTTGCAAAAAATAGATCAAGCTCTCCTTGTTTAGTGTTGTAATTATCATGCACACGTAATTTTAAATACACTAGGTAGGTACAGTACTGTTTTTTTTTTTAAATGCAGTGTTTATTTACAAAAGTGTCAATGTAAATACAGTTTTAAATAAAATAATGTTTATTGTATTTCAGTGTCATCAGTGTCATCGCCCACACGTGACATCGCCTAAAGTTTAGGCCCTAAACCAAGTTATTTTATTACTAAGGGCGCGTTCCCGCTATGTCGTAACGACTAATTTATCGTTCGACGACTGTCGTCTCTACCTGTTCCCATTATAACTATTGTTTTGACAAAGTGTCGTCACTGCAAAAATGTCGTAGACGACAGTAAATTGTGTCGTTCTAAATGTGAACACCTCCATTTAAACATATAAGCCACGACACTTAAAACTACACGATTATCTGTCGTCACGACATAGTGGGAACGCGCCCTAACAATGACTCAAGTGTGTCATAAAACCCCAGAACCTCGTATTTCATTGCCTGCATTACCTACCGTAGGTACTTAGGAAGGCATGTAATTTTTTCAAGGTCGAAAAAGAAAGTAAAGCCTTGCAGAGTGCAGTACCCTTTAGCATGGTAATTTTACACCCTAGCGCAAAACCCTGTCGTGTTGCTGTAAAAAGTTTACAAGATTAAATGTTACTTGACACCGCAACGTACCGATTTATGTAACATGCAAGCGGTTAAAACCTTTTTAGAGCGACGAAGGAGTTTGCGAATTTCATGGCAGAATAATTCAATGTCAGTGCTTGGGTAAAACAAAAGAATAAGAAAATAGAAGATCATTATAGAATATGGTTTTGTCAGGAAGATTTAATTTATTAGGCATCTTTATTATATACAAATTAGCGAAAATTATTTTCTAATTTAAAAAATAAAACCCACATTAAGCTTGTTTAAATTAAAAATAAACAATTTTAACCTTCAAGATACGGCTTTCAAGCCATTACGCGGCTTAAAGCATTTTAAAAATGAACGACAATTTCTTTATCGTTTTAAAAGGCGGCCGACAAAATATGAGGCAAAGGCACATCATTGTACGAATCCAATTATCAGCTTCTCAAGCAATGACATGACAATCACAAAACAACCAGATTAGTTTGCGGCAGGACAGGGAGGTAGCTAGGGTTGAGGCCACTGGGCCATAAGCAGCCAAGATCCTTTTGAAGCCTGTGTCAAAAATGTTTCACGCAAAGTAAAACCTTTTTTTACTGGACCTACGTGGAGATTAGGTGACGGATACAAAATTCACATCAAAATTTTTCATAAAGCAGTAATCCACAGGGCTTATACTGACTCGGGAATAAAAATTGGCTTCAAAATTATTTTCCCAGACCACTTGTCAAATAAAATTAGTCCCACGTGATCCGCGACACCCTTTTATGAGTTTCTGAGTCATTCCACTCTGGACATTCGACAAATAAGTGCATTTAATCAAAGACAGGATAACACCCTTCTCAAACGTCAAATTTAATTTTTAAACGCCATCTCAATTTTATCTTTAAAATTAATTTCAAAGCTATTGTTTACTTGACAAGAATTTTAATTTCAAGCGGCGGCCTTTAGCACAAAAACTAATAGCCCAAAGCTATGTGGCAAAAGAAATATATTTATAAATTCTAAAAAGGTTGTCAGGAGGACTGGCAGTTTGTAGAATTATACTGGCACTTGGCACTAGGCTATAAGGCATTGTTGTTCCCGCTTAAAAAAAAAAGAACTTTAAAAATAGAATTGCATCTCGAAGTAATCGCTGAACACAAATCTTTGGTTGTTTTTTTACGGGACGTCGTTGGTATGCGAATGTCGTGTTTGTTCAACCATTGCTTGACTTTTATTTTAAATTTTTGTAAACTAATTTAGGTAGCTGTTTTGTACATGACCATGTCAATGTTCATTCTTGATTAAAGATAAAGAATATATTGTGTATGCTGTTTTAATTTTGGTCAAAAAAATTACTTTTAAGGCCAGTTTCATTACTTCCAGATAAAATTTAACTGACAGATAAACCTATGTCTATTTCATAAAACATGATGTTTAGACACTGAAACATATACAATACTTATAGGTATGTCAGTTAAATTTAATTTGTAAATGGTGATGGCCCTTAATTTGTTAAAGTTTAGTTTAGAATAGATATGATTATTATTTTATTAATATGATTTTTATTTTATTTTATTTTATGTATGAATGTAGAATAGTGTTTCCACACTTTCTCGCCGAAGATACTTAGTTAGTACCTAAGTAAGTAAGTAATTAAGTAAATCATTTCTTCTTTTCTTTCTTTCTTCAGAAATAAGCACGTGGTTCAAAAATGAATCTTATGTACTAAAATCTATAGTTAATAAAGGATGTCCACTTACCATTATGTACGAGGTTCCTAATACTATCCTGGACATCTTTGTCAGCACTGTTCACTTGGAATTGCTCTATCGCGACGTGTTTCCCTCGACACCACGCCACGAGCAATTGGAACAACAGTAGTTTGAAAATAGAACACCGCACACCCATATTTAACACCCGATTGTCACAACACAAGTTCACCATTAGCCTACGGACTGTAGACTTTTAAAAACTATGGATTTAGCATTACGCGGTTAAAGAAAAATTTTATCGCGAGAGATTTTCGTAACTTAATAGCTTAAGTGACGTATCTGCTTTTACGATATTTTGTGCTTATAATTTGATATAGATAGGGAATAGATAGTCCGTCTGCTGATTTCATGTATTCTCATTATAGTCGATCTGAAACAAAAAGAAAAAAAATGTTAGAATGCTATGAAAAAAAATTGCATATAATAAGTACCTACCTATAAAAATGTATAGTTCGGTAATTGTTTCTTTATTAGAAATAAATAAGAAATACATATTATTTTCTAAAAAAGAAAATAAAAAAAATATTTCTAAGGCAAAGAAAGACAAAGTTCGTGTTCTTTAAGAAAAGACGTCTTTTTTTCGCACCGTAAATTAACAACTTACCCATAACGTTTAGGATTTACGCTTTTAGAATAAAGAAAGCAGACAACGAGCACAAAAATTGAAATTAGAATTCTAAGTAATTTCAAAAAACAAAAACTATCACGCAACAAAATTCATACAAAAAGTTTTTATATCTCGAAAAAATTACAGAAATAAAATCTCCTTTGAATGAAACTTTTTAAACGAAAAACCCGCGTGACCGCTACACTACAGTCTTCACTAGAGACAGTTTACTTTCCGCAGCTGAATCAAGTTCATATCTCTATCAGCATTACGTAACTATGAAACCGAGAGCGAATAGGTGATACGACCAGTACTAGCGAAGCGAGAGTCGGAACTGATTGACTCGCGTCAACTATTGGAACTAACCTAACCTAACATTTCTTTTACTTTTTTTTTCGCTACAGAGCTCTGAATGAATGAAGTTGTAGTTTTACGTCTTATTTTGCGAGGTTCTTGTTTAATCGATATTGATGGTATTATAATTATTTTTTCGTAATGTAAAGTACTGAATTATTTATTTTATTAGATTGCTTTAGGAAAACTTGTAGACTTGTCATTGTTTGGACTAAAGTAACAAAAAATTAACTATATTTAAAAAATACTTAGATTTTACTTTTGGACTTCTAATGCTTTTTTTAAATTAGAAAAGTTATTAGTGTGTAGGTTACCTTAGATTACACTTTGTCTTTAAAAGATAAGAGATCGTCAAGTTAAATAATGACTAAAATTATAAAACGATAAAGTTTGCGAATGACTACAGCCCAGGCTCTAAAGGAAAAAGATAACTCATATCTATTACGAAACTAGCTTTAAAAATAAGTTAGTATATCCGCTTTGTTTTTTTTTTAGTTCTGGTACTAACCTCACCTAACAATGTATTTAGTTTTTTTTCGTTCATATATATTTAAGAGCCAGGCTCTTGTCGATGGAGTAATCGACATCTTTTCCTTTCTTCTATGAATCGTATAACCTCCAAATATGAAAGAAATTATAAATGAAACAACGTGTAACTTGGTTGACGTCATAATTTGAACACTTGCCTACAATTACACTCTTCTCCATTCATATTTGTAATGTTAAACATTGTGGTAAAATAAAAACATCTGTGTACATAACCCTTTTGCGACGACGTTTTTGCAAGTGATCTTTTACCTAACTCATTTAGGTATCTACTTAATTGGATAGATATTCTAATCACCTAAAGTAGGGATAAAATAGGACTAAGGTCATTTTGCAAAAAAAAATGTACCTACTGTTATGCAGTTTTCCGCAAAATATGCGATAAAGCTATAAATACTAAAGTTGTTTTAGGCTTAGTATAACACGTAATGTGGTAGTAAAATAGTGTAACATACAGTAGTTACCGAATCCTGTAAAAGCAAAATTACACTTCTCTACATAGGTACATACATATCACTCACGTCTCTTTCCCGTCGAGTTAGGCAGAGATCACTTCCCTCGATCCAAACAACACTTGACTTCACTAGGTTACAAATTAAAAGCATAGTCCCCCAAAAAATATATTTGGGGGGGGGGACATTTCACACACGGTCACCTAACCCCAAACTAGGTAAATCCTGTACCATGGGTATCAGGGACTGATAAACATACATAGATAAATATATAACACCCAGACACAGAACAATATATTAACAAATATATTTTTAACAATATATTTTTTACGATACGATAAAGACCTAAAAAAACCTAAATAGACCTTATTAGAAATAGCAGAAACTAAAACTCAACATAACCTAAAGTTCAAAACCCCGTAGACCTAAGTAACATTAATCCTAGCTCCCATCGCATCACTAGCATTGTCCGAGAGCAATTTAACATGAATAAGTACAAAGAGGGAATGTGTTCTAGGAATGATGGCTAGTCCCACGTGCCTCGATCCCATGGCGCCAACTGTGTGGCGCTGTAATAGCACTGTTTTTGTTTACCACAGGTATGGAGGCAGGTGAGAAAGGTAGAGTTTGAGGACTGCTTTTGGCTATAGTTATTGCTGTATGAAATGTATTGTTGAATGAAGTTAGTTAGGTAGGTAAGTACAGTTTATGTGGATCCGTTTTGTTTTTTAGCAAGGCTTGATTGTTTTTTTAATGGCAATTTGTACATTCAACATTGAAATTTTCCGCTGATAATTCAATAAAATTGTTACCTTAATTTTTTTGACTTATTTTGTAGACACCACACAGTATTGTAAGATACACTTACATTTTTTTTACCAGCTTTTCCCAAAAAGGGGCCACATATCCTAAGTCCGGCCCTGTTCTACCCCGTCCAACTCAGGCGCCACGTCTTTGTTTGTTCAGCTTTTACGACTTTTTTCTCCTAATTAACTTCTACAGTGGAAACAAAGGGCCTTTTATCTCGAATTAAATCCGGCCCTTTCTTTACAGGGGCACGTTCAAATATTACAATAGGTACTTGCTTTTATGATGGAGTTAGGACTGTCTTTATGGGAAGTTTTGTACGAGACTGGTTGCTAAGGGTGACGAAACGTATTTGTAAGGGCGTCTACGCATCATGCGGTTGTTGCGCGGGTGCAATTTAACATTTGTTTTGCAAATACACGAAAAACGCGGCTTCGTTACTTATGAGCGGCCATTTTCGCACGATTTTATATCAAAACGCAACCAGGCCGCTACCACAGGTGCGTAAGTGCCCTAAATACATACATACATATCTGTCACACTTCTCTCCCATCGGAGTAGGCAGATACCACTTTACTCCACTTTGCTTCGAACTAAACACACATCCTAAATTATCAGAATTAGTGACCCCACATCTTTTAGCAAATTGCTATATAACTTAGTTGAAATTCGCACCTCATTTCTTTTTAAAAAGAATGACCGAGTATAGTATAAGGTGGCCTTCGAAATGTTCTACATCTCACGCATAATCGTATTAAATTTACACAAGTGTGTGTATAGTTGTATCGAAGGCATATAACAATTAATATAATGACATTAATGACACAGTTGGGTTTATAGTTGGCACGCGGCAACAGGGTATAGAAACTAAATTTAGTACTTATCTAATGCTTTTTGTAAGAAAGTTAGTGTACATGTAGGCAGGTAGCTTTGAATAGAAGATTTAAAATCATTCACTTAGGAGGTGAAGAGGAAAGATTAGGTGCAGTTTTGAGGTTTGTTTAAACATTGATATGACCAAGATTTAAGTTAATAATTTTGTTAAATAAGTGAGATACAGATGTAGACAAAATCAGGCTAGCAGTTCCTCTTATTTATAATTATTGACGAAAATATACTCATACAAATCAATGCCGATTTTTATGAAAATTATGACGTTACCAGGGGTTTATTTAAAATAATTACCTAATTACGTCTATGGATATTTGAGTAAAGGCAAATCAGGATAAAAAATCGTGGAGAGGAAGGAGAGAGGCCTTTGCTCAGCAGTGAGACAATGACAACTAGATAGACAGATCTACAAAATATATAGGGTGACTTTAAATTTGTGAACGATAGAAAAAGATATGCATGTACTCGTGATAACAAACAACTTTTACTATGGGACCAAGGTCGAAATCATTCAAAAAATTTACAACTCTCCATACAAAATGCACCAGCTGATAGTATGGGAAAACAATTTTTTTTTTGAGTTCGACCTTGTTCCCATAGTAAAAGTTATTTATTATTACGTGTACATGCCTATCCTTTTCTATCGTTCACTAATTTAAAGTCTCCTTGTATATGGAAATACAAAAGAAACCGAATAAATTAATAAGTATAGCTAACTACCACAATTCGGCTGCGTTGTATTAAAACAGGTGAACTAATTAACCGTGCATACACTTTGATATGACGTCGAAGCATTTGCATATAAATTATCCGTAAAATTAAGCAACTTGTTGTTTTCATGTGTCCTCTTAGTTACCTACGACATGGTGTTATTATTCTTGTACTTACATTGTGATAGTGACAAAGAAAATGATTAAAAATAGTGTTATGAAATGGTAGAAACTATATTATCGAGTAGAAAAGAAGTCAAATTCAAATAGTACTTAGGCCAGCGTGGTGGATTTCGGCCTAATAGGCATGATGACTAAAAAAAATTTTTAGTCTACATATTTTAAATATTCAACACGTATTTTTTCTCTTAAACTAAAAATTACAAAAATACACTGGGTTAAAGTTGCTCGTGACGTGACGCCTCAGTAGGATTTTTACCTAGGAGTGACGTCAATACCCCCCACTCCGTAACTTTGATCCGTATCTTTGTATTTATTTATGTATTTGATCAGGTAAAAAATGTGTTTCAAATATTTTTTTAATAGCCTAAAAGATGGACTAATTATTTTTTGAATTTTTGAATGAAGTCATCATTCCTATTACTCTCGTATGAGAGTAGGCTCGTGCCCCTAGAGTGGGCACGTTAAAAAGGCTGATGATAATGATGATAACTTGCCTCTCTTGCCTTCATATACTATCTTATACTCTTTAACCCTACAGAGTTTCTTGCTAGGTTCTTCTCTGGGACAAACTGCACTCTTGCGAATCTAGCATTTTTTTAGCCTATTTCGTCCCACTGCTCTCTCCCATGCCTCTCCAAACACTCCAATCTAGCATTAACTTTAAAAAATTACCCGTCCTAAGTGTTGTCAAAACCTATTAGGTTAAATGATTTTTCATTCATTCATTCATTCAACAAAAGTTCCCTAATTATTATTTAAACGATATACTTATCTAGATGTATCTTATAAGTAAATGTAGGTACGTAGATCTCAATTTTTTATCAACGATGATGTTTAAAATATAGTATCATACGTTACGTTAGCAAACATTGTTATCTTTCTGATTTCCCGAGATAGGGTAATGTGAAACAGAGCATCCGCTGATTTTTTCCTCGTTTTGTATAATCAAATAGAAACTTATATTAGGACATAGTAAATTGTCGTCATCATTTAAACCTATAGCTGTCCACTGCTGAGAATAAGTCTGTTCAATGGCTCTCCAAAGCGAACGGTTCATTAGTAGAGAAATGAGAACCTATGGCACCTTGCTATGGCAACAAAAATTAAATGAAACTGACAAAATCTAGGTACCTACATATACAGGGTGTAACAGAAAGGGTATATAAAGCCGAAACACAGCGATAGTCCTCATGAAACTGAACAACTGTCCCCAAGGAACATGGGTCGTAACTCGAAAAAAATTTTTGGATCGCCCATACTTACTCGATCAGCTGATCGGGCATTTTGTATGGGAAGGCGAAATTTTTTTTTTCGAGTTACGACCCATGTTCCTTGGGGAAAGTTGTTCACATTCATGGCGACTATCGCTATGTTTCGTCGTTATACCCCCTTTCTGTTACACCCAGTATAATGCATCGAATCAAACTAAACACAGTTTTTATCATTGAATTATTGTTCAAATTCTTTTCTATATTTTTATTTATAAACTCTTTTGTGTTTTTGCTTCATTATTAGTTATATTTTAATTTCATAGATGGCGTTACGTGTACTCTAAAACGCGGTATTGCTGTGTTATGTATAAAGCTTTTTGGGTACCAATTACAAGTTCAGGTATACAAATCTGGGATTCATTCTTGCCTTGGGTTTGTTCAATTTAAAAAAAAAATCTTCTATAAATGTAAAAAACTACAACTTGGCAGTTTTTATCGTTAAAAATCACCGTCAAAACTACTTAACTGTATATAGTTATTTTAATATCATAAAACGCGAAAGAGAAATTGATTTATCTTTATTCTGATTGAATGTAACTACGGATTAATATTCAAACTTGACCCAAATGTACTAAGATCTATTTTCAATGTATTAACATTTTTATCTTTATCAATGTGTACTAAGCTGAGCGGCTTTGGTCTAGACTAGGCTAATAATGACGTATGACTTAGAGTTTAAACAATGATAATGGAGATTTAGTACTGTCAGAGGCTGTTAGGTATGGTCTGATGAGGTGATTAGGTTTTATAACATAATACTACACTATACGTATTCATATTATACTTAAACGTACGTAATATACTCGTACATGTGCATATAGTAAGTAATTTTATACGCCCTAAATAAAATAAGAACTCAAGAGATGTAATTTAGCCACGAAATCGAAATAGTCTACTTCCGAAATAATAGCAAGGAATAAAATGAAGTTGTGTCAGTCTATCAACTTTTTATACGAAATCTCACAGTTCCATACATTCCTCTTACAACATCCATACAAACATTCCTAGACTGTCTCTAGCACGCAACGTCTCTAGTCTAGACCAATCACTAAACATTCTATCAGTACAGTTACTAATGACAGCTGTCAAGTGTCAGACAAAGAGTAAAATAACCAGTCGCGTACATAGAAGAGATTCTTCAAGCTTCCGCGTTGTTTGTCTTTTGGTAGAATAGATATTGTTCGCATTTCTCTTGATTTAATTTATTTGCAGCAAAGAGTCTAGTTACCTATAGTATTTTTTAAAGATAGGTAACCTATTTTTTTTTTGAGAACCTAACTCGTAATGGAAAAAACTGAGCTCTATTAGGAACACTTTTTATGTTATTGTAATGTTGATAAAAGAAATCGCAGTTAGAATTGTGATACCCTGTAATTTTTCTTATTTAGAAAATATTCTAAAAACAAATGATTTCTCAAAAGCAAAAGCTCAAATGCAAAAGCAAGCAAAAAAAAGGTGCTATGAAAAAAAATCTCTATGTAAGCAACGCTACATCTAATTTGTTTCCAAAAATATTTAAAAACCCGCTAAAAGTGTAAAGTATTGTTAGTTTTTGTATTTAATTCAGTGACTTGCCTTTTTACCCACACAACCAACAAGTTATTGTCTTAAATGCAAGGCGGATGCCACTAACTGACCTGCAAATAATAAATGTAGGCACTCTAGCTTTGTCAAGTCTGTGACTTCAATTCATTTGTTTTCTAGTTATCTTTTGTTTCATTCTGAAAATGAACTATGAACGCATTGTTCACAAATGACCGATTTTGATATTTTCAAGTTCACTACCGCCTTGTCACGTTATGTAAATGATAAACTCTTTAACTAATGAGCAATGTATGACAAAGCACACCAAAGTTGTACGTTCAAGGCCGCCGTGTAGGTCACTAAACCGTTTTTTATGCCCGACTTTTTTTGGAAGCTACTTACATGATCTTGAACGTTTTTTTGAATTAAGTAGTGAAATTAATAAAAAAAAAGTAAGCTTAGAAGAAGTTTTAACATCTTCTACATTGGTATAAAGTATGATGTAGTTAGAAATACTTATTTGCTATATTGTAAACTTTTTTTTACATTTAATTATAACAATACAACATCTTTGTATATCTTATCTGAATTAATATACTTAGTAAAGAAATACTCTAAAGTGATGTAATAAGAACATTACATTTCATTGACATAGACAAATAAAACTAGAGGACCCAAACCAGAGCCCTGTGGAAATCAAATCATTCATACTACTTCTAACAACTCGTCTTCGAATTTTTTGCTCAACTTGAAGTAGTAAACGTCAGCTATTAATATGGATTTAGAATCATTATCCTCAGTCTGATTAGACATGTGCGCACGATTGGATCTGACGTGGACATTATGTCATACGCCTTAGTCAGGTTGTTGAACTTGAGTGTCGCGTTACAAATTAAGTAACCCAATTCTTTTATTTATTCCATTCGCGTTTCTTGTAAATTTGGTTTGACATGAAGATGACAGTATTATTGGCTTTATCGATGGTTTTAAATCAGTAGATAAAAATTGAAATAAAATGGAGTGAGTGGAGAAGGTCTCTCACGAAAGAAAAGAGATCAAACCAACATCTGATTCATAGATTCTAAAAACTAATTTCCTAACATAATAGTAACGCTTCTTTCTTTCCACTTGATATTCACTATTCTATTACACTTTTATGATATTTCTTTTTTTATGTAAGTACACATGCAATTTCCAAAACGATCAAATACGAAATGACATAATATAACCTTTATTTCTGTTTTTTATGTAGCCGTTTCTATGCAGTTTCCAAAACGATCAAATTCAAATTAATATTTAACGATCTAGCTTACAACTTCATTTCATCAATCGCTTTTTTGCTACAACATTTATAAATCTGAAGTAAGCACATTGTTTTAAGTTATCATGCCCATGACCGTAGTACGTAGACCGTTTTATCTAATCAGAACTCATAATCTTATGATAGATAGAGAAGCACTTAAGTACTTTGAGGGCAGTAACTTTGCATTGTATAACACGTGGGTTTGTACTAAGGTTAACATTGCTTCTAGTGTAATGTCATCGGACTTTGAAGATGAATTGTACAAGTAGTTGTTTAAGGCTACTAAAAGCTGCATGATAAAATTAAGAAATAATATCTGCAGAAATATAACAGTTAACTGAGTTTGTGTTGTGCCGCGGTATCGCTGCGACAGGTTTCACGCTCGCCACAATCTCGCATATATCGCCGAGAAATCGCTCATGTGAATGGCTTACGTGAAAAATAGACTCAAATACCAATCGTCTACTAGAAGAATCTGTTGATAGAACACAAAAATCAAAATGAAATATTCTGCACCTGGCAACAATATGAAAAGATTTTATATCGCAGTTTGTTGACAATAATGCTGAACTTTTGTCAAATAAACTAATTTATTTAAAATGAGGATCAGGAGAAGTGTCATATTTTAGGTCATTGACTGACAATAAGTACTAAGTTCTCTTCTCTACACTATCCAGTAGAAAAAATATCATACATTATTTTTTGCCAAGCGATCTATATCATAGTAATCTATACAATCTAGTGTGTCAATGGATCATAGATCTGTTTCGTCGAATCAGAGCCGATCGTTTGCTGTCCATTCTAGGCCATCGTGACTCAGAGATCTATTGACACCTCTATTGTCATTGCTATCAATTATATTGCTGTGTGGATTTAGTTTCTGGTGTACAGTGTGGCTAAAATATTTTTGAGTTTTAAATATTTTCACTGATTTGTTTCGTTATGGGTTTAAATTGGATCGGTTGTCTCGTGAACGTTCTTAATTTCAATTTGTTTATCAACCTGTGATGCAATTGTTTTATTACAAGTCCTACCCTGCCTAGCAATCGTTAGGATTGATCAGTCTCTTAATATTTAATTCAAATGCATTTAAATCTTTTGAATTAAACAATCTGAACACCACAGTTCAAATATTCGCCGCTCTTTAATCAAACACCCTGTATTTAAGTAAAAAACAACCTGTCAATCATATTACTATTATTTATTTGACAAGTCACACCCTCTATACAGGTAGTGACATGTAAGTCCACAGTAAAATGAGAGTAGAGAGACTAAGGTCATTATTTGGGCGGGGTAGAGTGAAATATTTGTCTGTTTTTCTAGACTATAGCCTAGATAGAAATATGGGGTGATGCATACATTTTGTAGAGACGCCTCTATTGACAAAAGGATGACATTATTTTTAGTAAGTAATTATATTTTTCAAATTGAGGACTTGTTAAAGAAAGGTCAAGTCTAGAGTACCCTTAACCGAGGATCATGTATGCTAAGAGGCGACTGATGGTTGTGGATGAATTGAAAGAAGTGTGTTTGTATCGTAGCAAGTGGAGCGAAGTGGTTTCTGTCTACTCCGATGGGAAAGAGGTGTGATATGAATGTACCTATGTACTTTTCTTTGAAATTACTTGCCCACTCAAATGTTTGCTTATTTCTAGTCTCACTGCATAAAAATGTTTACACATGCGTCATATGACACTCTGCAGCAAATTTCGTGGAACATCGCTTAGATTGAGATGAATCGGATCATAGAATGCTGCGGTTTGATATAGCATCATCTATGCACTTTAGATTACAGTTATATGTATAATATATTGTGGCATTTAAAAATCTCGTTAAATTCGTACACGCAGACCACGAAAAAGGAGGCGAGATAAGCTGGACACTTTCATGGATGACTGAGCAAAGGTGGCTCAGGATAGAGAATCGTGGAGAAGGAGGAGAGAGGCTTTTGCCCAGCAGTGGGGCACTGATGGCTAGATAAGATAAGATGATAAGATAAGGTGCGCCTGAAATTGTTTGAAATGTGAAGTTCAACTACCTTTGTGGATTCTCCCAAAGTTTTAAGTCAACCCGCAAAGCTTCTCATTATTGACAATCCCACACACTTGCCAAAACAAATAACTTACGATATTTTACATAAAATAACAATCAAAACTCTCAATAAAAGCAATTTCTCTCAATCAATCCAAATTACAACCTCACTCAACAAAAACATTCGTAAAGTAATTGCTCTAAAAGAACATGTAATAAATTCAATAGTGTGGGCAGAGATTTATCGAGACGTGTATGGAATAATTTGCTATTGTTCGCATTACATCTGCCGAACATGTAGGTTACAAACTCTTTGTGTAGGTAGGTAAAAAGTGGTCTTTATTCATTTATCTATTCATCAGGTTTACTAACAGGTTGCATACCAAACAACATATTTAAATCTTTTAAGAAAACCAAACTTTTTGCTTTTTTATCTTCCGTATTCAGCTTACGAGTATCTTATTCTCTCATCTAGCCATCAGTGTTCAACAGCTGGGCATTGGCCTCTCTTCTCTTTCTCCGCGGTTCTCTATCCTGAGCCGCCCCTGTCCAGACATCCATGAAGGTATCTTAGCTTCTTCCATACTGTTCTGCCCTAAACTTTTGTAGACAGCTAAATAATAAAAAATAAATGCTCTTACGCACAAGCGTCTGAACCGTCTAGTGCAGTTCTGAATTCATATTAAAAATCTCTTAATTTGTGCAAGGCAGTGCAATAACAGCCTTTATTGATAGACGCCATTACCTTTCAGATTAGATATCCTAACTTAGGCCTTAAAGTGTTGAAGTATTTGCAATTAGGGTACTAATAAAATATCTACAAAGTTAAACCTAACGGTGGATGTTAGTGCTAGGTTCTACCTAAGTATTAATCTCTATAACCTAGTTATTATCTTTATAACAACAAATTAACGGTGATGGCGAAAGGATTTTAGTGTCTATTTTATTTTAACACCTTCATTTAAATATCGGAGAGGGGAACCTAAATTGTTGCTGTGGGATTACATGTGGCGAAATATGGAAGGAGGTAAGTCGATACCTAAAATAAATCGCGAATGAGTAAGCTGTGTGTAAAGCTAAAGGAAATTAGCAAAATAATTTAAGGTGTTCAAAAGGTTGCAAGGTCATCTAAGCTTTCACCGGTGACTGAATATTTATGATTATTTTAAAAAGCAGGTCAATGCACTCTGAAAACAAAACACTGCCGAAAATCGCAAGTTTTATATTTGCATATAATATCGCAGGATGTATATGGACTTGTGAAGCTATATCCTCGCTTTTAAATTGCTTTTTTGGTAATAAATCAGAAAGTCGTAAAGTAACAATTGACAATAAATCATATCTAAGTAATCGGTTTTTAATTTATGGACTGTTTTAAAATTTCAGAGATTACGTAACTTTATAAAAAAAGTTTCATTTTTACTTATCGACTAGAATAATTTTTAATATTGTGACGATCATCCTCATATCTAAGAGTCAGACTCTTGTCGGTGGAGCATCCGCCATTTAGGCCTATCTTCTGCAAATGCTACGCACTATACTTCACTATGCCTCTGCTATCACTATTTTGAATTAAAAAAAAACACAAGAAAGCAATTTATCCAAAGATTAAGCTTAAAGACCCTTAAAGAGAACACTAGCAATCTGTAGAGGAATTCCAAAGTTGCACAAAACAACAGCTGCCAACATACATCCCTGATGAAATAAATATTAAAAACGACTAGGTCGCGTAGGCCGCTCAGTCCGCCGATAAATCTTCCAGCTTGTCGAGGAAATCGCGAAACGAATACACCTATATACTGGGCACTTACTATGAGAACTCACTTTATTCTCACTTTTTAAGTTTTCATGGATGTTTGATTGAGATTGTTATGGATGTAGCAGGCTTTGATTAAAGTAAGACTTTTTGTTACATAGGGAGTTTTTGTACTCTCTTAAAAAAATTTATCTTATTTGTCCGTTCACATCTACTCGACAAATGTCAAATGTTCCGTAAGAAGTGAATAGAAAATTGTTTACTTTCATAAACATATTTCATCCCTTATTTGGCTAGGTATAGGATGATATGTCAAACTCTGTATCTCCCTTTTTCCTTTCGGCTAGAGCAGAAGCTCTTTGTTACATATAATATCGTATCGGGTTACTTACTCACAGCAACTTGAGTGTTTATTAAAATAGTAGCCATCCTCGCCTCACCCATCAAAAGTGATAAAATCTTGGTTCCGCATTTTAAACAAGTGACATTCTATCTTCATTTTACGACTCATAATTTTACGGTTTTATATTTTACGGTTCATGACCAAACATACTTGGAACTTTAGTTTCTCTGGAATTTTTATTGCCTATCCTATTTTACTGTGTTTTGCGAATAATAGTTTTATCCAATTACCTTTAAGTAAGATAAGTTCTGCAAAAAGTTTGTGAAAAAAAACTTGAGCACACTCGGATCAAAAGTAGCTTTACATGTTGATTCTGTTAAGTTTAATAATAAACAACAATTTAAAATCCAAAATAAAACAATTACAAACAGACCACTTCCTGAAAACTGACTTGCCTGGAAAAAAGTGGTCTCTTTTTCTGCCTACCCCAATGGGAGAGAGGCGTGACGGATATGTGTGTATGTACAAAAAGACAACACCCATCTCACCACGAGGCATAGTCCAAGGCAACAAGCTGACCACATTACCCCTTTTGTTTAAAAACACAAAATTTCATTCTTAAAAAGCAATATTTCGCAGATTTACTACGAGTATTTCGAGTTTTTGCATGACAAGTAAATGTAGGTAAGTAAAAAGTGAGAACCAATAGTAAACTCACTCAGCATCTAGTCTAAACTAGGAGTGGAAGTGAAGTGGGCGGAAAGTATATGTATTTAGAGTCGCAGGCGCAGGGAACACTTTCGTCTCATGTAGCTGATGGCAGATCTGTTTAATTTGTAGTCTACAACTTGTTGCTTGAGGAACTGAGATAATTTCGAGTTTTGAGGTTAAGTTTATAACCGTTGCATTTTGTAGGTATTCTAAGACTAAGCTTAGGCCCAGAACACTAGGTGAAACGCAACTGCAACGCAACTGAAACTGCTAGTTAGCTTTTGAGTTGCATTGAAGTTTCTGGAGTTTCTGCTAGGTCTGCATACACGACGCAACTAGTTTGAAATGTTTCGTTTCAGTTGCATAGTGTGTGGTTTTCTAAAGGAGTCTATAGCAGAAACTTAGATGCAACTCAAAAGTAACTAGCAGTTTCAGTTGCGTTGTAGTTGCGTTTCACCGTGTGTTCTGGGTCTTACAGTCTTACAATAATAATACCAAATAAGATATTAATAAATGTCCAGAAAGGACTTTTCTTTCGTTCAAAAGCACTCAACTTTGATTTGTTTTAGTCGGGTTATAGGTAATAGGATTGATTTTGGTAGTGATTAAAAAAAAAGGAATTGATAAACATTTCTCCTTTTCTTCTTCAAATAATATATGAGCTAATGGAAAATATAATATGTAACTATTTCTCTTCATAACGACAATATGGAAAAACACAAAGGTTTTTTAAAAAGAAATATAACGAACTCAATAATCTAAAAATATAATTAAAATTATCACTAGACATGCAATAATCTAGACTGACTCTAGATTATTATGCCATTTCCTGTTATTATAATATTATTTTTAGTAATTTTACCAAGAATAAGGAAAATTATGGTAAAATATTTTTATGGCGAAACATTACATAAAATGTCAAAATGTTAGATACCTAACTGTGGAAAACCGCAAAACTTTTTAATAAGCATAATCTTAATTAAATTATTTTTGTTTATTTTTGTTATAAAAATGTATATAAATATTCTTATCTAATGACAAAAAAGAATAATTTTGTAATAAACCTTTTTAGAATTTCTTCACATGAGCTGACGTTAAGTTCTAGTTATTACTATCGTAGGTCGTGAGTTCGATTCTCAACCGACACAAACATTGCTATGATGAAGTATCTTATCTAGTAAGTACCTACTTTACAAGTAGGTATCTTTATAGAAACCGCCCAAAGTTATAGTTTTCGTAAAACAAATTTTATAAATGCGAATTAATGTGGGCAGACAGAATATGCACTTAATTAGAGCCCAGTTGCTGTTTACTCGATGTTGTGAATGGAATGACTTATAGTGATGGGACACTTATTATCGATGATACTTATTTACATAAATATTTTGGTCAATATTGTTCGCATCTTAGCTTAGCTTTTAATCGTGGTCTTTCATATCATTTTTTTTACCGAGAATTCACATTTTGTTAATTAAAATCTCCTATCGTAATACAAAAATTACCGAACTTTATTTGAAAACGTTTATCTATCGATTTTAAGCGTAAATAGCTACGACACAAAGTAACTATCGCATTTAATTCTAGTATAGTAATCTACGCATGATTGACACACATCAGAACCGTAGTATAATGTATTCGAGAACAAAATACCTGTTTTGTAAGCGTTACATAAGTGACACATGTGATCGTATGAAAGATAAGGACAAAAACAAGTTAATTTGGTACCATCTGTTTCGTTTGCTAATTGGTATTGATTACATTATTATGTTAAAGTGTTTTTTTTGCTGAAGAGTAAGTTTTATTCGCCTTTTAAATACAGCTCGGGCTTTCCTTATTTTAAAATACATTTATTTCAGACTTGCCTCCATTTGAGTGTGTTTTGTTATTTCGAAACTATCGAGTGTTTATTCTAGATTCTGATGTTACTCATGCTCATATTAAATGATACTAGTTCATAATAGATTATTTAGCCTAAAATGATATATGATCTCCAATTATTGCTGTAGAGTGTTCAAGAAAAGATAAGTAGTTAACGTTATTCAACACAATTGTTGAAAAGGTCGCCTAAATTAATAATTTTTCTTTTTGACTTCTTTTTGACAAACTAGCTGCTTTATTTAACGTATGCCTGGGGCGCGGTTACCTACCGGATGCACTCATGAAAACCACTGTTGTTCCATTGATAAAAAACAGAACGGGTGATGTATCCGCCCTGTCTAACTACCGACCAATATCGCTAGCCACGGTTATATCTAAAATTTTAGAAAGACTCATCAATCCTAACCTAACACATAACATCAAACTTAACGACGCACAGTTTGGATTCCGTGCCGGTCTTTCGACGGACATGGCTATATTCGCTCTCAAAAACACTATCAAAAGTTACCTTAAGAGAAATACTAGTATATACGCCTGCTTTCTTGATTTGAGTCGCGCTTTTGATACCATTAACTATAAAATCCTGTGGAAAAAATTAAGAGAAACCAATGTAAGTGAAAGTATAGTACGTCTACTGGAGTACTGGTATGGGAATCAGACAAACGTGGTTAGGTGGGGTGATGCTGTATCGGAGAGCTACAAACTTGAGTGCGGTGTAAGACAGGGCGGGCTGACGTCACCTGTCCTATTTAATTTGTATGTAGACGCACTGATTGGGGAGCTGAGTGGTACCAGGGTTGGCTGCGTTGTAAATGATAATATTATAAACAACCTAAGTTATGCAGACGACATGGTGCTGCTCAGCCCCTCGATCGGGGGTCTCAGAAAGCTTATTGCTATATGTGAAAAATACGCTTTATCACACGGGCTAAAATACAATGTAAGGAAGACTGAAGTGATGATATTTAAATACAAAAAAGGTCCTTCTAACATCCTACCGATATTCATGTATGGTTCAAAACTTAATGTAGTAACTAAGTTTAAATACTTAGGTCATATTGTAAAAGATACACTTAAGGATGACGATGACCTAGAACGGCAGCGGAGGGCTCTGGCCATGCGTAGTAATATGTTAGCTAGGAGGTTCGCTCACTGTTCGAAGGACGTGAAATTGACCCTGTTTAAGGCTTACTGCCAGGCGTTTTACACTAGTCAACTATGGTACTCCTTTACACAGCGCTCATATCATACACTTAGAGTACAATACAACAACGCTTTTAGAAGCATGATGAAGCTACCGTGGCGGTGTAGTGCGACTGGCATGTTTGCCGACTATGGGGTCAAAGATTTTTGTACTGTAATGAGGAGGATGAGGACATCATTCATGATGCGTTTGCGTGTGTCACATAATCTTATTATTAAGACTATATATAGCTACTATATATTACGTATATGCCTATGACGCTTATTATTTATTGTAAATTGTAATTGTAAAATTGTAAATTGTAAATTGTAATTGTAAAAGTTAAAGTTTTTATATGGGACTAATTCCTGAAATAAAATGATTTTATTTTATTTTATTTATTTATTTTATAATCTATTAAATATCGTGGCATCTTCTTCTGATTTTTAACAACGAAAGTGTAAACTATAGGTTTAATTAATGATTAAATTTTATTATCGATTCTTCAACAGTTTCTTAAACATAAATATATAATTTTCATTCTATCGCCTAAATAATAAACCTAATAATCAATACTTCATGAAACAAAGCCCCAACACTAGTTCGAAATTGACCTTTGTTGCGTAACACAACGTGTCAATATAATTCGCACGTGTGGGTGACGTGTGACGTTCTTTTGCCATTAACTGTATATTTGACACCGGGACAAAAACAATCTTGACTGGCCAGTTGGCGTGGTTGGTTGTGACCCTGTCATGCTACAGGTCGTGGATTCAATTCTCAGTAGAAAAAAACATTACGGTTTTGTAAAAGAGGTTTGAAAGAGGTTTTGGAAAAGTCAAAATATGAAAACAGATGGAACCTTTTGGATCGTAGTAAGTCGAAGGAAGTGGTATGTGCCTTCTATTTCTATGGGAAAGAGATATGAAAGATATGTATGTAAGTAAGTAAGTAGGTACCTGTAGATAGTGTCGAAACTAAGTTTGTCAGTTATTTGTGCATTTTGTGTGGGAATTGAAAGATTTTTTCTCATATTTCAACTTATGTTCCTTATAAAACTGTTTATCAGCTCAAGTACTAAGGTTTTTTCACCATTTATAGATAAAATTTATCTGACAGATATTGTATAGGTAGGTACCTATCTCTGTTGGCAACCCCAACATAGGTAAAATTTGAATCATTCTATAATTTTGTTAAGTTGTACTTCCTGTTTTTTATATACTTCTCTTACTCTGTGTTACTCGTGTTACTCGACCTAACCGTGATAATATAGCAGAAATCAAATCCTACAGTGCAGTTCTTTATTTTCTTTCTTCGCCCAACTACATACCAGTGCCTCAAGCTCTTCATTTACAATCTCCGTCTAAACCGATAAAATTATTTACAGATAAAATTTATCTGACAGATATTGTATACCTATCTCTACCTAAAACTTCATGTTTTATGAAATAGACATAGGTCTATCTGTCAGTTAAATTTTATCTGTTGGTGTTGAAACGGGCACTCAGTATCTATGTGTAACCACATGATGCAGGATTTCTGTTACACCCGGTATTTAATACATTTTTTGTCTGTGGTTTTGCAAGTGGCTGGTTCGACGGAAGACAAATCGTCTGCGGTTTTCGCTACGATACCTCGATATGTAAATTATATATCCGTGGTTTTGAATTTCTCACATTTCCCACATAGTAAACGTCATTTTGATTGTAAATTCGTTTTATAATTTATAATTACCTTACCTACCTACTTAGGCTATAAGTGTAAAGTTATGTTTTTTAATTAAATGTTTTGATAATTTATCATTTATCTTTTTGGTACCTTGTTTTTGCCTCAATCCAATTCGAACTTAAGTATCCAAATTGCCTTTGAAGACTACTGGCTTTATATTTAAACCTTTTCTAGGCCTCGAAAGAAAAAAAAATTCAGTAACCCCTATATTTTTATCACGCCAAAGATGGTACATCACTAGCGGTCGACCTTTCCAAGCCGAGGTGTCGCTACGCGTCAAACACATTTACACCTTTATCGCATTTTAAGTCTGACAAGTTGAATGGACTGTGTGACTGTTTGTATGTAATGAGTTTAATGTCAATCGATATGCGTAAGATTCGATTTAGGTAAACATTAAAGGACGAAATGCCCAATGTGTCATGATATTGCACTTTGTTATTACTTACTAGTGGCTGCCCGCGATTTCGTACGCGTTTATCGTTATATAAGTATCCAAAAAAACTCAAAATATCTTCAAATAATATAGCCTATGTGTTATTCTGACGTATAAGCTACAATATCGCCAAATTTCATCAATGTTGTCAGAAGTTTTTTTCCGTGAAAGAATAACGAACATTCATCCATCCATCGGCACAAACATTAACATTTATAATATAAGTAGGATAGGGTTTTAGGCTGTGCAGTTTATACAACGCCCGCCATAATAATAAACTAATCAAAGATATTAATTATATAAGGAAAATAAGCAAAGGTTAATAAGTTCAAATTTAATTAATTCAAGCTTATATTAGTTAATTATCGCATAAAAACTCTGTTGTTTTATATCCATTAAGATAAAATCTAGCCTTAAGTATTATTAAATATTTTGTTAAGTATTTTTAACAGTTCCTTTAATAAATAAATAATCGAATAAAAACAACGAAGATTAGGCGGCCTCCAAACACAGGTTGGCATCTAATGGCACCAATCCATCTCACAATCGATCGACTAACTCACAATCGATCAATTGATTGGTCTGGCAACAAGCTTTGCCGGTAAGTACTGGGTTCAGAGGTGAATCGTTGGCATCTTATGGCACTAATCAATTACTCAATCGATCGACTAATTCACAATCGATCGATTGGTCTGGCAACACCTTAAAGCTTTGCCGGTAGGTATGTACCGGGTTCAGAGGTGAATCATCAGCGGAATGCTAAAAGCTAAATTAATATACGAATAAATTAAATGAGATAAAATTATAATAAATAAATTAAACGTTTAATTCGTCATTAATGTCCTATCAAAATACCTTCCGAATTCATTCTTATAACAGTTTCTACAGCGTGTAACGGAAAGGGGGTATCAAGCTGAAACCCAGCGATAGTACTCATGAACCTGAACAACATTCACCAAGGAACATACGTCGTAACTCCAAAAAAAATCGCCTTCCCATACAAAATATCCGATCAGGTGATCGAGTAAGTTTGGGCGATCCAAAAAAAAATTTCGAGTTACGATTACGACCCATGTTCCTTGCGGAAAGTTGTTCAGTTTCATGAGGACTATCGCTGTGTTTCGGCTTGATACCCTCTTTCTGTTAGACCCTGTATAGACAAAATTCGTAGAAAATTATGAAGCTAATTTGGAATTTGAGTTTAAAAGTTTTGTGCGTGTTTTATGAGGTATCGTTAAGCCTTTATTTATAGGGGTCATTTAGAATTATCATATTTGACAAATGAGAGGAGGATAAGCCTTATTGGCTTTACCTTTTTATTGTCGATGAATAGATTTTGTATTATTGCGTCTAGACTCAAAGTACAATATAGGGTGACTTTAAATTAGTAAACGATAGAAAAGGATATGCATGTACAGGGGGCTTAGCACGGCGTGCCGCGACAATTATCTCACGCATGCTGTCCTTATCACATTTAAAACTATAGACAGAGACGTAAGCGTGACAAACGCATGACAACGTCTTCTCACGGAGTGCCATGCTAAGCTAGCTGGTTCGATGTTCGATGTCTGTGCCGATGGATGTTTGTTACTCTTTCACGCAAAAACTACTGAACAGATTTTGATAAAACTTGGCAATATTATAGCGTACATCAGAATAGCACATAGGTTATTATTATTTTAAGATAGAATGTTTTTTTTTAAGATTATGACAATAAATGCGTATGAAGTCGCTGACAGCCTCTAGTCAACCATAAAGTAATCCTTAAAATTCAATTAATAAGATTGCAATTTCCTTAATTAATTATCCTGTAGCTATAATCTTATTCCAGTTTATTGCAATTCTATGGAAGCAGGAGTTGCAAACAGTTTGAGTCATAGGTGAGATTCTCAGAGTATTTATTACAAACATTGCACGAGTAATAAAATGTTAACGGCCCCTGCATGTCTGTCAATATCTTGTGAACGTAAGATCCATAAATTATTGAATTTAATTTCAAATACCACCAAAGTGAAAGATAGATTTACAATGCATGAGAAATAGTAACAAACAATGTTTTGTACTGCAGCATTTGTTACAGAAATGTTTGTAAAAATAAAGACCTTTATTACTAATGAAAAATAAAATAATTAATCGCTCCGCGGTTTCAAAAATGTAATACACCATTTACTTAAGTATTTAAGATTAATTACCTAATCTAATCTAGCCCTTCAGTGTCCCTCTGCTGGGCAAAAGCCCCTCTCCTCATCCGCCATGATTTTCGGTCTTGAGTTATCTCGGCCCAGGTATTTCCCTATGTAAAAAATTTGGTAATAAAATAAATGACGATTAAAAAACTATACCATCTTCTTAAACCTACATATTATTGTGGAACAATTTTATCAGCTAACAACATTCTATTTTTAAAATATCCGCAATATCATTCAAGAAGCGTATAATTACTAAACAACTAGCGATATTAAGCATAAATTATGTTCCGATAACAACTATAAAAACATCTTTCGAGTGAACTTATGCACGATAGGTCAAATGCTATCAGCTCGTATGTAAATACCTACAAAAAATAATGAATGAATGAACTTCGCTTGCAAATTCTGCGCTATTGTTTGAACAACACTATCTTTTTGCTAATTACCTATTGTAGTTAAGTCATAACATTGAGATTAGAGCATTTCAACATTGCTTTTATTTTAATGAGGTTTTTACATGTGATAAAGAAATTGTACATACGGCAACAGAAACCTAAAGTTTTATCGTTGGTTACATGTCAGTATGAACTTTTGATATCACAACTATTTGCTGCGTTGTCTTTCAAAATTTTAAGGGTATAACTAAGACTCTCTGCCTAGATTCAGCATCTTTCAGGCTAGATAATTGTAGCCTAGATAATAATAGGTAACAATTTATTAGGTAAACGGAAGCAGGGGAAACCTCAGAGGACTTACAAAAATCAAATAAAGGAAGGATTGGAAGTAGTGTCGTACAACGTTTGTTTGGGCACACTTTCTGAAATGGACAGCAGAGAATAGAGCAGAGTGTCGTAGACTCCACTGACAAGAGCGACGCTCTTAAATATAGTGATGATTAGGTATAATCTTCACGCTAATACGGTTAGCCAGTGAATTGGTGGACTACTGACTTTGTTAGAGTAAAGCTAGATACCGACCATAATGCTTGATAGACCACGGAAAAGGTGGCGGGACTAGCTGGATACCTTCTTAAATAACTGGGCGGAGGTAGCTTGTGACCAAAAGTCATGGCGGATGAGGAGTCAAAGTCAAAGTCAAAAATATATTTATTTCATAGGCACAAAAAATGCTCTTGAAACCGTTAAATTATTATACATCTAGGTAATTTTTTTAAAGCTAGCGCTAGATTCGCAAGGTGCAGTTTCCCCCAGAGAAGAACCTAGCAAGAAACTCTGTGAGGTTGCTCTTTTCAAATAAAGTTTTACAATTCTTATAAACAGTTACACAGTCAAAGTCAAAAATATATTTATTTCTTTATTTTCATTATTATAAAGGTAATTTTTTTTAAAGCTAGCGCTAGGAGAGAAGTCTTTGCCCAGCAGTAGGACACTAATGGCTAGATTAGATTAAATTAGATATGCTGGGCCCACTGTCACAGTATGGAGCATAAAGGAGCATGTCCACCCAATAGTGGGAGTGGTACTAGTGGTGAACTGGTGATGGTGACCGGCTATAAAACGTTTACGAGCGCCGCCGACACGGGACCGAAATAAAAATCGCACGCCCATACCTCGATGTGCGAAGTGAGAGTGCGTTGATGCGGTAGTTTTTGTTTTGGTGATATATTGGCCAAAAACAATGCTAGTGGGATTATCTAAGTTGCGTTAGGCAGATTCTAAAGATAAAAAAATAATAGAAGTTACGAGACGACGTCTACAGCAAACGATTATTGGTGCAAGCCTCAAAATGAGAAGATACCTTTTTATGACAATCTCTTTAGTGGGTAAGTGGGACTTTATTTCATAATACCTACCTTCAAATGCCATAGGTACTTGTTACTTAAAAATTGAGGTTCTATTCAGTCTTTCTTAAATATACAAAGTCGCAGTCACGATTAAGTTACTAAATCACGCATAAAATAGCCGCGAGATAAAATATTTATTTAACAATCTATCAGTAATGCTTTAGAAAACGTAAAGTGTACCTATATGGTAGTTTTTGATGTTCCATTGTATCCACTAGGTAATGCTCAAATGACCAAACATTTGAATATAATTTACGGCAAATGATGACACTTTACTATTAAATCTGTCGCTACTGCAGTATTGCGTGGTAAAAGTTAAGCTGGTACAAATATATTTCCCATGTGTGCACCTTTTAACCTAAGATTGAAGTGTAATAAAAGTAAATATATTTGAATTCTGTGGAAAATGGAATAATCTAAGAATGCTATGTGTTTTTTTGTCTGAAAAAAAATCAAGCTTTACAATTCATCGACATTTTTCCTATCACAAATTAAACTACATTTTCTTTATACCGTATCCAATATTTCGACAGCAGCGTCACAACTGTTCTATTTCGGTAGGTGTTAGTTTCGTCAGTTCAGCGGCGAGCAAGTTCACGGAAACCAGACGGGAAGATGGTGGAAGTGGGCCAATGTGCCGGCAGTTCAATACTCACATGTGCCGGTGTCGGTATCACATGGGTGGGTCGATACTAGATCGATAGGAAATATTCGATCGATTGATAGGAAACACTGCGTTAAAGAATAATCTTATACTTTATCTAAGGAAGCCAAAATAATGGGAACAATTCATGTTAGAGTAAAAAACAGCAAGGGAGGCTCTATTTGAAATCATAGTCCATACATATCTACATATCCGTCATGCCTCTTTGCCATCGGGTTAGGTATAGATTACTTACAGTTGCTACGATCTAAATACACGTATTTGTCGAATCGAGGACTTGTAAAAGAAAGGCCAGACAGGTTAAGACCACCCTAAATCGACATGTATAGCCCTTAACCTAAAACAATTTCTGCATACCTAAATAAAACAAAGTGTGTTACATAATTTATTAGTAATCTACGTTCTTATTAATACCTAACCTATAACTTTCATTCGTACCTAGAGGTAACCTAAGAAAACTAAATATTGTTACAAATCCAAGTTCGATTGAGGTTAGCTCAGAGATTAAACTTAACGAATTTAGACGAACTACCTTCGGATTTGGTTCGAGGCACGTTCGACCCGAATCCGACATAGTTGCGGGCCTCGTATGGGCAAGTAATAAATTGTAGAATTGGCACACATCTCGCTAATGTAACTAAATGGGGTATGATGTTACTGGAGGGAAAGATTCGCAGAATTTCGCAGAAGAAAAAGAAATGATTGACTGTGATGTTTGTAGTTTTTGGATTCCGTGCTGAAATGTGTCAACACATCACATCATCCCTGTCATTCGTTCTAGTAAATGGCTGTCCAGAAAAAGGAGCAGAAAAGAGAAGCGCGACGGAAAACGCTATATCTAAACTGCTCCTAAAGGTCTTAATACTTATAAGAGTTCTAAAGATGCTCTGGACATGCCACAAATGAAACTGAACTGTGAATTCCAGATGCAAACAGATTCCTATATTGTGTTATGGTTATAAGTAAGTATATAAGGGCAAGACTGATACTAGTAATATAAAAGTATTACTTGCAGCATATTTACAGAGTTTAGCAGATTGATGGCACCCAGTGACCCAGCAAATATAAATCATACTTGCAAAATTCTACATTTGCGAGTGCAAGAAACTAAAGCAACAGCTTGTGAAAAAACATTTTCAGGTCAGACCAGTAAAACTGAAGTCTAGTCACAGTTTTATAGGACACTAGCAGTCACGGCGAACTTCATCCCGCCTTAGAATGAACTTTATTGTGTAGGAATAAAGTTCAAATTGACTCTACATTTTAGTAAGAAAACATTTGTATGGGAAAAAGAAAAGGTCTGTTTTAGCGCTTTCCCGGCAATTATTAGAATTTTTCTCACCGTAAGAACCATCCTTGGACTTCAATGAACATTTTTAAAAAAGAATTAGCGAAATCGGTCCAGCCGTTCAGGCGTGATGCCGTGACAACGGAAAACGGGTTTCATTTTTATATATATAGATAGATAAACCTAATGTGAAGATTGAGTAGTGACTGTGAAATCATTTGCAAAGTGCGGTTGGCTTTTCGTATATCTATTTTATGTCAAGATATATCAAATTGTTACTACAATAAATTAATGTTATAGGTTTATTAGGAGCTTATAATAATCTACTCGTGCTTCTTCGGTTAAATTCGGAGTGTCGTCGTTTCATCTGTTTCAGTTCTATGTTGAGCCAATCGTGATTGAATAAGCATGATTATAAATTACTGAAACCTAACCTAAAACTTCTCTCACTGTGAAGGCTACAAAAAGAGATTTCGTACAAAAAATCTGTACTCTTTGTACCTAAAAACTTTTTAGGTTATGTGTTATTTTCTGTACACTCTTTTCAAAAATATACAATTTAATAAATTAAAGGTTTTTTATCAGACACCTAATACATTTAAAAGGTATATGTTTATATAGTGGGAATAAAGACTTTAATTGCTTTTAGATTTCTAGCCCTACTTTTCACATAGGTATTACTTTATGTTTCCTATTTTCATAAATTCAGGCAATCTAATTTAATTAATAAATTCTTTTAGTTTATTACGAGAGCGTAAGAAAACCTTCTAAAAAAACCCCGTTAAATTTTATGTCACGTATCTACAGCATTATAAAGTAGACAAAACATAGATTATAGCTTGCAAAGTACTTCCTACTCATAAATGCTTATCTAGTTAGGAAAACGTAAGCATTTTAGGCATATCTCTTGACCGTAGAATCTTAATAACAATAAACGTAGCATCATTATAAAATTATACTATTTAAACCTACCTACTAAGTTCATGTTTCAATTTTTTTTGTCAAATACAGCTGTAGATCGTCCACTGCTGGACATAGAGGGCTTAAGGCTTCTTTCTCACATGTCGTGGATTATTATCGGATTTTTATCACAGGTACGCTCCAATGGCAGAACATTTCCTAAACCTTACTTCGCCAAATCTATTTGCAATTAAATAAACACACATGCATATCTGTCACGCCTCTTTCCCATCAGGGTAGGCAGAGACTACTTTCCTACACTTGCTACGATCCAAACACACTTTCTTCACTTCATTCAATTAAATACCTTTTCTCTAATTCTCTTCCGCGAATGTACAAAATCTAGATATACTTAGTATACCTGCTTAGTCAGTACAACCAGTTTGTAGCTTCCGTGTCAAGGATAGCCGGTTCTGTTCCCGGTTGGGTAAACGGACGTGATGTTACTTAAGTTACTTTAACTTAGGATTACTTAAGTACGGTCAGCATCATAAGTCGATGAACACATTCATATTTTCAAAAGTCAAATACACCGTTATTAGACGAAATCGCTTAGCAAAAGATACTCTAGGGTTTAATGACCATCTAATAAGGTTCAAAATAAAGAAAATAAGTAAGGTTTTACGTCT
Organism: Anarsia innoxiella; assembly: GCA_947563765.1. Lineage (NCBI taxonomy): Eukaryota > Metazoa > Arthropoda > Insecta > Lepidoptera > Gelechiidae > Anarsia > Anarsia innoxiella. The sequence continues at coordinate 8,894,986 of OX387406.1, forward strand.
AATAATTTTGTATATTACTTTTGAAAATTTGAATGTGTTCATCGACTTATGATGCTGACTGTACCTAGGAAAGAAAATTTAATTCTGAGAACTACAAGAGTTACATACTGGTAGTAGGGTGTCAGGTTTTGAAAATATCTTTATACGAAGAGTTCAATCAAAATTTTTTCAAAGTCATGAAATAGATAGATAGTTTATATATATAAGTGTAGTAGTATATAAATAGATAGTTTAAAAAGTTGTAGGAATCTTTAATGTAGTAAAAGGATGTTTCTAATGAAGTGAGCTTAGTATTCATTAAGAAACTACTGTTTTAGAAGGACAACATATTTAATTAAACTATAAATTAAACTATAAAACTTTGAAATGAAAACATTACCACGTGTTTTAATTTTATTTATTTTTTGTCAAAAAGCGCTATTTCTGAACCGATATTTTGAACGGCGCGAAAATTTGAACGATTTGTAGTATGACCTTGATTGACTCGCCCGCCGTTGCTAGGCAAAAAATACCTTTACATAGACTTCCAAAAAAATACACGTGATCCAGGGGGAAGGAGGGTAGGTGGTCCCAAACTTCATTCACCAAATATCACCAGGGGGGAGGGGGGGAGGGTCAAAAAATGAGAAAAACGACCTCACGTGATTAATGGACGACCCCTTCAACTATAAAACTTTGAGATGAAAACAACCATAACGAGTCGATCATTTTGCGGAAAGCTTACACAAAAAAAATACTTTATTTTGTATTAATTATTACTAGTCCATTTTCCAACAAGTACCTACCGTATTTGGTCCTACCATCGATATGGACGAAACCTACATCAAGCTTTATTATATTACTACTTATTCTATACAAGCATAAATCAATCAATCAATCAACTAATATATTCGCAAAGATGAAACGAACGTACCCACCCAACCGTGCCATATAAGCAAAACGTTTAACGATAGCAATTGGTTTAAATAACAATGACGGATCTAGTTAAACTAATCGTGATTCACATTAATCAAATCAAATATAAATACAATGGATAATTCAATGATCACCTTCAACTTTTGAACTGATAGCATAGTACTTTAAGTATGGTCACCATAGGAAGGTGTTTAGTATTCTAGAGTGACTTGATATTAGTGAACGATAGAAAAGGATATGCATGTACTCGTAATAACAAACAACTTTTACTATGTGACCAAGGTTCAAATCATTCAGAAAATGTTGAACTCCCCATAAAAAATGCATCAGCTAATAGTTTGGGGGGAACTATTTTTTTGATTTCGAACTGGTCCCATAGTAAAAGTTGTTTGTTATCACGAGTACAAGCATATCCTTTTCTATCGTTCACTAATTTCAAGTCACCCTATGAGGTATAAGTATGTATGAGGCGACTGATGAATGAGTATGAAGAGAAGGAAGTGTGTTTGGATAATAGCAAGTTAGGAGGGAATTGGTCTCTACCTACCTCGATGAGAGAGAGTATGTATGCACTTATGCATGTAATCCAAAATTTAAAATAAAAGGATCAGAATACATAGAAAAATACAATGGTTAGAATTTAGGACGGACAATATTTTCCCTCAATCAATCAATCAATCAATCAAATCAGCCCGTTTCTCCCCACTGCTGGGTATAGGCCTCCCTTTTTTCGCGCCATTCACTACGGTCCTGTGCCAATCTAACCCATAGCGGCCCTGTTGATCTGACGATGTTATCTGCCCAGCGAGCGGGTGGTATTTTCCCTAAATTGCTTAAAAGTACTTATTTAGCAAATAGCAAAGTTATTCCAATGTTTTACAATCCAAAATTCATTACACCTAGTCAATCAGCAATATATCTATTCACTCATACCTACATATAATATCGAAACTACGTATGTAACGCTATAAATCGACATCTATACCTACATAAGCCATCTGTACACATATAGGCACCCATAAGTACTGTATAAAGTACCTACATTGCGCACGAGTGTACGCGCATAGATCTAAACTTACGAAACATCCTGAATTGCGTTACGTAATGAGCTGAAAGCTATTTATTTTTCTACTAAAAGTGGGATGGTAACAGCAACGTAGATTGGTGGATTAGACGTTTTTATATACTTTATATTTTTTGTATGGAGACTGGAGATTAATGGAGACGTATGGAGATGATTTATTTATGTAAAGTATCTACGTAATATTTTATTTCAATAACGATTAGCCCACTCTACAGTATTATTTTTAATTATGACCCAAGATTCTTTGAAAGTGTCTCACGTACAATAAAAACTGCAAAAAGGATTACAGAACGAAAAGATACACATAAAAAGCCCATTTTTTAAAATTAAGTGTAAATAGAGGCACAAAAGTATCCCCGTGCGCGATTCATTTCAACCTTAAAAACTGTCAACGTCCTAGAGGCTTCACTAGTCACTTGCGGTAACGGCGCTAGTGCAGTTTGACATTTGATAAGAAACCGCGCTAAAACCGCGGGTCAACCGCATCACAGTACACATTTGTCAAATCAAACCGCAACCGCCACTGCATTAACACCCTTAAACTCTTTTAATCCTCATAATACCGTCAGTAAAACACATGGCAGTGAATCGCTCGGTTACATAAGTAACAATGCCGAAGGCCGCCAAGTTCACGACCGTTCATCGCCCGCTTATCAATACATTTAACATTCAATGGGCTCATTACGCGCGCAATTCAAAGGCTTTTCGAAAATAACATTTAAATTTCTGAGTCGTAAATAAGACATATTTTACAATAATTTGTGGGAAATTTGGGTAATGTCGGGGGAAATTGTAAGACTGGGAAATGAACAACACTCTTTTGGTTTTCCTATGCTGCGTTGTCAGTATGCTTCTCCGCGTAAGAATATTTAAATTTTATTTTTTCAGTAGGTAAGTAAGTAAGTAATCATTTATTGCCAATTCAAAATCGTTATAACAAAGCGGTTTTAAATATAATTCTAGAACTAATGTCATTTTTTGACGCTTTGCCCATAGCCAAAACGTCATTTATCTGAGTGAGTAATGTCATTTTATAATAAGGTATTAAATAAGAACATGTTTATACCTATAACTCGCCTATAACCACCTACCTACTTTTGTTCCTGCCATAACTTGCGGCATTTCTATTAGATCGAGCATATACTTGTTAATTGTAGGTATTTCATGCAATTTCTACTGTTACTCGACAGAAAGGAGATAAAACAGCTTGATGTTTAAACATCGCAACAGCCATCTAATCCCATCTTGCTTCATTTTACATAAGACAAGACAAGAGTAAACGAGAAGACAGTATTTTCATCCACTCTTGCATCAGTTGCTACTACCTCAAACATTAACACCACTTAGACACATCATCAAGTACTTATTAAAATGGATCCCAATTACCAAGGGCTAGTACTGTAGCAAGTACCAAGTTAGTTAGCACCTTAATTACCATAGTTTATCAAACTGACATCTGCCGGAGGGCTGAGATCATGGCCATGACGGTCAAGGTCATTTGCCAGTCGATAATGATGACCATTTAATCTAGGATACGCGATCTTCAAGATTGGATCAGTTCATTGGCAATGATAAAAAAATTAAGCTGGTAATACGCAAGATTAAAGTAGCACAGATAGAAGCGAAAAAAAAAAAGATAATGCTGCGAAATAAAAACGTTATCAAATCAACCAAGATGATGAGAAACTAGCTACCATTCAGTTTTTCCGGTTAATGCTTAAAAACAAGGTTGCTCTTCAAGACTTATCCCTGTTGCAGAAAAGCTTTGAGTATAGAATATATAAGGAGGTACCATACCGTCTGGATCTGCGTGCCTGGTCTGGCGCAAAATGGCTACCTTTTTGTATGGAATTTCTTATCGTTTGACAGGTCATCTACCAAGAAAACTATGAAAAACTTGCGCCAACCTTGGCACGCTGTCATAAACTCATTTGTATATAAAAAAAAATGGGGCCACTCCTTATATTCCTTCCTCATTGCAGAAAAGTCAGTTAAACCTTCTTCCTTTTTTGACAATGACAGAGTTTGCTATAGGGGTCATGAAGGGCTTGATTAACCATTTCTGCAACAGCCTGATAGTCACAGATCGTTAGCTACTTATTTAATTTCTAATCAATGCTAGAATAATTTCTTTTTTTAATTATCACACTGGAAGATTTCCAGAGATAATGTTTAATTTGAGGACGCTAGTTACGAAATCGTAAGATTATTCCACTAGATTAACATGAAAGACGTAGAATGTTTACATCGACTGAAAATGTTTAATGAAACTACAGATTCTTTGCAAAATTATTGCTAAAACGAAAAAAAAACTACTCATATAGGAATTACTGTTATTGATAAAAAAGAATAAGACATATACTTAAAAATAATAACTAAACACAAATTGGACGAGACCGCTTGGCAAAAAAAGAAAAGGATTTAATGTCGTAACATAACCTTAAACAACTGGAAACAGGAAAAAATAAACAACATAAACTTAATGGAAGACAAAACAGATAGAAATGTAGCAGATGCAGACGAAATTAAAATAACATTAATTCCTGTCAGCATACAATTAAAACTGGAGAATTCGGAGTTGGTTCCGAGCCAAACGTCTTCATTTAGGAGAGATAAGATTATCACACTAACAAAGAACAAATTCTAATTAAAATTAACATTAAAAATATTAAATCCAATAAGAAAGAAAAAACGCAGACGCAAAGTGAAAAGAAATCAACGAATGCTAATTGAAAACAAGTCTGCAACAGCAAAAACTCAAATAAGTAGAATAGGACAGAAGGCGCGGCGACAAAGCTAATTTTATTACGGATATGGCCTTAACATTGAATACGAGTAGATCAGTGACAAAAAGACGCGTGTGCCATATCCTACCTCTATCTGTACGTAGCGAATTTAACAACAACCCGACAAGTGTTTAAGCACACAACTTCAGACTTGTCCGTGAAAATGTTACATATTGATAAAATGAAAAGATTGTTCTATCAGTTGACAGATTTGTAACCCATATTCAGAGAGAGAAAAGCGTCGACAAAACGAGTAACGGTGATCTATGAGAAGTGAAAACGAAGGTGACTGATGGTAATGAAAAAACTATGCGGGTACAGAATACAGTTTTAGAAATACGTAACGAGGCGCGTGTTTTCGAAAAGTGATAAAAGACAAAATAGCAATTCTACAATGTTGTTAAGATAACAACTGGAACATTAGAAGCTAGACGTAAAAAATGTATTACTGCTTTCAGTAGAATTGTAGATGACAAATACCTATCACATATTTTTAGATAACATGTAAAAGATATTAGGGGAAAAGTTCCTCATTCCAGAAAGATCGACTCAAGTCCCATGGGAAACCCATGTGAAACCGACGGGTTTATGGGGAGAGGTAAAGACGCTATATATTTCCACATTCAGCTGTGTCCAACCAGGCTTAGCATCTTACCACAGGTTTAACATTAATCCTGCCTCTTTACGATTGTGGTTCGTCAGTTCGCCGGTAGACGCTGATGTGGCCTTCACCGCAGCGGGAGCGGCGCGGGCGCACGGTTCACGGTGAGGGCTCTACTTTATAGCCCGAGTCCATTTACCCATTTCATTGACGTAATCCCTCGTTTATCGCCAACGAAAGCTCCCAGAGTTTTGCATAAAATATTTATGTTCGTATAATCTCGGAAATTCAATTTGGTTTGAAATGGAGCTTGTCGATTGGCAGTAGTCTGTCTGCGTGTTAGATTGGTGAGTATATACTTTTAAATCTCTTACGCATTGGAGTTTGGGTCAACACTATGTGTGAGCGTGGTTTAGGTACGTTAGTAACTATTTGGTAATCTCCGGCGTGGTTATAGCACATTTTCTATATGTGTTTAAATCCGTAGGGACGGTTCAGCAGCTGGTGTATAAGTTCTCGTAAATTTTCTCGCTCTATGTCGTAACATTATCGTATTATCGTACTCCGGACCAATGGTTACGATATTGTAGTTTGCAGCTGCTTTATGTATATCCCAGAGATGTTAACTCTCATGAAATTTATTCGTGAAAACAAAGATGAAAGATGTAACGCAGAATTGGGCGAATGCAGTTAAATATTAGTGTTTAGTTTAATGTATGTTGGATGGAGATATAGATGCATAGATTTAGATACGACTCAAAAGACGGGTTTCATAGAAGATTCTTTCGAAATGGTTGATCTATGACAGGTATAAGTAAGTACCTAATTGAATTTATTAAAATAAATCACCAGACGATATCGATCAATTTTCAAGGGAATGGCGGGACGCTAGCAGCGACCGTGTAAAATAGAAAGTCGCGGGGGAGGCCTTTGCCCAGAATGGGATCATAATGGCTAACTTAAAAAAACACACTTCATCCCAATAAAGTTAATTTTGTAAACAAGGACAAACCTTAAAAAAGTCAAAGGTGTAATATTATGAAGTATTCAATTAACAAATTGATATAGATACTTATGATATGATAAATACAGTATAATGCAAAGTGACGTCACATATGCTAATATTTGTATGTACCTACACAGTTATTTGCAAGTATACCGCATTCGAGCATTTTCATTCAAATTGTGACATAATTGTAATGTTGGTAGGCGTCGTCTGTCACTTTTAATAAAGGTTAATTTTGCAACAAAGTCTAGACTTATTTTCCCTTCTGATTTTTTTAAGCATTGCACAAGTTTTTACAAAGTTTTCTATCGTACCGTATTAGATACCAATATATGACAGAAATGCAAAAAAAATACAAAAATGAATAATGAAGTAAAATATTTTTTTAATAAAACTTTCTTAAATAAGAATTAAAAATAAAATTACAAGATATTTAAATTGTATAAACATAAATTAATATAATACCTATTCCATCTCACTGCTTAAAACAAAGAGCACAAATTCTATTCTGCAAGTACAACTTTGTATTTTTTTGTTAACTCTTTAGTAAATTTTACACCTTACATCTTTTTTATGTACAAAGCCCACGTTAACACATCAAACACCATGTAGGTACTTACGGTACGTCAAAAATTAACAATTGAAAGTGTCATCTTAAAATAAAATTCGCGTCACGCGATGACACATACCTATGACCCTAACTCCTTGTTCGCAAAGACCAACGACAATTTAATTGTTACAAACAGCTCTAGGTGAGGCCTAAATTAATCAAGATGGATGGGTTTTCGCGAATAAGGTAGGTATTTATTTAAGATGTTGAAAGACAAATGGAGTGACGTGTCTTGAAGTGTGCGTAGAATTTCGTTATTCTGGTACTGGCAGAATTTTTCTGATTGAAAGAAATCATTTTATTTAAAAAACACAGTAGGTTATAAATTATAAGCTGCTTCTAGAACTATACTATGCACATTACGTAAGTGTTAAAATTAAATATTTTAAAATAAAATGGTTGAAGTATCTTAGAGTTATGTTAAAAAACAATCTTTTCTTTATAATAGGTAATATTAAAATTAAGTAAAACCTTACCTTCCTACCTTTTTAAAATCGATGAAAATGCTTTGGCGATCGCACGCATGCACCCAAAAAATTGGCATTTGAACCAAATAGGCGGCCTCAAGCTCCCATAGAAGTGACATGCTAACTAACTACAATGGCGAAAATTAGCACATTACAGCACAACGGTCTTTCACCTCACTACTTGAAGCTCCAACAAAAGACTCGATGATTTTCAATTGTCTGTGCGAAGTCATTTATTTTCGTTTTTTTTTTGTTTTTAAATAGAGAATTTGTTTACAAAGCCAAGCCAAGACTTTTTAAATGATTTTGTTTTTTTTTTTCAATTGCTTGCAACTAAAAAGATTCTATTTGAGACAAATGTAAATTTACAATTCAAAAAAGATTATATAGCTTCTGCTCGGTGATTTATTTCAACGATACTACGATCTTGTCTAAATAAAGAATTATTAGGTCAAGAGGTCAATGACTAGAATTTAAAAGGTTCCTAAAACGGTCTAGACAAACCTAGATAGCCTGAATCTATATCTCATTTCTCAGTCAACACTGCATAAAGAATTCTTTCACGTAGCGAGAACAAATCGATTTTAAATTCAAATATCTTAAATTCAATGTCAGGATCACAACCGTCTAGAATTATTTTGTTTCGTAAAATAAGAAAGCTGGCTTAGTAACGGCTTTTTTGAGCCATTATTCTAATAAGTAAGAATAGTTATTTATTTACAAAATAATTTAATGTTCTTTAGTAATTATTGTTATAATGTTTGCATTACCTTGGAATATGATAATTATAGTTTTTTGATCTAATTCATTTGTTTTTTTTTTCGTAGTAAGTATTTATTCATTTATTTTACCTCTTTTTTCCACTTCTCTTTTTTTTTTGATGGAATTATGTTTTCAATTCATAAATGGAATGATTATACCTACCGTAAAGACATATCGTGTCATATTCTAAATTCTTAATAGGCAAAGCTAGGCAAGTAGGTACTTTATGGTAGTAAACCCAGCTAAACTTTAAAATTACTTATAATTAACATTATGTTCAAATACACCTTTACTTTTAACTAAAAACTTAAAATTTAAACAGTAAAACTTTATAGACGGTAGCATTCTTATCGAAAAATATTTTATAATAAAATACCTGCCATTTATTTATAGATAAATCCGGCAACGATACATTTGTTTGTGTAAAGAAGAAGCGATAGTCCCAAACATTAAGATTGCATAGTAACACAAATTACGATAAAAATTCAAACAAACCAAACGCTATCAGGTTTTCCACACGTAGTACCCACCGGTACATTAATCATACTAATATTATAAATGTCAATGTTTATGCCGATAGATGTTTGTTACTGTTTCACGCAAAAACTTCTGAACAGATTCTGATGAAACTTGGCAATATTGAAGCGTTATTCTGATATAACACATAGGCTATATAATTTTTAAGATATCATGACTTTTTTCCAAAATATGACGAGAAATGCGTACGAAGTCGCGGGCAGCCTCTAGTATTCTAAAATATATATTTTAATTCATAATTTCTATTCACGACCATTCAACATTCTTGCGTTAATTAATTAATTCTTAATGTTATAATTAGATGGTGAATTGATAATCATATTTTATTGTTAATTATTAGACGGTGTGCCGAAATTATAATTGTAAGATCGGAATGATAAGGATTCTACTTTATAAAAGGGAACTTTACTTATTTTATAGAATTATTTGAGCGTATTCTAATAAAAGTTGAAAATATGTATTATATCTTAAGAATTTGAATAAATTTTTGATATTTACAAAACCAAACACTTATTTATTTAGATCGTTATAACTTTTCTATAAATTGGAGAAAAAATAGCATAAGAATTCGGAGACGTTTTTGATGAATTCTACAAAACTTATCTATTTTAATTTAATTGTAGAAAAAAGACCTAACTCTATATAAATAAAAAGTAACAACAATAAATAGAACAGATAAAGTTTATTCAGCTGAATTATTTCAATCGAGTTGGTACCTATAGGTACTTTTACGAATGTCTCTGAATAAATTAACTGACTATTAGCTATGGGCCGGACTTGAGAAATTGGGTTAAGTAAATGTTATTTACCATAAGTACCTAGTTTACTATATGTACGTAAAATTCTTAGACAAATAAATGCACCTTTCGCTTAGTACTGTAAGTTGATCGAACGTGTTACTCTATCTATGTGGTAATTTTACACTATCGTTTACTGACGATAGTTACCTACCTACCAACTTTGCATTTAGGTAAATTACCTATTACTTTATACGTAAAATTGTAATTTTTTTTTTCGTTTAAGCAGTCAGATCTTATTAGATTTTTTATTTTAACCAAAAATATTTTATGATAAGACTTGTCCTAAGGAAAGTTCTATACGACTTGGCGGGTGCACTACCGTGCGTCCAAGCTACATCAAAAATAAAATGATATTATTAAAATAAAAGTACTCACTAGAAATTAGAGATCCATGGCTGGTAGAGCAGACAATTCGTAGACAAGTCGCGAAAAATTTCTGCGATGAGACGAGACTATATTCACTGAGTAAAAACGTCAATCGACGCTGCCGGTTCGCGCCAATTCATACATCTACATTTACAAGTACAAATCAAAAACACGTGCCGGTATATTTTTAATTTTTTGAAAAAGGAACAGTTCCATTAAAGTGTGGATTATTTCGGAAGTAGTCGGGTATATTCGTGCGGTGTCGGAGCGGCGACGCGTGAGCGTGCGAGACCACGTCGGCTAGGCCACTGAGAATCCGAGACTGAGCTCGCGGCGCGCACGCATCGATCGGCAAAACATCCAATTCTAAATATCGGATACATTACGCCTTTACCCAAAGCGCGTCAGTGTAGAGCGATCGAACTTTTGATATCGAGTTTTCGTTTCGGCTAAGGATGAAAATGATGAAAAATTGCCACTTTAACTGCATAGTTTTTATCTTATCCTAGTCTTAACAAGACCATACTTATCCTAAGCTATGGAAATAGTATTTCAGGTAATTTAAAAGTTTTTTCATCATGTCCTTTCAAATGAAATTGAAATATCTCAATTTTCCACTATCTTAAAGCATGTAAAAGTTTCGTTAGAGTAGGTATTGCACTACTGAAGTCAAAAGGTCACTCACTACGGACCTTTTGTGCAGTAAGGGAAAACTTTTTCATCCTATACTTTTTAAGTAGGTAGAGACTAGACAGTCAGTAGCCACTATCTACTAAGAGATGGAATCGAAGGTCGTCGCCGGCGCCGCTGATGTCACCAGCCGCCATTGATCACCACATCGCACACCATAAATCTGAGGACCTGAAAAAATACCGTTTTTTTTTCTTAAGATCTTTGTTGGAATAACGTCATTTGTATAAATAAGTAGAATTTGCGTGGGAAATCCTGTGAAGCTTGAAAATATTCAATTTCGAATTATCGAGTGCCTTGTCTGTTTCTTATCTGATATTTTCTCCTAAAGACATTACATTTCTCTAGGAAGCTCCTAATTTTGTGATAAAAAAGAAATTTTCCATTAGCCAGTGTCATTCTATGTATGAAAGTTTACATTTTTTTAGGTAGGTATGTTGCTACGTTTTGTGGGAAAAGTCCTTGATATGTGTGTGTTTTTCATTCAGGCACCATTTATTAAGAAACAAAGACATTTATATAATTGACACATTTATATCTTTCACCTTGACAAAAGTTGCAAACATAACCTCAAAAACAAAACCGTCAAAAAAACCGCCAAGCCAGAAATAAATATAAAATTAAACATTCGTTCATGATCTGAGACAAGACAAGTCATCTGTAACTGAATGTTTACACGTGTGAAGGGCTTCTTGTCGGCCCTAATCTACGTAGAAGTAGGGAAATTAGTTGCTGTATAGATGGGAATCGTTTATGTAAATGTAGAGTGGAAACTGATGGCATATACGTATATCTCTTAGATCTTAAGCTCCGGGAGTTGCCTGAGATTAAAATTACTAAATAGTACTAAATAGTACTAAATTCATTAGGTAGTAAATCATAATCATAATATGCATTTCCAGGTAAGTAGGTACAAATAGTAGGTAGGTAGTCTACATTTTTGTAGCTCCAATCGGCTTTTCATGATTCTTTTGTATAAATAGATTTTAAGATATCTGATTATTTAAAAGGTAAAAAAATCAAAATTGTGAATTGAATGTTGGTAATAGGCCTTAATTATGATTTCTAAGATAATTCCTAAAGTATGATTCTATTCAATCAATTGTATAGATAAAATATTAAAAGAAAAACTTATGAAACAAAACATCATTGCAGTCAAAACAATGCCCTACTTTTTTGGGTTTGCCGTACCTAGTCGAGTAAAAAAAAATAATTATAAGTAGGTTAGGTACCAACCTTTTCCATAAGCATAGGAATACGAAGAAAAAGCAGATAATTCTAAAGAAATAATTCTAATTCTTATAAGTATCTATAATTTATCTTACATTCTCAGTAACACTTGTAGAGTCAATTCTATTAAAACTTCGAGTGCTATATTTAGATTAAAGTCCTTTTTGTTCTATGAAACTCATTGCGGTAGTAGAATCTATGCGGTAGGTTATCCTTGATACTTGATTCAATAGAGTGCCAGATCAAGTATCAAAATCTAGATTTCATTAGATATGTTTATTCACATCATTGACTTCAGATTTGTTCGTTTCGTGGTTATTTCCTTATATTCTATTGATAATATTAAGTTACAGTTACCGACTTCGTAATAACAAAGATATGTAGGTATGCTCTACATTTTCGGCACCGTACCTTCTTACTACCCAGATTTGACTTAGGAAGAAGATTGCTATTGTTATAAGTGTAGTATATTTAATGTTAGGCACTTGTGGGTACTTGAAAATAAACCAGTCTCAAGCTCTTGTCGTTTTCCTACAATAAGTACCTTAGTTTAAACCATAACACAATAATATTCAGTTGTTTAAAGCTTTATGTACTTTTGACTGTAGGTATTCATATAAGTAGTTTCTGCTTATTCATTAATAGCTACACGAATAAAGTCGCAGGCAAAAACTAGTTCCTCTATAAAACAACGGAACGAATCTCTACCGCTATATTATTGATAGTTTCTGGGAGTGACACGAGTCGCATTAAATTAATTATCTCATTAAAACAAACGACTGTTTGAGATGAATTTGTGTCCAACTACTCCGCCCTGATAGAAGATAGATCGTCTTTTGTCACGAATGTTGCGAAACAAAAGAAGAAATAGGTTTTCTTTTTTTTTTTCTTTTTGTTGTTAAGTCGCGGTAGCTAGACACGTGCTAGATACCTATCTGGAATTTTATTAATTGAATTATTTATTACAGATTACCTATGTACAGGTTTATTTCTAAGAATTTTTTCGCAAACGTAACACACAAGAAATTAAATTTGATTCGATCAAAATGGCTAACAAACTGCAAATAAAATTTCCTTGCAAAATGTTTTCTACCTATCTAATCTAAAAAATATAGTATGTAAAAATAAAAAATATACTAACTAAGTATGTATTTTAAATTTTTCTCATAAATTCTGGATACATTCTGACTTTTACCCCCATTTTAAACTCTTTTTAAAACTCTTTTTAAACAGAAAACTGCCGCTATCACAACCACAGATGTAAAATTTTGATATTTAACCCAGTGTCCCGGTTGGCACGGGAACTATTTACATTCAGCCGGCGTCCGATCATGCCACTTATTGCCTCTAATGCGTTACGTTATACAAATAGGGGCCAATTCTGCTATATTAAGTTCAGCAACCAACTATTGTCAACACATTGACATAGTATTGCGATAGGTGACAAATTTGGTAGTCAGTTCAATACCGCGACAGATGCGCCAAATCCGCCACTTTTTTAATTTTTGACAGTCATCTGTGTGACGTCAAATAGCGAAGAGAATACCATTTGGAACTGCCACTTTTGTGACATTGTGGAGTAGACTACCGAATAGAGCAAATAGATATGGTCTATGTATCGTCTATAGTTGTCATTGTCAATTATCCGTTAGTAGAATACCAAAATGGTAAAATCGTATTCACATTCTAGTCTAGAGAGACACCATTGTGCATTTAGTAATTAGCAGAATTGGTCTCCTGAGCTGTTACTGCCAAACTGTCATCGGGAGCGTCTAGGAGTTTATTTTATTGCTTGCTTATACATTTTGTAGTGCGAATTCGATCTTTATTCGCTTGGGTAGAGTCGTTAGGCGAAGAGAGTGTGAATTTCTTATACGTTTATTAGGTAAGTATATAAAATTGATTGCAAAAGTAAAACAAAATTATGAATTACAGATAATTGAAATTCTATTGGATTCAACATGATGTTTCAGATACAGAAAAGAGACGTTGAGTATGATTATTTATTGTTGCAATACTATTACATACATACACATACATATCCGTCACGCCTCTCTCTCATTGGGGTAGGCAGAGACCACTTCCAATACTATTAAAGCTATTGAAAAATAAGTACAATAAAACAAAACATCATAGTTCACTTCTTTAGCTTTCTTTTTTCAGCTTTCTCAGTCCTTGAGCTCTTCTTTCCTTGAGCTCTTCTTTATCCTTGAGCTCGGTCACACATCCTAGTGCCAAAGCTTTCCAAAATCTCATATTCATAGTAATAAGAAAAGTATGCTTAAATTCCTTTTTCGTTGAAAATCTTCTTCAATTGTATAAATAATTAAAATGACATTTAAACAAAGATCAAAGTAGATATCTTTTCAAAGTAGGCTTTATATTGGTCTATCTTAAAAGACCGGCCTCAGCCGAACCCCTAAATCAAAACATACTCTCAATACCTACAGTATATTAGCGAATTTACTTGTAGACAGTGAGAGTATAGAAATGAGTCATCATCTCTGTCTAGTAACCCATTTCCACTGACAGAGGCAGAGACTTCCGCGTCTGGACTAATAGAGCCAATCTACTAGATAAGCAATAAATATTAAAAAATATACCTTTGAATTGATATAGGGGTGGCTGTATGAATAAAGTTAGTTTGAATTTTTATTCAGAGGTTTCTCATTGATTAACTTTATTCTAAGTTGATAGAAGCCTGTTTATTTTTATAGCTTAGTACCTAGTTTTATTTTAATTTTATTATTCGTAGTCATCCTAAGATTTTGCGATTTGGCAAGGATACAAATACAGACTTGGTACTTGTAGGTAGGTTCATATTTATCCAGAAAAATATCAATCGTTTTTTGTAGTGTCTCGTGTCGGTGGTGGAAAGGTTGCAAATAATGGCTTCGTGATACGATATCATTTTATATTTCTTCTTCATTTAAATCAAGTTGAGAGCCACGAGATTCCACAACTTCTTTACCCGACCTTCCCTGAAAAAACCCGGTAACGATTAGCAATTGCCATTTTGTAAAATAAATCATTAATTTAAGTAGCAACCCTACATCGTGATGAATACCACGTCACGCGTCGCGATAAAGTGCCTGAAATATGTGCACGCGGTGACTAGGGTATTGCACTACTAATTTTACCGGGTTCCATCTTTACAACTACTGTCTAGGTACTACATTCACACAATACTCACTAGCCCGAGTCTGTCTCGTAAACCTATCCTAGATAGAAGATAGACTCAGCAAGTCAGGGCTCTAACGCACTAGCAGCGGCGCTATTGTGGCTTGACGTTTGATATGACATTACGAAAAACCGCTGCCGCGGGTCAATTGCTTACCGCGGTTCGCAGTTTTCCTAACTAAATGATTAATTTAGGAACGGAAAAACCCCGTTTACGAGATTTTCCGAAGGAGATTTTCACGCCAATTTAAGTAGATACCTATGACACGGCGATAGAGAAGGAAGGACACAAGTACTTCAAAACAACAGAGCACAATTTATATACAACCTACTTTAATAATTAGATAATATAAGACTTTATGGGACTGGAAATGAAAGAGCAACATGAAATCGTAATTCAAATATCAATTTAGAACACAGTCGTCTATTGGATTTCATAGTCTGCAGTGTTGCCAAATTATATGATTTACATAGAGGCCTGCTGTGACGGGAAGCGCCGCCGGCCGTCGCGTCGCGCTTTGTTGCTAAAGCTGAAATCACACTGCGAATAACTTTGCCGAACGCTAAATAGTCTTAAGTAAGTAAATTAATCCAATAGTACAAAACATTGCGTGCTACTAATAGCTTACGAACTTACAGCTATAAGGATAAATCTACAGGGTGTAACAGTTTTTGTTCGAGTTACGACCCATGTTCCTTGGGGAAAGTTGTTCAGTTTCATGAAGACTATCGCTGTGTTTCGGCGTTATACCCCCTTTCTTACCCAATATAAGTAAAGATATATGTGATATTAATCCTAAAAGTTACAATTCAACGAAACGTTGCAATGCCAACGTATTATGGGGTGACAGGCTTGACTCTTTCATGTTTGCGGGCACCCCGCCTTAGCCAAACCTTCTTTGTGTTAAACTTTGAACCTAGTTGGTTAGCAGGTAAAGTATCTAATTCTCGAATAGACATATTTATCCACTAGTTTAGACTTTGTCCGGTAAGATCCTTCAGCTACTATCTCGCTTCTTACTAGGTGCATCTTTCGTAAAGTAGCCTGCTGCAATTATTAAAATTATTAATATTATATAAATTATATATAAATTATATAAATATAAATTATTAAAAATTGCTAAAATTACCCCAGATGTGGATCGAGGTTTATAGTGTGTCTTCACCCTAAATGTATAGATATTTTAGCAAATCCTAGCCGACTTATTTTTATTAATGAAAAACAGTACACGCCAGACGGTTTTTTGACCTACATGTTTTTTGCGATGTCTTTACGGAAAAGCTGGTGAGTAATTAGGGTAAAACATAAATGTTATTTCAATATGTTTTAAAAATAAATACTGATGTTTTATACATATATCTGCATATAAAGTCTGAGTGTCTTTCCTTTCTATTGTTTAATCAATCTTATTAGTTTTATGTTGTAAAGCGGAAAATTGATTGGAATGATGTAAGTTCTATAAATGAGATATCAAGGCACTTATTTCAAAAATAGTCTCAAAAAAGTAATTACTTAATAATGAAAACATTTGTAAAAAATTTCAAATGCGATTCCTACACTTTATAACCACTTATTAGCATTCACTTTTACTCGGGCTTTCTGAAATCTAAACAATGATGTGTCACCTGTATTCAAGTCTAAATTCGTAATCAAACTTAATTATTACTTGGTGATATTGTACCCTACATTGTTCCACACCAATCGATGAAACAAGCATCTACCCAATCACGAGAATGTCCCACTGAGAAAATAACAAAATTAGCTGAGGCAAATCCCACGGTAATACAAAAATACAGCTCAGTTCATGATTCATGATTTAAATCGGTCTCCGGTATTCAGCTTTGTATTTTATTGTGTCAATTGGCGCTCTCCTTCCTTTGATTTCTACCATTTCTATTACGTTTTATTATTCGGTTATGTAATAAATCTGGTTTAAAATGTCTAGGCCTTCAGAATTCGAATCTTAGGCAGTTTATTGTTAGATTCGCGAAGTTCTTTTACTTTGTCTATAGTTAATCATTTTATACACTAGGTACGGTTGCAATACAAGTTATATCACTTTCCTATTCATTTTCATTTAAGAGTTAGACTCTAGTCGTTGGAGCATTTGCCCTAGACCTATCTTCTGCTAGTGTTTTAACTTTTTGAGTCGTCTAAAAATGTAATATACTTGATTTGGTAGTAGAGATGAATATTTAGCATACTTTCAACTCAATTTTATGAAATACGGTAATAAGATAATTTTTATTTACACTTCAAACATTTTATCAAAATATGACAGAGAATGGCAATCTGGTCGTGCTTGGCATCGTTATAACTTCCAAATTTTACATAGTTTAAGCGTCTATTCTATTTATTTAATTCTGTATTGTCCTTGTTGCGTAATATAAGAAAGTACCTAATTATTGTCTTATATTGAGTTCCTCATTCGCCTTTAACACCACCAGAAGAAATAGCAAAGTACCTATGCTATTCTTGGCGCAATAACATGTCAGAAACTACACTAAATGTTCTTGCAACCCGTCCAGTTAAAAACATGAAACAGTATTTAAGTACTCGTTAACGTTTAATTTTAACTAGGCGCCTCAAATTAAAATAACTGTGCGATGAAGTGCGAATGTTAGGCGCTGTCTCCACGAGCGACAGAATCGGAGCGATATTATCGTCGTGGCACGAATTTCTTTACGACGCATCGCGGCGATAATAATACCCATCTGAAATATCTGCGCACCTCGCTGGAATGCGCTTTCCCCCGCGCTTCCCCCGTTTTCGCCTATCCAGTACCGTGACGTGTACGTAACAGTTGCATGACGTCACTAAGCGAGGTGCGCAGATATTCTCGACGAGTTATATCGCTGTTTGGAGACGGCTCCACAGAGAGTGTGTAGAAATTCGTGGCACGACGACAATATCACTGCGATTCTGTCGCTCGTAGAGACAGCGTCTTAGAAAGTTACACAATCCATTACTTGTATTTACGTTCGTAACGAATTCAAATGTTAGACAAATAAACTCATGAACTCTGTGACTACATCTTCTGAAGCTTACTGATACTACCTTTACCTAAGTAGGTATGTACCTATACCCTTTTGGTTGAGAGAATGAAGCTATCTATGTAGCTACTATACCTAGACTTTTGGCTTTTGATTGAGAGAATGAAGCTATCATAAACATTAGGTACGTACCTATGTACAGTTTGGGCTTTTGATTGAGAGTAGTCCTAGATTATTAATCTTCACGTTACGCAAGTTGAAATGGTATTACTTTTCTAAATTTTTCACTTATACCTACTACATATCTGTCACGTCTCTTTCCCATCGGGGTAAGCAAAGACCCCTTTCCTCCACTAGCTACGATACAAACACACCTCTTTCGTTTCGTCCACATTCATCAGTCACCTCAAACATGTACGTCGTTTTGCTTAGAGACTTGTTTAAACAAAAAAATCTTAATATTATATTAGCACTTAGGGAATCTACTCAATCTTTAGAACTTTTTATTTATGTCACCATTTTTAATTTTTTTAATTTCCCACAACAGTGCAACTGAAGCCCCCGTCCTGAATTATGAAGGCGCCACATCGCTGACTCACATCCACAGATTAAATAATAGAATGCAACAAACTAGCGCAATGAGTGGCGCCTATCAATTCACCCAATCAACCAGATTGACAGCGCCACCGCCGCTAGATTGATACGATTGATTGGCGATCACTCATTGGATTGGAGGGCAGGTTTAAAAGTCAAGTGGAGATTCGATTTCTTTTGTTTTTGTTTGGAGAAAAGTGTAGTTTGAATTACGAATTAACTTTGATTTAGAGGTTCTTGGTGCGAAAAAGGTCGTCAAAGTAATTTCGATCATTGTAGGTACATTTATTATATTGTGCCTGTGCCCTTTGATTAAATACTAGACTAGATCGAGCCATAGAACACATTAGATCGAGTCTTAGAACACGCGATCGCGTCGAACACAATAAGTGGCATCGTGCCGTTTTCTCCTGATATTTGACATTAATAGTTAAAGCTTAGTTTTCTTCTAAGTCCTAGATAAGAAATACAAGTATCTGTGAATTATTAAACATTTCTCAGAGCAGAAAAATCACTTCACCAGTTTTTCCTCAACTTACGAAAATAGGGTAACATTATTATGAAAACTCGTAAGTATATGGATTAGTGGAGTGGAAATCAGTAGCCAAGGGCGCGCTATGTTAAGAACGGCCATGGAAATTGGAGTATAAACACTCAGCCATACTACGTATTTATAGGTTACCTATTTAACGTCACTTGCAGTGTTAATAGCAATATACATACATACATATCTATCTACTTACAATTACAGGATAGACGAAACTACACACTGAAGATACTTTACATTTATACATAAGATACTAAACAATATTTAAATATATATATATATATTCAATAGAATATCTGCGTAAATAGATACTTAAACAATTAACAATCTGTGTAGATACATTTTCCACTTTTTTTTCATTGAATAACAGACATGGTAACACTGCTAAAGAAAATTTAAAGAAGATATCAGTCTTCTTATCTTATCTAGCCGTTGTTGTCCCACTGCTGGGCAAAGGCCTCTCTCCTCCTTCTCCATGATTCTCTATCCTGAGTCGCCTCTGCCCAGTCGTTCGTGAAGATATCCAGTTCATCTCGCCACCTTTTCCAGTATGACAGTTTAAAGTTTAAAGCTCAATGACAACCTGCCAAAAATAAATCTAAACAAGATTCCTACACTTCCGGTTCTGCGCTTTTCAGTTTTTCTTGGAAAATTGGTAGACGAAGCAAATTCACAAAAAATGTAACACTTGTTTTCCTTGTTGATAAACTAAAAGGGCATTCAGTACTTCAATTTAGGCTAAAATAGGACATCCTACTTTAGGTAGAATGGCATATGCCTAGGGACCAAAAGGTCATGTCATCGCTCGTCGTGGTTAGTCTTTATAGTGGACATTTAGGAACAAAAACTAGAAAAGTTATAGGCTTAGAGACATATGCCAACTTAAAGACATCTTCGAGACCAAGCTTAGCTTAAATTCTTTTGTAAATTACGAGTAGAAACTTTGCTAACCTCCGCAAAAAATATCTCTTTACTCATATCGTAAATACGAACCAATATTACAAGGCCCTGAATCAAAATAATACTCATAATAAAACAAAAGAAAGACATATATTAAATAAAACACGCTGTCATCAGCTGTTGGAAAACTATCTTAAACGACAACGTTAGTGAGAATATATGATCTTCAATATAGAATTTAAATAATTGTTTCACATTTCGTTAAGCTTCCGCCCTATTTTGTTTTAATGAGGTAAATATTATGTGTAATAGTAGTATAGCTATTTTTATTGGAGCACGTAAATAAAAATAAGGGCGTTTTTAGACCTAGCGTTTTAGACGGTCGTTTTCAGCAACGCACGTTTACATGAGAGCTTCAAAAAATCTGACGGGCGTAAGTATACGTTCGAACCGGGGCCCAAGCCTGCTAATTTTATTTACAATACCTATTCTCATTTGTGTGTCGGCAAAGTGTCAATGGCATTTTTGACACATTTGGTCGCAATTAGTGTAAGCCAATGTTTAGCAAAATACCAAATGTGTCAAAAATGCCATTGACACTCTGTCGATACACAATTGAGGCTATTTTAAATTAGCAGGCTTGGGTCCCCGGTGTGGTGTCGTGTCGGTATCAACATGGACTATATGGGCTTAGAAGCTCATATAAAACGCTTGTCTCAAAAAGTTCTTGTAAATGATAGAACGATATTAACATTTAGGCATTAGTTGTTGAACAGTGCGGTTTGACGTTTGTATTTCAAATTGCAACATATCGGCCAATTCAATTGTCTAGCGCGTTCTACATTTAAGCTAGAGAAAATGAAAATGAAAAGTGTTTTATTCAAAAATAGGCACTTTTTTGATGTCACTTTTTTGATCTAAAACTACTGCCGGTTCACTACCTGTATAGCCGAGAGGAAGAAAACGGCAAAAAACCTTCGGCACAGGGCCCTACGTTATGTGCAATATATCTTTTTTTTTAATCGAGACACTTATACAACTATACACAGACGAGATTAGACAGATTAGTCCCACGTACACAACGTACGCAATGCATTGACATCTGCTCTATGGAATTATTATGATTAGAAGCACACTTGTCACATGCAACGTAGTAATCAAACCAAAAATCAAAAAGTCCTGTAATGAAGTGTTAACTTTTACAGCTCTTTCTGCAACGATTTAATTACAACGTTTTTATAGAGAATTATCTAGAATCTACATAATTCTCTCTAATCTAGATTCTAGATGAAAATTTTAAGGAAAGGAAATGGCAGCACAGTTTATAGTATCTAAAATATAAATACTAGTCTAGATATCGTAGTTAGTAACTAAAATGACCTAATCTAAATTTATTTCCTTCACCTCTAATGTCATGGGAACTCCCAATTCCACAGTGGACATATGTTACAGTACAGTATCTCGATCGTATAGTTTTGTATAGACAGCGCTTTTCTTTACCAAGAGAAGACCACTTCCTTAATTAGGCCAGTAGAAATTAAACGAAGTTGGCAAAAGAATAACATTTTACGAAAAATTTATAGGTACCAAAATTTGTGCTGTATAAAATAAGCTACACTTACTTTTCTTTTTCTTCACGTCTTTCCTTTGTTCGCTTTACAAATCAGAAATAATATTTTCAAAAACAAAAATTCAAATTATCTTTATTTCCTAAGCAAATACATTGCACTTGAACATGTTGCACTTGAACGCCAGAGAAAAACTAGCAAGCAACTATGTCGGGTTGCTCTTTTCAAATAAAGTTTTAAAATTCTTATAAACATATGCATACATACATATTTCGATAAGGTACCTACACGTAATTGCATGCAAATATTTTTCTTCTTGTAATTTATCCGAAGCTTAATTTTCCTTCAAAAACTTCAGATAGCTAACCGTTCGTCTATCACAAGTCCCTACCGGCCATTCACCCGTCTCGGAATAAAAATCGCGATGGCCAATCGACACTGTTTACAAGCAACGTTTTAAACCCGGCCTAGATCTGTTTGTGTACATGTCAGTATGGCTTCCGGAATTAATGGATGATGGTGCCTGAAAGGAGGGAAGAGTTTTGGAGATTTTAATATGGAAACCAGCCTACGTAAAGCTGTTTTACTTTTCTAATGCGGCCATCAATGTGAATTAATAATGTGTCTTAATACCTATCTACAAAATATGTACCTACTTATACGTAAAGCGCTCTATTCAAATACAGGAAGGACATCAAAGATCCAATATTGATAAAAAAAAAGTTGGACCAAACTTTCAACTTAGCCTGCCATACTTCAACAAAAAGTTGAAAAACAAAATCGATTAAAGGAAAAGAAAGGAATGAACAAAAACGATAAACGGATTAAAGGAGGAACTGCTGCAGACTTTCGGGCGGGAAGACGAAGCCGCCGTCACCGCAAAGAAGAAGTGATTATTTTTGATTTAAAACACCCTTTTCTTTAAAAGAATAATTGCTTCGTAAGTAAATGGAAAATGAAATATTTGGATAGATATTTAGGATACTTGGTAACGAAAGAAGTGTGTATTAAACGTAGCAAATGGAGGGAAGTCTCTGCCTACCTCGATGAGAAAAAGGCGTGACAGATAGGTATGTAGATATGTTGAATTACTAGATGCTTAATACTTTCTCTTTCTTTACCAAGCCTACTATTTTCAAAAACATTAACGAAACTAGAAAAACCAGTTCACAAACTTACGCGCCTAGCAGTCTAGACCACTAGGCAACCTAGATCTACATACACAAATTAGCAATTAACAATACCTAAGAGATTCCATTTCAAGTGATTTCATGAGTCCGGAGTTCTTTGAATCAGTATAAAGATTTCTTTGAAGCTTTAAGTCCGTAGGTAATGTCTGTGTGTGGTAAAGATGATTGGGTAAGGGTAAGGGGTTTTTAGAGTTTAGAGAGTTCAGTAAATTACCTATACAGTGCGTCATTTTTATTTTAACTTGTTCGGTTTTTTGTTAGAGAAATAAAGATGTAGCAAAAAGCGAGATTATAATCGATTGTCAATAAGTATAGGTAAATGTAATTTTAGTAAAATTTCTTTTTTAAGGAGCACGTAAGCCGTAATTATATTTCTTGCGCGCAATATTAAGAAGATAAAGATAAGAAACGAAGATATGCATATATTTGCTTAAACGAAAACTTTTCAATATCTCAAAAAGGAGTTTAAATCAAAAGGTTTAAACTTTCGAACAAGGGAACCCTAAAAAAGAAACAAGTAGGTACTTGTTGTATGATTTGGAGCAGCGTTAATGAAGTGAGATCTCGCTAATGGCCGGAATCAGTGCATTGGCATTTATATCTGATGGATGGAAACATACGGATATTGAATGGGAAGTCCAAAGTTGAAAGTAGGTATATCTTTGCTCGCATGCAGGGAGAATTTTACCTAATTTAATAATTACCGATTATTTATATAGTCCAAGTAGCTTTAAATAAGTAAAAAATACTGTTAAATTATATACTTATTTGAAAATTTGAAAAAAACTTAAGCCCACAACCGAATCCGCCATCCATCCCCGTTGCTAAGTAACCAATCAACAACACCCACTCTCTTACTCCTTAGCATGCATCCCTTTCATTCATCTGTAACTTCCGTTTCCTACTTCCTTCTCCTTCCTACATTTATATAATCATCATAGTCATATTTAGAGCGTCTCGCTCTTGTCGGTAGAGTCCTGCTCTATTACTACCAATCTGCTCTATTCTCCACCCGCCATCCGCTTGAAAGCCTGATAAGACACGATTTCTATTCCCTCTTTTTTACACGACTACGGCGAAGCCAAAAGGAAGTGTAATGTGTTTGGCAGTCTATGTATGTTTGTATGTATGTATGTATGTATGTATGTATGTTCCACCGTAACTTCTAAAATACTGAACCGATTTTAATGAATGAGGTGTCAAAAGATTCGTTATAATACGGCGGGTGACATAGGCTACATAGATTTGCAATAAGTAAAATACTTTGCCCACTAGTGGGCAAAAAGTCACGATGAAAAAAATAAAAGTTTGAAAATGGTGTTGTGTGGGGTATCAAATTCAAGAGCTCAGTAAGTACATTCCAAAAATATATATATTCACTAGGTTTTGCGCACGGATTTGCTTTTAAACTAGTGGACAAGAAGTCGCGACGAAAAATTTAAAATTTTGCAAAGGATAAAGTGTGGGGTATCAAATGAAAGGGCTCAGCGAGTACATTCCAAAAAATACATATCACAAGGTTTTACGCGCGGTTTTTCTTGTAAATATGTGTTTTTACGTATTGTCTTTTCTACCATTAATGACTTCGAAACTACTGACAAGATACCTACAGCTTGCCAAATCAGGCCTCCTTAGAACTATGTTGACTGTTTTGGCTCGTTTAAGTTAAATTACCTACGATTTTTACTACGGAACCAACTTTGATGGCATTCAAAAATTGTCGGTCCTTCAACGGGTACATTTTGCACACAGCAAAATAATGATGTATTTCATATGGTAAAAAACAATATTCAAAGTTGTTTATAATCATGAGTTGAATTAGTGATTTTAGTTTTTAGACCGGATCTTAAAAGGGAAGTTTGAAATAAAATTAAATACTTCTTGAGCTCATTTCATACTATGAACAATAAGTAGGGGTAAAGTAATTTATGGCCAAAATAATATGAAATACTTCTTGAACTCTACTATGGACAAAGTAACCACTTTGTAGGGAGGTTTGGGGGGCGCAGCTCCTGCCAAAATTAAACACCACCTGAACTCTACTATGGACAAAGTAGCCACTATGTGGGCAGGTTTGGGGGGCGCAGCTCCTGCCAAAATTAAACACCACCTGAACTCTACTATGGACAAAGTAGTGACTATGTGGGGGGTTTTGGGGGGCGCTGCCTCCGCCAAGATAAAACACCACCTGAACTCTACTATGGACAAAGTAGGCACTATGTGGGGGGTTTGGGGGGCGCAGCTCTTGCCAAAATTAAACACCACCTGAACTCTACTAATGGACAAAGCAGTCACTATCTGGGGGGGTCTGGGGGGCGCAGCTCCCCGCCAAAGTTAAACACCACCTGAACTCTACTATGGACAAAGAAGCCACTATGTGGGGGGGTTTGGGGGGCGCAGCCCCCCGCCAAAACTAAACACCACCCGAACTCTACTATGGGCTAAGTAGACACCATGTGGGGGGGTTTGGGGGGCGCAGCCCCCCGCCAAAATCAAACACCACCTGAACTCTACTATGGATAAGGTAGTGACTATGTGGGGGGGGGGGGTTGAGGGGCGCAGCCCCCCAGTTAAAATAAATTAAAATACTTCTTGAACACTATTATGGACAATGTAGTCACTATGTGGGGAGGTTTGGAGGGCGCAGCGCGCCGCTAAAATATAATAAAAAACATCTTCAATCCACACTCATACGTAAAAAGCACTATCCAAGACGACTTACGATACACAAGGAAAGCGTTGAGCAGATACCTAATTTCTATCTAGTTTTTTCAGTGTTAAGCTACAAATGAGTTGGCAATATTTTAGGATTGTTATCCTATATTATCACGTTGTATTCTGTCCACCACGAAAAGTAACTGCGGTGTAGAAGACTCTGTAACACGTGAACGAAGTCGCGGATGACCGCAAGTAAAATATGTTGAGATTAAAAGACAGATTGGAAATGTAAATGGAGTTTGAGTAGTTGTCATAATAACATATGTGTTTGTATGTGTTCTATAGTAGGTAGGTAGATAGCAGTAGGATACCACTGGTTTAAATAAAAAGTGTAAAATAAAAAATAAGTTCTAAAAACTAAAACACGCCTACGGATAACTTGCGATCTTAAAAGTAAGAAATAATAAATTATTCTTGTCTTCTTACCTACCCAATAAGTGCGCAGGCGAAGGGATTTTCAGAGGATAGCCGTGGTCGTATGCCTCCATATAATAATGGTTGCCAGCACGCAATTTATAAAACTATTACAGTATACAGTTTCCACACTTGCACACTTGCACGTAAATTAATATCAAGGCAAAGAGGCATACGACCACGGCTATACTCTGAAAATCCCTTCGCCTGCGCACTTATTGGGTAGGTAAGGAGACAAGAATAATTTATTATTTCTTACTTTTAAGATCGCAAGTTATCCGTAGGCGTGTTTTAGTTTTTAGAACTTATTTTTTTTTTTACATAAATAAAAATTCGAAACCGAAAATTAAAGAACAAGTTTGAAGAACTTTTGTGAATTGAGATGATAACTTCTTCTCCTCGATCAAATCGGTCATTTACGAAAGAAAACCCAGTCAAGATTACCCAAAACTCTCTTTCTCTTTTGGTAACTATGCTGGGTTGCTCTGATTTGTATCGAGGCGGCGGAATAAGACATGAAATGAAATGAAAAATCATTTAATCCTGTAGGTTTTTACAACACTTAGGACGGGTCATTTTTTAAAGTTAATGCTAGATTCACAAGAGTGCAGTTTTCCCCAGAAAAGAACCTAGAGCAAGAAACTCTGTAGGGTTGCTCTTTTCTATTTAAGTTTTACATATCTCAGGCACATACACAGAAACATACAATAAATTAATATTTCAAAAGAGCTATCCATAAATAAATAATAAAATTTGACCCTGCAATATCCAGGACAAAGTAAAGGTAAGTAAATGGGAAACAGAAAAGTGCTCTACCGAGAAAACTGGACTGAAACATGATAGATGGGAATGGGATCGTGGCGTAAGGGACTCTACAAAAGTATGCTAACACAACATCATGATACCTACTTACCCAATTATTTTAATGAAAATTGACATCCATTAACCGTGGTAAATGCACTGATTGAATGATGATGCTGTTTTACCAATATTCTTTAGGTATTTATTGCCTTTATTTCTTTAATAAGGGTTTGCCTATCATCATCATCATCTGAGCCATCAGAGTATAAAATAAAAATAAAATAAATATTGGGGGACATTGCACACACGGTCACCTGACCCCAAACTAGGCAAATCCTGTACTATGGCTATCAGGGACTGCTAAACATACATAGATAAATATATAACACCCAGACACGGAACAAACATTTATGCTCATCACACAAATGTTTGTTAACCGGCGGGGATGGAACCCGCGACCCGTGCGTATGAGGCAGAGTCACTACCGACTACGCTAACTGGCCAGTCAAAATGTAAATGTAGTATCAAAATGAAATTCGTATGTAGATGTATGTGGTACATTATCTACTCACTCCTAATATTTATCAAAACAATCTAATTCCACGTGTGGACTTTGCATCTAAACCTAAATAGAGTCAGACAACTTGCTGTCTTTTGTCGCAAGTAGTCGGACATTTATGACGTAAAATTGGTATTTTAAACAAAACATGACATTATTTAATCTTTTCTATATATAAAAAAAGGTTTTAAAAAATGTAGCATTTTACACACATAAATAAAATACATATTATTTAACTTTACCCATAAAATACATTTCTCATTTAAAATTGATACAAGAATCAGTGTACCTGTAAATTATAGCGTTGTCGCACGCACACACACACACACACACATATACACATTCTATAGCTTTAAAAAAACATGATCATATTTCAAGTTCTAGCATAGTTGCTTACGGAATGAAGATGATAATTTAATTCTTAGTTTGATTTATAAAAAGTTGCTTCATAACAATTGAGTGGAATTGCCCCGCTGTTTTCTTCTCCGACTCTACAATGATTAAACAAACGAAGGGCGCTCGTTCCCAACTTGTTTTCATAAGAATCGTATAATAACACGGACCAACCTTCGCCTTGCTATTAAATATACCTAACTTCTACTACGTCTCAAATTTGTTGGCCTAGTAGAAGGTATAGTCATTTTGGGAGGCGCGACAGATAGGTATGTATGTACGTCTAGATATACGAAACATAGTAGAATGTAATAGACTAGCTTGATCTACCACTGAAAAAAATATTCCTTTTTTGTCGCCTGAAATGTTTATTTAGTTTATTTATTCTGTTCGTCTAGTTAAACGTACTAGTTTCTGAAGAAAACCTTGTTAGATATTTTTAATAATTAGGTAACTCATTTGGATTTTTCTGTAAAAATCATGGCCGACAACGTCTGGAAAAAACAACTAATCCTATAATACTCGGCTCAACAAAAACATTTTAAATCTAAACTCGAACTAATAGTCCAAAGAGACTTTACTAAAAGTTCCCATGTTTACGTTAGAAGCACGCACACGCATCTCGCTTACTCACTAACGATCTAACCTAAACTATAACGCACGCGTTCACGTTCTCTTCCCGAAGGAAAACTCGTAGAAATCTCACGGAAACCTGAAACACGTTTCAAAATAATCTAGAGTATCGCGAGGGTTATTAACAGGTCAAAGGAGTAATTTATCCCGCGTAAAAGAAAATGGCTTCTGATACTGGCAATAAAGTGCGAGCTGTGTTGCCAATTTATTGTTTTAAAATATACAGACTTTAGGTTTTTTTAGACCTTTTTTATTGCTAATTGTTGTAATAAGTTCTGTTCAGTAGGTATGTGCTCAGAAGAACATCTTAAATTGCAAGCAAACTCTACATACAATTTAATATACGTACCCACAATCCGCATTATGTAGTATTTTTAAAATAACTTATTATTCAGCTGTATAACTGAACTTAAATTAGAATAACAAAAAAATGCTTTATTAGCTAGAAGATCTCAAAACACCACACGCAGCCAAAAAACTACCAAACCCGAATAATTTTCTCAGTTGGCAACACCGTCCAGAATTAGCAGCTGTTACACTACAATTAGCTCTGAAAGTACATGGCAGACGTGTTACAGTCGACGTTAATAGTCACGAAAACCTTGTACTATTGCATTATTATGATGGAAACGAGTCATGAAAAGCTATTTACTTGGCAAATCTTGGGAAGGCCTGGATTTTGCTACACAGGAAAGCAAAGGAGCTTATTTGTGAATATGAAATTAGGTAGGTGTAATAAAAAAGGCGACATTTAATTGTTACTTTAAATAACAATGAAAATTTGAAATCCTTTTACAAAATACTGATAAAACTAGCTGAGATTGAGCTAAGCTGGCATTTTGTCGGTTACATTTTTAAGATATCAAGAAAGCTAGAGAGTCACTGTTTACTTTCTTATTTATCAAAACTATCTTTTATTATAAGTATATATCGTCAGTGGAAAGGATAAAATGCTAAACCGCCAAAATGGCATTTGTGGGAAATCGAGTTTAAAGTTTTTTTTTTGCGAAAAAAAATTATATCTCTGATATTGTTAGAGTTAGAGAGATGTTGTAAAGAGACAAAATATAATTTGATTTTTTGTCTAAATATTCAGCATAACTGTGAGTGTCTATCTCTTTCCGTTACTGAAATAAGTGGCGCTTTAGCAAAAAGACGCTGAAAAATAAGAAAAACATATTCAGGAAAAAAATGCTAAACTCTATCTACTTTGAAAAACCAATTCATGTTAAAATGCTAATATACGGCAAAAGTCTCTTATCCAATCAACGGAAAATACTAATCTACTTGATTTTATCAAATGATAATCATGAAACTTTTGCTAAACATTACCATATCCTAGAAGAAAGCGACAGGAAAAAAATTCTAACAGTATGATTCAATCTACATTTGTTTAAAACATTTGTTAGACAAAATGCTTATTCACCCATATAATGAAAAGTCTATTTAAAAAATATAGCTAACCATCTAATTTATTGATGTTACTTAAACGGAACTGTTATCAACTTTTATAACAAATGAAAAATATTTTTTGGGTCTACCCTTTTTTTATAAAATTTATTGTCCTAAACTCGTACTTATTGCATTATAATGTTTAACGCAGAATGCCATTTTTACTAAACTTATATCGTATTACGTACGTCCTATTAATGCTATGGCATAATTTTGATGGGGAC
This sequence comes from Anarsia innoxiella, assembly GCA_947563765.1. Lineage (NCBI taxonomy): Eukaryota > Metazoa > Arthropoda > Insecta > Lepidoptera > Gelechiidae > Anarsia > Anarsia innoxiella. The sequence goes on from OX387406.1 coordinate 8,925,007, forward strand.
TAATAATATTTTATACGTCTGTCACAGACCCGTTTTCTGGGTTTTCATAAAAATAAAATATCTAAATCTAACCTTTCCGTGTCGGTGTGCCTGCATTTTGCTGTGTCGCCTACCTAATTTTGGGTACCTAGTCATAAAAAATAACCTATCAGAGACGGGGTGCCCCATTTCGGTGCTTATGAAAACACACTTTAAACATATTTTCGAAGAAATAAAACTTTGTGAGAAACTTCAAATTGTGTGAATAGAGTTTTAGTCGAAATGAGTCATATGCCACGTAAATCTTTAGGCGATAAGTGTTATGTTTAATGAGTTTCGGACAACCCTTTTTCTTTTTGGAACTCACTAAACAAAAAATACTACTTACTAACTGTCTTCTCTTCTTAACTAATTGAAGTTAACTACGAATAAATATAATTTTGCTTAACCCGTATAGATGTTACGGGCAATTAGATAAGTCCGGTCACTATTAATAATGGCCGGTGTGTATTAATAATGCCCGACTCAATTAGACAATGTGATCAATGTGATTAAATACTGCATGATTATCACTTTTCTCGGCCATTGTGAATAATGACCACCCTATCATGGTAAAAGTAACAAAAAAGGTGAACTGAGTATTTTTGTTTATGGGCCTAACCTTTTCGTGTCAGTTTTTCGGGTTGTCATAAAAAAAGTAACCTGAAACTAATCTATCTGAGTTGAGGTGCCCCATTTTGGTTAAGTGGCGAGTTATTTTTGCATTTATATTTTCTACCATCATCTACAATCAATTTTTGACAACGGCCGTGGTCCAATTTATCATATTGTACGGCTACAAGTAAGGAATTATTCATATTGCCCGGTCCAAGTCATAAGTTTAGTCAGTTTACCCGTCTCTCTTGGGCGTTATTAATAATGATCGGACCCTACTTATAATGTCCGTTGTTAATCACGTTAATCACGTTGGAAGTGGAAAAAATAACGCGTACGCTCCGCAAACGCGCGTACGTCTTCAATGTCTCTTAATAATGCTCAGTTAAGCATGTTGTTGATCACATAAAACTTAGCATTTTTGCTAACATTGAAAAGTGATAAGTATTGATAAGAGGAATAGTAAGTGATTTTTGCTAAAGCGACATCCATTCTTATAATATTATTCATCGATTTTTTGCTAAAACGCCATACAGTTTGAAATCATAGTGTTGGAAAATTGCTAATGAACAAAGTTATATAGAAACACAAAAGGCATTTTTTGCTAACCGCTGCACAACTATCAAAAATAAAATCAACGAAAAAATGCTAACGTCACAGTAACAAAAAAAAAGCTTAACAGAAAAAGTTCTTAAGCGACTTTTGTTAAAAAAAGCCCGAAAAAGCGCCGCTTTAGTCATTTTGCTGGCGATGTTTTAGGTGATTTATCAAAAATTCGGAATGCTAAAGCGCCAAAAAAGTGCTCAGATCGCTACGAAACCTAGCTAGATCGACGCAGAAAAAAAAATGCAGTCGAACTGTATATATAACTCAATATGGCCAAATTGGCGCTTTAGCATTTTATCTTTTCCACTGACGATATGGATGTGGATGAATCGAAAAAGGTGTGTTTGGATCGAAGCAAGTGGAAGGAAGTGGTCTCTGCCCATTGGGAGAGAGGCGTGACGGATATGTATGTATGTATATACATACAACATGTATGTACAACTTATCGACATGGTAAAGCTTTATTAAATATAAAACCTTATTTTAAGCGTCTTAAAAAAGTATAATCAAATAAATCTACTCTGTTTGTTTCCTTCTACCGTGCCTACTTTTAATTCACCTCTTTACATAACACAACGGCTAATCCTTCTTTATATTTGCTACATCTTCCTGGAAATTAAAAAGCTACCGCCAAAAGTATCCCAAAGCATTACGTAATCGAATAATTCAATCACTATCACATGAATCATGCAAGAGGCCTCTGAAGCTAGCAAAGTTGCTATCCTGCCTACAAATTGATTAATAAATTCTAAATTGTATTGCGTGCAGTGTTGCCTTGGTTTTGGGGCGATTTTTGCTTGATTTGTGGGAGATTTGAAGTGTTAAATACAAGATTTGAAGTTAGTTTATGATTTGTTTCTCCTTTACCAAGAAAAAAAATAATTCATGAACTCTTTTTGGAATTGGTACCTAAACCACTCATTAAAAGAAGTAAGATTTATTTCTTTATCGCACTACTCTACAGTTCTTTAAACTGTTTCTACTCCGAAGATTGTCTGGAAGAGATCACTTTTAGTGATAAGGCCGCCTTTGCGCACAATGCTATAGTTATAAGTTATGCCTATATCTCTTTGCGCACAATAATTTCTATCTATCTATCTTAGTAGACTAGCTTTTATTTATAAAAATGAGCCTTTTTTACTTTCCCGAAAAATTAAACCCCTTTATTACAAAACGAAGTTAGTTCGTTTAACAAGCTTACGTTGAACCATCTTTAAAACTCATTTTGTATTAAGGGGGCATAAGTACAAAGTTGTGGGAAATCGAAGTTCCTCACATGGTAACCCTAACGGCGTGTTCCTACAATTGCTGTCTACTAGGAAATCTCGTAATAGGTACTTTAGTCTTGTATATTAATTAATCCTTTGACATTGATCCCACTGTAGAATAGAGTAGAGACAAAATGGACTTGTTAAAATTGTCATCCACGTCAAGACTTATTAAAACGAATGGCTATATTTTAGTCTGTTTATTTCAGTTTGAGTTTAAGACATTTACTTGAGGAACTTTTGGAACAAAAGACATAGAGGTATTAAAATGATGTGACGTCACAATTCAAATTTTAATTTGAAACATTTATGGTATGTACACATTCGTCAAAAATGTTAAAATGTCATTGAAAATGATTAAATATTACGGCCTTTGGTGTGTAGATAGGAAGAGAGGGGGAGACCACGAAGAACTTACATACATAGATCAAATGAAAGAGGGGATAGAAGTTGTGTCGTATCAGGTGCTCAAAAGGACGGCAGAAAACAGAGCAGAGTGGCGTAGACTTTACCGACAAGAGCGAAGCTCTTAAATTTAATGATACTGTGTAGATAGGTATCAAATTGTGTTTGACTAATTTCTAATTTGTTAATGTCTAGGTATTATTAAATATTCTCGAAAATTCTCGAAAGTTCTTAATGAGAATAAATTCTTTAAACCGAAATACTACACTCAAGAACGATGAATCCGGGTCGGGCAAACAAAAAACTAAAAAATCTCGAAAACTAATAATCCTAGCCTTATGAAATAAAATGTGTCTAAGAGACCAATAAATACTTGTTAAATGTAAATATAAAACTTCTGAGTAACTTCAATATTTATGTCATAACAATTAAATCTTCGTTTGCGGATTTTGGTATATAGCATGCCAAATATCGAATGGAAGCACGAGGAGGCAATGCGAAATGTTAAAATTCAAGAAAATGCTTGTGTTGTTTTAAAAAAAATATCGTTTTTATTTGACACTAGCTGTCCCGGCGAACTTTGTTCCGCCTTAGAATGAACTTTATTGTGTAGGAATAAAGTTCAAATTGACTCTACATTTTAGTAAGAAAACATTTGTATGGGAAATAGAAAAGGTCTGTTTTAGGGCTTTCCCAGCAATTATTTGAATTTTTCTCACCGTTTAGACCTACCCTGGACTACGACAAACATTTTAAAACCAAAATCAGCTCAATCGGCTCAGCCGTTCTCGAGTTTTAATCAGACTAACGAACAGCAATTCATTTTTATTTATAATATAATAATAATAATATAATAGATAGATTGATATCAAATGGAAATTAATCCAGCTCCTTGACTCAAAGATGACCACCACAAAAACAAATTAACATCTGCATTTTATCCACGGAAATCGTATAAGCCAATCGATACGCGTAATTCCAAGAATTGTAACAATATGTCTTATTTCAGTGCAGTCTGATCTGAACCGATCGAATCGTATAATCATAGAGTAAAGTAGAGGGAAGCCTTGTTAATAGCCCATGCACTGGCAGTATTCGTGTGAAAAACGTAAATCGCGGTAGCGGTTTCCGCAAGTTTTGACGCGGTTTTATATCAAATATCAATATCATCATAGTTAATTTTGTCTATTAAATATTATTGTCAATTGTCATAGTATCTGACTTTTTCAATAGTTCCACGTTATAACTATTTGGAAATCGAAATATTATTTTGTGTCCACTTTTTAATAAGTAAGTATTAAGTACGAGTAGGAAGTAACAAGATAAGTAGGGAAGTCTCTGACACATTGTCTTAATAATCTCCACCATAATATACCTACAAGAATCATTTCACATTCTTACGATCTATCTATGCCTTTTTACATTATTCAGAGTATAAACCATTTGGTGGCCGATTCCCAGAAACTGACCTTTATTTACTACAGTCAATGTTTGTATATCGATACGTAATGTAAACTGCATTGAAGGCCAATCGTTTGTCTTGATTGCTTTATAGAAAACTTCGCATGGAACTAATAAGGAGTACTCACCTAAGTATTTATGAGAAAACCTACTTAGTAACTAGAATTTTATACTATTTCTTTGATTTTCATTTATTTTTCCTCATTCGAACTTACCTCTTTATAACGTACGTAAGCAAATTTTCAATCTTGGTGATTAACCGTCAGTGCAGGCCTTTTCCTTTTGTTAGTTTTTTTTTTAGTTTCTTACAATTTCGATATTTCGATTCTGTAAAATCCTTAAAGTTTATTCCCAGTTGTCGTGTCGGATTTGGTTATTAACAAAAAGCTTTTAAATCTCTACACAACTATTCACACCGTATCGGATACAGTTTTGTATTGTTGACAAATGTTTTTAATAATCTTTTGATAGAAAATCAGGCACAGATCCGATCAAGAAGAAGGAAGCGCGATTTAAATTACGAGTATCTCGCTTCAGTACTTTATCACCAAGCAAAGTGTTCCAAACACAGATACAGTTACATATTCAGTTTATTGTAAGATAATTAGTACATAGACACATAAAAAAGAGAAGTAATACAAAAGGCAAAGCATAATTCTAAAAAAAAAAAATTTCCTACAGTTTGACTACAATTACAATTAAAACACCAAACACTTTAGTTAGTCAACCGACTACAATCAGACTCCTATTAAAAAAAATAACATAATAATTGAAAACTCGCGTCATTAACGCGTATGAATCGCGCCGCTAGCGACACGCACTGCGACCAATTAAATCGAGCTGTATGCCAATTTGTGCCGGCGCAGACGTCTTACAACACTCATGGCGAATTACTGCAATTACTGAGTTCACACTTCATGGCACTAGGAGAGTAATTGACTGGGTTGTTTGTCTAGAGGTTCCAACTAGGCTTTCTTTAATATAAGAAGATGTTGGTCGAAATATAATATAATATAATATAATATAATATAATATAATATAATATAATATAATATAATATAATATAATATAATATAATATAATATAATATAATATAATATAATATAATATAATATAATATAATATAATATAATATAATATAATATAATATAATATAATATAATATAATATAATATAATATAATATAATATAATATAATATAATATAATATAATATAATATAATATAATATAATATAATATAATATAATATAATATAATATAATATAACATAATATAATTATAATATAATATAATATAAAATATTAGGTAGGTAAATACAGATAAAGTATAAAGGAAGAGTGCTAAGTAGAAAATAAAAGTAAATACTCAAAATGTAGAGAATACAGATTTTCAGCAGGTTTTTTAGTGATTAAAAGGATTACAAAGAATTATTTTCTTGAAAAAAAAATGTCAAACCATTATGTCCTTTAAAATGAAAATACACATGTTCGACATCAAATTAAGTCCTCAAATATTCTTTATTCAAACTTCTAAATTCAACACACAACAACAATTAAAAGGAAAAACGCAGTACCTAACTTCATAATAATCTTGTTAAAAGCCACAGTCTATAATCAACCAGTAGCACCACTCAGCTGTAAATGATCAGTGTAGATAATTATCTTAGCAAACAGATATACTTACTCTATTTATGTAGACACTTGTTTATCTGTAATTATCTTCTGAGAATCTATAATTTTTGTTGTAGTTGAGAACTTGATGCATATTATTAGATTGATAGCAAAAGCTATAACAAACTGTATAAAAATACAGTTTGTAGCTTTATTGCCAAATGTCATTGATCAATAAAGTAGAAAAGATAAATGTTTTGTTCAAGTGAATACGTATAAGCAATTTCCCTCAGAAGGGAATCAAACACCATCTTATGCGTATAAGTACATTCCCTCAGAAAGGGATCTAATATCATCTTTTTAAATCTCATCAATGGTTGAGCACGTGTCAGAAAAGGCTAGCTTAATTGTCCTCGTCATTTCATCCCCAAAATGATTTGAACCTACAACCTTAATGCTGTCTATACACCAAAGCCGCCGGCATGCCGCCGAGCTATGCCGCCGGGCTATATCATACGAATGGCAGCTTTCAAAAAAGCCGGCGGCTTTGGTGTGTAGATACCATTACACTACTAGTAATAACAGACATCTTTAAATATACCTACCTAACCTAGTGCACCAATATTATCCACATTTAAAACAAGATTTTACAAACTTACACGTACTTTCTGAGAAATCTCATATAAAAAGACCCTTGTCCATTTACTTACATCACCGGATCCTATTCAATCAATGGACTCGTAAATATCAAGTATGACATTAACCAAACTAGTGTCGGCTGTAGTCGTCCGCCTTCCGGAATGATTTGCGACGATTCTGCCCTCGAATATTAAGCAGATTGAAATTTATTACTTGGGAACTGTATTATATGAGCGACTAGAGGCTGCCCGCGACTTCGTAAGTACTTATCGTCATATCTTGGAAAAAAAACATCTTAACCAACAATAATATAGCCTATGCATTATTCTAATATATAAGCTACAATATTGCCAAATTTCATCGAAATATACAGGGTGTATACACCGACAAACTGACACCGGAGGTAGATGGACTTAAGGTGCAACAAATAAGCCTAACATGCCCATACAAAAGTTTTATGAGTATTTGAGTTAGACACGTTTTAGTAATTTTTGAAAAAAGAACTTTTTAATAGTTTTTGTATCAGAGAGCGATTAATATTCAATTAATTAAAAAGAAAAGTACGTTAACGGCTTCTTCGATAGTTACTTATGATGTGGCGAAAATTATTCGTTGATGATTAAAGTAGAACATCGACAAATTAACATTCAGTAGTTTTTGCGTGAAAGTGTGACAAACATCCATCCATCGGCACAAACATTGACATTTATAATATTAGTAGGATGAGTCAGCTTCCTTAGGCAGTTTGCTAGACTTGTGTAGGAAGATGCCTTATTGAAAACTGCCTTTAAATTGGTTGGAAGAACTTTCGCAGGGATACCGTGAGATTCTGTTTAGTTTAGTCTGTGACTTATTTGTTTAAACTGGGTTTTTATTTAGAACTCACCATTCAAGTTACTCTATGGAACTCACTCTTGTAGAAAGAGCTGGCTATGATAGTTCTCTATCTCTCTTTACTTTGACATCTTTAAGTAGTTATAGTAACTAGGGTTTATACTGAAGAATAGGCTGTATTGTGATCTTTGCGTGTCCTAAATGGATGAAATAAAAAAAAAGTTATAAGTAGTAATTAACCTTTTTTAGATCCAAACTTTTTCTTTTCTACATATTTAAGGATTTCTCTTGAATAGCTTTTTAGCTCTACATCTAACCTCTCTTTTATTTCACAGAACAAACCTTTTACTACCATTTACGCCTACAAAAATCTTGATTAGACGAACGTAAAAGCCAAGATGGCAAACGTCGATACGTCAATCATTTAACCATTGTGATCCGAATTAATATTACAATGACATTTTAAAACAATTGAACTAGCTGATAGCTAAACGAGAGATAAACTACCAAATTACCTATAACCTCTTTGTTTCTAGGATATCATGTTAGTAGGTAATTGTGGAAAGAGAAATCTACGGCAAATAAAAATGGATCTTTAACTGAGATTAAGGCCCATTAGGTTTTTTTTTAATGGCATCTATCAGTGTGGATTCTGCGAATGTCAATTGAAGTAAAGCTTACTATTCTTATATTAGTTTTCCATTAGTACAATACAATACAATACAAATGTTCCTTGTTGCACGCAAAGATATAAGGTACAGACACAAACAAGAATATAAGAAGCAACAGGCGGCCCTATTGCTAGGTAGCAATAACTTCCAGGCAACTTTAAGTGTATTATAAGTAGACAGGTTCCTACATATGTATTATACAGACAAACACCCACTTTAGCCAAACATCTCTATGCATCACAGTAATGTTACTCTCCAATGGAAAACGAACCCACAACCTGTGACATGGCAAGCAGGGTCCATCTACCACGCCAACCCAATCGCCCATTTGCTCATTAAGTGAACATCGTGCGCTCTTATTCTTATTTTTAACTGGCAATGACAATGAAAGTACGTAATAGGTGAAATGGAGCATTAGTTTAATTGACTTTCTATTGCTCATACAATTTTACTGGGTGTAACAGAAAGGGGGTTCATACATCCCCATACAAAATGTCTGATCGAGTAAGTATGGGCGATCCAAAAAAATTTTTCGAGTTACGACCCATGTTCCTTGGGGAAAGTTGTTCAGTTTCATGAGCACTATCGCTGTGTTTCAGCTTTCAGTTACACCCGATCGATTCAATTTAACCCCCCTTTGCACAATGAAGCATGAAACAATATGAGTAAAATTAATACAAAGATCTTTTTAAACGAGGTTAATGCGATCATTTGCATTTACAAGTATCCTTTATTGTGATTGTTAAGTTTTGTTCGTGTGCTGTCGTGGGTGAGACTCATTACTTATAACTTCCCATACAAAATGTATCAACTGATAGTATGGGGGAACAATTTCTTTTTAATGATTTCAACCTTGGTCCCATAGTAAAAGTTGTTTGTTATCACAAGTACATGCATATTCTTTTCTATCGTTCACTAATTTAAAGTCACCCTATATAATACGAGTATACGTAGGTAGGTATATACCTATTTAGTTCTGCTAAAGTTCTATTCTGTTCGGAATGTGGATCAAGGGAAAGAAGTATGTTTGGAAGGCAGTAAGTGGAGGGAATTGGTCTCTACCTACCCCTATGGGGAAAAGACGTGACAGATATTAAGGTATACATGATTGTATGAAAGTTATGTTCTTCTGCTAAAGTCAAACAAAAGTTTCCAATTCAACACTATTCTGTTGAAAAAGCAAAAGTTTTCTTTTTTCAAATTCAACAGTCTTAGATTAGGAAACGTTCATTATGACGAAATCTTAATAAGTGGCGTGAATATAGATGATAGTGCAATTAGTAATCCACAAGGATGGGATTAAAAGAAAAAGTAAAAAGAAATCAAAAAGTACTTAGCTCTGTAGTTATATCGCCAATCTACCCAAGCCTCTACAAATCGCTTTAGTTTCAGCCGCCGACGCATATTATGCAATACAATACAAACTGTGGCTTCATTGAACTGCATGCAATTGGTAAAACGATCCCCAAGGATATTTACGTTGATTTCAGATCACTATTGACCGTTTACCGCCCACGTAATTATAAGATTACATAGTTGTGATTTCACTTTCGATTTTATGTTGTTTCCAGCAGTGGGTGCGTTTGATCCTACTATTATTATAAGATGATGGATGTGAGGATTTTTGTTGCTCTTTCACGCAAAAATTACTGAGCAGATTTTAATGACACTTTACAATGTAGTAGCTAACCTATCAGACTAACACATAGGCTTTTTTATTTTAATATAACGCGTAAACTTTCCAAAATATGACGATAAATGCGTTAAAAGTCGAGGGTAGGCTCTAGTCTAGTGTTTTCATATTACCTACACCACGAAACTTTCTTTTTGAGCACGCTCGTCTAAAGGTAGAGGCATAGCATAGCCCTTCTTATTAAACAGTCCTTAATATTTTCTTCCAATTTAATTAACTGTAGACAAAGGCTTTATGGTCTCAAATCCTTACCTGTCCTTATTCGACGAAGAACAATAAAAAAATCTGATTCGATTTCAAAATTAGAATAGTTATTTAAAATTTTTGACTCGCCACATCTTTTGTTTTCTCATTTGTTTATTTCAAGCCAGTTACGTGTAGGTATATAATCTTTTTGCTTTACAATTCAATTCAAGAATTACATCTTTGGCCATTACCCGTAGAAGGTACGTGTAGGTAACACCTTGCCGTAACCCGTTTCATGTGTGGTCTCTTGTACGACTATGTAAGACGTAGTGATGTGAGACCAATTTGTATGCGGCTCGGCCCTTCGTTTGTCTAGGGACTAAGTACCTTGTTTGAATCTATTGTAAAAATAAGTAGGAAGGTACTTAGGTAAGTTTTATCTCTATCATTTTCAAGTATAACATTTTTATATTCCTGGTAGTAAGTAGTATTTTTGTATTCCTATCTCAAAAGGTACGTATGTAGGTACATAAGCGATTTGTAGGCGCCACATATCTATTGACGCTAGATTTAAAAAATTTGGTTCCTTAAGATAAATAAAACAGCTAAGATTGGCCGTAAGTATACTGATTTTAAGATCTCTATCGTACGTTACTTATCTTTATACTAAGAATGTATGCTAGTACTTTCTTCTTCGGTTACCTATTACAATCTTGGCAAAGAATATTCAAGGTTATAAATCATAGACAGAATAAAATATACCTAGCGTTTATCTATGGTAAAAGACCCATAAAAAGGCGCTAAAACCGACCTAGTAATTTTCCCACTATTTTCTATCCATAAAAGCATACCTACCATTTAAGACGTCAACCTTGACGGTCCTTACAAGACATATCATAGCGTATAATTCTATTACACTGCAATGTAGTAAACCCTTACACGTATAGTGACGTAGGTCAACCAAAAAGGTCTCATAACGTCACTAGACGGTGATTCTGCCAAATAAAGACTCATCTTTCGGAAGCGGGAATCGTTCGAAAACGGTTATGCAAAAGAGATCGAATACGTAATGCGTTATGCAATTGTTTCTGTCTATAATTGCCTATGACTCCTAATAAAAATTGTCCAGGACCAAGAGCAAAATAATTGTAATCGAGAGCCATATCAACAGAAAAAATGCATTTAAGAAGTTCGAAGTTCAAATTCATAAGTATTTGTCTATGCAATTGATTGATAGGTAATTTCAGCCACTTTAGATAAAATGCAACAACACACTCGATAGGCAGACAAAACTTATTTCATAAGTTAAAATAGTAATTGGATAATTTATCTCTCTTTTTAAGTGCTAGATACAAATTTAATGCTATCGTGATTTAATCGCCATTCCTGCATCACACTGAAAGTGTTTTCAAATGAGATAATTAGTGTTTTATGTTGGTAGTCTTGTCTTAAACTGCATTAGGTAGGTATAATAAAATTTACAGACGTGATATTATCTAATAAACTACCAGCCTGGCGTCAGGTTGTCCTTGCATAGACGCCAGTCGGCTAATAGAACCGGCTATAATTTTTTCAACAATCAAAATTGACATTTCTGTCGTCGTATCAATTAAAACTTAACTTTGTGACAATTTCACTTAATTTCCTTTTTCACTTTTTATTTTGCGGAATTTAAATGATATACAGACTCTTTGCAGACACCGTCCTTAACCTTTTTCGAATGGCATCTCCTTCGTCAGTTCATCTCATCGCAAACATGCGACCGGCCTTCCAACGGCCGTTCACGCACCTTTCCACCTAATTATAGTCTGTGGCACTGGCCAGACGATAGTTTTTTGTTTTAATTTAATTTTAGAACTCTACAATTGTGTTGTTTTATGTTGATGGAGTACTTTGACCTGACGAAGAATATGTGGATGAAGCGAAAGAAGTGTGTTTAGGGCGTAGGAAGTGGAGGGTGGTCTCTTTCTACCCCGATTGGAATGAGGCATGACAGATGCCATTGTATGTCTGTATGAATGCAAATGCACTGAAATTAATGTCAGTTACTGACTGTTCTAAAAAAAATATCGACTTCATTAAAAATCCAGCTCACAAAAAGCTCTTTCTTAGATCTATCTACTGGCATCGCACGGTATTCAATTAAAAAATGTACTTATATTGAGTATTTGATATGTTAAATATATCTAATATCACCTACCAGTGATACCTATTAAAAACCCAATGGTTCCCGAAATAAACAGAGATTCCAATCACAAACTTCAACTTCCTTTCCAAATCCGCAAAAAGTCTAAATTTTGTCAAGATTCCAAGAGAAATCGGTCATCACCCTTCGGCCTTCACCGTCTGTCCGTCTGTCTGTACCCTCGCTAATTATACCCTCAAAGACGCCCACTGTTTGCAACCTCTAAAGCTATGCGTCCACTGCGTACGGAGCGCACGGAGCGGAAGGATTTTTTCTATTAGTAAGTATGTAGGTATATTGATTTCTTTAGTAAGTATAGTCCAACTCTGCTAAATTAAAATAGCCTCAGTTGTGTATCGGCAGAGAGTCAATGGCATTTTTTGACACATTTGGTATTTTGCTAAACAATGGCTTACACTAATTGCGACAAAATGCCATTGATACTTTGCGGACACACAACTGTGTCCATTGTAAATTTGCAGACTTGGGCCCCAGTTCATCATTTCTGCACCAAAGAAATCAATACAAAGCAACAATTCCTTCTTCCGTACGCTCCGTACGCTCCGAATCCGATCCAGTGGACGTGTAGCTTTACTGATCACTACTCATAAAATATGGACATTTGGTGCTTAATATTAGGATACTTAACCTTAGCACCGTTTGCCAGATATATTTTTTATGGAGACCATAATATATTAGTGGCCTCGATATCGGCTCCGGCATAATTATGGCAAGTGTTAAATCACTGCCTTATAATTATTAGATTCATTATAATTATGAATACTTAATACCTTATTGATTTGAAATGACTACCTACAGACTTCTAACGAATGTACCATATCAGTCTAATTTATTTTTAAGAACAAAATACTTACTGCAGAAATGTTCCAAGTCACTGGAAAATTTTTCACTCAACGACGACATCACAGCTGTAAACCATAAACAAAACAAAAGAATAACCACTTTATACAGACCGGAAGGGTGACCCGTTCAATTGCCGAGTCGATAATATTTATATTGACTCGCCATTGACTCGATACTGCCATTAACCCGAGCTATAATCGATTAGATTTGTCTCGACACTTCGATTGTTGATATCTTAATGTACATAACGGCGCTCGATGGTTTTGTCAATATTATTTTCTGCGTTATTTTCTTGTGAGGATAAATATTTGTTAAAGATTATCGTCGACTTTATGTAACTACGTAGGGGGTCCTTATAAATTAATTGTAGAGAGTCATTTTCATTTTAGTAGAGAATATTTAGTTAGATTTCATAACGTCTAATTACCTCTCGTAATTAATGTTATGACTTTTTACGAGTTAGCGATGAAACTGTGGTTTAAGCAACAAAGACCGTAACAAAATAGTGCGACGGCCCTTACACTAATGTAAAAAAACCTTGAACACGATCTTTTATGACTTAGTTTCTTCATAAACTCAAAGTAGCTACTGGTACGTATAAAGGTACTTGACAGAATATTTTTTAGCAAAAAGCGGTACGTTACCAGTAACAACTACATATTCCATATCCGCTCCTTCTATTTCGTTATAAGTCTACAGAGTATCCGGTATCTATTTATAAGTGATTAACAATGGGTCCTAGGCCGAGACAAAGCATCGTTCAATGTTCGATCAACAGACCGTGAACCAGTCATCGATCTTCATTGATTCAGACCTATATCTTGATAGCAATGGTTATCTATTTAAGAGACAATTACACATACTTACTTACTGATGGAGTATTGGTTGTCGTGTTTTGTTTTCAACTGGTATACATAGCATCATCATCATATTTAAAAGCGTCGCTCTTATTGGTAAGTGATGCTTTTTGACTTTTGACACATAGGATATCGAATTGAAATTAACCTTTCACATCCTACTGACCCATTATAAACCCAGACACAATAGATTTTCTATTATTCTTTTTTTCTGGGATGTGAAAGATTAAGCTTTATGGCACGCGCATTCTTAAGAGATCCACTGACGGATGGCATACCTATTGGTAGCGTTTTGTTTTCAACGGATAAACACTATCGAGAAGAAGAAATAAGACTTCATGGCATGCACAGTCTTCAGGAACCTTAGTTTGCGCAACGAGCGGGATTTCTGCTATTTCTGAAGACCATAGGGTTCACCAAAAAGGTAGGTAGGGATACTTATTATGGATGATATTATGATATTCTGAAAGTACTTATAATTAGAAACTTATCTTCCTGTCCCTTGCATTTTCTTCTGTTGGACGTAAGTTCAAACTATCTTTCAGTCTAGCCTTTGTTTAGCCTTTAAACTTCTTCTATAAAACCTCATTATATATTTAATTGCAATGGCTCTTTCATGTATTGTTTGTGTATTAACAATTATTTAACATGTTTAGGTAATGTATTAACAATTCTTTAACATGTTTAAGTATGTCCCTTCACGTCGTGTGCAGCTCCCGTAACACAAAAGTGCAGGCAATCTGAAAGTAATGACGCGTATAATACTGTCTGTCGAGGACTTGATTCGCTCCAATTGGCTTTCAATCAACACATTATTTCAGCGTGTCTTTAGCTGCAAAATACTTGGAAGAAAGTACCTAGGTACATCAAAGCTAAGTATAGGCTATAGGAGGTAAGTAGGTACATAATTGTTATGACACTTTTATTTACGAGATGCGATTTCATTTCTGAAGATAATAACATCCTTCTTTCTACTGAGTAGGTATAAGTAGTAATCGTCAATATTTGACCTGATAGATGCAAAGATGTTTGGATGGAAGTTGTTACTCTTACACTAAAATCAGAAACAGATTCAGAAATTATGTAGGTACATAGTTTTTTTAGATTAGGATGGCCCTTCTTTAAGTACCTACTTACTAACAAGCTTCTACGGTCAATTTACCATACAGGAAATCCTGCGAAACAAATGAAGCCATACTATTTTTTTATACTACAACTATTGAAGTACCAGGAGCACATGACGCATCAAGAGTAAGTATCTACTTATATGGGTGGTAAGCCCTTCGCATGGTGTCAGCACCGCCCGCCAAGCATCCTAATTACGACCGGCGCCTCTTGACGCTGTTCAATCACGTCCAATCTATCAAATGTAAACTGCCATTCATTACTGTCAACTGTATATTGATGATATAGTAGCTGAGCTGATACGGGAACAAATGCGGCATTGTATTGCAAAGTATTGGTCGTTTTTTAGTGGCGTTGAATCTACGAGTAAGTCAGTATGAGACAATTAGGTAAGTACTAAAACGAGTGATACACTTTTAGATTTAAAAGTTATCCAGAAAATTTTGTTAAACGAGACAGTTTTCAATAAGGAACCTACTTAGTTCACTTGTACACGAAAGATATACGCTTAGCGCGTTTTGATTTGATGTGAAAAAAGCGAACCCCACAAGATGTTTGACCAGAGAGATTTTGACACAACCGCTAATGCGTAAAGGCCCTCACTTATAAAACTTCGAACAATTTTAAGACAATCTACATGAAAAATGGGATAATAATAATTCTCAAGTTTCAACGCTCATATTAAGATTTTCAATTTAATTTTATGGAGTCGTAAACGCTAATGAAGGCTGCAGTTTAATAAGCACTTCAACAAAAACAAATTGAAAAATACGACGGACATATCAAATTAACTAGCTAGGTCGCAGTTATGTTAGAGAAAATTAGCTCAAATCTATCGATGCTACTTTAAAATGAGTTTTACGACCTATTTAAATGGGGATCGTAATTAGGGATCTTATATGAATTCACTAGCTTATAAATCATAAGCGTCTAGGATCGGACAATTGTTCGCAATTGGTACGATGCGGCGCCAGGCGTGATGTCATTTGGGACGATTTTTACAATGGATGAGACGGTTTTGTGACGGGTTCGCCCTAAAAACAAAAGATGACGAGACTATCGATCGTCTACTTGCTTTCAGGGGTCAGTCACATCATAGTTATGTATCACACAGGTCATGGATTACCAACAAGGTGTTTGGTCTGTTTCTTACTTTTACGATTTACTTTCTTTCCGTCTTAGGATAGTTTTATAGAATTTTTTAAAGAAGTAGGCTAATGCCAGGAAGGAAGAAAACCTACTATTTTTCTACGAGTAGTACTTAATATCGAATATTTAAGGGGCCTTACTAAAAAAAGGGCGAGTTAAGAGTACCCTAAAGCAGCGTGCATGAATGAGGCCACTGATGAATGTGAATGAAGTGAAAGAATTGTGTTTGGTTCGTAGCAAATGCAGGAAAGTGGTCTCTGCCTACCTCGATGAGAGAGAGGTGTGACAGACATGTACCTATGTGTTGGAGAGCATTAGCTTGAAGAACTCCTTCAGTAGCGCGTTTTATCAATTATCCGGTAGGTCAAAATCATAAAATGACTATGGATTTGACGGAGTAGATCAAAAGGATAACTATATAAGTCATCTTAGCCAGGAATTTGATGTTTAACGATACCAATGTACCTACTGAAGTATCCATTAGCCTGTAACATGTCAGGGTCTTCTTAAATGGTGTTGCAGCCCTAATTGCTTCAGTTCAGGGCCCGTCGTATCAGATGTGTTAATGGGCTGGCGCGAATCGTGAACTGCATGATATGACAGAAGACGACTCGAATGGACACTGGTTAATGAATAATGGAGATACAAGTCAACTTGTTTTATGATAAACTACTTAGAGGCTACCCGCGATTTCGTACACATTTATTATCATATCTTGGAAAAAAATTATGATATCTCAAAATATTACATTCCATGTGCTATTCTGATGTCCAAGCTAAGTTATCGCAAAATTTCATCAAAATCTGTTCAGTGGTTTTTACGTTACAAAGTAACAAAAATCCATCGGCACAAACATTGACATTTATAATATTTATAGGATTAAGACTGGAAGTAGTTGGAGAATTTTTTAAAGTTATTTTTTTTAAGTTAATGTTCAATGTCAACTACCATTCTGGAGTCATCATCATCAGCCCTTTAACATCCCCACTACAGGAGGACGTGCCTACTCCCGTAAGATAGTGATTAGGCCGTAATCTACACTGGCCTAATGCTGGTTGGTGTTGTGGAGTTACCTACTACTGTTTTTTTTTTTTAATCTAATTTTTGACCAGGCTTCAACCACTCTAAGTAGCTATGCCAGCCTCATGGGAGCATTCAATTATTTAAAGATCAAGTTACAAAGCTTGGCTTAAGAAGCGATAAACCGCCATCGCTCTGCTGGAAAACGGCTCTGACAACCAGCAGTTTAGCTGGACAGAATCAACACTCCCCATGCCCACAAGCCGGGCTCTCAAGTCTGCATTCCGGGCACATTCCAGCATAATATGAATAAGGTCTTCTACGACATTACAACTGGAGCATTTGTGTTCTATTATAACGATATTAACACTTGTACGTACAAGCTCAATCTTTCTTGGACCATAGCCTATAACCACCAACTTGCTACCTAGGTGCATGAGATTCTTTAAAAACTGCTCATAGTACTCTGCAGTCTACAATACTTTCATCTGGGCCAAAGTCTGCTAATTTAAAAAAAAAAGCCTTAATTGTGTGTCGGCAGAGTGTCAATGGCTTGTTTTGATACATTTGGTACTTTACTAAACAATGGCTTACACTGATTGCAATCAAATGCGTCAAAAAATTAAATTGACACTCTCATTGACTCTCTGCCGATACACAACTGACAGAGAATATTTTAATATAATAATAATTTTGTTATATACTCTTAATTTAGGTTTATGTACCTACACACTAATGTTGTTTTTTTTTTGTTTTTTTAAATTTTATTGTTTTATAATTAGTATTAAATTTTAATATACTCACTCATGTATTACAACATTTTAATAAGGGGCTGGTTTCTCCTGACACAAGCAAACAAAGCTTACAAGGAGATTCCAATCAAATAACTCTATGTAAAACTTTTGGAGTATAAATAAAGATTAGATATTATTATTAAAAAATATATATATTGCATTGGGGCTTCGATGTATGTACATCAGTAGGTACGCAACAGTGGGTTCAATTCTAGTTTAACTGTCACATGAATATGCACTAATGAATTTCAAACATCGAAGGGCATCGCTCCCATCACAAGTTTGCATCAATTGACTGCGAGCCGAAATCCGATACCACGTTATAAATGCACTCCCTTAATTGGGCGTGGGCACATGACAGCTAACAGCCATTCTGATATATTGCCACACATTTGACGAGTTAACGACCAGGATTACTTTATTGGGCCTAACGAGGTGCATGCGATGGAGCTCAATCAGCGGACGAGAAATAGATTGTAAAATGTTATGCGTTGGATATCGTTGGAAAATATTGTTTTTTTCTAGCTTTATCCAGGAAAAATGTCATATAAAACTACCGCCTTATCTGTAACATCAATACCTAATGCAAAAAAATAACGATTATACCTAGATATATTTTCATGAAACCATGGACCCTGATTTTTTCAATTTTTCAACTCTGACTACATCCCTGTCAAGAAAGATGACCCATAAAAATATAACGATCCTCTGGAGCCGTTGCCGTGAGTAAATATGGGTAATATGCATTTAATGGAAGAAGGCGCCGCCGCCCTGACATGCCATCGACCGAACCAGTGTAAATTACCCCGACCATTAGTCAGCCAGCAGCCTTCGAGATTTCAAATATCGAATTATGTAGCCCGTGGAATGCATTCTTTTGTTTTTATTTGAATTTCTCGATGGTGTATTCAAAGTCGTAGGTATTTTTTTGAAATCAGCATGCAGATTGTTTGGAATTTTAGCAAAATGCTTTTTAGAAGTAGCTAAGATTTATAGTACAGGGATGCTTTCTTTAGTATTTATCGTTTTAAAGAACATCATCGATAATCAAACCCCTTAAAAAGATGGCAATATACTTACAACTTATATGTATAACGAAGCATCAGGTGGCCCAGCGGGACTATATCCGTTATCAGAGCTCATGGCGAGTCGATGGTGTTGGGAACAATGAAATAAGTGCACTGTTTTCACTAATACTAGTCAAGGCTTTTATTTAGTTTCGCTTGAACTTAAAATAACACTTGATTGAAAAGATTGTATAAAATTAAGAGCCAATAGGTTAGTACGAGCTCTCCTTCAGTCACCAACTGTCCAAGAATGACAACATTGACAACTGACACCTTGGAGTGGCGCCACTACCCTATTCGGAGTTAACCGCTCTTTAATTTTAAAAAGATAACACATTTCACAAAAGAGAATCAATAACTAAATTAATAAAAATGAATTTCAAGCGCAATATTTATCAACGCGCCGCCGTCATGTATATACTTAGACTAGTGGCTGCCCGCGAATTCGTACGCATTTATCGTCATATCTTGGAAAATAGTCATAATATCTCAAAATAATATAGCCTATGTGTTATTCTGATGTGCAATATTGTAATTGCTAAGTTTCATCAAAATCTGTTCAGTAGTTTTGGCGTGATGAAGTAACAAACATCCATCCATCGGCACAAACATTGACATTTATAATATTATTAGGATGAGTTGTTAATTTGTTCCTTCGCATCCTAACGGATATTATCACAATTCCACTGGCTACATAACTTTATGTACCTAACATGTCTCACTTTTAAATCTAAAGAGGATTCTTACGAAAGAAAACGTAATCTGCAATATTTCGCTAAACCGTAACTCTTTGAAGATTCCTAGATCTGGCTCAGAGCCAAGCCTCGGAAATAAAACGAAAGTGCATGTATCTATTTGCATAGGAACATATGTCTGAGGTTTTTAATAAGTACATGCGTTGGATTTAACCACGTCTGTGGACGGTTGTTACTACGTTGCTTTTAAATCTAAGAGATCTCGACGCAAAGTTTTTTCAAAGCAATCGAATGAGTAGTGCTGAAACAAATTATATCAAGCCTTTTTATCTATATTCATCCACCAATGTCCCTATAAAACGCACAAATGTTTAGAAAAGCTCTATTACATGACATAATTAGTCTATCTTAGCCAAAGATAACAATCATTAGAAAAAAAATCATAAAGGTAAGATGGCGAAACAAGCAAAAGTTTCGAGAGCCGCAATTGGCACATTTTAATATTAGATGGATAGATGGAACCTACCTTATCTGCTGTTTAGATTGATCTTAGCCTATCTGCACTTTCGCGTGAGTGTTTGGACTCATAAGTTCACTTCAAGCCAAAATCAAACTTTTAAAGCTAATCAATGAATCACCCTGAAACCGTCGGTCATTGGCCGCAATGGATGCAATTAAAAAATTGGCGTCCCGTCAAACGCCTAAACCGATTTCGACCTATTTTTTCGCCAACGCATTTTGCTAGTCGAAAATAGCAAGTCGTCAAGTGCGTAGGTACCTACTCTAGTGGCCGATAAATGAATAAGACTGTGGTTGTAAAAAATATTTATAGTTTAATGTAGATTTTAAGACTGTAGTATGTAAAACTTATAATGAGAAATATTTTAAAAAATACAAAGCGTAGGAACTCCTTACTAAGTACATGACGGTCGAGGAAATTCATAATTTTTATTTATTCATAATTTTTGGCGAAAACCTCCTGAAGCTAGCTTAATCTGACTGCCAACCAGTCTGGAACCTGACCTAATAAACTGTTCTGAAAGTGTCCAGGTACATAATACCTACACGCCTCTCACCCATCGCGGAAGACAGAAAGACCACATCTCTTCACTTGTTACAATCGAAAGGCACTTCATTCGCTTCCACATTCATCAGTCGCTTGTACAAGACGCTCTTCTTCAGTTTTATTACGTAGGTATCTATATTTTTTTATCATTTATCGATAGTACCTACCTAGTAGACGATTTCTCCGATAAAATCCAATAGGTACCTACTTTCACCTTAAAGGAAACTTTTAAGTTCACAGAGCAATGTTCCAGTTTTTATTTATATTCTAATCTTTATAGCCAGTCTGTTAGACGAGCTTAAGCCGTCTAAAAAGGCCTGAAATAGAACATGGGGCAGACTGATACACGAGCATCACTATCTCTACCAACTAAACGCTAATGTTTCGATGAATAATTATGAGTAAATATCAATCTTACCCTTGACATTTGGAGGCCGTGACTGCAGTGGTAGTACCCTATTTTTAGTAAAGCTTATCCAGGCTTTGAACTTCGGCTGTCTGCTTGATTTGTTTAATCCCAAAGATGTACTTTATGTACTTCCAGTCTTGCATTTTGCATTTTTACACTTTGCTCAGATGTTAAGTTTTAAAAAGTACTCAAGATAATAAAGAGCCAAAATCTAAGTTTTTAAAACTTTTTCAAAAGAATAATAACTTGTAGTGCCATCTAGTAGTCACTAGCAGTACTTAAAAGTTAGTGGCATTATACAACGTTTTCCTTTGCTACATCTCGTTGAGTCATTGCAAAAGTCGTAATGTCAAATTTCATCTATGGTCGCATTGACGACCTGCAATTGGTCAAAGGGATCAGCTGACAATTCTTATTGGTCCATTTAAAATTCCTTGGTAAATTATGCCCAATCAAGGAAAAGAATGTAATCGGAAACAAACCTTTTGCTAACATGGCGATTTTACTCGGTCATCATCATTCATTCATCGCAAGTCGTTTGATAATTATTGCGTGGCTGTTATGGGAATTTCCTGTCGTCGTGCGCTGTATTTTCTTTTTGACAAATTTTCATTGTTTTCATCGCTGTAAATTGAAGTAGTAAAGATGAGTGTGGACGCGTACGGGCCGAGCTCGCAGACGCTCACATTTTTGGACACCGAGGAAGCGGATCTTATCGGAGCGGATACCCAGGGCTCTGAGTTCGAGTTTACGGACTTTACTCTGCCGTCCCAGAGCCAGACACAGGCGTCGCAGCATGACCATGGCCTGGCGACGTCGAACCAGGTCGGTAAACATTGACCACATTTCGCATTATTTTGTTTTTCCTACGTAACATAACCTCAATCAATCAGATCGTATGTTTAGTCTCTCTTTATAACTTAGATTGTTTATTTGTTGCATAATCATCATGTAATGTGGTAACTTTGTTGTTTTATGATTCTAGAAAGACTGTAACCTCATTTCTAATCTAAATGTCTAATTTGTAGGTGAATGGGTTAGGGCGGGCAGAGTTGACTGCGAAGATTTCAAACGCGACGAATGCCATAGCTGAGTTACAGTTTGAGGAGGAAGATGAGGCGTTGTACAGTAGCAAAGAACTGCCGGAACATGCGTGTAAATACTGTGGCATCCATGACCCTTCTACTGTGGTTATGTGCAACATCTGTAATAAGTGGTAAGTTCATTCTATAGTTTAATACTTTATCATTCCCATATGGGTGTCATGTCATGGTGTAACACTTTCTACAATACCCCAGAGGTAACTAAAAGACACAAGGTCACATTAGAGGACACACAGTATCCCTCAATATTACTTTACCCTAATAACAAAAAGTTTGCAGAGCCTGGCAATATTGGATACTTCTCTCAATTATTTACAGTTTTAGACGACTCAGTTGGCTATATGGTCTGTATGACAGACTACCATTCAAAGGTCCTGGGTTTGAATCCCAGCTGGGCAGATATTTAAAGATGAGTTAAAATAAAGTGTTTTATTCATAGTTCATTCACAGTTCTAGTGAAGGATTGTGAATGTCATACTGTTTTATAGCCCAACTTAGAACATAGAATTTGAATCTTTATTGAGGCTTCTCAATTATAAATAATCTAAACAAAACTCAAACTAATTATAAGTTTAACTTATAATTTGTAATATGTAAGTAAATAAGTAAGGATATTTTAAGTAAGCTGTAGCAAAAAGCAAAAATGCAAAGATAACATACAACATGCCACTACAATACATTCCTAATAAAATATGTACGCACAGTATTTAAATATGAAGCTATTGAATGCAAAACACATTGAAGTTTAGTATTAAATTATACTATTTGAATACTCGTGCAGACACTTGAATTTATAGTATGTTTTAAATGACCTTGGAAGGTGTGTATCTATTTTTTCATTGTCTACTGTGACATAAAGAATATTACCTACCTATGTAGGCTATGGATGAATCATCATCATCTTCATCATAAATTTAAGAGCGTCGCTCTTGTCGGTGGAGTCTGCGCCACTCTTCTCTATTCTCTGCCATCCGTTTGAGCACCTGATACGACACAAATTCTATTCCCTCCTTTGTTCTATGTAAGTCCTTCGTGGTCTCCCTCTCTTTCTTCTTCCTTCTACTTTTCCTTCCAAGATGTGTTTTATAAAGTCGTCGTGTCGAATCAGATGACCCAGCATCTTTCCTCTCCTTTCAGCAATGGTCTTTTAATTGCCTCTCCTATGGATGAATATGGATGAATAATGTCCCATATTTTTCTACTATACTATAAATATAGGGATGTTAGTACCAGGTTGTGTTATCATAAATAGAGTTGTGGAGACTTCTGTCACCCTGGTGCTTAATTTGCTCTGAAACATTTTTTAAATTGTTTTAATTTCTTCAACTCCTACAGGCTAAAGGTAGAAACAGACTGACCCACGTACGAGAAAAACGTAACGCGTTATAACAATCGGTTGTCGAATCTGCTCCATACAAATATTATGATTAGAAACACTTGTCACATGCAACATGCAACACTATCCCACTTGTGTAATCATTATTTTTGTATTTTCTATTCTGTCAAACCAACCAATCAATCCTTTATGTAAACCTGGAGGCTTAGCATACGTGCCGCGACAATTATCTCACGTCATGCTGTCCTTATCACATTTAAAACTATTGACAAAGATGTAAGCCTGACAAACCCATGACAACGTCTTGTCACGGAGTGGATGCTTAGCTAGCAGATTTATAATTGAATGCTTCTATTAGGCTGGCATAGGCGCTTGCACCACCACTAGCACAAAAAAAAACATTCATGTAAAATCTAAACTATTCCCCCATTATTCTAGGTTCTGCAACGGCCGCGGCAACACATCCGGCTCCCATATAATCAACCACCTAGTACGCGCTAAGCACAAGGAGGCGGCGCTTCACCGCGACGGGCCTCTAGGAGAGACGTTACTGGAGTGCTACTCGTGCGGCGCCAGAAATGTGTTTGTGCTCGGATTTATTCCCGCTAAAGCTGATAGCGTTGTTGTTTTGCTTTGTCGGTGAGTGTCTTTTGTTTTATTTTGTAATGTAATAGATCCATAAAGATTTTAAAAAGGAAAATATAGATGCATTCTAAAAAAAGATTCATTAAGAACTATGGCACCTGTTGGCAAATCTAGTAAATAAATACATATTTATAGAAGCCTTTACCCTAGATCTAACTAGTTAATAACCAAATGTAATAAATACATCAAGAAATACTTTATGTAAAGTGTGTATGTAAATGTGCTACACGGGCAGATTATTCCCTTTTTAATTTGATAACAAGATTTTATATATCTTTCCCTACATAACCTACAATATTTATTTTTTTTAATCAAATTTTTGACGAGGCTTCAACCACTGTAAGTGGCTATGCCAGCCTCATGGGACCTACAATCATTATCTTATTATATGCTTGCTTATGTAGTTAAAATGTGTTTACTATACTTTCAGCCAACCATGTGCTGCTCAAAGCTCCTTGAAAGATATGAACTGGGATCAGGAGCAATGGAAACCATTGATATGTAAGTTATTCTATTCTATACTAGCTGCCTTCTAACTTTGTTCCGCCTTAGAAATATCAAATAAAAGTAAAGAAAGAAAAGAAAGAATATTGCTACCTAGCAATAAGGCCGCCTGTTGCTTCTTATATTCTTGTTTGTGTCTGTACCTTATATCTTTTGTGCAATAAAGAATATTTGTATTGTATTGAAAGAAAAAAAAAAGTTTATCCTATGTCCTATGTATGTAAGTATCCTACCTATGTCCTTGACCTGGCTTTTAGAGCTGCCTCTCTACCAATTTTTCAGCTAAATCAGTTCACCCGTTCTTGAGTTATAAAATGTGTAACTCACTTGAGCGAAGTAGATACATCTTAAATATCTATGCAAATTAAAATATTTGTTCTTGTTGACAGCCGACCGCGCGTTCTTGTCATGGTTAGTGAAGGTACCGTCGGAGGCTGAGCAAATGAGGGCTCGACAGGTAAGTTTCTATTAATTTTATAAATGTCAATGTTTGTGCCGATGGATGTATGTTAGGAGGTGGTTACTCTTTCATGCAAAAACTACTAAACAGATTTTGATGAAACTTGGCTATATTGTAGCTTATACATCAGAATAAAATAGCTAACTATATTATTTTGAGATATTAAGATTTATTCCAAGATATGCCGACAAATGCATACGAAGTCTCGGGCAGTCTCTAGTATTTTAATAAACAAATAGGTACTGTTTTATATTTCATAAATTCTATTGATACTCTGTGAATTAAATGTTCTAAAAATAACACAATTTGAAATCTAATGTTTTAGGAATACCCATTCACTTCTTCAAATATTGATAAGTACTAAAATAAATGCAAGTAAAATCCCTAAATGACGTCAATGGCCGTTCTTATCAAACAATAATCGTGTTATCGCGAATGCTAAGTAGTTCTAAGTCATGTATGCGAATAAAGAAAATAGGACCAGTTTAGAATGACCCTTAATAACTTACTGTACCTTAATGAAGAAGGGTCTGTATTATCTGGTCACTAAACGCAATTTAATTTGACCAGCTAAGAATAAATAAATAACCCTTGACAACTAACAATTTTAGTGACGAAGTGGTCACTATACGCAAAGTGATTTGACCAGTTAAGAATGATCCTTTATAACTAACTGCTTTGGTAATGAAACAGGGTCTGTATAATCTGGTCACTACACGCAATTTAATTTGACCAGCTAAGAATGATACTTAACAACTAAATGTTTTCTTAGTGAATCAAGGTCTGTGTTATCTGGCTACTACATGTAGGGTCATTTGACCAGTCAAGAATGATCCTTCACAACTTACTATATTGGTAATGAAGCAGGGTCTGTATTATATGGTCAATACAAGCAAGTTAAATTGACCAACTAGAATGATCCTTAACACCTTACTGTTGCGTATTCGAGCAAGGTCTATATTATCTGGTCACTATACGAAAGGTGTATATTACAGGTGACACCTCAACAAATCGGTCGTTTGGAGGAGCTGTGGCGTGACAATGTGGACGCGACCTTCCAGGATCTGGAGAAGCCAGGAGTTGATGAGGAGCCGCACCAAGTCTTGCTTAGGTTAGTGTTTTAGGGTCTGTAAACAAATTTTGCTAAACGGGATCAGCCGAAGCGAATCTTATATTCAAATGTTAATTGGTTGGTGCCGACGGATGTGAGGACTTTTATTACTCTTTCACACAAAAACTACTGAACAGATTTTGATAAAACTTTGCATTATGATTAGAAACACAAGTACATATGTGACACGCAACGCTATCCTACGTGTGCGGGTGACAACAGTGTTTCTCACCACAATATTTCTATGGGGGGGCTTAGCACGGCGTGCCGCGACAATTATCTCACGTATGCTGTCCTTATCACATTTAAAACTATAGACAGAGACGTAAGCGTGACAAACGCATGACAACGTCTTGTCACGGAGTGCCATGCTAAGCTAGCTGGTGTCATAATGCGTTGCGTACGTGGGAAAATGAAATACTTATAGGTTTGATATCACCTAAGACAGACCTTTTTAAAGTTAATGCTAGATTCATAAGAGTGCCGTTTTCCCTAAAGAAGAACCTAGCAAGAAACTCTGTTGATAAGTATGTTTCTACCTTTAAACCCACGTTTTCCCCTTAGATACGAAGACGGCTACCAATACCAAAACATATTCGGCCCCCTCGTGAAACTAGAGGCGGACTACGACAAACGTCTCAAAGAGTCTCAGACGCAAGAGGGTATTGAAGTGCGATGGGACGTCGGGTTGAATAAGAAGACTATAGCTTACTTCACGCTGGCTAAGACGGATAGTGACATGAAGTTGATGCATGGGGATGAATTGAGATTGAGGTAAGTTATATATAAATACTTTATTGCAGATATACAAGCATTACTTATAATTATAACTATTAGATTATTCGCAAAGGCCGCTTTATCCCTACGACCCAGAACACACGGTGAAACGCAAATGCAACGCAACTGAAACTTTTGAGTTGCATCGAAGTTTCTGCTATAGACTTCTTTAGAAAACCACACACGACGCAACTAGTTTGAAACGCTTCGTTTCAGTTGCGTCGGTAACTAGCAGTTTCAGTTGCGTTGCAGTTGCGTTTCACCGTGTGTTCTGAGCCTAAGAGTAATAGTACACTAAGTGTAACCTTATCACTAGAACACTATGGTTGCGTTTTGGTCTTCGACGTGGATGCCTGCAATATCCCATTCTGTGAATATGTTATAAATACGAGATTTATTTTTGGAAATTGATTTGTGTCGAAAAGTTATCTTTTCGTTTCTTTTTACCCACGATGGAACGGAGCAGGTATATGCGTTTGGGGTGAGAGATGTTTGTTTGTTTGTTTGTTTGTTTGTTTGTGTGTGCGTTTGTGCAAAGTTAATGTTCCCTCCTATCTTCTAAACTAATCATCCGATTTTGATGCGGTTTTCAATAACGAGTTTGCGTTTGATAGGTGCATGTTCTTAGACAGTGTCATTGCTGTATCTCACTAGGGGGCGCCACAATATTAGTGCAAAACAATGTTGCAATAACGTCAAAACGAAATATTGGATTACAATTCTGTTTTCAGAAATGTGTTCATGGTAGGGAGCTTAATGCATTAAATTATAAGCCGTATATGCTCTCTAAAAAATCTAAAATAATAATAAACAAAATTAAAAATTTTGAAAAATACCCACGACGGTAAGTAATTTAATCGAGAAATAATAAAATAACTCAAAAAACCCTCGACCGAGAAATATCCGTCGGGGGCTGCCTTTAAACCAGCTAAAGTTTTTCTACTCGTAGTGACGCGAATACAATTAAGTACCAATTGATGTTTAACGATTACATAAAATACATTTATGAGTATTATTACTTAAATGTTGAAATTTCTTGTAGAAAAGGCAGCCCCCGACGGATATTCCTCGGTCGAGGGTTTTTTTGAGTTATTTTATTATTTCTCGATTAAATTACCGACGTGGGCATTTTTCAAAATTTTTAATTTTGTTTATTTTTATAAATAATAATGTCGGAAATCTTTTTTTATTGTTATAAATAAATGAATTAAGTCAACATAATAACCTTAGGTACTTTTACAATTTTCCATTTATGCAAACTCCTATAAATTCTATTCAGAATTTTTTTTAATGCTCTGGTAAAACGAACGCATCGTCTTGCCTTTGAGACCTCGTTATTCGCTCGTATTGATCGTATATCAATGCGAGCGCGACCTATTGATGGACTTTTATCCATTAACATAAAAATAATTCGAGTTACTAATATGTTGCATAAAAGTGATTGTCCGATTTTGGTATTGCATAACCACTTTTCGCAGACGTATCATATCGCCGAACTTCTTTTCGCATAATTTTGTTATCAATACGTACATTTCGCATAATTTTCTATGGCAGAATAATATTTTCACCGAACTTTTTTTGAACTAATTTTAAATGGCATAATAATAATTTCGGCGAAAACTCTATTTGATGTTATTCTATTGTTATAAGTTATTGATTTGCTTTCCCAGTTTTTTTATGATTATTCATTTCAGAACCTACTTGTCTATATTAGTTCCAGTTTATTAATTTCTTGATTTTCTTGACTTTAAATCTTGACTACAGGATTAGGTAGGTACTTTCTAGGTGTCAAAATCATGAAAATGTAAATGAGCTTACAAACAAGCAACATGCAAGCATGCAAACAAGCAAGCATCAGCATGCAAGCAAGCAAGCAGCATGCAAGCAAGCAAGCAGCATGCAAACAAGCAAGCAAGCAGCATGCAAGCAAGCAGCATGCAAGCAAGCAAGCAGCATGCAAGCAAGCAAGCAGCATGCAAGCAAGCAGCATGCAAGCAAGCATGCGCCATGCAAGCATCAGCATGCAAGCAAGCAAGCATGCACCATGCAAGCAAGCAGGGATGCAAAAATCATGTTCTAACCTAACCTATCCTATTGGGGTTGGCTGGGAGTTTTTTTTCCTCAGCGGGGGGCTTCGCCCCCCGAGCCCCCCCTCGGGGGCTCCGCCCCCGGACCCCCTCCGCCCTTTGGTCGTTGCCGCCAATACGAATTCTAAAAGATTATTATGCCACATTAAATTCTGCCAAATGAAGTTCGGCATACTAAATATATGCAATATAATATTCTGCCAAATTGTTATTATGATTGCTGACTGTTATGGAAAGTATATATTTATGCAAAATTATCATTCGATTATAAAAAAATATGCGATATTTGTTATGCAAAGTGTATTTCGAACAATCAATATTATGCAAGATAAGGGGAACCCAAATAATTCCCAGATATGTAGGCGAGATGCACAAAGCCTGGTCCGGAGTAGGGCACGTGATCAAGGTCCCGGATAACTTCGGCGACGACGTCGGGCTCGAACTGAAATCCGGCGCCGGCGCACCCACGGACGCCACCGCCAACTTCGTCGTCGACTTCATCTGGAAGAGCACTTCGTTTGATCGGTAAGTGTACATGCTATTTAATTCACATTAGTTGTAAGTTTTGTTATGAATTTCTATTTAAACAACAAAAAGTAACAATTAAAATGATATTTCCTCCAGAATTTGTAACTTCTTTATCTCCAACTACAATATATGTAGTATAAAATAAACGTTTCACATTATCATTAAATTATATTTTTATACATATACTTAGCAATTTCTTTAAAACAAATTATTTAAACTTAAAACTTTAAAACAAATTATTAAGAACTGTTTACAGAAATTTAAAGTCAACATTTTTATTTTAATGTATAGTCGAGAGCAGATCAAACTTAAAAACGCTATGAAATAAGGTGCCCTTGTGTGAAGCTTGATGTGCCCTCGACTGTACCTCGAAACATTTGGACTGGAAATGTCAAGTGTATCTATTTTCAAAGTATTGTCGATAAAAAAACACTATTCGAATTTTTACTAAAAAATAATTTTATTATTAATTTTTACTTTTTTCTACTTTTTTTAAATATTAATTTATCAATTTCAGTATGCAACTAGCCCTCCGCAAGTTTGCAGTAGACGAGTCGTCAGTCTCCGGGTACATCTACCGGCGTCTACTCGGTCACGAGGTCGAGGAGGTGGTGTTTAGATGCCATCTGCCGAAGCACTTCTCTGCGCCTAACTTGCCTGACTTGAATAGGTCGCAGGTAAATCTTATTGCTTGTAAATTTTTAGGTTTAAGTGATGTCTTGGAGAATTTTTTTTGTACTAGCTAAATTAGATGCTTTTCTTTTTACGTAGGAATATCCAAAACAAGTTATTTCTGCATGTTAGAAAGGAGTAGAGATTGTTTCGTATCAGCAGTTAACTATTTATAACTATTAAAATAGATCGGAATGAAGTAAACTCCACTGACAAGAGCATAGCTCTTAAATTAAATGATGATACATACAAACATAAATAACTGTCGCGGTTCGGTAGGCAGAGACCACTTCCCTCCACTTACTACAATCCAAGCACACTTCCTTTGCATCTTCCACATTTAATAATCGCCTCATATGATGATGATATATTATTGTTCCTTATTCGCAGGTGTACGCAGTAAAACACGCTCTGCAGCGCCCTCTATCGCTCATCCAAGGGCCGCCTGGAACGGGCAAGACAGTCACATCAGCCACAATAGTGTACCAACTAGTTCGTCAAAACGGTGGCCCAGTATTAGTCTGCGCTCCATCCAACACCGCCGTAGATCAATTAACTGAGAAAATACATCGCACGGGCCTCAAAGTGGTCAGACTCTGCGCGAAGTCACGCGAAGCAATGGAGTCATCCGTCTCTTTCCTCGCTCTACACGAACAAGCTAGAGCTTTAGGATCAGCTGACAGCGAGCTTCGAAAGCTTACAAGGCTGAAAGAGGAAGCCGGAGAGCTTTCCGCAGCAGATGAGAGAAGATACAGAGCGTTAAGACGAGCAGCTGAAAGGAGATTGCTTGATGCAGCAGACGTCGTTTGCACCACTTGTGTTGGAGCTGGAGACCCAAGAGTGGCTCGGATGAGGTTCCAATCTATCCTCATTGACGAAGGCATGCAGTCCACTGAACCTGAATGCATGGTGCCTGTGGTCCTTGGAGCTCGACAGCTGATACTAGTTGGAGACCATTGTCAGTTGGGACCGGTTGTTATGTGCAAGAAAGCGGCTAAAGCGGGACTAAGTCAAAGTCTTTTCGAAAGGCTTGTAGTTCTCGGAATCAGACCATTCCGTCTCGAAGTCCAATACCGAATGCATCCAGAACTGTCCCGCTTTCCATCTGACTTCTTCTACGAAGGTTCCCTTCAGAACGGAGTGAGTGCTGAAGAAAGACGTCTCCACAAAATCGACTTCCCGTGGCCAAGACCCGACAGACCGATGTTTTTCTACGTGACGCAGGGTCAAGAAGAAATTGCTGGTTCGGGGACGTCTTACTTGAACCGTACTGAAGCGGCTAACGTTGAGAAACTTACGACAAGATTTTTGAAGGCCGGTGTTCGTCCTGAACAGATTGGTATCATCACACCTTATGAGGGTCAAAGATCATACTTGGTCCAACATATGCAGTACCAGGGGAGTCTCCATGCGAAATTGTATCAGGAGATCGAAGTGGCTAGTGTGGACGCGTTTCAAGGTCGCGAGAAGGATATCATCATAATGTCGTGTGTGCGATCTAATGAACATCAAGGGATTGGGTTCCTAAGTGACCCGCGGCGGCTTAACGTGGCTCTAACACGTGCTAAGTACGGGCTTATCGTCGTTGGGAATCCTAAGGTAAGAATTATTGGTTTATTAGTTTGAATTTAGCTAAAGTCTCTCCCAACTTTTAAATAGTTAGATCCGAAAATTTTGTTTTACAGGCTGGTTAGAAAAAAGTCTCTGGGCCTGATTCACCATCGGTAGAAATAAAATTACTGACAGATAAATATATGTCTTTGTCTAAAACTCTATAATGTCATGTTTTTATGATATAAAAATGAAACCCGTTTTCCGTTGTCACGACTTAACATAAAAACGGCTTGACCGATTTGGCAGTTTTTTTTTTTAAATGTTCATTGAAGTCCAAGGATGGTTCTTACGGTGAGAAAAATTCGAATAATTGCCGGGAAAGCCCTAAAACAGACCTTTTCTTTTTCCCATACAAATGTTTTCTTACTAAAATGTAGAGTCAATTTGAACTTTATTCCTACACAATAAAGTTCATTCTAAGGCGGGACAAAGTTCGCCGGGACAGCTAGTGTTTTATGAAATAGACTTAGGTTTATCTGTCTGATAAATTTTATCTGTAGGTAAATGGTGAAACGGGGCCTCTATCTTTTTGTTAACTTAATTAAAACTTCCACGCATAAATAGTTGAAGTCATTTTCAAAAAAGATTCGTTTTATTTACAGGTGCTCAGCAAGCAACCTCTATGGAACCACCTGCTAGCCTTCTACAAGGAGCGCCGCGTACTAACGGAAGGTCCGCTATCCAACTTGAAGGAATCCGCCATTCAGTTCGCCAAACCGAAGAAGCTGGTGAACGCAGCAAACCCCGGCTCGCACTTCATGTCGACGTCGATGTTCGACGCGCGCGAGGCGCTGGTGCCCGGCTCCGTGTACTCCCGCTGCCGGCCGGCGAGGGACCCCCTGGCGTACGTCCGCAGGGCCCCCGCGCACGCCCCCGTCCCCCCCGCCGCCTTCCGCCGCGCGGCCCCCGCTATGGCCGGCGTCCGTCGACCGCCGCGTCTATCGCAAGAACCGCTGTCTCAGACCGCTCCAGCATCTCTATCCCAGCAGGCGTCGCAGGCGGACTTCTCCCAGGAGTCCGCGGCGGTGGAGTGTCCGTCGCAGCCGGACGGGCTGCTGTCGCAGGACTCGACGTACCAGGGCGGGTTCCGCGCACGCGTGCCGCGGTACTGAGCGCTGTTGGCGCGACCGAGCGTCGCTTTGGCCCGCGTGTGTCGTCGTCGGCGGTCGTCCGAGCGAGTGCCGGCGACCGGAACGTCGACGTTCTCCTCCATTTTGTTTTAAACGATTAAATTCCACAGTGAGCCGACGTACCTCGTTTTAGGCGGTTAAGGTTGCGTTCGTAGGGAGGTCCACGGTATCCTCGTTTCGTCGTAGCGCAGTGACGGTTCACATAATCGCGGACATTTTCACAATGGATTTCCAACGTTCGTTCGTCTGCCGACGTCGGAAATTGCGATTTGAAATCTCGAAAGATTCGAACGAACGCTATCTGTCACCGAACGTACGCTGTGAACGTGAGATCGAAAACATCTGAATTAGTTATTTAGAAACGACTGATTAAATCAAGGGATAAAACAGAATCATCAAAAACGGGAAACTTAAACGATCGATTGTGAAAATGATCTCGATTAAAATAAATCTATATTATCGTATCACGACGACTTCATTGTTTTCCTTCAGAATCGGAAACTTGAATATAGAATAAAATATGTGTTAAAGATAAAATTAAATGTTCTCAAACCCCGTAAATCCGACCCATAAATGGAAATAGACTAGTTTTTAAACATCTAAATGTCCTAAATATGTGTATACTAATTGGTCAGTATTAAAAGCAGGATAAATAATTGTATTTTGGTGTTATTGGTGTTCAAATAGTAGGTACAATAAGACTCGGTCACGACATCACATTTTGAGAATTCTGCAAAATCTATAAAAAGACAGATTTTTCATTTCTCTTCCAGATCAAAATTATCTTTCAATCAGTTTTATATTAATGAAAAAATATACATATTTTTGTAAAGAGCGAAATTCTTTAAATCAGTTTTGCTATAGGTAACTAAGTTATCTGTGTTGTTCATTATATGTTTCATTTAAATTACTACTGGGAAACGAAAATCTAATCGATATTCTTATTTGGTGTTAAATTATAAATTGATGTTGAAAAAAACGAAAAGTACGAATTATTTAAAAAAAGATTTAATAAATGAGAATAAAAATTGATGTTAAATGTTATGAGTACTTTTGTATTATTTAGTGGGAGCGAGTTTTGTCAGTTGATATTTTTGTACGAAATTTAAAAAATGCATTAAATCACTTACGCTGGATGAATTAATTGGCAACACTTATTGCCAAATTTGTTTTAAATCTGAGTTTATTCTAAATACCTTTAAAATCTATAACAGTAGTAATGTACTACTAAACACGCAATTATTTTTAACCAATTTTCTGTTAAAACTTTTTTTAAGTTTTGTTTTCGAAGGAAAATCAATAAAGGATGTCATTGGCAACACTGGTTTATCATTTTTAGACCCTTCGTTGAAAAATACCCTTTCCTCGCCATCTCTTACATTGCGTGAGAAAAAGTGTATAATTTTGCTGAGATCTGAAATTGTGTTCAGAAGGCATGGAAACAATAATAATAATACAAATCAAAAAACTTTTATTACACCATTAACTGAATGAGTACACTGTACTGTACAATCAAAATTACTATTACTACATAAATCAATTACAATAACTATATAAAAGCAATCGAATTAAAAATACTGTAATTATAATGGCTAGTTTTACACATACATGCAATCCTGTGGGATTACTGAGTACAATCATACTGGTAGCATTTTGAAGCTGATTTTGACGGGGTAAGAACACACGGTGAAACGCAACTGAAACTGCTAGTTACTTTTGAGTTGCATCGCAGTTTCTGCTATAGACTTCCTTAGAAAACCACACGACGCAACTAGTTTGAAACGTTTCGTTTCAGTTCGTTTTTCGTTTTCGTCTGTAGCAGAAACTGCGATACAACTCAAATGTAACTAGCAGTTTCAGTTGCGTTGCAGTTGCGTTTCACCGTGTGTTTTGGCGCTAAGGGTCGCGACACCTGCGTAACGTACCGCGCGGAACGTTCGGTTCAATCGATACACTCGCAATGTGTTTCAAGTCACCTATGATACATCAGCTGAAATTACGTCGCATTCACTCCGAACACTTAACTTTCGGCGTCGTACGTTACTTTATTTTATAAAATGCCACAAGATTGCATCTATGTGTAAATGCATCTACAGCTTAAATAAATGTGCATACAAATTGGACGGCTTACAAGATGAGATTACAAATTTTATATAAATGTCTTTGTGCGTAAATGCGTTTATATGGAAGCCTTATTTTTATACCTTCACTTAAAGTATTATTTTTTCTTCACTTAGGAGTATATTGAAGCCAAATTTAAGGAATATTTACCTTTCAAATATTCGAGATTATATAGCACCTTGCAAGTAAATTGACACACAAAGAAAAAGTTTTATTTAGGCCTTACTAATTTACTTGTGAGATTTAATTAATATCCCTCGTTCTTTTGATAGCTTTTAGGAAGTAAATATATTTAAAAAGCTCTTATATTTATTGACTGGTTTTTAGATTGACGTTTATTCGTTACAAAAGTATGTAAAGATTTCGAAAAATTCACGTTCAAGTGTTTCTTATCTCCCAACTGAACACATTTGCATTGTATCTTTCGCCACTTAAAAACGTAAACCATTGACTTCAGCGAAAACAGCAACATTGAGGTTTTTTTTACCCGACTGCGCCAGAAGGAGGGTTATGTTTTTCTAGGGTATGTTTGAATGTATAATTCTTTAGCACGCCCTACAGCCTAAACGGCTTGATGGATTTTAGCTTGAGAGGTGTCGTTAGATTCGTATTTACTGTGAGAGTAACACTGGGTATATCAAAATAAAAAAAATAGTATTCTTTAAACGCAGTCGGGTTTTTAAAATAATAACCTAACCTTGTTTTTGTGAACTGCTAGATACTGACCATGTCAATATCAAGGCAAATAAGTGGTCGATCAAATAGGCCATGTTTTACTGCGGTAAAGGCGGCGGCACAGCGACAGGGTAAGTAGGATAGCAAGGAGCGAAAGCCGGTCCCGGTAACATCGTGTGGTTCGAGTCGTTGCGGTCCGCTATACTACGGGCCTCGTACTCTTGCTTCTTGTATACTGGCGAACCTATACAAAAACAGTTAATAAGTGCGAAGTTGTATTGCAATAATATAGACTATGTCTTCGAATAACAATACTACAGAAAGTATTCGAATCAAAAAAACATCGCAGTAGGCGGGGCTTAAAAACCCAGAGCGCGCCAATTGGGCAGCCACCACGTGTTGCCAGCTCGACGGGGTGCAGGGTTGTCGACAAATCGCGTGAAATTCCCTATTTATTTATCAACGTAGTGGAACCAAAATCGAAGCGATAATTTGTATGTTATTTTTCTATAGTATTGTTATTCGTAGGCATCTGTGTTATTCTGATGTGCAATTTAAATCTATTTTTAACAACTTCTATCGAACCTATATCCAAACCTCAAAAAATTGCGCCTCGATCTACCTATTTAACCCGCTGATTTGTATGGGAAGTTAATATACAAAAAAAAATACTTACTGAGTGTGGGATAGAGCGACTGGTAGGGCGGTTGATCGGGGAGCACCCACCCGCCCGGGGCGGAGTCTCCTGGCGCTGACGGAGCCTGAATATAAAACATAATTCAGTAAGTATAAGTATTTTTATGAAACGCCAAAATAATCGTTTTTATTTCTGCTTGAGAAAACATACTAAAGCTTGAAACAGGCTGATCTCACGTACGCAATGCATTATGAAATCTTATCTTATCTAGCCATCGCTGTCCCACTGCTGGGCAAAAGCCGCTCTCCTCTTTTTCCATGATTCCCTATCCTGGGCCGCCTCTGCCCAGACACCCAAAAAGGCGTCCAGTTCATCTCGCCACCTTTTTCGTGGTCTGCCGCGAGGTCTTTTAGCTGTCGGTTGCCATTGGGTTGCTGTATCTACTCCATAAAAATGCTAACTAGAAACGGACTTGTCACACGCAATGTGATAAAGTGTACGTTGCCTGCCTCTAGCGTTTTAAAACTATACATATCTAACTCAATAAGACATACTTTGGCTACATGTAACTATTATGCAATAAATAAATACTAAACAGTATTTAGTAAATGAGTCATACACAGAATTAGGTTCAAAATTGTCCTTCCTGTTCCTGATGATTAAGGATACTGGAGCAGTCAATCCTCAAAATGTTTATACATGCCAAAACTACATCGGGCACAGATTATGCGGATATGCATTAAGTTGAGAAATTAGCTCCCAGTGTCCTTAACTTTCGGGAACAGGAGAGACATTTTTTGTTTTTTCTATCTGTATGACCCAAATAGAATGTCTTATTAGCATAATATTGAGTACCTAAATACTAAACTATTACTATTCGATAGGTTAAGAAAATACTATGATAATAACAAATTTTCTTTACTAAAATGTTAACGTTAATGTTAGAGGAAAGATGATAGGACACTTGATACGACATGACGGTTTCTTGAGAAACATTATTGAAGGAAAGGTTGAGGGGAAGAGAGGCAGAGGAAGACCGCGACGTACTTACTTCACTCAAGTGAAAGAGAAAGTTAACGTCATATCGTATCAAGAAGTTAAAGCACTGGCAGAGGATAGGCCTAGATGGCGAACACTCCACCGACAAGAGTCTAACTCTTAAATGATGAAAATGTTAATATTATAGATAAAATCAACCCAAAAAGGCAAAAAGCTAGTAATAAGCAAAGCAAATAACTTACACTAGGCTGCACAGGTAGCACCGCAGGTTGCGTCGGCGACGGCGGTACGGGCGCAGTGGGGGAGACTGTAGGTCCGCCCATTAGAGGTACTGTACCGATCGTCACGTATTTGCGGTCTTTCATGTTCATGTGCGGGCCTGATACTACGCATTCCACCTTAGGGATAATATTTTCGATTTTAATGATATGTACAAAAATGTTCACTACTTATACAGGGTGTAACAGAAAGGGGGTATAATGCCGAAACATAGCGATAGTGCTCATGAAACTGAACAACTTTACCCAAGAAAAATGGGTCGTAAGTCGAAAAAAAAAATTTCGCCCATACAAAATGTCCGATCAGTTGTTCGAGTAAGTACGGGCGATCCAAAAAAAATTTTCGACTTACGACCCATGTTCCTTGGGGAAAGTTGTTCAGTTTCATGAGGACAATCGCTGTGTTTCGGCATTATACCCCCTTTCTGTTACACCCAGTAGATAAATACAGGAATGTTATAAGTGTCAATGTTTGTGCCAATGGATGGAAATTACTGAACAGATTTTGATGAAACTTGACAATATTGTAGGTCACATCATCAGAATAACACGTAGGCTGTATTGTTTTATGATATCATTTTTGTTGGGTTTTTTTTCTTCAAGATATGACGATAAATGCGTGTAATCGCGGGCAGCCTTTAGTATAAGCATTAAAAGTACTAGGGCTGCTTGCCATTTCGTACGCGATTAGCGTCAATATCTAGAAAAATGTAATATCTTAAAATATAGCCAATGTGTTTTTATAATGTACTAGCTGTCCCGGCGAACTTTATTCCGCCTTAAAAAAGGCCTAGCAACAACTATTCGAATTTTTTTCACCGTAAAAACCATCCTTGGACTTCAATGAACATTTCAAAAAAAGAATTGATAAAATTGGTCCAGGCGTTGTTGAGTTATGCGCTTACCAACACATTTTGCGATTCATTTTTATATTAAAGAAGATAAGCTAATCTGTTCAGTGCTTTTTCGTGAGAAGCACAACAAACATCCTCACCATCGGCACATCTCTCGTAAATAACGCTTCTTATAAATTATAACTAAATTACTAAACAAATAGGTTTTAATACCTTGATATCATAATCCAAGTCAATAATACTGCAGTTGACAAGATTAGACGGTGGTATGGGAGGTATTGGGAAGTTTATATTAGACTGTTTGGTAGCACCCGCCGGAACTGGCCCCTCTTGCATCGTATACACCACTTCTTTAAATTTCTTCGTTGCTTGCGTCGCTCGGTATGTTACCACCTGTAAAAATAACAATATTTCAAACTCGTTTATTGCAAGTCAACTTACATAGTACTATAAGTATAGAGCTACATGAAAATCCGTTGGGGCATTGCAGTATGAGACGGCAATTTGACAACTTATAAGCTAGGTAAGTTTACTTACTTACTATAAGTAAATCATCTAAATATTCTCTAAAGCTGTAAATTTGCATCATACATGCATGGAAAATGAGCTATATTGGCTCTGAAGGCAGGTCTGCATTTTTCTGATCTAGGACTTTCAAAGTCTTTTCAAAGCAACCTAATTAAATTATTTAAATTAAATAATTAAAATTACATACGTAAATAATAATATTATATTAACAGGGTCTCGTAAGTCGCGGTTTATACCGAAGTAGCGTGGCGGAGGGGCGCGGCGAAGCGTCCTGTCAAGAAAACTCTTAAAAGTATTAGAATAGAGTCGTATTTGCCGTAATTTCGTCCGCTAACTGGCGGCGCCGTTTAACGAGCGGGGCGAGTGGCGCGCTCCGAGGAGCACGGACGAAATTACGGAAAATACGACTCTATTCGAATACTTTTCAGAGTTTTCTTGACAAGACGCTTCCGCCGAGCGCCTCCGCCACGCCATTTCAGTATAAACCACGCCTTAGATGCAGATGGCAATGAACCGGTCGCGCTAGAAAGGCCTATACTCAGCAGTGGGCAGCAGGCTTAGATGGTGATGATGATACAGCAGTGGACAGGGACAGTTGTAGGCGAAGACGATGAAGATTCTAGTCAACATACCTTTCTAAGAAATATCTTAACAAGATCGAGTTGCACGTTGCTTTTATTCTCCACATCTATGGAAAGAGGTAT
Source organism: Anarsia innoxiella (assembly GCA_947563765.1). NCBI lineage: Eukaryota > Metazoa > Arthropoda > Insecta > Lepidoptera > Gelechiidae > Anarsia > Anarsia innoxiella. Next base: position 8,965,008 of record OX387406.1, read on the forward strand.
GACTTGTCCGGGACAGTACCCGGAGACCGGCGCGCGCACGTCCACGCTCATCGGTGCTGACGTGCAGCAGAAACAGCAGAACGTCTTCTCCATTTGCATGTGAATCGGTTCCTGAAATACGTATTAAATTGATACTTTATTTTTTTAATATTTTCAAGGAATGATAATACGTAGGTATATTAAAATAATTAAACATGCAGGCGCGTAATCATAAGTGAGAGTTTTAAGTGGTTATTGGTAAGTAAATATTTTAAAGCGCGTATCATTGGTGAGCTGTAATGTAACTGTTGCATGTACTGTAACAAAAAACATAATGTGTACGTGGTTCGCGAGCCTGTGACGAACGCGACACGAGCGGCTCGCAGCGAGACGATTGTCGGTTTTTGCCGCGTATCAAAGGGTAAATGTAACACACGTACACACAGAACCTCGTTACTCTATCTATTCGTTCACAGTTACAGCTCGAAAATGAATACCTACGCATTCATCAATCGTCTCATTCAACACATTCCAAATTGGGTAAAAACTAGAGATGCGCCGAATATGGGTTTTGCCGAATAACGAATACCGAATACTATTCGGTTTGAAACCCAACTGAACCGAATAGTTCGGCCGAACTATTCGGTTGTTCTTTCACACTAATTTAGATACTAATACTTAAAGTTTATAAAGAAAAGCGCCTTTGACTGTCATTAAATAAAGCAGAATGTCTAGGTTTCTAAATTCTATCTTTAAAAGACACTTATTAACTGATCTTTATTTTATCATCTCCTAATAACTCTTGTAATACCTAGATGTGAAAATGAGGATATAAGATTGACTGCTCCTTGGTTTAAAATAATTGAATATGAGGTTAATATCTTGTTTTATCAAGCAAATTATTACTAAACAAAATAAACGAATGAATGGTCATTTTAACCGAATATTCGGCCGAATACGAATATTCGGTTGAGGTACCGAATATGCCGAATACCGAATATTCGGCGCATCTCTAGTAAAAACATACCAAACACGGTGATGTTTCTATTTTAGTCCCACTAAAACAATGCGTCACTTATCGTAACGATAATAGAGTAACAACTTTGTTCTACAAACATTATTATCACGTGAGTCATTGAATTGCTTCTAAGAAACAATTCTAGCTATCTAATACTGCATTTAACTATTTAGGCTATGTTCGCCTAAGAGCGAACGTACATAGATCAAATTGGGGACTTGTTCAAGAAAGGCCAAGTCAAGAGTATCCTAAACAGACGTGCATGTATGAGACGACTGATGAATGTGGATGAGGCGAAGGAAGTATGTTTGGATCGTATCAAGTGGAGGGAAATTGGAGACAGGCATGATGGATATGCAGGTAGGCAGAGACGACAAATTAACAAAAAAGTAGGTAATAAAAATAAAATAAAAACCCTTACCCGATAGGAAGGATTCAAATTCAAATCCAACGCGTTGATAACAGTGAACGCCATCTTGGTCTCCTGATCGAACTTCCAAGGTCGGTCCAGGGTGACCTTGACCGTGTACCGCACGTACCCGAATTCACCTTCAAACGAGGATGGTAGCACTGGAGGTAGCGCACATGTGAAGTTGTATGTGTGCTTGCCTGCCGGGATTTCTATTTCGCTGCCTGTGGAAAGCAGGGAATATAATATTTCATTACCTATCAATTATCCTTAAAAATTATAATTAGTATTCTCTTTAGAATTACGATTTACGACTCTATTTTGTACCTATGTTTTATATTTATTATTGTGTCACTGGTAATATCAATGAGGGATAATAATTTCTGTCTGATATTATTAATGAATAAAAAATATAATTATTCGATTTCAATTTTTTTACAAAGAACTATTTACTGTATCTAATCACAAATCTCACAAACTTGAAATAATATTTTTATTACCTACGTCTTATGATTGACACACAATTGGTTTGCTTTCCAAACAGGTAAATACATTTTCGCCTTCAAAAACAATCTAATATCTATTTCATATACATATACCTACTAGTTTACTTAATAGTAAGTAACTTTTTACAGTTGAATTATTGATGGATGCAAGCAACCTTTACAAAACAATTCTAATGTCACCCTTATATCATTCACAATGAAATGAAGTGCCCCAGTAAGCTTGATGTGCTCTTGACTGGTACAGTTACCAGTTTAAGGGCTTGTGCTTTTTTTTTAATAAAACATATTGTTTTAGATAGTGACAGATATGAAATACCTGTCTGTAAAATTTTATCTGCAAGAGCTGAAACTGGCCTTAAATAAACTCAACTCACCAGAACTACTCCCAAGCACGTAATACTGTATCTGGAAGTACTCTTCGTGTCCAGATATCTTGTCGTCAATTGTCTCCGGCCGACCTTGTGAGTCCTCCTGCTGTTTACTCTCCTTCCATTCCACGTGGGCTTCCCCTTTGAACTTTACATGGATACCTACAACAAAGTGTTTTTTTTAGTTAAATCCCACTGCTGGGCAAAGGCCTACAAGAATGTTAAGTGATAAAAATGTGAGTATGAGAAAGGTATAATGGCAAAAATTGGCTAACTTACACCCAATTCTATTAAAATTATCAAAGTTTTTCGCCGATGGATATTTGTTACTCTTTCATGCAAAAACTAATGAACACATTTTGATGAAACTTCTGAATATTGTAACTTATACATTAAAATAACACCTAGGCATCTGTATTATTTTAAGATATCAGTAATTTTTTTCAAGATATGACGATAAATATGTACGAAGTCGCGGGCATCCTCTAGTAATAATATAAGTTTACAAATAAGTCAATCTGCAACTTGGAAGCCTTCTGAAAACATGTTAATTATGAAGTATTATTTGTAATTAAATATGAGGAATTCAATTATTTCAAGCAAAAATTACACAGTAATCAACATTTTAATTAAAAAATAGTGTTTCATAATAATATCTTGTTAACTAGAGCATTTGGTTTACATAATGTTTTATAAAGTTATTGGAATAAGTCTAATTACATCCTACATTAGTACTTAAAATATATTGCAAAATAAATGTTTTTGTAGGTATATTTTTTACTTCACTTGGTCCTAACAATGAAACAACAAGTACCTAACAAAAAATAAGAATTTGCATAGGTATCATTTCATAATCATATTAGTCAACATTTCTATCTTATGTGTACAAAAAGAGAAAGGTGCTAAGTGTCCATACATTATTGCATACAAACAAAGTGTGTTAGACAGATATGGTATAGTATTATTGCATTTGTTTTATTGAACTGAGCTCAGTACTTTCTTCTTGAATATTTTAAGACTATGCGTTGTTTGAACATATAAATACTTGGCATAGTATATTTATTTATAGGGTTCCTAATGCCCTAACATTTTCATTATACCTACATACATACCTATATCAGTCTATCAATAATTTTGGCCTATAAGTCTCACGAAATTAGCCTCTTTCATGGTTATAACTAAAAAGTTCTATTATACATGTGATGTAACAGTTATTTGTAACAAAAAAATAAGAAGGAACTACTAAGGTAAACATACTGCCTAAATAAAGAAATTAATTTTTGGATATTTAGCAATAGAATACAAATTACAAAACGCTACAAGGTTGCAATTAGACATCTACTTCCCACGTTCTTTATTATGGCTGGCATTGTACACCGGATGAATGGTAAGTTAGGTCTTAATTAGCAAAAATACTTTTGAACTTATTAAGTCAACTACCAAAAACAAAATCCCATTATACCGGCCAAATTATTCAAATACTAGTCGAATTGTCATTTAAAGATGCTCTATAGGCAAAGCATTAAGAAGGAAGCGTGACTCATTGATCGAAAATAAATATTACAACTTACCTCTAACTTTTTTAGGGCTATCGAAAACATATTCAACTCGCCCGTTCACCGTCTGTCCAGCATAGTAAGTGTTGATTTGGTTATCCAGGTAAATTGTAGCTTCTTTCAAACCCATTTTTGCTTAAAACCTAATATTTTTCCAAAATATTAGGAAAATATTATCCCTTCAACCGCACCGCACGAAAAACTTCCAGAAAATGACATTAATTTGAGTGAATGAATGAACGTACGAAAGATCTGTTTACTTCAAAATAGAGTTGCTTTTCAAGTTGTTCCTTTCAATCACTGTGAAATAGTCATATCCGAAAACGAATTATTATCGATTTTTTGCGGTTCAAGAGTCCAACGCTATTTTGATGTACTTTATGTGGAGTAACCACTGTAACTTGTAAGTTTGTTTAGGTACTTTTTTCTATAGTTATTAGGACTTTAGGGATAAACAAGAATTAAAATCATAATAATAGATTATCAGACTATTTTCCCAAGTCAAATAATTATCTTTTCTTATCTTAAAAAATAATAAATAGTGAAATTCGACATTGAGTGAGCCATTTATTCAGAAAAATTAAGTGTTTACAATGTTAAACATCAATACAAGTCTTGTAGACATATAATAATAATGTTATTATTACGTGATTAAATCTATCGTTACGTTACAACATTTAGGTTTTACCTAGTTTCTTAAATAGTTTTATAAATTAGAGAAGCGTTTTACATTTCCAAAGTACTTTTAGTGGACTTTGATCTACCTGTCTGAATAAGTACTTAGAGCAATAATACCTACGTAAGAATACTGATTATTAAGGTAAAGTTATAATATTAAAAGTACAATTTATTTTTTAATAACCTAACAGTGAAGATTTCACATACGTTTTTTTGGAATTTATTATTGTAATTATTGACTAAATAGCTTAAGTATACCCTATAGTGGGATACATTAAGTTTATTGTTAATACCTTAATCATTAAAAGCTATCACTAACACTGAGATCGTAAGAACATACAGTCTATAGTTACCTAATTTAATAAACAGTGAGTAAAATTACTTACGAAATTACTAGAATTTCTACTAAGTAATTATAAACCGTGTCACTCCATAGACTTATTGCACATAAAAAATGTGCAAAATAAATAAAATAGCACTTTTTGGATTTTACCTGTGAAGGTCCCACTTTACTGAAACTAATGTTTCAAATTATTTTTAAATACTTATATATCTACTTTCAGTTCAAAATATGGCACTAAAAGGAATTAAAGTTGTTGAAATGTTGGGATTAGCTCCTGGACCATTTTGTGGAACAATACTGGCTGATTTTGGTGCTTCAGTGACGGTTGTTCAAAAGGTATATTATTTAAATTACTTTAAGATATATTATTAAACATACTTTAAGTCATATGACTAGTGGCAATCACAAATGAATACATTTATTCATATCTCATTAATACATTTCAGATGGACGCATCACCTTTTGATGTGATGTCTCATGGCAAGAAAATGATATCAGTCAATTTAAAATCTGAACAAGGCGTGAACATTATTAAAAAGCTGTGTGCTCGATCAGATGTATTATTAGATACATTCCGTCCAGGGGTCATGGAGAAGTTGGGACTGGGCCCAGAAAAACTTTTAAAAGAAAACTCCCGTTTAATATACGCAAGATTAACAGGTTATGGTCAAGAAGGAACATACAAATTGAAAGCTGGCCACGATATAAATTACGTATCCATAGCTGGATTGCTTTCAATACTATCTAAAAATGGGGAACCTCCAACACCTCCTGTTAATTTACTTGCAGATTTTGCAGGAGGAAGTCTCACATGTGCATTAGGTATTGTTCTTGCGTTATTTGAGAGGACAAAGTCAGGAAAAGGACAAATCATAGATGCAAGTATGACAGAAGGAGCAGCTTATCTAGGCAGTTGGGTCTTTAAATCAAGAAATTTACCTATATGGTCCGGAGAACCCGGCACTAACAGTTTGGACGGCGGACTAGCGTGTTATGGCACGTATAAAACTAAAGATAACAAATTTATGGCTGTCGGAGCTTTGGAGCCCCAATTTTATTCAAACTTATTAAAGGGTCTAGAATTATCTGACGAAGAATATGCACAATTCAATGAAGATTGTAAGGAAAAGTTTAAGGAAATATTTTTGACCAAGACTCAAAAAGAATGGTGTCTTATTTTTGATAAGTTAGACGCTTGCGTTACACCTGTAATAGACCTAAACGTTGCTGATGAAAGTGACTATAATAAATCAAAGAAATATTTTTATAGAGATGCTGATAATTTAGTTGTACCAGAAGTGGCACCAAAATTATCACGCACACCAGGAAAATCTGTAGGCCGGAATCCATTGCCTAAACCTGGAGAGCATACAACAGAAATACTTAAAGAATTAGGATTCACAAAGTCTAAAATTGACGAACTTATTACGCAGGGATATGTATATTCTCATCAGAAGTCAAATTTGTAAAATAATAGAATTTACAATAACTCTAAAATAGAATTTTTTGTATCAATAAAAACATTTTCTATGTCAGAAGATAAAATCTTATAAGAAAAGAGGTAGTGGGATTGAATTAAATTCATTATTTTGTACAACTTTTTCAAATCAAATATAATATGATTAATTCCAATTTCGGAATCAGTTGCTGTCTTTTTATTCAATTCTTTGAACTTATTCATACGTTTTTTGCCAATATGGATAACAAACTTAACGTAATCTGAGAAATCCATTCCAAACAGAGACTTCAATATCATTTGACACTGATCAGTAAATTCAGGAGTTTCTTTTAGGTCCTTGATTTCATTTTCTACTAATGCCATGCAGTCGAGAAACCCTGACCATACATATTCAATGTTGCAAGCATTAACCCAATTGTGATTTACTGATATAGTATCTAGTAAATTCGTTACTTGGTGGTGCCATCCAGATGGTACAAATAAAGCATCACCTTGATCTTGTACGAGTTCCAAATACTGGACATCGGGAAACTTTTCAGGTGTGAACCATACTGGCAGATTGCCAAACGAATCTTTAAGCTTTCCTTCTTCACCGGGACGGAAAAGAATCCATTTCTTGCGCCCAACTACGTTCACAGACCAACTGTATGAATTGTAGACGTCTACGTGCAATGGAGTCCTGAAAGTGTAAATAATAATATTTTATAAGAATAATCTTCAATAAAAACAAACAAAAAGACCTTAATAACCAATTAAAACATACCACGAATCTTTTGGACCAATATAAACAAACATGAAGTCATCCTCTTGACGATCATGAGCATATTCATTGAGCCAATCAGATCGAAAAATCAAGGGAACTTCATAAAATTGATCGTCTGGCCTTAAACGCTTCAAATGCCAATCTTTCAAATAAAGTATCTTTTCCTTTTTAGGATCTTGTAAATAGTTCATGTAGTGTTTAACTTTCATGATGGTTTTACAATGTGCATTGAATGTTATATCATCACAATCGGCGACTGGAGCTTCTAAGTCCCCGTAGTGTTCCGTTAAATAGTTGAAGTCAATAACATCATTATTTATCCATTTATTTGCACATTCCCATGTTGTAGTTATATTTTTAATAATGCATGGTATATTTTTCAACATATAATTTTCGAAAAAATTCTCATAACTAATATCACATTGTAGATTTCCTGTTTCTAGTTTCTCATCACAGAAGTTCTCTTCTGATTTATCTATGGTAGACTGTTTTATTTCCATTTCACTTAACATTTTAAAGCCTTAATTAATTCATTGATTACTACGTTTAACGTAAAAATAAATAAATATGAACAAATTATAAATTGAAAGCAATGCACTGCAACATGGAGTAACTAAATAATCAGCTGATTGATTTATTGTACATTTTTGACATATAAATTTAGTAGTGCTTACATGGCTTACATCGATAAAATGCATAGTTCAAATGACGAAAATAATAAAAAGAAACATGCAAATTATCTATCAATTTTAATCAAACACCATAAAAATGTTTAACAAAATAATAGTAAAGCGATTTTGTATATGCAGGCAAATATTATAAAATATAAAACCATTACTATTTTTTTTTGTAATATCCGTAATTTTTATCAATCATCAAAAGTAAGCGCATCTCTATTTTAAAAACCTTTATCAGATCAATCGTCAAGATTGACACGATTGACACTGTTGACTTGACAGACAGTGAGTGGAATCAGTATTTTCAGTTCAGTGATTGATTGATTATTTTATTTGCGGGAAAACGAGGTGCCGCACATTTAATTTAGTTTTTTGCTTGAAATTCAAAACTTTTACTAATGAAATGGCTTCGAAGAAATTGACTACGAGCAGTAAGCAAGGCTCGTTGATGAATTTTATTAAGAAAAGCAGCAGAGATAACTCCAGAACTACGAGCCCAGTGTAAGTGATTTTTGTTATTGTTTACTTCAGATAAATTCAACTTTTTCAAAATGTTCAAACACATTACCTTTTTTCCAGTGAAATGAAAGAGCAGGCCTCTGAAAAACGGACGAAGTTTGTGTGGAAATCAAAATCAAATACTTCTGCTTCGTGTAAGTTTCGAAATTTAAAACTAACCAATTTGCTGTATTAAATACTTTTTAGTTAACTGTGTATTACTACTTCAGGGACCCCACCTTTTAAAAAGGCGTCAGAGGATGACCCACCACAAATTGTAAGTAAACATATATTTCATTTAATATATTTAAGAGCCAGGCTACTGACAACAATTTGACTTGTTAAACCACAAAGGCGGATGAGGAGAGAGGCTTTTGCCTAGCAGTGGAACACAAATAAAAAAAAATAGATTAGAATACCATAATACTTGATATTGGATAACCTAATATTTAGTACAGGTATTTTAACAATGAAACTAGGTACCAATAAGTAACATTTAATCTTAATTTATGTAACAAACGCAAACCTTTTTTTCTTTAGGATCCCATACAAAATGTGTTACAAGATTCTGGGAGCAGTCAGCCAACCCATTCAAAGCAAATGAGTAAAACTGACTTCAATATGACACCAGTATACAATAGTAATTTACAGAATAATGAGAACCAGAGCCATGATTTATTTGCTATGGATATGGTAAGATTTTATTATTATCATGCTTTTAGATCCTGTTCCATCACCTACAGATAAAATTCAACTGATAGATATTGTATACCTGTCCCTTGTCTAAAACGTTATGTATTATGAAATAAACATAGGTTTATCTGTAAGTTTTTAACTAATCTGTTAATGGTGAAACGGCCCCTTAACCATTTATTTTATTTTAGTTCTAGAAGCTGCCTGTGACTTCATGTACTCATTTATTGTCATATCTTGGAAATCTTGCATAATATTTTAAAATAATATATGTTATACTGATGTATAAGCTACAATATTCATCAATCTGTCCAGTGGTTTTACCACGAAAGAGTAACAAACATCCTCAAATACATCAATAAGCACAAACAAGACTTAGTTTTTGTCGAGTTGCAGAATTGCTGCAAAAACAAATACTCTCTCACTAAACTAGGTATATTTCAAAATGCAATATATAAATAAAACATAATATCATATTTTTAATAATTCCAGGAAGACGACTACACAAAAGACTTCCCAGCAGTGTTTGAGAAATCACTAGAAAAGAACTCATCTCTAAGAATAAGTGCAACTCCGTCACCTAGCAAAGACAAACATGAAGGCAACAGTCCTAAGCGACGAAAAATATTACAAACACCTGAGAAAACTCTTAAAAAAAGTAGTCTAGATAGGATAGACAAAAAGACTGATTTAAAAAAAGATTCTATAGAGAAAAAAAGTATAAATAAAAGTGATAGTTCTAAAGATAAAGATCCGTTAAAGAATTTAAAGTTGGATAGCTCTATATCAGGGTTTTTGAGTAAGGTGGCTAAGAGTTCAGCTTTGGTAAAGGCTAGTGAGGTAAGCTTATAGTTTTGTTTATTTTATTTCTGAAAATATTAACATATATTCATATGTATAGTAATACCATCTTATTTTTGTAAATATCAACATACTAGGTAGGTGTATGTTGCCATATCATGAAAGATCTTAAAGTAATGTAGTCTATATGTTATGCTTATGTGCAAACTACAGTACGGTAAAGTTTGATTAAAATCTGGTCAGTGGTTTTTGTGAAAAAAAAAAACACATTCACCTCTCACATCCCACTGACCCATTATAAACCCAGACACAATAGAATTTCTATTGTTCTTTTTTTTCTGGGATGTGAAAGATTAATCACATCCATCAGTCAGTAAAAGCACAAGTATGACCTTTCTAATATTTGTAGGATAGTAGCTACTAATCCTAATTGTTTACTCACAGGACAAACCACTAAGACAAGACGAAATAGAGTCCTGCAAGACAATGTACATAGAATTATTAGAGAAAATAAGCAACGCATTTGACAGAATACCGAAATGTATCAAAGAAAAATTCCCAGGGTTCGACAATCAAACTTACGCTAAAATGAAACTTTTGAAAACTAAACTCAGAAATGCTATAGAGTTGAAGGAAAAGTCTTTAAGTCCACTGACTAAGTCTCAAAAGGAAAACATAAGTGATAATAATTTGACTAACGGAAGTGCAAGCCCTTCGCTTTTAAACTGCAACGATGACTTAAGTGACTTCGATTTAGAATCAAGTCAAAGTGGCAAAGTTAAAAGAACTGTAGAACACAAAAATGATCCTGACACTTCTACGCCAGATTTTAGTAATATAATCAAAAATGGACCTAACAAAACAATATACTCGGAACTTTTAGCAAAAAAATCTCTATCTTTCGATGCGTTATCGCCTGTAAACGATTCGTCCACAAATCTAGTGAACTTATCCGAGATGGACACCCCAGAAGCAAATAAAAGCAAAGGCAAATTCGTTTTTAAAAAGCCATCAAGGTTGACAGAAGAAAACAAAACAACGCCGATCAAAGATGTACCATCATCTACTTTGGAAAGATTCAAACAAGCTACAGAGAAGCTAAAGCCTATTGAAATCGCTAGTTCCGTACCAACTAGTTGCGTACCAGCGAATAGCTCCATAGAATTCCAACCGCCTCAACTCAGCAAATCATCGCTCATGAATTTCAATAAACCTTGCACAATTGTATCACCAATCGTGAAAGAAGATTCCATAGATTTCGAAGAAGACGACTACAACATACCCATAGACAAGGAAGAGGAAGAACTGTTATCTCAAACTGTTATAAATATCAGTGATTCGTTACCTAGTACGAGTAACAGTGCAGTAATTAACAATAAAGAGATCCCTATTGATGATGACGGATGGCCTGAGTATAGGATCGAGGATTTTGAAGATGACTTTGATACGCAAAAGGAACCAGAAGTGGTTAATCTTATGGATCAGACGGTAATGGATGGTAAGCCAAAGTATGAAGGAATGGGTGACTTTCATGCTGGTACCAAGAATGATGGGATTACAGGTAAGTAACTATTTCTTCCTTTAATTAAAAATTAAAACTAATATTTTCTATTCTTATTTTTTAATAATGATGTCACATGTTTGTGTCATTTTAACTTTATTCCAAGTGAAAACTCCCCCATACTTTTAGTATGAATATTCTCTCTTAACTAGTCATTCCAAAAAAATAAAATAATTCTACTTAACACATTCCAAGAACATTCTCCCTCTTACCTTACCTAAGCTAACTCCAAATCAAATAACCCAACAATACTACATTCTCCCTTGCCTAGTCTAAAGCACTCCTAATACTTTTACTATGAACATTCTCCCTTAACTAGTCATACGCAAAAAATCCTACAAACACTTTCTAAGAACACTTCCCTTAGTCAAAAGCTAACTCCAAATCAAATAAAATAACAATACTATGAACATTCTCCCTTACCTAGTCAAAAGCACTAACTCCAAACAATATTATGAACATTCTCTGCAAACTAGTCAATGTTTATGTTAATGTTGTTTTGTTTGTCAGGAGTACTCTAAACCGACGAACATGTATAAGGCGATTGATGAATGTGGATGAAACGAAAGAAGTATGGATCGTAGCAAGTGGTGGGAAGTCTCTGCCTACCCCGATGGGAGGAAGCGTAACGGATAAGCATGTATTTTATGTTTTTAGGTGAATTCGACGGTTTTTCCTACCCGCATTCGAACATGATGATGGAAATGTTTAAAGAGAAGTTTGGTTTGAAGTCGTTCCGTCCGAATCAGTTGCAAGTTATTAACGCTACATTATTAGGCCATGATTGTTTTGTACTCATGCCTACTGGGGGCGGTAAGTAATAATATCTTTGTATAACCCATCGGAAATATGTGTGCACCTCGCTGGAATGCGCTTTTCGCTTATCCAGCTTTTATCTGTACTAGAGGCTGCCCGCGACTTCGTATGCATTTATCGTCATAATTTTGAAAAGGAATACATTATCCAAAAAAAGTCTTGCTTATGTGTTCTTCTGTTGTCTAAGTTAAAGTGTTCATTAAAATTTGTTCAATGGTTTTTGCGTGAAACAGTAACATATATCTTCACATCCATCCGTAAGCACAAACATTGACATTTATAATATTCGAAAGATTTTAAGCCTAGCCCTCTAAGGTGATGAAGCTGCAGGAGTATTCATCAGCATCACCCGTTCATCATCTACTGCCGTACCTTCCAGTAGGTACCTATTTAACCTCTCACATCCCACTGACCCCTTATAAACCCAGACACAATAGATTTTCAATTGTTCTTTTTTTCTGGGATGTGAAAGATTAAAAAAGCCAGTATATCATGATTAATGTTTTTTGTTTTTCAAGGTAAATCCCTATGTTACCAACTGCCAGCCATTTTGACTCCAGGAGTCACGATCGTCATTTCACCACTCAAATCGCTTATTTTGGATCAAGTCAATAAGTTGCTTTCGTTAGATGTAAGTATATTTACTTTCTAAGTAAGTGAATAATATTTTACGAGTTTTCATTAAAAAAAAACGATTTTCATGCTTAACAAATATTAATACAAATACCGTAATATATGATAACGTCACTTTAACACCAAAATGGTGGTGGTAGCTCCAACATGGCAGCCTCACCAAGATGGCTGACTATCAATTTAAAACAATTTCATTTTAACTCATTTGTTTTATATTTAAACGTTCACAATGCGCGAAAGTTTATTTTACATGTAACTATTGTTGCATGAAAACGTAAAACGCGAAAGAAAGTGACTCTTTCTTTCGCATGTTTTTTTATGAAAACGGGACCCTATTACTGATACTGATACTCGGCTGTCCGTCCGTTCGTCTGTCTGTCTGTCCGTCCGCCCGTCCTTTCATCCGTCCATCTGTCCATCCGTTCGTCTGTTTTTCAGACGTCCGACTCAAAGTTGGCCGGTTTTTATTATTATCTATCTAAATAGCCTAATAATTTCAGATTCCCGCAGCCCATTTATCAGGAGACGTGTCCCTAGCAGCGGTAGATGAGATATATCACAAGTTGTCTATGCGCGAACCACTGTTGAAACTACTCTATGTCACACCGGAGAAAATCAGTAGTTCTGCCAAATTTCAGACTATGTTGGATTCGCTGTATAACCGCGATAAGATTGCTAGGTATGTGGTTTTGTTGAACATCGGTTTTATTATCGGTATATTGCAAATTCGTTGGGTTATATTATAGACAAATAGAGTTATGCTATAAAGAAAAATAATTATATTGTCATTTAATAATGACTTTAATTTTAATGAATTAAAATTTAATAATAGCCTAATGGGTAAGGATGTCAAAAAGATAAATCCTGATGAATTTTTACACGTTAGTAAATTAGAAAATCGGGGCTTGAGAAAGGCCAAGTAAAAAGAACCCTAAACTGACGTGCATGTATGAGGCGACTGATGATTGTGGATGAAGCGAAAGAAATGTGTTTGGATCGTAGCAAGTGGAGGGAAGTGGTCTCTGTCTACCCCAAAGGGAAAGAGGCGTGACAAATCCTAGTAAAATTATAAATGTCAATGTTTTTGCCGATGGACGAGTGTATGTATGCGAGGATGTTTGATGATTACTCTTTAACGCAAAAATTACTTAACAGATTTTAATGAAATTTGACAATATTGTGCATCGGAATAACATAAAGGCATACAATATCTATAAACATAAAAATTTATAGAGATGTTTTGTGATGTGTTTTCCAAGACATGACGATGAATACGAAGTCGCGGGCAGCCACTAGTAAATAAATAAATAAATGCGTGTTAAAATTGTACCCCCAGATTCGTAATAGACGAAGCCCACTGCGTGTCGCAATGGGGTCACGACTTCCGACCGGATTACAAGCGTCTCTTCATGCTGAGACAGCGGTTCCCTAAAACTACCATCATGGCGCTCACTGCCACCGCCACGCCGAGAGTGCGTATGGATATATTGCATCAGTTGAAGGTAAGTACTCTGTCAATTAAATTGCCACTTGATCTAAATTGCCACTTGACTTAAATTGCTACTTGATTTAAATTGCCACTTGACTTAAATTGACACTTGATTTAAATTGCCACTTGACTTAAATTGCTACTTGATTTAAATTGCCACTTGACTTAAATTGACACTTGATTTAAATTGCTACTTGACTTAAATTGCCACTCGACTTAAATTGCCACTTGACTTAAATTGCCACTTAACTCAAATTTGCACAGATTTTTCACTTGACTTGACTTGCCACTCGCCACTAGCTGAACTGAAATGGACTCGATAGTGATATAGCTTTAAGAATTTACGGCTTAAAGCATAAGTCTGTATCATTATGTCCTTGTCAATTGCGTGATTTATCCTTAGTTTAATAGGCTCATTAAGTTAATCCATTGTTACAGGTAACGAATTGCAAATGGTTCTTATGTAGCTTCAACCGACCGAACCTAGCGTATAGGATATTGGAGAAGAAGCCTAAAAGTATAAACCAGGAAGTCGCTACTATTATCAAGGAGAAATTCTTTAGGTAAGTTTTATTTTGAATTTTGTTTGATAAAATTTTACCATAGGCTTACACGCTATGCTACCCTTGTAGTAGGTCAGTTGCAAGCATAATTACTTGTTGTGAAGTATGAAAATATAAGATAGAGACTGCCCGCAACTTCGTATGCATTTAGCGACATATCTTACGCAATATCTTAAAATAATATGGCCTATATGTTATACTGATGTGCATGTCATTAAAAACTGTGCAGTGGTTTTTGAATGAAAGAATAACAAAAATCCTTACATCCAACCATCTATTCATTAGTACAAATATTGACATTTATAATATAAGTAGGATAAGGGCTCTGGGACCTGTCACTTAGGTCCCGCCCACTTTTACTTGTAACGCCCATTTTAACTATTACGGTACCAGAGAGAATAGAAGTTGTGTCGTATCAGGTGCGTTTGAGCACCAACGGCAGAGAATAGAGAAGAGTGGCATACGCATACTCCACCGACAAGAGCGACGCTCTTAAATTTATGATAATGTTACTAAACCAAAAAAAAAAATCGGTTGTCTGTAAAGTCGGTTAACTGACGATAGTTGAACGTGACAACGTCATTAATGCTGCCAAACGCGGCCGATTGTGCCTCTTTGTCGTCCGATCCGCGCTCTCGCTTGCACTTCAAGCCTTAAATGGAACGCCTCAGAGCGAGGTAACGCCGCATGAGTCATGTTTTTTCGTGCGTGCAGCCGGCTCCATCGAATTATAAGACGTCACGTCAAAAGTTAAATAATCCCTATCGCTTACAGAGACTCAGGCATAGTCTACTGTTTATCTCGCAAAGAATGCGAGACATTAACCGACGACCTGCGTAAAGTTGGCATACAAGCGGCCGCGTACCACGCTGGCTTGGCGGATAAGAAGAGAGAAACTGTGCAAGCTGGGTGGGTCGCTGATAAGTTTAGAGTGGTGAGTTTTAATGGAGTTAAGTTAGCTGAGTAGTTGATTTGTTTACCAGGTTTTTACGTACATACCTACTCTGCTTACCCCGTGACAGATATGTATTTATTGTTAGCCGGAAAATATCAAGGTGCATCTATTTATAACAGTGAAAAGTATAGTACAAGAGACACGAAGATGGCGCGATAGTTATTCTCCCTGTCTCTCTTCCCTCTCTACTCTTCTTAATAACTCTTTTAATTCTATTTTTGATATGAAATAATGGATGAATATTTGGCAAACTGGCCAGAAGTTTCCGGAGAATGTGGGAGAGCCCTTTGCCCTGCTGGGCACAAAAGGCTATAAAAAAAATGAAGTATCTTTATTCTTTTAATAGTATGTATCATTTTCAATATTCCCTCCCTCCAGATCTGTGCAACAATAGCATTCGGTATGGGCGTGGACAAGGCGGACGTGCGGTACGTGATACACCACAGCATGCCGAAGTCCGTGGAGGGGTACTACCAGGAAGCGGGGCGCGCGGGGAGAGACGGGG
Organism: Anarsia innoxiella; assembly: GCA_947563765.1. NCBI lineage: Eukaryota > Metazoa > Arthropoda > Insecta > Lepidoptera > Gelechiidae > Anarsia > Anarsia innoxiella. The sequence continues at coordinate 8,981,278 of OX387406.1, forward strand.
AGCCCGCCACCTGCCTCGTGTACTACGCGTACTGTGACGTCATGCGGTACCGCCGGCTGCTTGACAGTGAGTTTGAACAAAGAGTTTAAGTAAGCTTTCACACATTGCAGTGACAGCTTGAAGTTGTTGTACTACAACTTGAAAAAGTGCTTCGTAATGCCAAGGACATGAAGTCGGAGGGCGGAGCGGATAGCGGCGTGTGTAGTACGACGCGCTGCTCCCCGCCGCTGCCTCCGAGCCCAGTTCTATATTTCCATACTACACACGCCATGTCTGTAATTATGTTATATCCTATTGCATCCCAACAAAGTTACCCTTTATTAATTAATAGGCCCTGCCATACAATATCTTAAAGTGACATAAAATATGACATATGAACATACATACACATACATACATAACATACACATATGACACATATTATTGACATATGTGTTATTCTGATGTGCAAGCTGCATTATTCTAATGAAGAATCTATTCAGTGATTTTTGCGCGAAAGAGGTACAAACATCCACATTCCTCGCATCCGTACAGCCATCGTTAAAAACATTGATATTTTAAATATTATAAGTATAAGGTCAGTTTTTTTTTCCATTTTCGACTCATGTTTCTTGCGGAAAGTTGTTGAACTTCATACACCATTTCGAGCACATAGTTTTACTTACAATATAGTACAATAATCAAAAGTCCTTAATATTGAACCAAACTGATCAAAACTACATTTCCCATACCAGTGGAACGCAACGCGACTCCCGAAGCGAAACGCGTGCACATAGAGAATCTCCTCAGAATGGTGGAGGTATGCGAGAGTGTCACGGAGTGCCGGAGGACGCAGGTCCTCTCGTACTTAGGAGAGAGGTTCAATAGAGAGGACTGCGCGAAGAACAAGAGGACCGCTTGTGATAATTGTTTGAATGCTACTGAATATAAGGTAGGAAGATTTTTTCAATGTTTAGATATGTTTGTGGATGTGGTGTTATTTTACTTCTTAATTCTTATTTTATTGTTGTTTTTTGTTGGAAAACGGTTTACTTTATGGCAATTGAGGCCGAGTTTTAAATGAGAACAACATAAAAGGATGAAGAGCAAGGAGGTAGGCTTTTCACAACAATAGGACTTAACGGGCTGACTATGTCTGTATCTTATGACTTATTTAAAAATGTAGGTTTCAAGAACTCGAATTAGTACCTACTAACAATACTAATTCATTTTATAATATCATTTACAATTTCGCAATAACTTTTCCTTCAGTTTGCTTACTACGAATTTATCAATCTTCGAATCGTTCTTGAATAAACGGTACGGTACATGCAATTAAAAAAAATACTTTGCCTACGATTTCAACATTTCCTATACTAATAACAATTATTATAATAAATTCCCAGCCAGTAGACGTAACAGAAGAATGCAAGGTGATAGTGCGTTGTATCCGTGACGCGACGAGCGGCGGCCGCGCGCCCTACACGCTGCTGCATATAGCCGACGCGCTACGCGGCTCCATGCAGGCGCGCCTCTCCACGCTACACAACAACCCTATACATGGACGGTAAGGGAACTTATGATTTTACAGCTAGTTGGAGTGTAAGCTGTTGCAATGTTTTCTAGCTTTCGTTTGATATCCTGTTACGTCACAATATACGTATAAGTTGTGATTGTACTACCTAATACTCTAATAGGTACCATAAATAAAGTGATTATGGGAATATGGAAACCATTCAAATACATTAAAAAATTTAGATTATAATCGATATTATCGATTTTTGATTAAAAAATAATCAATATTCATTTTAATTCTGTAAGATCTCATTCCCCAATTTCTTTGCTATAGGTACGTAATACGACATTAGAAGGGATAAGACCATAATCCAAGTATCTACTTACTTAAAATCATATTTTCTTAAGAATTTTTTGTACCTTTACATACACAAAGACATATCTGTCACGCCTCCCCCATCGGGGTTGTCAGAAACCACTTCCCTCCACTTGCTACATTACTCCAAACAACAAAATTCAACACAAAATTCCCCCACAGCTGTAAAAGCTGGCAACGTGGTGACCCCCCGCGGCTACTGCGTCAGCTAGTGATCAGGGGTCTACTCGCTGAGAAGTTGGTCGTCAATAATGACATCGCGAGCGCGTATGTGGTGCTCGGACCTAATGTTGACAGGTCAGTTGGTTGTATGTAGTGTGAAGATTATTTGATAGGGGTCTGTAGACTTATGTCTAATTTTTTTCATATTCCAAATTTTTTTGTAGTGTCTGTTCATGATCAGTAATGTTTGTTTCTAGTGGTATTCGATCCCACAACCAACGGCACGGCATCGTCTTGGGTTTAAGATAAATTATTTTTCTCCTAATGAATACTAACAATAATTAGCTTAGGTACTTGAGAAAATATAGCTACTTATACGTTTACATACAGAGTGTAACAGAACGGGTATATACAGCCGAATACAGCGTGTTCAGGCCATCAAACTGAAGAGCTTTCTCTATGGGATCAATTAAAAAAAAAACAGGTCCTCATTCCCTAGTCGGACCTTTATGAAACAGCTGATATTTTAACGCGATTTCAGGATGTATACAAATTATGATCTTTTTTAACCCATCAGACTAATGTCAGGCGGTCTCCGCATAGTGTTCCCGATGAAGTGCGACAAGAAGTCTCTACCGCTCACTACCACCGCCGCGCCTGTAGACAACGAAGACAAACCTATCGCTGCGCTTATCAGGAGAATCGAGGAACGGTGTTATGCTGATCTTGTGGAGGCTTGTCGGTGAGTGATGTGGTTAATTGGGATTTTACAGGCAAGAAGGGTCTGAAACGTCATAATAATAATAATAATTCTTTATTACGTCTAACAAAAGCATGTGGTTAAAATCAAGTTTACGACATAGATTGTGAGAGGTACAATAATTGTTGTGACCCTACTCCTTAAACTAAGATTATCTCTTGTAACTTAAGGAGCAGTGTTTGACCGGCATTATCGGCATTCTATGCGTAACAGATACGAATACAAATTAAGTGTGTGAGCGTGAGTGAGTGTGCGTGTGTATCATATGTCATAAAACCGAATTAGAAATAATAACGACAAGCGTTGTTTCAAGACTAACCTGCTAGCTTAGCATGGCACTCCGTGACAAGACGTTGTCATGTGTTTGTCACGCTTACGTCTCTGTCTATAGTTTTAAATGTGAAAAGGACAGTACACGTGAGATAATTGTCGCGGCACGCCATGCTAAGCCCCCTGTATTTCTCAAAAGTGAACTAGGCAATAGCACTAGACTGGAGCTTCGCTTATTTACTAGGATGCCGGCTGTATGCGTTTATGTGCAGAACTCGTGGATCACGTACTTATGACAATGTGTGTGCCGATGTTATAGATGGATGGATGTGAAGATTTTTGTTACTCTTCCACGCAAAAACTTCTGAATAGATTTTGATAAAACCTGGCAGTATTGAAGCATACACATCAATTTAATACATAAGCTATATTGCTTCAAGATATTGTTTAAGTTTTTCAAGATATGACGATAAATGCTTACTAAATCGCGGGCAGTCATCGTCATATAGTTTTTTATTCATAATTTAATTTAAGCGTTAGACTCTTGTCGGTGGAGTGTTCGCCGGAAGTGTTAGGAGTGTGAGTTTTTTTATAAAATTCCGTAAATTCCAGTGAAATGGGTGAAGCTCGCGGCGCGTCATTAGCCGCAGTAATGCCTCTAGCCGCCCTCAAAGCAATGGCGGCGCGGCTCCCCGAGACGGAGGAGCAGATGCTGGCTCTACCGCATCTCACCCGCGCCAACTACGACAAGTACGGCGCCGCGCTACTTAAGATCACCTCCGCTTATGCTGTGGAGAAGATCGGTGAGGCATTTACTGTTTGTAAAGTGTAGCACTCGAAGCAATAGCGGTGCGTTTGTATCGTAGCAAGTGGAGGGAAGTGGTCTCTGCCTACTCCGATGGGAAAGAGCCGTGACAGATATGATGGGACTTTTTTACGAATTCTTACGATATACTTTCTCCCATGCGGAAAAAATTACTAATTAACATTATTAATATGCTTTATTTTGTTAGCCATTAAGATCCCACTGCTGGGCAAAGGTTTCACCCGCGACTGTCCATTAACACGGTCTCCAGTAGCGTCCCACCGTTCCCGTGATAATGCATCCAGAACGTCGTTCTATCTTTTTCGATCTCTACCTCGGTGACAGTGACCAGTGGCAATTCTGTTGTTATTTTCGCCCAATGAAGTCAAATTGTTGGTAGAAGAGAGACAAAGATGGCGTTTAATCCAACAAGAGCCTGGCTCTTAAGTGTACGAATGAATGAATGAATGATCTGCTAGCTTAGCATGGCACTCCGTAACAAGACGTTGTCATGCGTTTGTCACGCTTACGTCTCTGTCTATAGTTTTAAATGTGATAAGGACAGCATGCGTGAGATAATTGTCGCGGCACGCCGTGCTAAGCCCCCTAGATGCATTTTATAAACATGACCGGCCCAAATCCATAATTAAAATACTAATTAAACAATATCTTTACTTTCAAGGTCTCCTAATGCAATACGAAGACGAATTAGAACAAGAAAAGGCTCCAACTAACGACTTCGCTGACGACGGCGAAGACTCTGATACTGACTGGGGGAGCCTCGGGAGACAGGACCACACGCGGACCTCTAGCGGGGGGAGAGGTAGAGGGACTTGGAGAGGGAGGGGCGGAGTAAGGAAGAGGTAGGTGTCGGTATTAATAGTTTCTTAAAACGTATATTCATTCGTGAGCTGTAACTGTAAGCGCCAAAACACACGGTGAAACGCAAATGCAACGCAACTGAAACTGTTAGTTACTTTTGAGTTTCATCGAAGTTTCTGCTATTGAAACGAAAATGAAACGCAACGCTGCAACTGAAACGAAACGTTTCAAACTAGTTGCGTCGTGTGTGGTTTTCTTAGGAAGTCTATAGCAGAAACTTCGATGCAACTCAGCAGTTTCAGTTGCGTTTCACCGTGTGTTCTGGGTCTAATCGAACATACAGTAGCAAGGTTCTAGTGTGTACGAGTGTTAACAGTACAGGTAACAGTTACATTTACTGCTCGCCAATGAATACGAGTCTTTAAAGGTGTATTCATTTTGGGGCTTTAGGCCGTGGCCCCAGTAGGCAAACTGTTAGCGGCTGTTGCGGCGTATCGATTTAGTACGCCCTTCTATATATTTGAAATGAAGTGTCCACAGTCAGCTAGTTTTTGCTCACTGTACGCAGTTTGCAGCGTTACGCGCGCTGACTATCTCAGACAGCGGCCGACTCCCACCAAAACCGGTGATTTCATTGATTTGAGTTTGCAGCTAACTCTTTCAGTTCGCCACAAATTTTCGGCTCACTCAGTCGACCGCTAACAGTTTGCCTACTGGGGCCACGGCCTTAGGTGGGCTCTGCCCCTTTAAGGATGGTAAAAGATGAAATATTTTAGACTACACATTAGAATAGCATATATAAATATGTGTTATTATTATTTATCAAATTAATTATACAGGGTGTTAGGAAAAGTATCACTTTCCTTTTAACCAGGTATAGTGTTAGTGATGTAGAACAAATTCCACGAAAAAAATTTTTTTTTTAAACTCATTTTTAAATAAGAATTTCATTATTAATAGCGCGCTCTAACGTAAAGGTCATTCAACTCACGACGAGTAAGTAGGTCGGGCGCGTCTAACATCCTACAACCCTGTATTGTGTAAATTCAAAATACAACGCTTAAAACTTATAATGTCTTAAGCAGCAATTAGGAAACCATCAAACGTAATATTACAGATACAAACGTAAGCGAAGCCCTCGGAAAGCTTCTCCAAAGAAGGCAGCTAGAGGCGCGGCGACTACTTCCAAAGCGCGAGGTGGTACTAAAGCTATTAATAAATCTAGTACCGCCGGGACATCTGGATGGAAGAATCCTGGTATGTATTTATTCTTAAGTATTGTAGCGATATTATACTGGGTGTAACAGAAAGAGGGTATAAAGCCGAAACACAGCGATAGTCCTCAAGAAACTGAACAACTTTCCCCAAGGAATATGGGTCATAACTCGAAAAAAAAATTTTGCCTTCCCATACAAAATGTCCGATCAGCTGATCGAGTAAGTATGGGCAATCAAAAAATTTTTTTCGTGTTACGACCTATGTTTTTTGGGGAAAGTTGTTCAGTTTCATGAGGACTATCGCTGTGTTTCGGCATTATACCCCCTTTCTGTTACGCCCTGTATACCAGTCATTTAAAAGATATTTCAAAAAGGAATGAAATTATAATATATTATTTTCTTACTACAGGGTAACCGCAACTCCGTACGCATTTATTGTAATAAGATGAAAAAACGTATTTTCTAAAAATAATGTAGGCTTTGTGAACCTATTTGTCATTATGATGTGCAAGCTACATATTGCAAAGTTTCATTAAAATCCATTCCGTGGTTTGTCCTAAAAGTGTAATAAAAATCCTCAAATCCATCATCATCGGCATAATTTATAATATTAGTGGGAGGAAAAAATACATATTTCTTAAATTAAATGGTCGCGACATCTGCGTAACGTAGGTACGGCGCTGAACTAGAGTGAATGTACGCGACGTAATTTCGGCTGATGTGTCATAGACGACTTGAAATACTATGCGGTGCCGCCGTACGTTACGCAGCAGATTTGTCGCGACCCTAAAGACACACATATTTTAAAAAGTATATAATTTTTCCAGCAGGTAACCGACTAGGAAGTATGCCGGTACCTCGCGCCAACTCTGCCGTTATAAACACAAGGCCGGGAGTCTTCAACCCTTCAAAACTTAATCTACTTTGATTGAAGAGTTGGTCCAAGTTGGTTGTGGTTGGCGCCAATATTTTGGCCAACGGGTTGTGAGCGTTGGTGGTAATTGGCGCTAAGATTCAGTTGGTGTTTGATGATGTTGGCTGATGTTGGCAAGATGTTTGTGATTGTTGTTAAAGGTGAGTTTTATTAATTTACTTTCAATTGTTTTGTATTAAAACGGGTATCTGCCATTAGGATTTGTAAGAATGAAATGATTCTCTTATAATATAATTCACAATGTTGTAAAAAATTCGAATGTTAAATTAAAAATGTTTATAAATAAATACTTTTCAAAATTGAAATGACTTTTCTACAAAAAAAAAACAACAAATAAAACGCAAAAATATAATTAATCAACATGTATAATAATTTTCATAGCGCTACCACTCTGCGCAAGCGCCAACGCGGCTTCAGTGTCGGCCATCTTGAAATGATGCGTGATAAACTTCTTTAAATCTATCGCACCGCTCGCTACTGCATCTAAAGCTGGTTTATAGCTGAAAAAATAAATAAGGCATGAATTGTCTATGGTTTTGATAGATAGATGTGCATCCACACATTTACGAATAGGTATCGACTTTAGGTGCTTGTTTTAAGCAGCTCTAAATGATGGTATATTCTATTTAGCCGAATAAATAGAACAGCCATCATACCATCATTGTCAGTTAAACGACAGACGACAGGCCCGGCAGGCTAAGATACATAATTACATATCTGTTACGCTTTTTTCCCTATTTGGTAGACAGACACCACTTCCCTCCACTTGCTACGACTATGACTCATATTTTATCAATCCTAACCAATGAATTCAACCCCCCAGCGTCAAATCCATAGTAACTAATGATTTTGATGTCTTCGATGTGACGTGACAATACCTTAAGGGTACCCATAGTACAGTCGACAAAGTTGTCAGGGTATCACCCAACATAAGCAAATGTTGAACTATCTATAAGTCTAAACTTGGCTCGTTAGTGTGAGTGAGCTTTGCTTTGACCTCATTGGTCAAACATTTTGAAGAAAGGTCGGTAGTAGCAAATAATAAATATCAGAAAAGATCATTCACTGTCAAGTTGAATAAGAAGCCAATTTTAAAACTATTCGTAAGCAGCTACCGTGGCACAGTTGGTCAAGCGGCAGCGGTGGGGCTATATGGATGGATCGATCGAAGGAACCCAGGTTCGAGTCCCTATCATGCCAGCCAGATTTGTTAAATGTTATGTTTTTATTTATTTTAAAACGTAAAATGAAAAAAAAAAGATAGCAATGAAGCAAGATGGAATATTCTCGTGATGATAAATTATGATTTGCAAACTAACATTGCTAGTCAACGAAAACTACCCTCAGATATTTTGATAATTCTTTTGTTAAACGTATTGACAGGTAGTCATTAGTCGTTACTGAACTTCGTGCCTTATCGATACGTTTTTAAACTTCTTTTCATATTTTGTCTATTCTTTTAAGCAAATATGGAACATTTAACTCTCTTCAAACGTGCAGAAATAGTTGTTTTGCACGAGCAGAATGTTTCTGTTAGTGAAATTGCAAGACGGTTAATGATATCGGTAAGTAACAATTACTTATTTGTAACCGAAGCTCATACTGTTCCAAGCAATTAAGAATAGTTAATTACATTTATATTATTCTTCTGCAGAGAAAGGCTGTTCGATTGTGGATTAATCGTCATGCTGCTACAGGAAATGTAGACAGCCTGCGCCGTGGCCCTACTAACTCCTTCACAGAAGCTAGCCCCATGCATCGTGATATCGTGGCTATCCACACTGCAGATCCCTTCGCGACAACCCGTTCCACCGCGACAAAACACGATGTGTCGCTGCAAACAGTGCGCGACCATTTACGTGCAGCTGGGTTAAGATGTCGCAAACCAGCAAGAAAGATTGATTTAAAAGAGTGCCATCAACAAGAAAGAATGCGTTTTGCGAAAGAATATTTAGACTTTGATTGGTGTAACAAAGTGGTTATATTTAGTGACGAAAAATGTTTTAGGTCTGACAAGGATGGTCGTGTCATATTGTATCGAAAAACGGGTGAGCGATTTCACGAAAAGAATATCCTTCGAAATAGGTCTAGTGGTCACGTGACCTTGGGCTTCTGGGGTTGGATGTCGTCGATGGGTCCCGGTGAGTTAGTTCAAGTAGAAGCCACTAATACAGGTCTAGGTTACTTGGATGTTTTAAAGAATGTGATGCTGCCAACTGTGCGCATTGCGTATCCTAATGAACATATTTATTTTGTGCATGATAACTCATCTGTTCATAGGGCTCAAGTAGTAAAAGATTGGCTAAACATCCAAGATAACCTGACTGTTATTAAATGGCCTTCTAAGAGCCCGGATTTGAATCCTATAGAAAACTTGTGGGGCCTTATGGTGTTAAACTGGGACTCATCGCAAGTTAGGTCTAAAGCCAATTTAGAGGCCCTTGTTACATCAACTTGGGAATCATTGCGTGGTAGTGATATGTGCTTCAATATGGTTTCTAGCATGAGAAATCGATTACAGCTAGTATTAGATAATAACGGAGCGCCAACTCGCTATTAACCTATATTAAGTATATAATTTAATTATGATATCCAGTCTAAATTGCTATGAAATATATTTTATTGTTATATTGAATGTCTGAATCTGTAAAAAAAACTGATAGGTAACTCTTTAAAATCACTACCAGGCCGTGATTCCCAGAGGTAGTAAACTTATCGCGTGAGAGATGTTATTGTTATTGAATTTAGAAGTTACTTATTCAAAATAACTTCTTTATAAATAACATGTTTATTCATATCACCGATACATGCTATATACCTCCTTAAAAAGTTGATTATTTATTTTTACACATTATATTGACTTTATACAGCCTTGTCAAATTCATATCTGATAAATTTATTTTAATGTTTCGCTTTGATTCTTACAATAAATCATTGAAAGCAATCTACCTACCTATAGACGCCTTTTATTTAATGCTTGCTCCTTTTAACTTGAGTATCATCATAACATACCTAACTCATAAGTCCAATGCAAAGTAGTAACAACACTCAGTAAAAGTAGACAATAATTATAAATAAAAATACACAATAAATATTATAAACACTCAACCGCGAGACAGGATTCGAACTTGTGTCTTCTTTATTACATTCATTTGCTGCTATCCCGCTACACTACCATTGCGCTAGTGAGCGGCTTACTTGTCTGGGCGAAATTATCTATATGAATCTGTCTTGAAGCAATAAACAACAAAGAATACGTTTTGCCACAGATCAGAAAACTTTTTGCAAACGAGGAGGCGTAAACGATTAGCGCACACACACTACCGCTTGACGAATAGAAATGCTCAGCTAAGTTTAGACTTATAGATAGTTCAATATTTGCTTATGTTGGGTGATACCCTGACAACTTTGTCGAGTGTACCTTGGTGATTGTTTTGTAGGAACCAAGTTTTTTTACGCAATGTCATATTTTTTCTCCGTACAAAGTAAGCTTTCATCGCGCTAAAGGCTAACAAACAAAAAATGCAAAGTTCTATCTACATTGGCTGTAAAGTGTTTCAATATAACTTACGTGTTTACAATCCTACACGAGCCGCGGATGTCAACCTCTCTCAACATTGCTTGCGACAACGGCACTTCCACTTTACTATCTGCGATACCCACTACTAGGACCACGCCACCTGTTTTTGTTACCTGTAACATAAATATAATATCAGTTGCATGAAAAGGCCCTTAATGTTAAAAATTAAATATCGTGTCGTCTTTTTCTGCCTTTTATCAAAGAAAGTGTCAGCTATAAAAACGGGGAATTGAGTCTGTCTTGACCGCATAATAACATCCACCCTCCGCAGAAGAGTTGAAAGTATCGACCATTGATTAACACGCTCTCCTCCCCCCCGCTTGCGGAGACATCAGCTTTATACTCACCCACCCTTGATGAAATATTAACTAACACTGCAGCTGAGCGGAGTTCTTTTACTATCCCATTGGTAAACATATCTCCGTTTCTCCGCTCCGCCATCTCACTCCACTCCAATGGACAGCCTTAAAGTACGCTCTCGATATCTAATCGCGCCTGTGCACTTCTTTCAAATACAAGAAAGGTCAGTCCACAGTTCATCTTATAATGTAAAAGTATATATTTTAAATACCATCATAGCAATCCTCTGCGCTGTTCCGTAACCGCACGCGTCAAACGTCACATCAGGTCTACCTAGCAGCTTCTCTATCTTAGCAACCACTTCATCGTCGGAGTATTCCTTCTTGATGAGCAGTGTGTGGTTTACTCCGAGTTGCTTTGCGGCAGAGAGCCGGGTTGCGACCATGTCTGGAAGGGGTTTGAAGCAATTCAAGTGAATCAGATCGCTCTTGTCGTTGAAACTGCACGTCCAATGTCACCTAAATTGGATGCCTAAAGATGTCTTGAGTCGATTACAACCGACTAAAATCTGATAACTAAACTTACTTTACTTTTTTTTTGTTTGGTCTTGTAGTCTATGATTTTACAGTTTGTTTTCACTCTCCTCTTTCAGATTTTTAGTTACCTATATTCTAAGACGCAATTTTTTTGTCGCTTATGGAAACAATTTAATTATCTGCCTTGAAACCTTATATATTAAAGCTGTATTAACCTTAATTTTCTGTCTTGGTGCTAAAGGTTGCAAGTACGCCAAAAAAAATGTTTTGTCACCTTGTTCTCTCATCTCAAATTTTCATCCTTTTCACCCTACAATTTAATTTCGATACAAATAATTTCAATCCCCCAACTTCAGCCAACTTGCATTAATGAAAATATCTATTTATCGGTACTTAATTCGCTCACCAGTAATCAAAATTTCGCTAGCGCCCATAGCTCTGGCCGTCATAGCACACAGCACACCAATAGGCCCGGCACCCAATATGGCGATCTTCGCGCCTACTTTAATACCAGCGCGGTTGCAAGCGTGCATTGCTATCGCTAGAGGTTGCACGGCTGCTCCTTCTTCCATTGATAGGTTCTGTGGTAATCTAGAGAAAGAAAAAAGTAATATAGATACATTGGTACATATCCGTCACGCCTCTTTCCCATCGGGGTAGGCCAGAGACCATTTCCATGAAAGTAAAGTGTTGTTAAAAGGAATAAAAAGAGTCGTTGTGAGTAAAGAAAATTAAAACTTATTCGACATTTCGTAAGGAACCCAATGCCCTGGCGAAGGCCTTACTTAGGCCATTTAGTAAATGTAGTATGCCTAGGTAGAATTAATATTTTGAATTTTTTTAAGTCTTTGTTGGTATCTTCTCTTTGGACTATCCGTGGTTATTCTGTTAAGATATAGTATTCCTCTAAGATTTTACGTATTATTCGAAGTAGGTATAGGTCATGATTTAACCCTTCTCCTGCTGATGGACTACACAGGTGAGTCGACATGCAGTGGACTCACCTAGCGTGACTACACAGGTGAGTCGACATGTAGTGGACTCACGTAGCGGGAAAGGTGTCAAAGAGGATACTTACAAGCGTGTTGACGTAAAACTTTTACACAACAAAATATACTAATATCGTCATAATACAAAGCAACTTACTTATGACAGAAATCAGCAACATGTCTATAAAACCGACAGAGGTTACCGGGCGCCCCTTTCGACGAACAGTAATGCGGTTCGTCACACAGATTGTACCGTCCTTGCTTACAGTACTCGCAGCGACGGCACGGCTGAGTCGGCTCTATTGCTACACGGTCTCCGGGCTTTAGTGAACTCACATTTGAGCCAACCTGTTTATTTAAAGGAAAGTAATATTGAGTTAATTGTTAGTTGTGATACTACACTCGGCTTCAAAAAAATCGTACGTCCGTAAAAATAGGCTTTATGCACTGTTAATCCTTAAGACAAGCAGTTATTCGTAGCAATATTGGTATCATTTGAGAGCCCTATAAAAACTCTTTAAAAAAATATCCATTTCATTTGATTAAAGAAAAAGCTTAAACACTTTAAGTCACTGTGAATGACAATGGAACTGATTCTCCTCTTCAAATTTTGTTTGTATTGTTTTGTTTTTGGGGTATAAAGGGGTCGATACAGCTTATTGGGGGATAAATTTGCTACCAACAGTCGAAGAAGACACAGAAGAATATCTTTCATCAGAAAAACGTCCTTGAAGATGGACACTACTGCTGCTGAAGCCGCCCAAGTTATCGCACTACTGCAATCAGGACTACGTCAGTGTGATGTTGCTCGGCAATTGCACTTGAGTCGCTTTTCTGTTCGAAGAGTGTACCAGCGGTTCCTGCAGATCGGTGGCTTTGTCCGAAGGCGTGGGTCTGGTAGAAATCGCTGCACTTCTGCGAGAGATGACCGATTCGTCGTATCGAAGTCTTTGAGAAATTGGTTCTCTAATGCTGTTGAGTTGCAACAGCAGCTTTAAGCAGTTCGTAGAAGGGCCGTGAGTGTCTCTACAGTTAGAAGAAGACTAAAGGAGAGAAATATTGTGGCTAGAAGACCTGCCACGGGTCCAAAATTAACCGCAGCGCATCGGCGAGCACGCCTGCAATTTGCTCGCGCCCACATCAATTGGAACCTGGACCAATGGAGAGCTGTTCTCTTCTCTGACGAAACGAGAGTGTGCCTTTTCTGCAACGATAGACGCAAAAGAGTATACAGAAGACAATGGGAACGTTTTGCCCAAGCCTGCATCCAAGAGACGGTAGAATACGGGGGCGGTTCCTGCATATTCTGGGGCGGCATATCTGCCGACGGCAAAACTGAACTTTCTTGCGTCTCTCGGACCGGCGGTGCTCGCGGGCAAGGGTCGATGACTGCTCACCGGTACATCACAGAGATCCTGGAAGAACATGTGGTCCCCTATGCTGGATTTATTGGCGACGGGTTGACATTAATGCACGATAACGCTCGCGCGCACACTGCTGGAATTGTGCAGGGCTACCTTCAAGAGGTTGGGATCCCTGTCATGCAGTGGCCAGCGAGAAGTCCAGATCTGAACCCGATAGAGCACCTCTGGGACCAGCTGAAACGCAAGGTTAGATCCCGTGATCCCGCTCCCGCGACTCTTCAGGAGCTCCAAGACGCCGTTATTGAGGAATGGGACAGAATCCCTCAAGAAGAGGTCCTAAAGTTGGTGCGATCCATGAGGGAGCGCATGGAAGACGTCATTAGGGTTAGGGGGGGTAACACTAGGTTTTAGGTTAGTTTTAAGCAACTTTGTTTTGAAAAAATTATCAGATTTTATTAGGGTTTTTTAAGGATTTTTCTTGTTTTGTAAATTTTTCTCAGTTCCAATAAAAAACATTGAATGAATTATTGTTTTTGCATTCTCTGTTTCCTTACCTTTCAAATGATACCGAACATTACCAATATTTCATAATACAAATATGATTGAAAGATATTTAAAATAGATTTCTTAAAAGGTGCGATTTTTTTGAAGCCAAGTGTATATTAATTATTTTACAGCTCGAAATTTATTATGAAAGACAGAAACGTGTGTTTTGATTCTATATTTAGTCACAATTTAGTATAAAGTTTCTATATTGTATCATATCAGCTCGTGGACGTCCACTGCTGGACAAAAGCCAGCAGTGGGACGGTCATTGTGGAGATCCCCCAAGGAAATCCTTTTCACGGTAGTTGTGGAAATCTACAACGATCAGTCCTACGCTGCCCACATCCAACGGCTTCCCGCGACTTTCACCAGGTCGTCGATCCACCTTGTTGGAGGCCTTCCCACATTGCGTGGTCCGGTCGTCCCTACATGTTCGTCGGTTTTGGGTAGTTTTGTATTATTTAATATCGGCTGTACGCACCTTTTCAACAACCCCAGCGCCCTCATGCCCCATAACAAAAGGCTCTGTGATCACATCAGCGCCGCACTGCCCCGTCGTGTAAATTTTGACGTCCGACCCGCAAATACCGACGCACTCCATTTTTATCAGCACATCTGGAAGGACAAGTGTGATGAAGTGTGTTTGGAACGTTATTGTCATCATCATCTCAGGAGTTATTCGTCATTTCGCACCCAGGTTTTTTCCTTACTTTTTTGCTTTGCTTTCGTGTGATTTTTTTGGGTGCGAGATGACGATTATCTAGATACATTTAATGATTTTCTTGCGCGACCGGTTCATTACCATATGTCATACTAAAGGCCCCTTTCAAACGCCTATTAATTGCGTAATAACCCTTAATAAATGTCCCCTTACTAGCAAATCCCTTTTTCGCAAAAAGTATTTCTCACGGCCTGAATCGTTGTTTCATTTGTTTGCCAAAGTTCTAGTTTTAAAGAATCTTTCACGTTTATTGAAACAACTACAACCCGTGCGGATTAACTGTGTACCTCCCGAGCTGAAGTAACTTTACAGCGAAGTGTACAGTTAAGTCGTACAGGTTGTAAATACATAGATAGTTATATGTGTCATCTCACTTACCATCTTCCGAGATATTTGGCATTGGCCATTTTTCCTGAAATATATGAAAGTTAATAATAATTCCCATTGAAACGAGAAACAAAAATAGACAAAGAAATAGGTACAAAACAAAAATGAAGTGTTGAACCCACTTTCTTTAAAATTTCTCTTTTGTACTTTAAGTATATCATAGTTTAAAAGTATAATATAAAGAGATAAATTAATTACTTTTACTTACAATTTTAACATCTTTCGGTCCATGAATAACTGCAGCGTAGTTTTCTGCCATTTTGACGCGTTCGAGTAATCTTATAAGATGATACTGTTCTTTAAATAAATATAATAATGTATAGTCGCTAGATAAAAAGATTTAGTCAAGTTAGACTGGAGACTGAGACTGAGTTCCGTACGTATAAATTATAATTTATCTTTTAACTTTTTTATATTCTGTAGATCTGTAGATGATAAAAAAGTAAAAAACTAACATTTAATTCTCCTCCAAAGATGATCGTTTTTTATTTGTTTTAATTAGATAGGACAGTATTCCGAGATATATCTCTGACTGGGTCATCAGATCTGTTAATTAAAATCAGTAACGAAATGAGTTAATAGGTATATTTTACTTATTAGTAAAAAAATATAGTAATTAAAAAAAAAATAAACAAAATAATTTTGGTACTTATCTATAAAAGTTATTAAACAATGACATCCACATGTTTGTGAACAATCAAATAATTTTTTCAAAGGTTCTGCAGAGGAACCCCAATTTCTACGTCCATAACAAAAACAATTAAGATAATATGTTTGTTATTTTAAAACAAGATTACGAAACGAGTACCTACATTTGTAGTTTAACTATTATTTAATATTTTAATCATCTCTTTTTTACCTATTTACTGAAGATTTGTTCGAATTTATGCATATTTATTTTATTTTCTTACGAAAAACAACAGCTTACAAATCAATTTAGTAATTTAGATAAAAACTAGAGAGCTAATAACAGTTTTTCGCTGTTAGTGTTAAATTAGGTCACAATCTACGTTGATAAAGGTCAAGAATCGCACTTATGAAGAGCCCGCGTCATTTACAATATGAAGTTAAAATAATTAAAGAAGAGAAAAATAGATATTATATCGCTTTACTTATCAGCCCTTTAACGTTCCCACTACAGGGCCGCGAGCCATCTCTCATCATCGAAACCGCGTCTCCAAGATTAGGAGTCGGGCGTTCTCCCAACTAGGCTACCACTCACTTCATTCACTTCTCACTTCACTTTGATAAGAATATCGCTTTCTTACCTTTTAAAAATAATTAAAACAATAGTAGGTATAATACGCAAGTTTTCCCGTAACCACGTCTTGAAGCGACTAGAAGGGACACCGTGGGGTTTTAGCCGGTGGGAGTCCGGCATAACCTTCTGTCTTTCTCCGAGACGGAGGGTATCCATAATGGATTTCCCCACGTAAAAAAAAGGGTATACCTTATTAATTACCTATACAACAACAATCAGGTATCAGGTGCTCAAACGGACGGCAGAGAATAGAGAAGAGTGGCGCAGACTCCACCGACAAGAGCGACGTTCTTAAATTTATGATGAAGACAACAACAATACTAAGAAACACAACACACAGTGATCTCAACCAAACTAAATGGTTTGAGCATTACGTTTAATGTATGTACGTATTTAGATGCATATAAATAAATTACTAATGCAAGCCAAATAACTGGTTCTTTAATTTGTTGATAAATTGTTAATTCTATTAAAAAAAACGGCCAAGTGCGAGTCGGACTCGCACCAGGAAAGGTTCCGTAGCATTCTTCATTCATATCGAGCAAAAAAAAAAGTTAAAAATCACGTTTGTTGTATGAGAATCCCCCTTGTTATTATAATTCTATTTTTAGTATTTGTTGTTATAGCGGCGATGGTAATATATCATCGGTAAAAATTTCAACGCTCTAACTATAACGGTTCATGAGATACAGCCTGGTTACAGACGGACGGACAGAGAGACAGACAGACGGACAGCCAAATCACAGTAATACGAGTAGGGTCCCGTTTTCACCCTTTGGGTACAATAAATTTAAAATATTAGTAAACAATTTATAACAAATTAAAATTCATACTTCAGTGGCACATGGAATTTATTACAATAAATAAATATAAATACCTACACAATTTTTATCGATTTCCGCGACTTAAACTAAACAATTGGGTAAGTCGGACATCGCATAGTTTTACAGTTGTAGAACCAAATGATTTTTTTGAATAAGTTAGGATCCCTGTAGGATAATGCAATGTTGACAACAGGAGGAACTTATAATAATTATAATATAATAAAGGTTTAAAAATTTCAAAATAAAAATTAAATTAAGAATTTAAAAAACCCCCGACTATAAAAAGTAACAAATAAGTAGTATTTAACTTTCATACAAACTTCATTTTGTCGGGTGACCGCTAAGTAGCTTGGTGGGTACGCACATATACCTATCATAAATAATCATATTGTGGTATCAAAATTTAAAAAATACCTGTGAAATGTTTTAAATAAATCGATAATATATTCGTGAGGAAAATAGAATGCGTTCCCTCGACGTAATAAAGTTAAATACTACTTATTTGTTACTTTTTATAGTCGGGGGTTTTTTAAATTCTTAATTTATTTTTTTATACAAAATAATTACTAAACTTAGTTTTGTTGTTGCTGTCTCTCGGTTGTACATGGATCATGACTTTGATTCCCTTCCCTTGTCGCGCTATCTCGTACGCCTCGAGGCTCTCTTCCAGCGTGTAGTGATGGGTTACTAGAGGTTTCACGTTTATCTTGCCGCTTGCTACCATTGCTAGGGCGATTGGGTATCTGTGGACGAAGGATTGGTAAGATTGTAGCGGCGGCGGCGGCATGTTATTTTGTATTTAAAATTAACTAGAATATTCAAACATAATTCTGTACCTCAGAGGTAAAGAGTAGTAAGTCCAGTTTTTGCCGAAACTATGTTTTTATACCATTAAAATCGCAAAAACCAGATCTATCTAGTGGTATAAAGCATTAAACGTCAAAATAAATACTTTTTGAGTTAGCCTCTGGTATACGGCATTATAACCTTAATTGTATTGTTTATGAAGTAATTAAATAAAAAATCAACAATAGATGGCGCTTCTAAATATTCGAGCAAAGAAAAACTATTTCTGGTACTTTACAACGATAGAGGGCGCTGGTATCAAGTATTCAGTACGTATTATAATATGGAAAACTAGGGGAGCAAAATAAGAGGGATTAAAGACAAAACTTCATGTGGTGTCATATGTGTATAAGCGCGTACTCGCTATATACCGAGCTGTAACCGTAAGGTTCGCGAAGAACCTGCTGTAAGCGCACATCCTGTGTATTTTGGTTACAGTACATGCAATAGTTACGGGTTACAGCTCGCCAATGAGTACCCGCCCTAAAAAACCTCTCTTATGATAAAGTAGGAGTAGTAATATGAATGTATACTAACTCGTTAACATATCTGAAGACACCTCGAACGTCGACCTCTCTCGCGACGGCGCCGGCGAGTGGCACGGTCAACTCCGGGCTGCCCATACCTACTAGTACTGATACACCGCCTGATTTGGTGGCCTGTGGACAAGGTGCTATTTGTTAACTGTGCATTGAATGGAACAAGTCGCTTTAGATTAGACAGTTAAACTCCTTTTTTCTGTCCATCAAAGTCAAGGACAGAAGAATAAACAAGGATAAGGATAGGATAGACAAAGATGTCTTTTCAATATTTCTTTGTTAATTATTGTTCACTTACGAAATTAAATTCTTGAATAAAGAATACTGTTCTTTTTTTTAAACAAACTCGTATCGACTCACATGTATAGTCCATCAACAACAAAAGGGTTAAAAGCATTGTCACGATTATTCGTGAAGCCGAGAGGGAGGAGAAGGAGAGAGACGTGGTATCTGATACATTTATCATTCCTTGATTACTTAGTGTCGCGATACAACTGACGGATGAACGGCGCTAAACGTTGGGTAAATACGTTTGCAATGTGTGTCAAGTCCTCCAAGACACATTAGCTTAAACCCCGCGTACATTCACTTAATTCGGTGAACTTTCTTGACGTGTAAAGACACACACTTACCAACAAAGCCATTCGTACAGTAGCCTGGGCACCACTAGCGTCTACGGAAACATCAGGGTGGCTGCCCAGGAGATCGTGGATCTTCTTCACCAGGTCTACCTCGTTGCATTCCCTGGTTACCAGCAGTGTGTGGTCTGCTCCGATTTGCTTGGCGAAGTCCAAACGGGATTGGTGGACGTCTTAAAAGAATGAAGATATTTTAGGATTATTTCTCGTGTTGATTGACGAATTAAGACATTATTACAATCTGGTTTTCCTATAGAAATATTATGAAACACACTTATCGTGCGTGTGGTGGCAGGTGTGCACCTGGTGTAACAAGCGACACGCGTGCTTCATTTGTCTAGTCGTCATACCTACTTATTTCAAAGTTCTCTGGAAAAAGTGAAAAAAATATTTAAACCTACAGATGAGTTTAAGAAATTTAATGCTAGATTCGAAAGAGTGCAGTTTTCCACAAAGAAGAATCTAGCAAGAAACTTTGTTTGGTTGCTCTTTTCAATTTGACTTACCGGTAATAAGAACCTTGCAAGCGCCCATGGCTTTGGCCGCCAGAATGGTGACGAGTCCGATGGGCCCGGCACCCAGCACGAGCACGAGATCCCCGCCCTGCACGCCGCCGCGACGGCACGCGTGGAAGCCCACTGATAACGGCTCTAGCAGGGCGCCTTCTTCCATTGATACGTGGTCTGGGAGTCTGGAATGTTCTTTTGAGTTAGGTTTGAGCGACGTGCATGTAAGTATGAGGCAACTGATGAATGTGGATGAAGTGAAAGTATGTTTGGATCGTAGCAACTGGAGGGAAGTGGTCTTTGCCTGCTTCCATGGGAGAGAGGCGTGACAGATAAGTACCAATACCAACAAATCGCGCTATTTATTTACACTGTATGCAAACTGTGTTTCTTATGTT
Source organism: Anarsia innoxiella (assembly GCA_947563765.1). Classification (NCBI taxonomy): domain Eukaryota; kingdom Metazoa; phylum Arthropoda; class Insecta; order Lepidoptera; family Gelechiidae; genus Anarsia; species Anarsia innoxiella. The sequence goes on from OX387406.1 coordinate 9,001,553, forward strand.
CTTTATTGATAAAGTCAGTATTTCAGTGACACACCTGGTTTGCCAAGCGAGGTAAGTAGGTAAATACCTTGCATTTGAACGTGACCAAGAATCAATTTATTATACTGCTGCCCTCGACTTCGTACGCCTTTATCATCTTCACTTGAAAGAATTATTTAGATACCTTATCTTATCTTATTTAGCCACTCGTGTCCCACTGCTGGGCAAAGGCCTCTCTCCTCATACGCCAAGACTTTCTGTCTCGAGCTTCCTCCGCCCTGGTACCCAAGAAGGTATCCAGCTCGTCCCGCCACCTTTTCGCGGTCTGCCGCGACGCCGTTTGGCAGTTGGTAGCCATTGGGTAGCTGTTTTTGCCCATAAGTCTTCTGGCATGCGGCAGACGTGGCCGGCCCAATCCCACTTCAGCCTGGCAGCTGTTTTTGCCACATCAGCAATACGCGTTTGAGAGCGCAGTATGGTGTTTCTTACCTTGTCAGTAAGTTTTACACCAAGCATACTGCGCTCCATAGCCCGTTGGCAATCATTAAAAACTCTTCAATAGTTTTTGCGTGAAAAAGTACCTACCTACCTAACTAACATCCTCATATCTATCCAATGTGTGATCTATGCATCCATCGGCACATACATTGACATTTATAACCTTAGTCGGATACTCACTTGTAACAAAAATCAGCAGCATGCTTGAAATACCGACACAGGTTTCCGTGGAAAGGCGGGGTGGCACAGAACTCGATATCCGGGCACAGGTGGTAGCGGCCGGTTTTACAGAACTCGCAGTACCGGCACGGTACGCCCGGCTCGATGGCTACCCGGTCACCTGGTTTTAAGTGCTTCACTTTTGATCCCACCTGGAAATTTTGGAGAAGGGGGTTAGTACGGGTTTAGATGGTCGTGAGTTACCATTCAAATTGAAAGATTTTTTCGAATTAGGTACTTCTGCTTCATCACCTTTGTCATATTATAGAGTCTTGTCTGTGAAGCGTCCTCTATTTAGGCCTATCTTCTACTAATGTTTTGACTTCTTGATATAAGATGCTTAAGTATCCTATTAAAATTATAAAAAAACAATATTTTAAGTTAAAGCAGGTAAACCTTCATCAGAATAACACGTAAGTACATATCGAAGTATTTTATTCAAATATTTATCTAAAAGTAAGTTCTCTGAGATATGGCGATGAAAAAAAAAGATCAAGGTACTAACGCATTTTGGCTTTCGTCGCTATTCACGCACACAATACCATTGTTAAACACTAGCTCGAAGTTGACGCACACAATCAAATTCGCACACATAAACATGTATCGGTGACAGTACGAAATGGCCTTCGACTCGTAAGATCGATAGAGATTGAAAATACTGATATTTAGTTATCGATGAATATCGATAACTAAATATCCTTGTGTAAACTATTACCTACTGTAGAATGTTAATCTGTTGGCTATAGTTTGTTCGCTTAACTTAATTTAGCGGAATTGATACCCTGGTTATATGCTCTAAGCTAAGACTTCAATACACGATTATACAACGTTACCTACTATCGTTTTCAATTTATAATGCTCTACGATAACCAACTCTATTTTGACGATTCAAAGTTTTCATTTTATATGCCGACCCTGAACTTGTGCGTTTGCTGAATAGAGTTGGCAGAAATTCGAAAGTATTTTTAAAAGGACCAATATTTTGTTATTCTATAGGTACCGTTTCTTATGTATGTGTGTGTATGTGTGTATGTATGTATGTATATGTATCTCACCTTCTCAACAACCCCGGAAGCCTCATGTCCCATAATCATGGGTGCTTTGAGCACGAAGTGGCCACAAGCGCCAGACTGCCAGTAGTGTACATCCGAACCGCAGATACCCACGCAGTCCATACGAAGTAAAACCTCTGAAATTGGAAATTATTTTGGCTAATTCTTTTAATCCTTTTTTTAGCCATTTTGATCCCACTGCAAAATGACTTTTCTATCTACTAAAAACGTATAGGAGAGAGGGGCACACTTGAACACTTTTTGAAAACCTTATCAGTAAAATACACAAATGATTTTTAATACTTTCATGACTTGTATACTACCATTAGACTTTAAACTTTACTATAAAATACTAATTCACTGATATTAATGTTTAATTAAGATATAATTAGGTACTCTTTAAAAATATATATGTTACGGGCAATGTGATTAATTGGGCATTATTCATAATGCCCAATAAAAAAAGATATAAATGCATTTATATCTTATAGAAATAAATATTCTGTATTTTAAAGTATGTCTATGCTTATTCTAGGTCGAAAAAATCAATCAATCGGTTGATCAATTTCTTCGAACAATAATTTTATTAAATATTCACAACATCGACTACTAAATCCCTCGTCAAGGACAAACGAAAGACAAAGCCCTTGAGAGACTATTATTCGACTATTAATCGTGGCACTTAAGAGAATACCAAATTTGTGACCTATTACTGTAGAATGTTAATCTGTTGGCTATAGTTTGGTCGCTTAACTTAGTTTAGCGGAATTAGTACCCTGTTCGCAAACCTTCTAAATAAATAAAAGCCACCCCCATGACTTTCCATTCAACACAGTTTAACTGATTCTTATCCAATAAATTGAAATATCAGACCACTTTGTTATAATTACAGATTAGGTCTATCGTATAGGTATTGTTTGGAAGTATTCTGTGTAGTACGGTGTAGGTACCTCTACTTGCAGGAATTTTGTCGATATCAGATAAGAAGATAAATAATAGAAGAAAAATATATTTAATTACTAAAATTTCATTAATTTTAGTTGAAGCATATAATAGGCAAATTCTTGCAGTAACATGATTTTTTCTCTACTTTTTACCGTCTAGCTAGGCTAATTTTTTTGGCTGAAATAAAGCTATAACTTTATCACTAAATTGTCGACAAATAATCCGTAAGTAACTTACCATCGTCAGAAAATTGCGGAATCGGAGTTTGTTCCTGAAAAAGGACAAAATGTACTTATTATTTTTATACTATAAAAAAATATCAAGACTATATGAAATAAAAAAGCATTAAGATAATAGAATATTTATATATATAAAATATATAATAATATACAGGGTGTAACAGAAAGGGTTTATAAAGCCGAAACGCAGCGATAGTCCTCATGAAACTGAACAACTTTCCCCAAGGAACATGGGTCGTAACTCGAAAAAAAATTTTGGATCGCCCATACTTACTCGATCAGCTGATCGGGCATTTTGTATGGGGAGGTGAAATTTTTTTTTCGATTTACGACCCATGTTCCTTGGGGAAAGTTGTTCAGTTTCATGAGGACTATCGCTGTGTTTCGGCTTTATATACCCTTTCTGTTACACCCTGTATAATAATAAATAAATTCAATTACTTCTAATAAAATGGATTTAATCATAATAGATTGCCTGCTAATGTATGCCAATAGATATACGGAAATCTTACTTATTTTATTTAATCTGCTTATTTTTTATTTAACTATATTTTATTATTATATAGATAATATAATTATTATTTATTTATTTATAATAAATAATATAAATATAATAATTTAATAATTGAATTTATTTATTATTATATATTATTTATAATATATATATATTAATGTATATATTATATATTTATTTTATTTTATTAGAAGTTTTTTGAATAATCAATTTATAATTCTAATTAATTCTTAATTTATCTCGTTAAGCAAAGGTTTAATTTAACTTACGCACCAGAACGAATTTAAACGCGAAACTCGACTTCAAACTTAAAAAAATCCAAGTTTGAATTTCAAATAGAAGGCACCAAAAAGATTTAACTACATTCTAAATAGAACCTCTTTAGACCAATTTTAAGCTAAATAAAATCAACACTTACCAATCTCAGGTCTTTAGGCTGGTAAAGAATAGCTGATGGGTTATCTTGAGCCATTTTAGCTTGTTGCTACGACGAGACGAGGTTCACAACTGACTTTGACTTTGACGTTCACAACTATTTATAGAAAATAACAGTTAAAAATAATCATATTAGGTACCTAAGCACTTATTTCTGTAGTACGGTCGGCATCATAAGTTGATTAACACATTCAGATTTTCAATAGTAAAATACACCAATTATTAGACGAAAATCGCTTAGCAAAAATACTCTTGAGTTAAATGAACATCCAATAAGGTGCAAAATAAAGAAAATAAGTATGGTTTTACGTCTAATAATGGTGTTAATTACTTTTGAAAATCTGAATGTGTTCATCGACTTATGAAGCTGACTGTACCTAGCTACATAAAATCATGTAGTTAGATAGGTACTTACCTACTATTATTTAACTATAGGTAGGTACTTTAAGGTAGTTACCTAACGTGGAAGAAAAAAATAAATACTCAAACTTAAATAAGTTTATGACCCACTTCATAGTGGTTTACATTTACCTGCGTAATCATTTAAACGGCTTGACCGATTTGGCAGATTTTTTTTTTTAAATGTTCAATGAAGTCCAAGGTTGGTTCTTACGGTTAGTAAAATTCGAATAATTGCCGGGAAAGCCCTAAAACAGACCTTTTCTTTTTCCCATACAAATGTTTTCTTACTAAAATGTAGAGCCAATTTGAACTTTATTCCTACACAATAAAGTTCATTCTAAGGCGGGACAAAGTTCGCCGGGACAGCTAGTTTTTTATAAAACGGAAAAACCATCATGTTCAGATAAGCCAACCATGATCACCACACAGATAGAAGTATCAAGTTTATAATGCCAGTCATTAAACATTTAAAAAAGTACCTATTCCATATCGAAAGGTACTCAAAATTATATGAGACATCTTTTGCCTGCGGGTTCACTCCGCGTCAAATTCGGATTTGGGAAGCGAGGGGACTGTTCAACTATCTCCACTTATAAATGAGGTACTACTACCTACCTACGTTAATTAATCGCTTCATTTGCCGTAAAAGACGAGCAAACATACATACATAGACACTTTCAGAATATTGACATGGATATTGAAAATGGATGGTACATAAAGGTAAGTTTAATTCTACTGAAATTGTAGCCTATTTTTTTAACCGACTTTAAAAAAAGGAGGAGGTTTCTCAGTTCGACTTTAGTTAGGTAGGTATAGGTAGATATTTTCTCAAAATGCGTTTTAGAAAGACTAGGTAATCCAAGATTCCTTCAATCGGAAACCGTTGGATGTGGGCAGCGCAAGACCGGTCGTTGTGGAGATCATTGGGGGAGGCTTTTGTCCAGCAGTGGACGTCCATAAGCTGACATGATGATGATGAATCCAAGTTTGGCAACAACATAAAGAAGTGTGTTTGGATCGTAAATTAAGTTTAGTTCGTTCTTTATCGGTTTGAATTGCCAGTGGAGCGAAGTGGCCTCGGCTTACTCCAATGGTAACATGATGGATATTTTCAATAAACTGCCTACCTCCCTAAGAGAACCACCTAAATTAAAAATATTTATACAAGAATTGAAGGAGCTACCAGTTAATAAATCATATTATAGCGTCAGAGAGTATTTAGATGATAAACTATATAGACACCTAGTAATAAGTAAATTTAACTCAGTAGTATGTAAGTAATGTTATAAATATACTGGGTGTAATAGAAAGGGGGTATAATGCCGAAACACAGTGATAGTCTTTAAGAAACTGAACAACTTTCCCCAAGAAACATGGGTCGTAACTCGAATACAAAAATTCGTCTCCCCATACAAAATGTCCGATCAGCTGATCGAGTAAGTATGAGCGATCCAAAAATTTTTTTCGAGTTACGACCCATGTTCCTTGGGGAAAGTTGTTCAGTTTCATGAGGACTATCGCTGTGTTTCGGCATTATACCCCATTTCTGTTACACCCTGTATAATACGTAGATAATGTTATAATAAGGTTATAAAAATATTATAAATAGCCCTCTCACATTGCTGTGCCCCAACGGGGTTTCATGTACCTCTATACATGTAGTACTATTATATGTATATGAACTGCAATAAATTATTTTGAATTTGAGTTTGATATTGCATGCTCAACTCTACGGTCTTCTTAAAAAAAAACTAGTCCTTCTCCGAAGATTATAACCTATGCACCGAGAAAAGACATATTTGGCACATTTCTTGTTCATTTCAACTCAGTTAATGAAGAGTAAGAGTTTAGGTAGGTAGGTAGTTCATAGTAACACGCTATGAGTTGAGGATACTCGCATTGCTCGAAAGTAAGTAGGTATAGACAGACAGATTAGAAGCCCGTAAACATGCCGTTTTATGATATTTCTTATCTTAAAAATGTTATTCAACAAAATAAATAACAAAATAATTGCAAACTTATTTGGATTATCTTGTTTTTAAATAGTCACAGTCTAAACACAATTGGACCGACCTATTTACGCAGAAACTTTCCAACTGACAGAGAGGTGAAACTGAGAAAAATGCATTTTTGTGTTTGAACTGTGTAGGTACTTTTTTTTCTCTGCAGGTAGAGTCAAAAATGATTGATTAATTTAAAGATGTTACTAAAATGAATTTGTCTAAGGGGTCGTTATTCGAGTAAAAGTAATTAAATTGATAATTTTTACGAAAAATCGTTTTGGAACGTTTTATGAAAATTCTATTTTGTATGAACTCGTTTTTAGCACATTTCGCAGAAACGTTCCAAAACGGTTTTTTTTTCTAATTCTACTTTGTCGAAAGCGGTAGCTGAAAGAAGACGTAACCCTATTCCAGATAATTATAAAAAATTCGAGGAAAAAATTACTCAAGCCCAATTACTATGTAGAAAAGCACGATCTGACGGGTGGTCTGACTTTTGTTCAAGTATCGATCATGAAACTTCCTCATCTGAAATGTGGCGTTAGATGAGATGGATGAAAGGTGGAGGGCGTAAGTATGCTACTGTCGATCCTTTAAAAGCTATAGATTTACTGTATTCTCTTACACCAGCAAGTGTTAAAGAACCACAGCCGTCGCTATCTACGCAAGAACCGTCAATTTTAAAACTTGAAATTACTATAAGCGAACTAAGTTACTGCCTAAAACTTAAAGACACAGCTCCATGGTCTGACAACATATCATATTCCATGTTATTTAATTTGCCGACTATTGCTAAAAAGTATCTAGTAAAGCTATTTAATCAAATATAGACGTCGAGTTAAGTTCCTAGGCAATGGAGATATGTGCTAGTAGTTCCTATACCCAAGCCTGGACGTGACCCTAATTCATCTTCTGCTAGAGACCGATTTCTTTGATGTCCTGTCCATGTAAACTATTTCATATGTTGTTACTCAAAAGGTTAGAATGGTTCGTTGAACATAACCAAATGTTTCCACCTTCCACGATTGGGTTTAGGCGCACTAGGTCATGTCTAGACAACCTAACAGGCTTGGTTACTAACATTCAAAAGGGATTTACAAACAATAAAGCAACGGTTGTGTGTTTTTTGGACATCACTAATGCTTATAATAATGTTAATATTGGACCTCTTATCTCGACTTTAGATAAAATTGGTGTAGGTCAGAAAATATGTAAATATCTGTGGAACTTTCTGTCAGAAAGACACTGTAGTATGTTTATAGAGAAGGAGTACGTTTATAGAAGTAGGTACTTATAGAGGTTTGGCTCAGGGGGACCCTATGTCACCATTACTCTTCAATATCATTACAATGGACATGAGCAATAAAATACAAAGAGTCAGTATGTCACAGTATGCCGATGACTTTGTCCTTTTTAAAACTGTGAGTCATGGTGATATGGAGTCTGCTGAATCCGACTTGAACGAGACTATTTGTTTGTTAACCAAGTTATTGGATGAAATTGGGCTGAGTTTATCTGAACTTAAAAGTAATGTGTGTATTTTTAACAGATCAAGGAAAACTTTTAATGTTGATCTCAAAGTAAACGGCAGTACCATGAACATTCAAGAAAAGTGAAGTACTTAGGTCTTTGGTTTGATCCACAGCTTAGATGGAGTGCTCATATTCATGAAGTTTGTAAAAATTGTTACAAACTACTCACTGTGCTTAAAGTGTTGGCAGGCAGATCGTGGGGTGTTCATCCGAAACATCTGAGACGCCTATAGGACATATCCCTCGTTAGAAGCCGTCTCGATTATGGTAGCTTTTTGTATGCTAATGCAGCAAAGACACATTTAAATAAGCTTTCCTTACGCAGAATAAGGCATTGAGAGTTTGTGGCAGTTTTATTCGTAGCACCCCAATACACGCTATGGAGTCGGAACTAAGTCTACCACCACTATTTATTAGACGCTTTTGGCTGGGTTGTAGATATTGGCTAAAAGGTGCTTCGCTTTCTAATGTAAATATTAAGTCAATTGAGAGCCTGTCATGTACACGAAGCTATTGGAGGAACAATGTACCAATGTTAATTGAGATTCATCATTTCTTGAAACTTAAGGAGCTGGAGTGTAGCCCTAACTTAGAAATGTTTACTTTAAAAACTTGGCTGTTATCCATTAATATTTCAGAATTGGTTAACTTAAAAATTGAGGGTTTGACGTCAGCTAAACGAAATTACTTATAACACGTCATGTTTGCGACTGCTATGCCTACAAAAGCTACAATACGAATATTCTGGTTTTCATAAGTTATACACAGATGGATCGAAGAGCGATCGAGGTGTTGGCGCTGCTTTTTATGATCCACAGAATGATATCTCAGTCAAAATTAAACTCCGTAGAGATATTACCATTATGAGAGCTGAACTGATTGCAATATTAGAAGCACTCCAGTACATCCAAATAAATAAGTTTGATAGAGTTGTTATTCTGACCGACTCTAAGAGTGCACTCCAACATCTCGTTCGCTGTGTTTCGGGTGCTCGATGTACACCCGTTGCCTATCAAATTCTTGATTTAATTACCAGGTTGGTGGCCACTGTAACTGTAAGGTTTCAGTGGGTACCCTCCCATGTTGGGTTGAGAGGCAACGAGGTAGCGGACCGACTAGCTAATGAAGCAGTTAATGTGGGTAGAGATCTACAATGTAAACCTTATTTTACTGAAGTGTTTGGAAGTGTTATTGATGTTTGTAAGGATAAATGGAAAAAGTATTTTGATGAGGTCTCAATCTCAAAGGGTATATGGTATAGGACTTTTATAAATGAACCTAAGCTATTTCCATGGTTTGACTCTGCCAGTCTCAGTCGGAGAGATCTTGTGTCGGCTTTCAGGTTGCGTTCAGGGCATATTCCATGCAATAAATTCTATCACATGGTGAGGGCTAAGCCCTCTCCTTTGTGTTCTAGTTGTAATGTCGTAGAAGACCTAATTCATGTTATGCTGGAATGTGCTCGGAATGCAAACTTGAGAGCCCGGCTTGTGGGCATGGGGTGTGTTGATTCTGTTCAGCTAAACTGCTGGTTGTCAGAACCATTGTCCAGCAGAGCGATGGCGCTTTATCGCTTCCTAAGCCAAGCTTTGTAATCTGATATATAAATAATTGAATGCTCCCATGAGGCTGGCATAGCCATTTACAGTGGTTGAAGCCTCGTCAAAAATTTGATTAAAAAAAATAATATTAGTCGATAAACATTTTATTACAAATGAAAATTCATACTTCAGTGGCACATGGAATTTATTACAATAAATAAATATAAATACACAATTTTTATCGATTTCCGCGACTAAAACTAAACAATTTGGTAAGTCGGACATCGCATAGTTTTACAAACCAAATGATTTTTTTGAATAAGTTAGGATCCCTGTATGATTAAACTAAATAACCTGCTAATAGCTATTATTATGTATTATTTTAAACATTCAAATAAATAATAAAATTGCATATAAATTTACATAATAAAGTGTGCGCTATGGTTTCGTTGCACCACGGCTGCTCCTTATTTAGGCCGCGCTAGGCGAGTCCATAGCAATCAATAAAAATGGTTGCCTATCGAAAAGGTTAGTACCTAGTTGAACAAGTAACAACATAGTCAGTGACTGTACAAGTGAAACTGAACCACTTTTTATAAGAAACTTAGGCCTTAGTAGAAAAAAATTCTTCATTACAATTTTTTTATAAGACAACTTACGGTCGTTCCGAATATGCAAAGACAGATCCGAGAGCGGCAGTACTTAACTGTCACGTAGCTGTCACTTTTGATTTATCCTTCAGAAAAATCCCATACATTTTTTGACAACGGTAGGCTTATAGGGACGAAAAATTCTAAGATGTATAACTATTTTTGGCGCAAAATGGCTACCTTTTTGTATGGAATTTTTTATCGTTTGACAGGTCATCTACCAAGAAAACTATTAAAAACTTGCGCCAACCTTGGCACGCTGTCATAAACTCATTTGTATATGAAAAAAATGGGGGCCACTCCTTACCTATATTCCTTCCTACACTACAATTTCATTCTCATATTATCACCTATATGTCTTAGAAAAAGTAGTTAAATTCCACGAGTCCTATCTGCGTTTCTAGTACACTTTTTTTGATACAATCTAATTACTAAACTTAGTTTTGTTGTTGCTGTCTCTCGGTTGTACATGGATCATGACTTTGATTCCCTTCCCTTGTCGCGCTATCTCGTACGCCTCGAGGCTCTCTTCCAGCGTGTAGTGATGGGTTACTAGAGGCTTCACGTTTATCTTGCCGCTTGCTACCATTGCTAGGGCGATTGGGTATCTGTGGACGAAGGATTGGTAAGATTGTAGCGGCGGCGGCGGCATGTTATTTTGTATTTAAAATTAACTACAATATTCAAACATAATTCTGTACCTCAGAGGTAAAGAGTAGTACCTAAGTCCAGTTTTTGCCGAAACTATGTTTTTATACCATTAAAATCGCAAAAACCATATCTATCTAGTGGTATAAAGCATTAAACGTCAAAATAAATACTTTTTGAGTTAGCCTCTGGTATACGGCATTATAACCTTAATTGTATTGTTTATGAAGTAATTAAATAAAAAATCAACAATAGATGGCGCTTCTAAATATTCGAGCAAAGAAAAACTATTTCTGGTACTTTACAACGATAGAGGGCGCTGGTATCAAGTATTGAAATGAAATGAAATGAAAATCATTTAATCCTGTAGGTTTTGACAACACTTAAGACGGGTCATTTTTTAAAGTTAATGCTAGATTCGCAAGAGTGCAGTTTCCCCAGAGAAGAACCTAGCAAGAAACTCTGTAGGGTTGCTCTTTTTAATTTAAGTTTTACAAATCTCAGGCATAAACACAGAAACATATAATCAAATTAATATTTCAAAACAGCTATCCATAAATAAATAATACAAATTTGACCCCACAATATCCAGGAAAAAGTAAGGCAAGCAAATGGGAAACAAAGAAGTGAAATGCTTAGTTTGATGGGATCCGCATGACATGACCGGCCATCACAGCAGCACCTTCACACAGGTCTCAACGCATGTGCCAGCCATCAACCCCTTCCACATATTTTAGGGAAGTAGGAGACCCGACACACATAAGAAAGCTTAGCTATTACAGAATTACAGATACCATACCTACCAAGATACTGCAGAGGCAACATTTTTACAGCACAATAACATTCATATAATTTAAGGAATGTAAGTAATTCACAATTGTATGAGAACAGGTATGCTAGAGAAAGCTTGATAGAAGAGCAGGTCAATCCCATGGATTTGAGTCATCTAAATAATCGTTAATTTTATAATATCCCTTTTTGCTAAGTTTTTGTTTAACAATAACCTTGAATTTATTGAGGGGTAGTTCGCGTATACTGGTAGGGATCTTGTTGTAAAAGCGTATACATTGACCTACAAACGACTTATTTACTTTCTTTATTCAATACGTATTATAATATGGAAAACTAGTGGAGCAACATAAGAGAGATTAAAGACAAAATTACGTGTGATGTCTTATAAAGGCGCTTACTTACTAGCGCGCTGTAACCGTAAAGTTCTGGAAGAACCTGCTGCGAGCGCACATCCTATGTATTTTGGTTACAGTACATGCAATAGTTACGGGTTACAGCTCGCCAATGAGTACCCGCCCTAAAAAACCTCTCTTATGATAAAGTAGGAGTAGTAATATGAATGTATACTAACTCGTTAACATATCTGAAGACACCTCGAACATCAACCTCTCTCGCGACGGCGCCGGCGAGCGGCACGGTCAACTCCGGGCTGCCCATACCTACTAGTACTGATACACCGCCTGATTTGGTGGCCTGTGGACAAGGTGCTATTTGTTAACTGTGCATTGAATGGAACAAGTCGCTTTAGATTAGACAGTTAAACTCCTTTTTTCTGTCCATCAAAGTCAAGGACAGAAGAATAAACAAGGATAAGGATAGGATAGACAAAGATGTCTTTTCAATATTTCTTTGTTAATTATTGTTCACTTACGAAATTAAATTCTTGAATAAAGAATACTGTTCTTTTTTTTTAAACAAACTCGTATCGACTCACATGTATAGTCCATCAACAACAAAAGGGTTAAAAGCATTGTCACGATTATTCGTGAAGCCGAGAGGGAGGAGAAGGAGAGAGACGTGGTATCTGATACATTTATCATTCCTTGATTACTTAGTGTCGCGATACAACTGACGGATGAACGGCGCTAAACGTTGGGTAAATACGTTTGCAATGTGTGTCAAGTCCTCCAAGACACATTAGCTTAAACCCCGCGTACATTCACTTATTTCGGTGAACTTTCTTGACGTGTAAAGACACACACTTACCAACAAAGCCATTCGTACAGTAGCCTGGGCACCACTAGCGTCTACGGAAACATCAGGGTGGCTGCCCAGGAGATCGTGGATCTTCTTCACCAGGTCTACCTCGTTGCATTCCCTGGTTACCAGCAGTGTGTGGTCTGCTCCGATTTGCTTGGCGAAGTCCAAACGGGATTGGTGGACGTCTTAAAAGAATGAAGATATTTTAGGATTACTTATTTCTCGTGTTGATTGACGAATTAAGACATTATTACAATCTGGTTTTCCTATAGAAATATTATGATTAGAGACACACTTATCGTGCGTGTGGTGGCAGGTGTGCACCTGGTGTAACAAGCGACACGCGTGCTTCATTTGTCTAGTCGTCATACCTACTTATTTCAAAGTTCTCTGGAAAAAGTGAAAAAAATATTTAAACCTACAGATGAGTTTAAGAAATTTAATGCTAGATTCGAAAGAGTGCAGTTTTCCACAAAGAAGAATCTAGCAAGAAACTTTGTTTGGTTGCTCTTTTCAATTTGACTTACCGGTAATAAGAACCTTGCAAGCGCCCATGGCTTTGGCCGCCAGAATGGTGACGAGTCCGATGGGCCCGGCACCCAGCACGAGCACGAGATCCCCGCCCTGCACGCCGCCGCGACGGCACGCGTGGAAGCCCACTGATAACGGCTCTAGCAGGGCGCCTTCTTCCATTGATACGTGGTCTGGGAGTCTGGAATGTTCTTTTGAGTTAGGTTTGAGCGACGTGCATGTAAGTATGAGGCAACTGATGAATGTGGATGAAGTGAAAGTATGTTTGGATCGTAGCAACTGGAGGGAAGTGGTCTTTGCCTGCTTCCATGGGAGAGAGGCGTGACAGATAAGTACCAATACCAACAAATCGCGCTATTTATTTACACTGTATGCAAACTGTGTTTCTTATGTTCTTTATTGATAAAGTCAGTATTTCAGTGACACACCTGGTTTGCCAAGCGAGGTAAGTAGGTAAATACCTTGCATTTGAACGTGACCAAGAATCAATTTATTATACTGCTGCCCTCGACTTCGTACGCCTTTATCATCTTCACTTGAAAGAATTATTTAGATACCTTATCTTATCTTATTTAGCCACTCGTGTCCCACTGCTGGGCAAAGGCCTCTCTCCTCATACGCCAAGACTTTCTGTCTCGAGCTTCCTCCGCCCAGGTACCCAAGAAGGTATCCAGCTCGTCCCGCCACCTTTTCGCGGTCTGCCGCGACGCCGTTTGGCAGTTGGTAGCCATTGGGTAGCTGTTTTTGCCCATAAGTCTTCTGGCATGCGGCAGACGTGGCCGGCCCAATCCCACTTCAGCCTGGCAGCTGTTTTTGCCACATCAGCAATACGCGTTTGAGAGCGCAGTATGGTGTTTCTTACCTTGTCAGTAAGTTTTACACCAAGCATACTGCGCTCCATAGCCCGTTGGCAAACCTTGAGTTTGGACTTTTGAGCTTCAAAGACCAAGTTTGTCCACCATATATCAAGGTTGGAAGAATGCACATGTCCACGAGTTTGCGCTTTAGCGCTAAGGGAAGGTCGCCTATTTTTTTTATTTAGATACCTATACCTGTGATATTCTAAAATAATAATATTCTGACGTATAAGCCACGATATTACCAATCATTAAAAACTCTTCAATAGTTTTTGCGTGAAAAAGTACCTACCTACCTAACTAACATCCTCATATCTATCCAATGTGTGATCTATGCATCCATCGGCACATACATTGACATTTATAACCTTAGTCGGATACTCACTTGTAACAAAAATCAGCAGCATGCTTGAAATACCGACACAGGTTTCCGTGGAAAGGCGGGGTGGCACAGAACTCGATATCCGGGCACAGGTGGTAGCGGCCGGTTTTACAGAACTCGCAGTACCGGCACGGTACGCCCGGCTCGATGGCTACCCGGTCACCTGGTTTTAAGTGCTTCACTTTTGATCCCACCTGGAAATTTTGGAGAAGGGGGTTAGTACGGGTTTAGATGGTCGTGAGTTACCATTCAAATTGAAAGATTTTTTCGAATTAGGTACTTCTGCTTCATCACCTTTGTCATATTATAGAGTCTTGTCTGTGAAGCGTCCTCTATTTAGGCCTATCTTCTACTAATGTTTTGACTTCTTGATATAAGATGCTTAAGTATCCTATTAAAATTATAATAAAACAATATTTTAAGTTAAAGCAGGTAAACCTTCATCAGAATAACACGTAAGTACATATCGAAGTATTTTATTCAAATATTTATCTAAAAGTAAGTTCTCTGAGATATGGCGATGAAAAAAAAAGATCAAGGTACTAACGCATTTTGGCTTTCGTCGCTATTCACGCACACAATACCATTGTTAAACACTAGCTCGAAGTTGACGCACACAATCAAATTCGCACACATAAACATGTATCGGTGACAGTAC
Organism: Anarsia innoxiella; assembly: GCA_947563765.1. Lineage (NCBI taxonomy): Eukaryota > Metazoa > Arthropoda > Insecta > Lepidoptera > Gelechiidae > Anarsia > Anarsia innoxiella. The sequence goes on from OX387406.1 coordinate 9,016,630, forward strand.
GAAATGGCCTTCGACTCGTAAGATCGATAGAGATTGAAAATACCGATATTTAGTTATCGATGAATATCGATAACTAAATATCCTTGTGTAAACTATTACCTACTGTAGAATGTTAATCTGTTGGCTATAGTTTGTTCGCTTAACTTAATTTAGCGGAATTGATACCCTGGTTATATGCTCTAAGCTAAGACGTCAATACACGATTATACAACGTTACCTACTATCGTTTTCAATTTATAATGCTCTACGATAACCAACTCTATTTTGACGATTCAAAGTTTTCATTTTATATGCCGACCCTGAACTTGTGCGTTTGCTGAATAGAGTTGGCAGAAATTCGAAAGTATTTTTAAAAGGACCAATATTTTGTTATTCTATAGGTACCGTTTCTTATGTATGTGTGTGTATGTGTGTATGTATGTATGTATATGTATCTCACCTTCTCAACAACCCCGGAAGCCTCATGTCCCATAATCATGGGTGCTTTGAGCACGAAGTGGCCACAAGCGCCAGACTGCCAGTAGTGTACATCCGAACCGCAGATACCCACGCAGTCCATACGAAGTAAAACCTCTGAAATTGGAAATTATTTTGGCTAATTCTTTTAATCCTTTTTTTAGCCATTTTGATCCCACTGCAAAATGACTTTTCTATCTACTAAAAACGTATAGGAGAGAGGGGCACACTTGAACACTTTTTGAAAACCTTGTCAGTAAAATACACAAATGATTTTTAATACTTTCATGACTTGTATACTACCATTAGACTTTAAACTTTACTATAAAATACTAATTCACTGATATTAATGTTGAATTAAGATATAATTAGGTACTCTTTAAAAATATATATGTTACGGGCAATGTGATTAATTGGGCATTATTCATAATGCCCAATAAAAAAAGATATAAATGCATTTATATCTTATAGAAATAAATATTCTGTATTTTAAAGTATGTCTATGCTTATTCTAGGTCGAAAAAATCAATCAATCGGTTGATCAATTTCTTCGAACAATAATTTTATTAAATATTGGCAACATCGACTACTAAATCCCTCGTCAAGGACAAACGAAAGACAAAGCCCTTGAGAGACTATTATTCGACTATTAATCGTGGCACTTAAGAGAATACCAAATTTGTGACCTATTACTGTAGAATGTTAATCTGTTGGCTATAGTTTGGTCGCTTAACTTAGTTTAGCGGAATTAGTACCCTGTTCGCAAACCTTCTAAATAAATAAAAGCCACCCCCATGACTTTCCATTCAACACAGTTTAACTGATTCTTATCCAATAAATTGAAATATCAGACCACTTTGTTATAATTACAGGTTAGGTCTATCGTATAGGTATTGTTTGGAAGTACTCTGTGTAGTACGGTGTAGGTACCTCTACTTGCAGGAATTTTGTCGATATCAGATAAGAAGATAAATAATAGAAGAAAAATATATTTAATTAAGTACTAAAATTTCATTAATTTTAGTTGAAGCATATAATAGGCAAATTCTTGCAGTAACATGATTTTTTCTCTACTTTTTACCGTCTAGCTAGGCTAATTTTTTAGGCTGATATAAAGCTATAACTTTATCACTAAATTGTCGACAAATAATCCGTAAGTAACTTACCATCGTCAGAAAATTGCGGAATCGGAGTTTGTTCCTGAAAAAGGACAAAATGTACTTATTATTTTTATACTATAAAAAAAATATCAAGACTATATGAAATAAAAAAGCATTAAGATAATAGAATATTTATATATAATATATATATACATATATAAAATATATAATAATAAATAAATTCAATTACTTCTAATAAAATGGATTTAATCATAATAAATTGCCTGCTAATGTATGTCAATAGATATACGGAAATCTTACTTATTTTATTTAATCTGCCTATTTTTTATTTAACTATATTTTATTATTATATAGATAATATAATTATTATTTATTTATTTATAATAAATAATATAAATATAATTTTTAATATAAATATATAATTTATAATATAAAAATATAATAAAAGAATTTATTTATTATTATATATTATTTATAATATATATAGTAGTGGTGGGCCGAGTACCAGTTTTACCGAGTAACCGAGTACCGAGTATTACTCGGTTTAAAGTTTACCGAGCCGAGTACTCGGCCGAGTTACTCGGTAAAGTTAAAGTAGGTAGAATTTCGCACGAAGTAGCTAGTGTTAAAACTGCCCCTCCGCACCCCGCTAATTATTTATAATGAAAACAATAAACCGCAACCGTCAAGAGGCAATTTTTTTTTTAAAAAAACACTGCTTATGAATTTTTCTTCTAAATAATTATGATAATAGCAATTCATAACATTGCTGTAGCTGGGCCAAGGCCTAAATATGTACCATTAGAAGGATTTCTTTTTTCATTAGAAGGACAAGGTAGATTTATTTGCACCGAGTACTCGGCATTTTAACCGAATTATTCGGCCGATTACGAGTAGTGAAAAAAGTGCCGAGTACGCCGAGTACCGAGTACTCGGCCCACCTCTAATATATAGTATATACAGGGTGTAACAGAAAGGGTATATAAAGCCGAAGCATAGCGAAAGTCCTCATGAAACTGAACAACTTTCCCCAAGGAACATGGGTCGTAACTCGAAAAAATTTTTTGGATCGCCCATACTTACTCGATCAGCTGATCGGGCATTTTGTATGGGGAGGCGAAATTTTTTTTTCGAGTTACGACCACTGTTCCTTGGGGAAAGTTGTTCAGTTTCATGAGGACTGTCGCTGTGTTTCGGCTTTATATACCCTTTCTGTTACACCCTGTATATATTAATATATATATTATATATTTATTTTATTTTATTAGAAGTTTTTTGAATAATCAATTTATAATTCTTATTAATTCTTAATTTATCTCGTAAAGCAAAGGTTTAATTTAACTGACGCACCAGAACGAATTTAAACACGAAACTCACTTCAAACTTAAAAAAATCCAAGTTTGAATTTCAAATAGAAGGCACCAAAAAGATTTAACTACATTCTAAATAGAACCTCTTTAGACCAATTTTAAGCTAAATAAAATCAACACTTACCAATCTCAGGTCTTTAGGCTGGTAAAGAATAGCTGATGGGTTATCTTGAGCCATTTTAGCTTGTTGCTACGACGAGACGAGGTTCACAACTGACTTTGACTTTGACGTTCACAACTATTTATAGAAAATAACAGTTAAAAATAATCATATTAGGTACCTAAGCACTTATTTCTGTAGTACGGTCGGCATCATAAGTTGATTAACACATTCAGATTTTCAATAGTAAAATACACCAATTATTAGACGAAAATCGCTTAGCAAAAATACTCTAGAGTTAAATGAACATCCAATAAGGTGCAAAATAAAGAAAATAAGTATGGTTTTACGTCTAATAATGGTGTTAATTACTTTTGAAAATCTGAATGTGTTCATCGACTTATGAAGCTGACTGTACCTAGCTACATAAAATCATGTAGTTAGATAGGTACTTACCTACTATTATTTAACTATAGGTAGGTACTTTAAGGTAGTTACCTAACGTGGAAGATAAAAATAAATACTCAAACTTAAATAAGTTTATGACCCACTTCATAGTGGTTTACATTTACCTGCGTAATCATTTAAGGCTGATTCCACCGTTTCGTGCAAATTTCGACCATTCCACGAAATATTTTTTTTTATATCGGTTTCGAAAATCGGTATGCTAAAAAGATGCGTATATCGTCTAGATGTAGTAAACTAGTTTGGACGTATTAAATTTTTTTATAGTTTTCGAGGAAATCGTTGGAGTGTAATGAGGCAATGGAATGTAATGAAATATCGTGAGAGTGTAATGATGTTGTTTGGAAGGTAATGAAAAAATATTAGTCAGTATTATAAAATTTATTAAAATATCAAACATTTTCTTCATAAACGTACTTATTCATGGAAATCGTATGTGTCAAAATGAACACAATTTTTTTTTACGTCTTAGGAACATTTCAATAGACTTCTAAAAGTATAAACACCTAAACTAGAAACTCACATTGTGGCGACCTGCATAATAGGTGACAATTATAACGGCGCGGCGAAATTGTACATCTTATATTTGGAGTTACATGGTGATATGACTCTAGGCAACTGGACATAGTGATGACTTGGAGCTACGCTGCAAGACGCTGGCCGCGCGATGATTTGTGCGGACGTGTTAAGCTACGTGATTGCTGATGCAGCGGAACCATATCGATGCAGGAATATTTTCACGCTCGCTGACTTGTCTTATCTATCACGTACTCGAGGACCGCACAGTACTCCCCCCTTTGGAAAAGAAAATGAAAACAGGACTTCTAAATGCCGCTAAAACCTCGCTTGTTGCTCTTTTCTTCGCTGAATAGCTGCACCCATGATTCTTCCAGAGTAATCGAAGGAAACTAAAGCGTTTACCATTAATCAATATTTCTTCACAATCAATAACTGCAGAGCGTTGCGTTGTGGACATCATCGTGGTCATTGCGCAGTCTCATCATAAAAAAATCTTCAAATTCTTTATATTAATTCAATAAACATCAGCAGTACTTCCACGCTCGAGCGTTTCTCTTACAGTCGTGGGCTGCATACACTGGCGGTTATCAAATCCTGCTCATGGGCACCAAGCGTTCTTAATGTGTTTCATTGTTTCACGTTATTGCAATGCAGAGTCTGGTACAAAATACCGCAAATACGGCAGTGCAAGGAACTTCTGACTTCTTGCTGCCAAAAACTAAAAATTACTGCGAATCTAACGACGAGCCTTTTCCTTTGTTATTCTCTCCAAAAATGGTGCGTGTCGTGGCCATAACGATGCGAAGTTTGTCCAAGTGATAGTCTTAATTTCAATAATTGTAGTAAAATTTCAATGTAAAATGATTCATTGTAAACTTGACCCTGTTTCGATGTTCGTCCATTTGTGCTGCTTCGTGCGTATTTCTTGATTAGGTACTGAGGAACCTGCTTGTGTCAATTGCAAAAATTCATCTCAATATTTCTCAATTTTTTTTTCGGAGTCGTCAATCATAAAAAAAAGTTGAATTAATCGTTAAAGTAGCTAGTTGTTGCAGCGCCGGGTCCAGATGCTGGTATTGTACTTGGCCGAAACTACGTATATAGTGAATCACTTCTTGATCCAGAGTCGGTGAGACCTGCTGATGGAAAGCAGAAACTAGATTGCCTCGATGAGGTGCTTGCATTGTCTTGAGATCCATCTTCAAAGTAGCGAAGTTGCGTGTTCAATCGGCGGCGGTCACCACTGCGGCGGCCCGGCAGAAAATAGTTGACAATAAGATGGCACAGCGTTGTTGCAGAAATTATATTTAAGGTTACATAGTGATATGACTCTAGGCAACTGGACAATAGTAATGACTTGAAGCTACGCTTATATACTAAGACGCTGGTGATTGCTGATGCAGCGGAACCATATCGATGCAGGAATATTTTCACGCTCGCTGACTTGTCTTATCTATCACGTACTCGAGATCCGCACACACATAAACCCTAAAAAATACTCGTGTCAAAATCTAAGCAAAATGTAATGTCAGAATTTTTTTTCATATTAATTTGCGGTTTGTAAGACTATAAAAAATAACAATAAGGCCAACCATTAACATTTCAATCTGAATTTCGTTAAGTAAATAGGTACCTAGATAGGTTGGTATTTTTTGAATAACATAAGTTGAAAAAGTTATGTAGTTGCTTAATATAAAAATTTAAATTCAAATTCAAATTCTTTATTTTGCACACCATAGGTTTTACAAGATGTTATTACATTATTTGACAGTACCTTTTATGGACCCTGACGACAATACTCATTAAGGTAGGTAACGTTTTATTAATAATGTTATTTTTACAAAAAAAGTCAGTTAATACCGAAAACATGATCTTTATTAGTGTTTTATATTACTACTTTACTACCCGTAAAACTATTTCATTAACTTCCAAGACCTTTCATTCCCCTCCGCCAAAAAATTGGAGGGAATTAAATGTAATGAATTGGAAAGGAATGAAATTTAGGAAGAATTTCTCGATTTATTTCGAAACTAAAAGTGCAATGACCTTAATAGGTATAATATAAAAACACCCACATACAAGCTATAATTTTATCTAAAATAAAATTAATTTGATCATGAGCTTACTTAGAAATGCAATGGAATGTAATGTGTACGAACCTGTGACAAAAGCGATTTTCAGAACTTAAATCGGAAATATTTTTTAGTGTGGCTGCGCGTGGTCTTTCTCGGTAAATTGTTTAGGCAGACAGAGGGGCGCGGGAGACGTGGGCGTGGGCAAAAGTAGAAAGAGGGTTGGGAACACATTATAATGTTGATTGCAATTTTCGTGGAAGAGAATGAAGTTTTTCGTTTGACAAAATTTTAAGTGCGATTCTTTATATATTGCGCTATGAATTATTAATGTTTATTTATTAATTGTAATAGTGTAACTTGATATTCAGGTACAAAAAACCTGAACATTTACCGTAGGAAAGTGTACTAAAGTATCTCAGAAAACTCAGGGTGGGTATCTGGATGAGGAGTGTAATGAGATTTTGACATGTTTTTGTTCAGGGTTTTTTTTATTTAATTAATTTAGCGATTAAATGAAAGATGCGTCTTTTAGCTTTACTTATACGTGAACTTTTTCAATTTAAACATTTTAGCTAACTGTTAAAATCATATGAGTTTTTGGTCTGGATGGCAAATCTGAACGAAACGGTGGAATCAGCCTTAAACGGCTTGACCGATTTGGCTGATTTTTTTTTAAATGTTCTATGAAGTCCAAGGATGGTTCTTACGGTTAGTAAAATTCGAATAATTGCCGGGAAAGCCCTAAAACAGACCTTTTCTTTTTCCCATACAAATGTTTTCTTACTAAAATGTAGAGCCAATTTGAACTTTATTCCTACACAATAAAGTTCATTCTAAGGCGGGACAAAGTTCGCCGGGACAGCTAGTTTTTTATAAAACGGAAAAACCATCATGTTCAGATAAGCCATGATCACCACACAGATAGAAGTATCAAGTTTATAATGCCAGTCATTAAACATTTAAAAATGTACCTATTCCATATCGAAAGGTACTCAAAATTATATATGAGACATCTTTTGCCTGCGGGTTCACTCCGCGTCAAATTCGGATTTGGGAAGCGAGGGGACTGTTCAACTATCTTCACTTATAAATGAGGTACTACCAGGCCTCCGTCACTCTATGTACTTGCGCGCTATAAATACCTACCGCTCAGCGGGCCGCTTGCGGACCAAGCGAAGCGCGGTTGTCAAAGCGAAGCGCCCGCACGTTGTTCAAACTTTGATAGTTCCATTCGTTTTTTTATTTGTTTTTAATGTTTTATAATTTTTAATAATTGAGTTTTTTTAATAAGAAAAATAATAATAACCGAGAATTTAGAAAGATAAGAAAACATTAAAAAATTAAAATAAAAACATGTTAAAAATAAATATATTAAAAACGATAGAATTTTAAACTGCCCCATATAAGTCGGAACATATTCATAGTTCTCAAAAACATAGTCACAAAACGTTTTGTTAATTTAATTTTATCGAAGAGGCAGCCCCGGGATTTTTACGGGATCGCGCGGTGCAGAGCAATCACAACTATACGCTTGAGTATTTAGGCATATTTTAGCATGCAGTGGTATATGACGTGACAGTTGGGCTATTGCGCACTGTTAAAGCAGTAGGTATTGGACATTTTCTTCTGAGTGAAGTATCTGTTACGTAGTAACTATTAGGTAATCTGTGGTACTATTACCTACCTACGTTAATTAATCGCTTCATTTGCCGTAAAAGACGAGCAAACATACATACATAGACACTTTCAGAATATTGATATGGATATTGAAAATGGATGGTACCTAAAGGTAAGTTTAATTCTACTGAAATTGGAGCCTATTTTTTTAACCGACTTTAAAAAAAGGAGGAGGTTTCTCAATTCGACTTTAGTTAGGTAGGTATAGGTAGATATTTTCTCAAAATGCGTTTTAGAAAGGACTAGGTAATCCAAGATTATTTAAATCGGAAACCGTTGGATGTGGGCAGCGCAAGACCGGTCGTTGTGGAGATCATTGGGGGAGGCTTTTGTCCAGCAGTGGACGTCCTTAAGCTGACATGATGATGATGAATCCAAGTTTGGCAAGAACATAAAGAAGTGTGTTTGGATCGTAAATTAAGTTTAGTTCGTTCTTTATCGGTTTGAATTGCCAGTGGAGCGAAGTGGCCTCGGCTTACTCCAATGGTAACATGATGGATATTTTCAATAAACTGCCTACCTCCCTAAGAGAACAACCTAAATTAAAAATATTTATACAAGAATTGAAGGAGCTACCAGTTAATAAATCATATTATAGCGTCAGAGAGTATTTAGAAGATAAACTAATAGTACCTATAGACACCTAGTAATAAGTAAATTGAACTCAGTAGTATGTAAGTAATGTTATAAATATACTGGGTGTAATAGAAAAGGGGTATAATGCCGAAACACAGTGATAGTCTTTAAGAAACTGAACAACTTTCCCCAAGAAACATGGGTCGTAACTCGAATACAAAAATTCGTCTCCCCATACAAAATGTCCGATCAGCTGATCGAGTAAGTATGAGCGATCCAAAAATTTTTTTCGAGTTACGACCCATGTTCCTTGGGGAAAGTTGTTCAGTTTCATGAGGACTATCGCTGTGTTTCGGCATTATACCCCCTTTCTGTTACACCCTGTATAATACGTAGATAATGTTATAATAAGGTTATATAAATATTATAAATAGCCCTCTCACATTGCTGTGCCCCAACGGGGTTTCATATACCTCTATACATGTAGTACTATTATATGTATATGAACTGCAATAAATTATTTTGAATTTGAGTTTGATATTGCATGCTCAACTCTACGGTCTTCTTAAAAAAAAACTAGTCCTTCTCCGAAGATTATAACCTATGCACCGAGAAAAGACATATTTGGCACATTTCTTGTTCATTTCAACTCAGTTGATGAAGAGTAAGAGTTTAGGTAGGTAGGTAGTTCATAGTAACACGCTATGAGTTGAGGATACTCGCATTGCTCGAAAGTAAGTAGGTATAGACAGACAGATTAGAAGCCCGTAAACATGCCGTTTTATGATATTTCTTATCTTAAAAATGTTATTCAACAAAATAAATAACAAAATAATTGCAAACTTATTTGGATTATCTTGTTTTTAAATAGTCACAGTCTAAACACAATTGGACCGACCTATTTACGCAGAAACTTTCCAACTGACAGAGAGGTGAAACTGAGAAAAATGCGTTTGAACTGTGTACTTTTTTTTCTCTGCAGGTAGAGTCAAAAATGATTGATTAATTTAAAGATGTTACTAAAATGAATTTGTCTAAGGGGTCGTTATTCGAGTAAAAGTAATTAAATTGATAATTTTTACGAAAAATCGTTTTGAAACGTTTTATGAAAATTCTATTTTGTATGAACTCGTTTTTTAGCACATTTCGCAGAAACGTTCCAAAACGGTTTTTTTTCTAATTCTACTTTGTCGAAAGCGGTAGCTGAAAGACGACTTGCTTTAGCACAAGTCAGACGTAACCCTATTCCAGATAATTATAAAAAATTCGAGGAAAAAATTACTCAAGCCCAATTACTATGTAGAAAAGCACGATCTGACGGGTGGTCTGACTTTTGTTCAAGTATCGATCATGAAACTTCCTCATCTGAAATGTGGCGTAAGATGAGATGGATGAAAGGTGGAGGGCGTAAGTATGCTACTGTCGATCCTTTAAAAGCTATAGATTTACTGTATTCTCTTACACCAGCAAGTGTTAAAGAACCACAGCCGTCGCTATCTACGCAAGAACCGTCAATTTTAAAACTTGAAATTACTATAAGCGAACTAAGTTACTGCCTAAAACGTAAAGACACAGCTCCATGGTCTGACAACATATCATATTCCATGTTATTTAATTTGCCGACTATTGCTAAAAAGTATCTAGTAAAGCTATTTAATCAAATATAGACGTCGAGTCAAGTTCCTAGCCAATGGAGATATGTGCTAGTAGTTCCTATACCCAATAATGTCATGCTCGCTTGCGCCGCTGCAGCGGTGGCGCTGTGTGTCGGGTCTCCTACTTCCCTAAAATATGTGGAAGGGGTTGATGGCTGGCACATGCGTTGAGGCCTGTGTGAAGGTGCTGCTGTGGCGGCTGGTCATGTTATGCGGCTTCAACCTAGCTAAGAGCTTTACTTTTTAGCTATCTATTTACATCTTGTGGTTTGTTTGAATGCTGCAGGATCAAAGATTCATTTAGAGTCAATAATTGTTATAATGTAATTATGTAAACTGTAAGAATTGTAAAACTTTATTTGAAAAGAGCAACCCCACAGAGTTTCTTGCTAGGTTCTTCTCTGGGGGAAACTGCGCTTTGCGAATCTAGCACTAGCTTAAAAAAAGTATATTATAATAAGTAATGTAACGGTTTCAAGAGCATTTTTTGTGCCTATGAAATAAATATATTTTGACTTTGACTTTGACTTTGACAAGCCTGGACGTGACCCTAATTCATCTTCCGCCTTGAGACCGATTTCTTTGATGTCCTGTCCATGTAAACTATTTCATATGTTATTACTCAAAAGGTGAGAATGGTTCGTTGAACATAACCAAATGTTTCCACCTTCCACGATTGGGTTTAGGCGCGCTAGGTCATGTCTAGACAACCTAACAGGCTTGGTTACTAACATTCAAAAGGGATTTACAAAAAATAAAGCAACGGTTGTGTGTTTTTTGGACATCACTAATGCTTATAATAATGTTTATATTGGACCTCTTATCTCGACTTTAGATAAAATTGGTGTAGGTCAGAAAATATGTAAATATCTGTGGAACTTTCTGTCAGAAAGACACTGTAGTATGTTTATTGAGAAGGAGTACGTTTATAGAAGTACTTACAGAGGTTTGGCTCAGGGGGACCCTATGTCACCATTACTCTTCAATATCATTACAATGGACATAAGCAATAAAGTACAAAGAGTCAGTATGTCACAGTATGCCGATGACTTTGTCCTTTTTAAAACTGTGAGTCATGGTGATATGGAGTCTGCTGAATCCGACTTGAACGAGACTATTTGTTTGTTAACCAAGTTATTGGATGAAATTGGGCTGAGTTTATCTGAACTTAAAAGTAATGTGTGTATTTTTAACAGATCAAGGTAAACTTTTAATGTTGATCTCAAAGTAAACGGCAGTACCATGAACATTCTAAGATAAGTGAAGTACTTAGGTCTTTGGTTTGATCCACAGCTTAGATGGAGTGCTCATATTAATGAAGTTTGTGAAAAATGTTACAAACTACTCAATGTGCTTAAAGTGTTGGCAGGCAGATCGTGAGGTGTTCATCCGAAACATCTGAGACGCCTATACATATCCCTCGTTAGAAGCCGTCTCGATTATGGTAGCTTTTTGTATGCTAATGCAGCAAAGACACATTTAAATAAGCTTTCCTTACTACAGAATAAGGCATTGAGAGTTTGTGGCAGTTTTATCCGTAGCACCCCAATACACGCTATGGAGTCGGAACTAAGTCTACCACCACTATTTATTAGACGCTTTTGGCTGGGTTGTAGATATTGGCTAAAAGGTGCTTCGCTTTCTAATGTAAATATTAAGTCAATTGAGAGCCTGTCATGTGCACGAAGCTATTGGAGGAACAATGTACCAATGTTAATTGAGATTCATCATTTCTTGAAACTTAAGGAGCTGGAGTGTAGCCCTAAATTAGAAATGTTTACTTTAAAAACTTGGCTGTCATCCATTAATATTTCAGAATTAATTAACTTAAAAATTGAGGGTTTAACGTCAGCTAAACGAAATTATAACACGTCATGTTTGCGACTGCTATGCCTACAAAAGCTACAATACGTATATTCTGGTTTTCATAAGTTATACACAGATGGATCGAAGAGCGATCGAGGTGTTGGCGCTGCTTTTTATGATCCACAGAATGATATCTTAGTCAAAATTAAACTCCGTAGAGATATTACCATTATGAGAGCTGAACTGATTGCAATATTAGAAGCACTCCAGTACACCCAAATAAATAAGTTTGATAGAGTTGTTATTCTGACCGACTCTAAGAGTGCACTGCAACATCTCGTTCGCTGTGTTTCGGGTGCTCGATGTACACCCGTTGCCTATCAAATTCTTGATTTAATTACCAGGTTGGTGGCCACTGTAACTGTAAGGTTTCAGTGGGTACCCTCCCATGTTGGGTTGAGAGGCAACGAGGTAGCGGACCGACTAGCCAATGAAGCAGTTAATGAGGGTAGAGATCTACAATGTAAACCTTATTTTACTGAAGTGTTTGGAAGTGTTATTGATGTTTGTAAGGATAAATGGAAAAAGTATTTTGATCTCAATCTCAAAGGGTATATGGTATAGGACTTTTAAAAATGAACCTAAGCTATTTCCATGGTTTGACTCTGCCAGTCTCAGTCGGAGAGATCTTGTGTCAGCTTTCAGGTTGCGTTCGGGGCATATTCCATGCAATAAATTCTATCACATGGTGAGGGCTAAGCCCTCTCCTTTGTGTTCTAGTTGTAATGTCGTAGAAGACCTAATTCATGTTATGCTGGAATGTGCTCGGAATGCAAACTTGAGAGCCCGGCTTGTGGGCATGGGGTGTGTTGATTCTGTTCAGCTAAACTGCTGGTTGTCAGAACCATTGTCCAGCAGAGCGATGGCGCTTTATCGCTTCCTAAGCCAAGCTTTGTAATCTGATATATAAATAATTGAATGCTCCCATGAGGCTGGCATAGCCATTTACAGTGGTTGAAGCCTCGTCAAAAATTTGATTAAAAAAAAAAATATTAGTAGATAAACATTTTATTACAAATTAAAATTCATACTTCAGTGGCACATGGAATTTATTACAATAAATAAATATAAATACACAATTTTTATCGATTTCCGCGACTAAAACTAAACAATTTGGTAAGTCGGACATCGCATAGTTTTACAAACCAAATGATTTTTTTGAATAAGTTAGGATCCCTGTATGATTAAACTAAATAACCTGCTAATAGCTATTATTATGTATTATTTTAAACATTCAAATAAATAATAAAATTGCATATAAATTTACATAATAAAGTGTGCGCTATGGTTTCGTTGCACCACGGCTGCTCCTTATTTAGGCCGCGCTAGGCGAGTCCATAGCAATCAATAAAAATGGTTGCCTATCGAAAAGGTTAGTAGTTGCACAAGTAACAACATAGTCAGTGACTGGACATGTGAAACTGAACCACTTTTTAATAGAAACTTAGGCCTTAGTAGAAAACAATTCTTCATTACAAATTTTTATAAGACAACTTACGGTCGTTCCCTATATTCAAAGACAGATAGCTATCAGAGAGCGGCAGTACTTAACTGTCACGTAGCTGTCACTTTTGATTTATCCTTCAGAAGAATCCCATACAATTTTTGACAACGGTAGGCTTATAGGGACGAAAAATTCTAAGATGTGTAGGTAACTATTTAATATTTATATCTCTAGTAGGGCAAAACCAGAGATAGATATAATATTGGGAACGGCCGTTAGTATGTAGCTACTCGTACACTACCTTTGAGTATAGAATATATAAGGAGGTGCCATACCGTCTGGATCTGCGTGCCTGGTTTGGCGCAAAATGGCTACCTTTTTGTATGGAATTTTTTATCGTTTGACAGGTCATCTACCAAGAAAACTATTAAAAACTTGCGCCAACCTTGGCACGCTGTCATAAACTCATTTGTATATGAAAAAAATGGGGGCCACTCCTTACCTATATTCCTTCCTACACTACAATTTCATTCTCATATTATCACCTATATCTCTTAGAAAAAGTAGTTAAATTCCACGAGTCCTATCTGCGTTTCTAGTACACTTTTTTTGATACAATCTACTTAATTACTAAACTTAGTTTTGTTGTTGCTGTCTCTCGGTTGTACATGGATCATGACTTTGATTCCCTTCCCTTGTCGCGCTACCTCGTACGCCTCGAGGCTCTCTTCCAGCGTGTAGTGATGGGTTACTAGAGGCTTCACGTTTATCTTGCCGCTTGCTACCATTGCTAGGGCGATTGGGTATCTGTGGACGAAGGATTGGTAAGATTATTATATTTTATACCATTTTTTTTAGCCTATTTCGTCCCACTGCTGGCCAAAAGCCTCTCCCATGCCTCTCCAAACACTCCTGTTATTAGCTGCTTCCCACCAATCTTCCCTGAATCGCAAAAACCAGATAGATCTACGGGTATCTAGTGGTATAAAGCATTAAACGTCAAAATAAATACTTTTTGAGTTAGCCTCTGGTATGGGTCTATATTGGGATCCCTAACATTTTTGATCCTAATTTCACAATCCCTACTATTGTTTGTTCTACTCATCTTTTGTCCTAAAGCAAATTAGCCTAATGAACTTAACCTTATGACGTTTATCCTAATATGATATAACCTTATAATTGTTTACTATAATATAACTTGTCCTATCAATTAAATTTTTTGTCATTGGTCAATTAGGCTTATCACAGACCTATTTTCCGGGTTTTCATAAAAAAAAATAACCTAAACCCAACCTTTTGGTGTCGGTTTGCCTTCATTTAGGTCTGCCACCTACCTATTTTCTGGGTTGTCATAAGAAAAAAATAACCTGAACCTAACTTATCCGAGTCGGTTTAGGTGGTGATTTCAAATTTTCTGACAAATTTTAATAGTGATTTTGTAAGTTATGACATTGGAAATTAGTTCACATTAACATTAGGATAAATATTTGTTAGGTCAAGCTTTACATTAGGGCAAGTGTTAATTAGGACAAATTAACTTAGTACAACTGTATGATAACAAATAATCTTAGGACAAATGATATTAGGGAAGTCAAAGGACACCCCTCTGGTATACGGCATTATATCCTAAATTGAATAATACATATATGGGCTGATAAAGAAGAGAAGAAGAACATAAGAGGGATTAAAGGCAAAACTTCATGTGATGTCTTATAAAGGCGCTTACTCACTAGCGCGCTGTAACCGTAAAGTTCTGGAAGAACCTGATGCGAGCGCACATCCTATGTATTTTGGTTACAATACATGCAATGGTTTCAGTTACAGCTCGCCAATGCGTACCCGCCCTATGAGATCTCTCTTATGATAAAGTAGGGGTAGTAATATGAATGTATACTAACTCGTTAACATATCTGAAGACACCTCGAACGTCGACCTCTCTCGCGACGGCGCCGGCGAGTGGCACGGTCAGCTCCGGGCTGCCCATACCTACTAGCACTGATACACCGCCTGATTTGGTGGCCTGTGGACAATGTTACTATTTGTTAGGGTCCATATTGAGTTAAAAAAATTCAAAATGTTTTATTTCAAAATGAATTCATGTATAAGTAGGTATACTTTTTTTTTAATGTTATCTAAAACTACTACTAGCTTGCATAAAAATATTACTTAGACAGAATTACAAGACGAATAAGCCTGTTATGGGAAAAGTCTATTATGCGAAATGATTAGTATGCGAAACATTTTATGCTATTCAAAATTAGGAGAAACGTGGTTATGCTAAAGAGAGTGCACCCAGCTTGATAGCAATAGCTGTACATTAACTTAAAAATAGAACAACGGTTGTCAAAGGCGTATGTTCTATTTATACCTATTTATTCTCGTTTCTTGCTTCTTCCTTTTTCTCCATGTTTCTTGGTTAAAAATTGCTGCTAAATTACGAAATGTATTGATTTATAATGATTTCTTACATATCTGCCACGCCTTTCCCATCGGGATGGACAGAGACCACTTCCCTCCACTTGCTTCGATCCAAACAAACTTTCTTCGCTTCATCCACATCATCAGTCGCCTCATACGTGCACATTCACTCCATCTGGTGAACTTACCAACAAAGCCAGGCGTACAGTAGCCTGAGCGCCACTAGCGTCTACGGAGACATCAGGGTGGCTGCCCAGGAGCTCGTGGATCTTCTTCACCAGGTCTGCCTCGTTGGATTCCCTGGTTACAAGGAGTGTGTGGTCTGCTCCGATCTGCTTGGCGAAGTCCAAACGGGTTTGGAGGATGTCTGAAAAGAATGAAGATATTTTAGGATTATTTCTCGTGTTGATTGACGAATTAAGACATTATTACAATCTGGTTTTCCTATAGAAATATTATGATTAGAGACACACTTCTCGTACGCACACGTGGTGTAACAAGCGACACGCGTGCTTCATTTTTCTAGTCATCATACCTATTTCAAAGTTCTCTGGAAAAAGTGAAAAAAATATTTAAACCTACAAATGAGTTTAAGAAATTTAATGCTAGATTCGCAAGAGTGCAGTTTTCCACAGAGAACAATCTAGCAAGAAACTCTGTTTGGTTGCTCTTTTCAATTTGACTTACCGGTAATAAGAACCTTGCTAGCTCCCATGGCCTTCGCCGCCAGCATGGTGACGAGTCCGATGGGCCCGGCACCCAGCACGAGCACGAGATCCCCGCCCTGCACGCCGCCGCGACGGCACGCGTGGATGCCCACTGATAACGGCTCCAGCAAGGCGCCTTCTTCCATTGATACGTGGTCTGGGAGTCTGGAATGTTGTTTTGAGTTAGGTTTGAGCGACGTGCATGTAAGTACATACATTGACATATGCATGTAAGTACATACATTGACATTTATAACCTTAGTAGGATACTCACTTGTAACAAAAATCAGCAGCATGCTTGTAATACCGACACAGGTTTCCGTGGAAAGGCGGGGTGGCACAGAACTCGATATCCGGGCACAGGTGGTAGCGGCCGGTTTTACAGAACTCGCAGTACCGGCACGGTACGCCCGGCTCGATGGCTACCCGGTCACCTGGTTTTAAGTGCTTCACTTTTGATCCCACCTGGAAATTTTGGAGAAGGGGGTTAGTACGGGCTTAGATGGTCGTGAGTTACCATTCAAATTGAAAGATTTTTTCGAATGAGGTACTTCTGCTTCATCACCTTTGTCATATTATCCGCTTTTATATAGTCCGCTATTTAGGCCTATCTTCTACTAATGTTTTGACTTCTTGATATAAGATACTTAAGTATCCTATTAAAATTATAATAAAACAATATTTTAAGTTAAAGCAGGTAAACCTTCATCAGAATAACACGTAAGTACATATCGAAGTATTTTATTCAAATATTTATCTAAAAGTAAGTTTTCTGAGATATGGCGATGAAAAAAAATCAAAGACGCTGGTAGCACTTCTATATTTTTTATCGGCAATTGTTCTGCGCAATATTTAACTAATACCATCATACTCACAGTAGATAGGTACCTACCTATGTATAGGTACTCAAAGCAACTTGAGAAATAAAGCAGCTGCAATAATACAATAAATAGAGTCAATAATCATTTAGCTTGCATTGGCCAACCTTGAGTTCGGTTGTTCGATCATTGCTTGCCAACATTCAATTCATAGATCATTATTTAATGCTAAAAATAACTGGACAAAGACACTTAAGGCTGGATACTATACTTATTCACTACACTTCTACTGCATAGCTTATTATGTATGTACAGTAATTAGCATGTATAGTTTCATAAATTGTTCACAAACCGGAACGTTCTTTTGAAAGTATTAAATTGAAAATTAGGATATGTTTAAGTCGAAAGTTCCTTCTAAAGTACAAAAACTCTTTCATATACCTAGGATTTAGAATAAACT
Organism: Anarsia innoxiella; assembly: GCA_947563765.1. Lineage (NCBI taxonomy): Eukaryota > Metazoa > Arthropoda > Insecta > Lepidoptera > Gelechiidae > Anarsia > Anarsia innoxiella. The sequence continues at coordinate 9,034,357 of OX387406.1, forward strand.
TGAGTTTTGTCTTTTTTATGGTAGCTAGGTTAAGTTATAAATCGCATAATGTGAATATTATTTTCCGCTTATCGGTAGTCATTATATTGACCTTGTATACATGTTTTCATACCATTGGAATTGCAATCGCTAATTAGCACATTCTATGTATATTCTGTGTCTTTTAAACAATATACCTACTACTTAATTCTACTCGACTCAAAAACTTGGAAGAATTTCTAGATTTATAATAAGCAGAAGTTGCTACTGTCATAAACTACATTGTTTTCCGTTAGTAACATATCATGGAATTCAATTTAAATATATTCTATACCTACTTATAAGCAACGCAAAGCGAAGCGTTCCACAGTAGCGCACGGTTTTATGTAAAACATGACATTTGATTTTGAATAGAAGGTGTGTCTAGTAGTAGGTAATTTGTCCTTTCTAAAGCCTATATTATAAATTAGCTACAAAGAAAAACACATAACTGTCACGCCCCTTTCCCATCGGGGTAGACAGAGACCACTTCCCTCCACTTGTTAAATTCAAACACATCTCTTTCGCTTGATCCACACATTCATCATTCTAAAGTTTTATGGGAGTATTAGTTTTTAGTTTTATGGGACACACAGTGTCCTATGTCGTTAGTATTTCTCGGAGAACAAATCCCTAAAGAATTTATAAACATTACAACTGCCAGTATCTATGCAAGCAATGAAAACGTAAAATGTGTTTAAGTATACTTCTAGTCCCGTTTTATTGCCTCACGAGTGTATCGTTTAAAAAGCATAAACTAGGTAATTATTCATCGTGACTATCATAAAACATTTTACAATGTAATTTAGTCGTGCTTACTTTTTACTAATTTGTAGTAAATATGTAAGTGAAGTAACAAGTGTATTTTCTAATGTAGAGCTATAATTAATGCGGAAATCTGTCTATGTAAATTAACTAAGTCTTATCAAAGAGTTGAGTGATAAATATCATATATCATACACGATTATACAACGTTACCCACTATCGTTTTCAATTTATAATGCTCTACGATAACCAACTCTATTTTGACGATTCAAAGTTTTCATTTTATATGCCGACCCTGAACTTGTACGATTAAACAGTGCGTTTGCTGAATAGAAATTGCAGAAATTCGAAAGTATTTTTAAAAGTACCAATATTTTGTTACAATTTCTGTCAAATAGTAGAGTGCCGTAAGGTTTATACCTCGGAATCCAGGGCCAGTCAATGAATCTTAATATAAACCTTGAAAATATGTTTTTAATAGTATATAGAATAATGTTAAAAAAATTTTTTTTCCCGCTCTCAATTTTTTTTTTAATTTTTTTTTTTTTTTAGCCTTATTCGTCCCACTGCTGGGCAAAAGCCACTCCCATGCCTCTCCAAACACTCCTATTATTAGCTGCTTCCCACCAATCGTCCCTAAATGAGCGTAGGTCGTCACTCCATCGTTTTTTGGGCCTAAAATTATTATAGACAATTATTAATTTTTTGGAGTTTTCATTGATTTATATTAGTCAAAAGTCATATTTTAAAAAGAACAACTATTACAAACTTGAAAACTTGATCTTGGATCTTTAGGGACTGCAGGTATACCGATGCACCATTCAAATACTACCTGTTTTGGTCCATTAGACTATTTTGCTTTAAACAGCGACTTAGTTTTTGCCTTTATCACTCCCTTTTTCTTAGTCAGGCTGAAAAACAAACGCCCTACTAGATTACTTCTCTTAACTACTCGATTTTGTCAATTTAACCACCTTAACTCAACTTCTAAGTTTTTGAAATAATCCGACTTAGGTAAGTCTTCGATATCTAATACCCCGAATTTGTTGTTTTTGCAATACATGTTATACCATTCTGGATTCGGAATAGCACAAGGCAGTTTTTAAAAACATTTGTTCATTAAGTACCGAGTAAATATTTTTCGTGGCAGCTGCTCAAAGTCGAGTTATTGTTTTTGGGAGAGAATTAAAGTTAACTTTGACAGTTAATTTGTCGATGTTCCACTTTAATCATCAACGAATTATTTTCGCCATATCATAAGTAACTATCGAAGAAGCCGTTAACGTACTTTTTTTTTAATTAATTGAATATTAATCGCTCTCTGATACAAAAACCATCAAAAAGTGGTTCTTTTTTCAAAAATCACTAAAACGGGTTTAACTCGATACTCATAAGACTTTTCTATGGGCATGTAAGGCTTATTTGATGCACCTTAAGTCCATCTACCTCCGGTGTCAGTTTGCCGGCCTATTTTTGGGATGTGCGGAGATTGCTGCTCCTGAAACCGATACGTATTATTTTGTTTCATTGTTTTACGTTCATCAAAGCCTAAATTAGTTTAGCTAAAAAGTAACACGACATTCATTGACTGTTAGGCGGTACGAAGCTCGGGGCCCGCCATGAACAATACCGAACAGCTGCTGTTATCCCCTCTATTCTCCAACCCGACCTTCATCGGTATACCTGCAGTCCCTAAAGATCCAAGATCAAGTTTTCAAGTTTGTAATAGTTGTTCTTTTTAAAATATGACTTTTGACTAATATAAATCAATGAAAACTCCAAAAAATTAATAATTGTTTATAATAATTTTAGGCCCAAAAAACGATGGAGTGACGACCTACGCTCATTTAGGGACGATTGGTGGGAAGCAGCTAATAATAGGAGTGTTTGGAGAGGCATGGGAGTGGCTTTTGCCCAGCAGTGGGACGAATAAGGCTAAAAAAAAAAAAAATTAAAAAAAAATTGAGAGCGGGAAAAAAATTTTTTTTAACATTATTCTATATAAGTACTATTAAAAACATATTTTCAAGGTTTATATTAAGATTCATTGACTGGCCCTGGATTCCGAGGTTTGACCATTTTTATGCCTTACGGCACTCCACTAAAAATAAATGTGTGGAATTTTTATTCGGTTTCTTGGCACGTCTTCGTGTTATCAAAGTTTTTTTTTTGTATTCTATAGATACCTTTTCTTTCGAGGTGTGGTTACGCCAGGCTCCTATCGAGTAAACCCTTTAGAATTGAATCTATTCGGCGGTTTCAGCGTGGAAGAGCAACAAACATCCTCATATCCATCAGCACAAACTTTGACATTTATAAAATTGATAGGATTCATGTACCTCATCTGCCTACCCCGACGGGAGAGAGACCTGACGGATATGTATGCATGTAGGTTGTATCTATCTCACCTTCTCAACAACCCCGGAAGCCTCATGTCCCATAATCATGGGTGCTTTGAGCACGAAGTGGCCACAAGCCCCAGATTGCCAGTAGTGCACATCCGAACCGCAGATACCAACGCAGTCCATACGAAGTAAAACCTCTGGAATTGGAAATTATTTTGGCTCATTCTTTTAATCCTTTTTTTAGCCATTTTGATCCCACTGCAAAATGACTTTTCTATCTACTAAAAACGTATAGGAGAGAGGGGCACACTTGAACACTTTTTGAAAACCTTGTGTCAGTAAAATACACAAATGATTTTTAATACTTTCATGACTTGTATACTACCATTAGACTTGAAACTTTACTATAAAATACTAATTCACTGATATTAATGTTGAATTAAGATATAATAACTCTTTAAAAAATATATATTCTACTTATTTAATTCAAATGTGCCCCAGCTAGGGGGCAGTTTCGGATTACCCTGGGGCGGTATTGAAAAAACATGATAAAATGAAAACTAAACGACTTAGAAATCAATGGACAGTTTTATTTTGAGAAATAAAACCTTTAAGGATTGTTTAGCATACGAATTATTTCTTACCGTCTATAAAATGAATGTTAGGTAGGTACATAATGATTTATGTTTAATGAATGGGGGGGTACCTTTGAATATCGTTTATTACAATGCTAGGGCAGTTTTCAAAGAATATTATTTCCTCAAAAGGTAATCTTAAAATCAAGAAAAAAATATATTTTAAAGTTAATAAAACTATAATAATAATAATAAAACTCCGTTATTTCAATTGTATTAATTCGCGCCGGCCGGCAATCCGCTGGCTTCGTAACGTAAATAATGTCAAGTCCATCTTGACGTCTCTCAAACCGGAGACTATACCAAACTGCGTAATTAACAAAAGGTAATTAATTACTTTATGAGGGTTGCCACATCTTTCTTTTTCAAAACCTTACATAAGTTGACATCATATCAACTTCCACTTGACATAAATCAGTAAGTAGGTATCTAATTATTTAACATTAACGTTAATTAGGTCCTAACATACATCAGCCGTTTTTTTAAACAAGGTATCCTATCTATCACATAAAATTATCTTACTTAAGTATGAAACGAGGTACTTAGTTTTGCACACGTTCAAAGGTACCCCAATGTAGGTAAATACGTATTCTAATCTGCCCCGAAGGCCATTTTGTGCAAAAACAGATAAATTTCATAAAAATCAATTTTATTGATAACCATCGCTACGCACTATTGAAAGGCAATGTACAGTGGTTAACACTGATGCAATAACAAATACAAAAGTAATCATATTTTCTGCATAATCGATTAAGATAAATAAGAAAAATATTTACATCGCAACCTCTAAAACCAACACTCGGCGTCTCACAGAATGACAGTGATATTTGATGCTATTATGAAATGACAGTCATTAAGTGTAGGGTGGGTAGCCGTTAAAAAAATATTAAAGAGGAATGGATAAGTATTCGTATCCGTTCAGAATTTAAGAATTTCAAAACTGCCCTTGTTCGAAAGTGCCTCCTTCTCCCCTATATTTAATAACTATCTAGCGACGACTTCACTCTCTTCATTCTGACAAGCAGTGTTTGCCTGTTTGGACAAATTCTAGCATAATTGGGCAATTATGCATCGAGCTAGAATTTAAGACATATTGTAACCAAATTACGAAGTAATTAGGTACACCTGTTCGCAAACCTAAATAAATAAAAGCCAACCCCATGACTTTCCATTCAACACAGTCTAACTGATTCTTATCCAATAAATTGAAATATCAGCTTTCTTATTCTTATCCAATAAATTGAAATATCAGACCACTTTGTTATAATTACAGATAAAAAGCTGTTTTTATTACGTTTTTCGGTCTATCGTATAGGTATTGTTTGGAAGTACTCTGTGTAGTACGGTGTAGGTACTTCTACTTGCAGGAATTTTGTCGATATCAGATAAGAAGATAAATAATAGAAGAAAAATATATTTAATTACTAAAATTTCATTAATTTTAGTTGAAGCATATAATAGGCAAATTCTTGCAGTAACATGATTTTTTCTCTACTTTTTATTGTCCAGCTAGGCTAATTTTTTTGGCTGAAATAAAGCTATAACTTTATCACTAAATTGTCGACAAATAATCCGTAAGTAACTTACCATCGTCTGAAAATTGCGGAATCGGAGTTTGTTCCTGAAAAAGGACAAAATGTATTATTTTTAATACCTATTAAAAATATCAAGACTATGTGAAATCCGCCAACCCGCACTTGGCCAGCGTGGTGGATTACGGCCTAATCACTCTGTATGAGAGTGGGCTCGTGCCCCTCGGTGGGGACATATAAGTATGGATGGGCTGATAACAATATGAAATATAAAAGCATTAAGATAAACAAAAATTCCTTCTATATCTAACGTCAGTTGATATTCCAATCTTCGACCTAGAACTTGGATAAAATTAATCTTATCTTCATAGCATGAGGCAAAATTCCATCATATTTATACAATTTATTTATCTAAATTATGTCTGTGATAATATATTTGCTGGTGTTGGTGTTCCGCAGTTAATAAATAAATAAATAAATATAAAACCTACTTGTTTACTTTTAAAATAAGTAAGTAAGTAAATGAGCAAGGCAAAACATAATTATACCTATTAATAACATATTATGTATAATTAGCCACGTTTAATTATTTTTCTTAATTAGTTTAGGTATGTAGGTACAGTTTGTTCATTTATTATTATGAAAAGTTTAAGACAGTAGATATTACGAAAGTTTGTTTACAAAAATGTAGTAGGTATTTATTTGCAACCTAAAATCTATAGGTACTTAAATCTATTATATTTAATATCTATATAAATAAAAAGAATTGTTGTTCGTTAGTCTGATTAAAACTCGAGAACGGCTGGGCCGATTGAGCTGATTTTGGTTTTAAAATGTTTGTCGTAGTCCAGGGTAGGTCTAAACGGTGAGAAAAATTTGAATAATTGCCGGGAAAGCCCTAAAACAGACCTTTTCTTTTTCCCATACAAATGTTTTCTTACTAAAATGTAGAGTCAATTTGAACTTTATTTCTACACAATAAAGTTCATTCTAAGGCGGGACAAAGTTCGCCGGGACAGCTAGTATTATATATTTTTGCATTAAAAAAATATAATTACCAAGTTAAATTAAAATATAGGCAGACAAAATAAAATAACTAGTAAGATTTCCGTATATCTATTGGCATACCTTAGCAGGCAATTTATTATGATTAAATCCATTTTATTAGAAGTTTTTTTGAATAATCAATTTATAATTGTTATTTAATTCTATTAACTTGCTCTATTAAGTTTATGACAAGTTCAAAATTTAGTTAAATTATTTTTTTTAATAAGCTAGTTTTAAATATCAAGGCTACGAAAAGAAAGGAATTCATTTTGATAACACAAAAAATCTGGCAGTAAGATAAAAACTGCTAATCATTGGCAAATATATCGATTTTTATACAACAACAACGAAATTAATGCCTACAATACGCAATTAATTCTTAATTTATCCCGTAAAGCAAAGGTTAACTTACGCACCAGAACGAATTTAAACACGAAACGAAACTCGACTTCAAACTTTAAAAAAATCCAAGTTTGAATTTCAAATAGAACGCACCAAAAAGATTTATAAATAAAACCTCTTTAGACCAATTTTAAGCTAAATAAAATCAACACTTACCAATCTCAGGTCTTTAGGCTGGTAAAGAATAGCTGATAGGTTATCTTGAGCCATTTTGGCGTGTTGCTACGACGAAACGAGGTTCACAACTGGCGACAGCAATGAATGGCCAGAGGCGTGTCCTATTCACAAATAGCTCGTACGGAATTATTAATTACCCAACGCCGGTCCCCAATGTCCAACTGATAAGAGCTATAGAAACCACGAAGCGATGTACGGCGAAGTTTTTTATCAACATGTTTGACATTTTATTTCACGAACATTTTGCTTGTCTTCGTGAATCATTTTCATTTGATGGATAATGTAAGATCAACGTGCGTTACTTGCACAGGTGTTAATTTCTTTGTTAAAGTTCAAAAGTGTCTTGGCCACACGACGTTTTATTTTAGACTTTGGAATGGATACAATTAGAATTATATTTTCGAGTATCGTATCATGGAGGAATTAAATACGAAGTACTCATACTAAAATTTACTTAATTAGACCTTTATTTAGAACATAAGACACGAAAAAAAAACTTTGTTCGGATGTGCCTAATAAAGGACGAATTAATTAAGGAAAGAATCTAGACAACTGAAAATATATCAGAAATGAAACAAAAGTGCAAAATCGTTGAACAGTTGTGAAATAACACCCCCATGCATAATATTTTATAGGTTTTAAATTACAAGCATAAGCGGTCTGGCATTAATTGCTATTGCTATAAACAAATACCTGAACTACTTAAAATTATAGTGTTTCACATTATTAATTTTATTACTAATTTGTAACATAGGTACCTACTTATCTACTTACCTACGTAAATATCCAACAGTGAAACTAGTTAGGTGCTATTTATTTATGTGTATGCTAATTAATGTACTGTAATAAAATACTGTAGGTAAGAGGAACTTACCCAAATGAAAGCACACAGTGAAATTCGTAAACATATTGACGTAGATAAAAGCGAAAAAACAAAACAGTCATTTAGATTTTACTGAAAATCAGCGTCATTTAATTTTAGGTAGTGAAATGACATAATTTGCGTACGTACTTTTTTTCTTTCATTTTCCTATAGTTTGTAAGTAGGTACCTACCTATGTAAGTTAGCATGGTGACTAACAAATGGTACTTCATTTTATGTGTTTTTTCTGTTTTGTTTAATGTTTATTTAGTGAACTAAGAATAAACAAACAACAACAACTTAATAACAACTTCCTCTACTCTAGACTTGACCACTTGACGTAAGTATTCTCCCGCGCAATTTTACTTTATAAACCACGCGCACTATTCTTAAATCATGGAAACGCATCTGTGCGGCCAGCTGCAGCGGTCACCCGAGGTCAGCCATACAAATGCCCGAGACCTTTTGTCATCGATTATTTTACGATATCGATTGGTTTTTGCTACTGTACGAGGTCTTGGCTGTGCTTGGCTATTTAAATCAGTGGTTCTTTTGCGCGAAAAATGTCAATTTTGTTGCTATGTAAACGACATTTATTTAAGCAATATTGTAGTGATAAACTGCACTATTTATAAAAAAAAAACAGTTAAATATATACATATAGGTACCTAAGCAGTTATTTCTGTAGTACCTAGTACCTACATAAAATCATGTAGTTAGGTACTTACTATTATTTAACTATAGGTAGGTACTTTAAGGTAGTTACCTAACGTGAAAGAAAAAAATAAAAAATACCTACTCAAACTTAAATAAGTTTATGACCCACTCCACAGTGATTTACCTGCATAATCAATCATTTATATTTTTCAAACGGAAAAAACATCATGTTCAGTTTATGCCAACCATGATAACCACACAGATAGAAGTATCAAGTTTATAATGCCAGTCATTTATCAAAAAAAATGTATTCCTTATCGAAAGGTACTCAAAATTATTTGGCCCTAGGTTTTGCTTGTGGTTTCGCTTCGTGTCAAATTCGGAGTTGGGAAGCGAAGAACTGTTCAACTATCTTCACCTAAAAATGGCGTTAATTAATCGCTTCGTTTTGCTGTGAAAGACAAGCAAACATACACACACAGACAATAATCAAAATTTTGAAATGAATTTAATTAGCCTTTAGAAGGTACATCTTATCTTATCTAGCCGCCAGTGTCCCATTGCTGGACAAAGGCCTCTCTCCTTCCTTTCCACGATTTTGTTACTAAAGCACGAGTACATACAGGATTTAAATTATAAGCTTTTATAATAGACAAAATATTTTTTTTGTCTATTATAAAAGAAAAGGGGTTTTGACGCTTGGACACGGCACCCCTATACTGGTGCTCAATGTAGCCCCTATTTATGTAAGTGCTCTATTTGTATAAGTAGGTACCTACCTCCTCCTTTAATCAGAAGTCCCTGAGATAAGATTGGGGGTCACATGACTGTCCAGCTTCTCAAGTCATTGACCTTGTTATCTGCAGCCGGATTCAGATGTACGCCCCTTGAAGGCGTGGTGGGACCTTTTGAAGGTTGAAACAGCAGGAAAAGTAACACGTAACAACCACTGTAGAAAAAAATATACTGATAGCCGTCTATCTTATTATTTTATTTAAAACCTTTTCAGAATAGGGATGACGACAACATTCAAAACTTCAAAAAATAATTAGTCCGTCTTTTAGGCTATTAAAAAATATTTGAAACACAATTTTTACCTGATTAAATACATAAATAAATACAAAGATACAGAGCATCAAAGTTATGGAGTGGGGGGTTTTGACGTCACTCTTACGTAAAAATCGTACGTAAGCGTGACGTCACGAGCAACTTTAACCCAGTGTAGCTTTGTAATTTTTTGTTTAAGAGAAAAAAGAAAAAATACGTGTCGAATATTTAAAAATAAACTATGTGATGGGCCTAAAACATTTTTTTTGTCGTCATGCCTCTTACAAATACTTATCTACGTAGATTGGTACCGAAAGTGTCATCAAAAACCTATCAAAAATTCATTAACTTTATTCAATGTTACTGAAAAAGTAGGTAAGTACTTACTTGACTATTATAATTTAGTACTATAGCTAGTGTACTTAGTTTATGCAGTTAAATTCAAGGTACAGACCAAAACAGTAATTTTTTTGGGATAATTAATTCCTAAAATATTGGGGTAAATAAAATAATATTGAAAATGCGATAAAAGTAAGACCTACTTATTCATTGGATAGATTGAAATTGATTTTGTTTAGATCCGAATAGTCCTTTAAGAAGCACATTAAAAATGACAAATGCATACAAATTATTAATCATAATTTTAATGTTAAACAAAACAATTAGTACTCCAGCCAGTACTAATTTAATCGTAACGAGAGTAGGTCCTTGCTCTGATCGGAACAAAGACATAATCAAAGTATCAGAAATGTGCCTTAGTAAGAACAAAAACGAACTTTCAATTAGTGGAAAGGTTACTATACCCGTGGATATTGAAAATGGATGGTACATAAAGGTAAGTTCAATCCTACTGAAATTGGTGCCTATTTTCTTTAACTGACTTCAAAAAAAGGAGGAGTTTTCTCAATTCGACCGTAGGTAGGTAGGTATAGGTATTTTTTCAAAATGCGTTTTTTTTTAGTAAGGACTAGGTAATCCAAGTTTCCTTCAATTCAATCGGTAACCGTTGGATGTGGGCAGCGCAAGACCGGTCGTTGTGGAGATCCTTGGGGGAGGCTTTTGTCCAGCAGTGGACGTCCATAAGCTGACATGATGATGATGAATCAAAGTTTGGCAACAACATACAGAAGTGTGGATCGTAAATTAAGATTAGTTCGTTTGTTATCAATTTGAATCGCCAGTGGAGCGAAGTGGTCTCTGCCTACTCCAATGGTATGACATGTTGGATATGGCATGCTCTACTCTACGGTCTTCTTAAAAAAACTAGTCCTCCTCCGAAGGTTGTCTGGAAGAGATCACTTGTAGTGATAAGGCCGCCTTTGCGCAAAATGTTATACTTTTTAATAAGTATTGGTAACATTTTGTTAGTATGACTAACACGCTATGAGTTGAGGATACTCTCTTTGCACGAGAGTAAGTATTGTTTAATGGAATTGCATAACATGGTAGGACCTACTTACTTTGGGATCTGCCCTTGCTCAACAATGAGTTATCAAATTATATTACACATTCCCATAAAGAAATAAGTAAATATCTATAAACATAAAAAAATATTTTTATGGGAGGACGAAAAGATTATATTAGTGTTCTAAACATCAAAACAACCAGTCTTTTTAACTGCATGGATTACAAAATTTACAAAACGTCTTCTCAAATGATAAACTTGATTCAAGCGTTATTTATTCAGATGTTAGATTAGATTATGTCGAGATAAGTCTTGCTGTTTTTTGGACAAGAGATAATATTTCGATTCTAGAATCTCTGTGTTACAGTAACCTTGACGGAGAGTAGATATGTAGATTGTAGGTACACCCCGTCGGAAATATCTGTGCACCTCGCTGGAATGCGTTTCCCCAGTTGTTGCCTATCCAGTATGGTTTTCTGTGTAAAATGACGAGTCCGTACGAGTTGCATGACGTCACTAAGCCAGGTGCGCAGATATTTCCGACGGGTTGTAATAAAATGAAATGAAAATTCATTTAATCCTGTAGGTTAGGTTTGACAACACTTAGGACGGGTCATTTTTTAAAGTTAATGCTAGATTCGCAAGAGTGCAGTTTTCCCCAGATAGAACCTATAATTATTTTAGTACAACAATTTACTTTTATACTCCCGGTAATTGTGTTTAAACTGTGACCTATTTCAAAAACAAAATAATCTCAATAAGTTTCTAATTTAAGGGCGTAATGCAGAAATGCCACGACATCCGTAATCTGGACACTTGTGACTTCTACAAAGCGATCTCTGTGATAAAGAACGGCTGCGAGGAGTCTGACGACGAAGATGTTTATAATAGATTTTTTGGATTTGTTACGCCGAAGTAAGTAAATACAACCCGGGCGATTTAACTGTGCACTATGCTAGAAAGTTAGGTCAGCGCGGGGAGGTACACAGAAGTAGCTACTAATGTCCCTTGAATTTCCCAAGGGAGTGGGTAGGTACGTAGGACACCTGTGATATGTCATTTCATTACAACTCATGCGACTTTAGGTAGATACAGACTGATCGCAAAGTACGCAAATTAGGCAATGCATGGAATCTGGTACACTGAAATACTATCCCACATGTGCGTGTGACAAAAGTGTTTCTAATCCTCGCCAAGTTGCGTACGTTGCGATCAGTCTGTTCCTATCTAAAGACGCATGGGTTGTAAGGACATTTCACAGGTATCCTGTGAACCTGCCTACCTGTGCTCTTGTGATATTTAAGGGACGTTATGTGCCTGTAAAACCGAGGAACCTTTTTCAGGAAAACATCACGCCAAGTCTTTGAGAAATCAAGCCATTATTTACAAAAAAAATGTCTCATTATACCTGCAATAGGTACATAAAACAAGTGAACAAACAAAATTATTTAATGTTAGTAGATAAGTAGGCACTAACTTGCTTTTATTTATCATTTTATTATTTAATAATCTCGACTTGAAGACATTATCTATGGTGGCGACAGATAAGAAGCCCGTAAACATGCCGTTTTATGATACTTATTTCTTATCTTAATTAGTAAAATGTTATTCAACAAGAGAAGCTTATAGATATTCATTTTATTATTTAAATTGTTTTCTTGTAGGTACCTAACTGACGTAATTTTATACGTTCTAAAGAATAATGTTGGTAAATATTTGATAACCTAATTAAAATAAGTTTACTGGATGTATTCAGATCGATGGGCCAAGATACTCAGTATCTAGTAACTGGTTGTGATAATCCTTCAAGTAATATTAAGTATAAAAGTTAATGTTTGTGCTGATGGGCAGATGTTTCTTACTCTTTCACGCAAAAAACTACGGAACAGATTTGATGAAACTGGGCAATATTGTAGCTTATACCTACATCAGAATAACATATAAACTATGTTAATTTGAGATATCATGTTTTTTTTCCAAGATATGACTATAAATGCGTACGAAGTCGCGAGCAGCCTCAAGTTAGCTATAAACTTAACATAGCATTCGAATTAATGTACTTTTTTTTTTTTTTTAATTTTTTTTTTTTATTTATGGTACGCTAACAGCAAATACATATGATAAACTTTAACTTAAAAAACATTTAGTAACTATTGGCTATATATGACTGCCAATTACAAGCATACACAACACTTTTATGCAATTATCTCTCAATCTGTGTCTTCCAGGCTGGACTGTCCAATAAAAGCAGGCCACTACAACATAACTGACTACCCATTCGTGACTAAGGACAAAAACCTGACATCTGTCGAGTCTAAGATATCGACCAGCGTGTTTGGGTACATGTACCGGGTTGAAGGCTACGACGATAATGATGATAGGGTACGTATGTATTGCCTATCCTACGGTAATAGGTGGGCGAATGGATGGGAGGATGTTTGTTACTCTTTCAACACATGAAATAAAATATTTAGGTACCTACCTATGAATGGACGGGCATCACCTGAAACGCGTTATTTATTTGCTCTATTAATGCTAGATTCGCAAAGATGCAGTTTTTCCCGGAGAAGAATCTAGGGATGCTCTTGCGCTCTTGCACAAAAACTATTGAACAGATTTCAATAAAACTTTTCAATGTTGTAGGTTATATATCAAAATAACACATAGGCTATATTATTTGAAGATATTGCGTAACTTTTCCGTGATATAGCAATAAATGCAAACGAAGTCCTGGGTCTGTTCATAAACACGACATTTTCCGCTTTCCCTGCCCCTATTTCTTTCTTTACCTTGTTAAAGGAAGTGTATATGGATCGTAGCAAGTTAAGGGAAGTTATCTCTGTTACGGGCAATGTGATTAATGCGGGCAGTATGCATAATGCCCGGGCATTATGAATAATGCCCAGCTGTTTTGGGCAATGTGATTAATTACTATCAAAATTGTGCTATTTCTCACATTGCCCGGGCATTATGGATAATGCCCAAAGACCATTGGGCAATTTGATAATAATAGTCCATTAACTTGATAATTGTAGGTTGCAATAATTCTAAAGTCGCCAAATTTTTTAAACGTTGTCAGAGGCATATTAGTAAACAATTTTTTTAGAAATTTTAGGTCATTGCTTTAGGAAGAATTTAGGTTTCTGCATTTTTAGCAACTAAGATTATTGAAGTAGAGTAGAAAAATAATTTGACATCTCATAATTATGTTATGTTATTAAGTACTTCAACACAATTAAGTTTTAGAAACTTTACGCATGTGTTGCTTAGGTACCTAAAGGAAAAAGATGCTCATAATTTCGGCATTATAAGAATTTTTAAAGTTTTTAATTTTAATAAAATAATGCGAATGAAAAAAATTTAAATTTTTAATAACCTTCGACTATAAAAAGTAACAAATAAAATAAGTTGTATTTAACCAACTGAACATCGCATAATATTTCATACAAATTGACAACTTTCGGGGGTTAAGTTAAATGAAAATGACAATGACAATGAAAATAGGTTTGACAACACTTTGGACGGGTAATTTTTTTAAGTTAATACTAGATTCGCAAGAGTGGGTTGCTCTTTTCAATTTCAGTTTTACAAATTCTTAGGCTAAAACACAGAAACAAACATTAAAATTTACATTTCAATACAGCTTAAATCAATAAACTAATTATAAAAAAAATCCACTGCAATATCCAGAACAAGGTATAGGTAAATAAATGAAAAGTAAAAGGCTTATCAGCTTGATAGAACCCACATAGGTACATGACCGGCATCACAGCAGCACCTTCAAACACACAGGTCTCACTCAACGCATGTGCCAACCATCAACCCTTTCCACATATTTTAGGGAAGAAGTATTTTAGGGAAGTAGTATTTTAGGGATTTAGGAAGTACCTATTTTAGGGAAACCAGCGTATGTCACCTTTTGACCAATCAGAGTCCGGAATGGCCTAACCGAAACTAAAACCCAACTTAACCTATGAAGAAATGATGAGAATTTTAAGTTTCATAATACCTACACATATATTTGACTTTCAGTTAGGTTTAGGTGAGATAATGTTGCATTGTAAAATAAAAAAAAGTACTGAAACAAGTTTATTATCACTCTGCCCAATAGGTGACGGGCATTATGCATAATGCCCGGGCAATTTGATAAATGGCAAAGTATTTATCACATTGCCCGCTTATATTGGGCATTATTCATAATGCCCGGGCATTATGAATAATGCCCAATTAATCACATTGCCCGTAACATCTCTACCTACCTCGATGGGAAACTACTAAATCTTGGTGTATACGAACTTACGTTTTACGATGTGACCTCTCAAAGGGCACGCACACAAGAGGCCACATGGCCTTTGAGAGGTACAGATGTGTATGTATGTAAGTACTTACCTATATGTATGTGTAGCTTTGCCAGAAAATAATCAGTATTTTCTATTACAGTTCTTATGCATAGAAGCGCATATACGCATGATTTACGTGCGCGAACACGATTGGGTGGGGAATAAAAGAGTGGGGGTCAAAAGTACCACTCCCTCAATTACCACCACTACAGAAGACGAGGGCAACATGGAGGAAAATGCACCAATTATTGACGAATAAACAGATATACAGGGTGTAACAGAAAGGGGGTATAAAGCCGAAACACAGCGATAGTCCTCATGAAACTGAACAACTTTCCCCAAGGAACATGGGTCGTAATTTGAAAAAAAATTTTGGTTCGCCCATACTTACTCGATCAGCTGATTGGACATTTTGTATGGGGAGACGAATTTTTTATTTCGAGTCACGACCCATGTTCCTTGGGGAAAGTTGTTCAGTTTCATAAGGACTATCGCTGTGTTTCGGCGTTATACACCCTTTCTGTTACACCCTGTATATATATCTCCGTCTGTCGCTTGCCATATCCATGTGTTAGAAAGAGACATCACTACCTATCGGGTCTTTGAATATTACTCTTTAAAATGCCGGATATTTTTAAACTATTATACTACGGTTTAGTTATATGAACTTAAATGGATCAAGAAAAACAATTTTTTTACTTATTAACTAAGATATATTTTATATAATTAATTAAATATAAGTTTTTACGTAAAACATAAAATGTTTGAATTTTACTATACAAATTCAAAACGACTTTATGGACAATGTTGCGAGTTCATAAAGATGTTACATTTCTTAATTTTTTGGACTTCCATGTTTTTGAAAATAGTCGGGCCGGTTTCCACTTACCGATAAAATTCCTAGAGATATTTTATACCAGTCACAGTCTAAAGACTAAGACCCAGAACACAATGCAACGCAACTGAAACTGCTAGTTACTTTTGAGTTGCATCGAAGTTTCAGCTATAGACTTCTTTAGAAAACCACACACGACGCAACTAGTTTGAAACGTTTCGTTTCAGTTGTAACTAGCAGTTTCAGTTGCGTTGCAGTTGCGTTTCACCGTGTGTTTTGGCGCTAGAACGTCATGTTTTATGAAATAGATATAAGTTTATCTGTTAGTCAAATTATTTGTAAATAGTGAAACAAGGCCTCCATATTCAAGTAAGTAAACGGTTATTTCTGCGTTGTTTGCATATAAGCAATGATATTATATTATACTAGGTGCAGATATGTTGTATGCGCACGTATTTTGAAGACTGTAAATTAACCTAACTATGACAACAACAAGAGAGAAAGAGCGATTGATTTTGACGCGAGAGCGATAAAGATGCGAGACATAGATTAGTTTTGAAGCATATTAAAGTGCTGTCATCAGCTGTCATTTTAATCATTTTTCGGCACATATTTAAAATGTGAATTTCTATGAAGGTAACATATCTGTACTTATAAAATATCATTGCATGTAGGTATTTTTTAATTTGCATGTAAGTAGGTAACAAAAATAAATATCTGTCACTATTCATCCCATCCCCACAAACCGTGACTCTCCCTAATCGTCTCTCTATTGTCTCTTCTCTGTCTCGTCACTGCACTAGCTTCTCCCTTCGCTATAATCTTCTTCCTCTCCATTCTCTTCTGTGTAACTTCTAGATTCTTCTTAACCTGCTGTTTTACTACTTCCGGAGCTATTGTACTCGCTGACGTGTATGTTCTCATTGATCTGACGTCAGATAAGGCTTTCTCTATCATTGCTAAGCGGTACTTCTGTGAGTTTCTGTCTAGTTCTGTTCCTTCTGTGTTTTGTGTTAC
The DNA here is from genome assembly GCA_947563765.1 of Anarsia innoxiella. Classification (NCBI taxonomy): domain Eukaryota; kingdom Metazoa; phylum Arthropoda; class Insecta; order Lepidoptera; family Gelechiidae; genus Anarsia; species Anarsia innoxiella. Next base: position 9,051,441 of record OX387406.1, read on the forward strand.
TTCTTTGTCGTTCTGTGTTACTAATTGCGGGGGTTCTTCTGTATCTTCTATGGTTAGATTTACTGTTTTGTTTGTGATTGTTTCTAGTGATTTCTTTTCGTCGTTCTGAATTGACTCGTCGACCTGAAAAATTCATAAAACATTAATTAAAGTGCAAGGGCTTGAGTCTGTGTCGTGCCGTCATTTGGATTGCCTCTTGCACGTCATATTGCAAACATACATTCATATCTGTCACGCTTTTCTCCCATCGGGGTGGGCCGAGACAACCTCCCTCCACTTTGTATGACCCAAACACACTTCTTTCGCGTTATCCACATTCATCAGACGCCTCATACATGCACGTTGGGTTATTGCTCTCTATCTCCTCTCACTTCCCTCCACTTGTTACGATCTAAACACACCTCTTTCTCTTCAAAGAAGGAAACACTCACCTCTTTTCTTAATACAGCCAGTTCGTCTTCCGAGTACTTATTGGTATTGTCTGAAACTTCCTCATTCTGTTCTTCTGCATCACTTCCTTCATCATCACTCACTTGGAGACGGACGCCCATTTCCTACAAAAATGGGGACATATTTGTTTAAAGTTTTTTTAACTCGAGTCTTCAATCACTTTAGTGGCTACGCCAGCCTCATGGGGACATTCAATTATAGGTCAGGTTGAAAAGCTTGGTTTAGGAAACGATGTTTTAAATATTATATAATATTTAGCCGTCAGAGTCCCACTGCTGGGCAAAAGCCTCCTTTTTTTCCACAATTCTCTACCCTAAGCCGCCTTTACCCAGATATCCATGAAGATATCTAGTTCATCCCGCCACCTTTTCCGTGGTCTGCCGCGAGGTCTTTTGGCGATTGGTTGCCATTAGGTTGTTGTAATTTCCAAATGATTTCAGGACAATTACCTACTAGTAATTTAAATGTAAACTATCTGTTATATATAACTTCCTACGAATATTATAAATGTCAATGTTTGTGCCAATGGATGAATGGATGTTTGTTACTCTTTCACGCAAAAACCACTGAATAGATTTTGATGAAAGTTGGCAACATTGTAGCTTACACATCAGAATAACACATAGGCTATATTATTTTGAAATAATATGTTTTTTTCCAAGATATGACGATAAATGGGTACGAAATCGCAGGCAGACCTTAGTGAATAAAAAGTGTTTGTCTGTTATAATATAACTTTTACTATAAAACATACTTACATCCAAAAGTTCATCCTCAACGTCTTTACTCCTCTTATACCCGGAACAAGCGACCTCCTTGTCCAATTCGTCGTCTCTCTCCAACTCGTCAAACTTCGGGTATAGCTCGCTCTCGTACCCGAACCGCTTCTTGAAGAACTCGCGGATGCATTTCACGTCGCGGTCGAAGTAACTGGCAATTAAAATAAGGGCCTGTTTCACTATCTGATAGATAAAACTTATCTGAAAGATAAACCTATGTCTATTTCATAAAACAGAAAGTGTCAGTGTTCAGTGTCTGTTTTAGACAGAGACAGGTATAAAATATCTGTTAGATAAATTTTATCTATAGGTGGTGAAAAAGTCTATTAGTCCGTCCCAGTTGGTGGGGATATGAAAATGAATGAAAATGAAAAGTGTTTTATTCAAAAATAGGCAAAATTCATTACACTTTTTTGATGTCACTTTTTTAATCTAAAACTACTGCCGGTTCACTACCTGTATAGCCGAGAGGAAGAAAACGGTAAGAAACCTTCGGCACAGGGCCCTACGTTATGTGCATATATTAACAACCGGGTCATACAGACATAGAAAACAAAAAATGTCTCTCCTGTTCCTGAAAGTTAAGGACACTGGGAGCTAATTTCTCAACTAAATGCATATCCGCATAATCTGTGAACGACGTAGTGTTGGCCTGCATAAACATTTTGAGGATTAGATGCTTCAGTATCCTTAATCATCAGGAACAGGAAAGACAATTTTGAACCTAATTCCGTGTATGACTCAACCCTTTTTGCTATGCCGTAGTTAGTGGGTTCGATTCCCGTTAGAGATATATATCTGTCACGCCTCTTCCCATCGAGGTAGGCAGAAACCACTTCCCTCCACTAGCTACGATGCAAACACACTTCCTATGCTTCATCCACATTCACCATTCGCCTCATACATGCATGTCGGTTCAGTCATTTAAGTAGATTAGGTAATTTTTTTAGCCTTGTTCGTCCCACTGCTGGGCAAAAGCCTCTACCATGCTTCTCCGTATAAAAAAAAACTGATCCAACTCACAGCTCAGCATTAGGATGAGAAGTAGACACCATCTGAGGGAAGTCAATGATGACAGGGTGGCCGTCCAGGTCGATCATGATGTTGAACTCGTTGAAGTCTCCATGGATGACCCCGCAGTTGCCGAGACGGACGATCAGGTTCATCAGCTCATCATACAGAGCTGATGGGTCTGGGACTTCTGTTACGTGGGTTCTGGGTAGAAACAATGCAGTTCAATATAAAAATAAAAACATTAGGAAAAAATCTTTATCTGACAATGGAAGCCTTTTTCATGAAAATTATTCTGTTTTTATATCATCTTTGAAAGACTCATTAGCTTAAAATCATTGTATATACCCTAGCATTACATTTCAGTAATAAGGTAACAATGTCTCTAGATTATCATTATTATGGATTTATTTCGGATTTCTGATGCGTGACTGGTCACCTATCAGGTGTCACCTAATAGACCGAAACCTTTGCTTTATATAACCCATCGGAAATATTTACGCACATCGCTGAAACGCGTTTCCCCGGTTTTCGCCTAACCAGTACCTTTTTAAATCTAATTTTTGACGTGGCTTCAACCACTCTATGCTATGCCAGCCTCATGGGAGCATTCAATTATTTAGCATGCATGACGTCATTAAGCCAGATTTCCGACGGGTTATAGCTATTTTAAACATCACTACTATTTAGTCTTACTTTTCTATAAAAAACAAATTTAAAAACTACTTACAGAGGCCCGCCCTCAACCAGCTCCATAACAACGCAATGCCGGTTAAAATCAACGGGTCTTGGCACAGGGAACCCTCGTTCATGTAAAGCCTTCATGTATGCGAACTCTTTAGTTGCTGATATGCGTGAGAGGTACAACCAGGACGCTTTGTTACGGTGCGCGTGGTAGTCGCGCTTGTCTTTTATGTTGCGGAAGCAGGTACGGCCTAGCCTGAAAGTGGATGAAAATTCTATAAATAAATCAATTTTGTTTAATTTAATCTTTTCTCATTTTTTTAACACACAGTTCCTTAATAGTTTTATTAGTTTCTCACAATACTTTCTTTAAGTTAATTATTAACTGTACTAGAGGTTGCACGCGACTTTGCACGCATTTACGTCATAATATCTTGACAGCTTACAAAATATCTTAAAGTAATATAAAGCCTGGTTATTCTGTCGTGTAAGCTACAATATTATATTATCGAGTAGTTTCTTAAAATTTGTTCAGTGGTTTTTGCTTGAAAGAGTAATAAACATCCATCTATCCAATAGCACAAACATTGACATTTTAACATTAGTAGGATTATGTCAGGAGTACCTTACATCGACGTTCATGTTTGGGGCGACTGACGAAGCAAAGGAAGTAGAAACGAGGGAGAGGTCGATGACGCAAACACACTTCTTTTGCTTCAACCACATTCATCATTCACCTCATACATGCACTTCTTGATTTATACCATTTCAAAGATACCTGGTTACCACAATCTACTTATATGTACCTATGAAGCTTCAAACACAAAGGTTTCCTATCTTCATCAGCAACAGTGTAGATGTTAGACTCTTTGCCCACTCCAATTTGATTACCAAATGATGCAATCACTTTACGGTTTGTAAGAGCCTTCAGTGCTAGGTAGTCGTAGCCTGAGTTTGTAAGGCGGTAACCGTCATCTGAAATCATATATTCTTTTATTAATGGCAACTACCATCAAGGATCCTGCCAATGTCAATTTGTTTATTTATGTAAACTGTTAGTATGGAAGGTAATTACATTGGAAATAGGTACTATTCAATAAATTAAAGATGATAACCAATGTTATAACAAGACAAACTTCTAACTTATTTCAAACCAGACATAAACTGGTAGGTAACAAAAGATTGTAATTATTTTACAACATGGCTTCTGTCATCGGAGAATTTTTTTGTCAGAGTCGGCGAATTGAAGAATAGATGGAGTTCTGAAATCTTGACACACCACAACTGAAATGAGGAGGTCTTTGTCCAGCAAGGGATACAACAGGCTCACTGTAAGTAGCGTTGCCAGGTCGCCACACCTAATAGCCGGACAGACCAGCCAGTTTGGCCGGACATTTGGTTAAAAAAGCCGGACACCCTATATTATTGAGGATTTTGTCTTAGTATTAATAGGTACGACAATTTTTTTTAATGTAAAATCAAGTCTTTTTGATTATTATCATAAATTTTGTTAATGTCCGCCGCGACGGCAGTGCTCGCTTGTTTGCGAAAATTAAAAAGCCTAACAAAAGCCGGACAAGACGGACACCGTTTATTTTGGCCAGACATGCAATCAAAAAGCCTAACTATGTCCGGCTTTATCCGGACGCCTGGCAACGCTAACTGTAAGTATACCTTCTCGAACATGGCTGTATTATTTTTATAAATGGTATAAAATTAAACTTACATTTGTTTCCTCTTTCATAGCTCAGAAGTCTATGTTTACACAAATCTTTCATGAGTTTATGTACGCCACCATGACGGAGATTAGCAATCGAAGCAACGAGTGATCCAGGGACTAATTCATGGTTCTTCAGACCCATTTCCACCTACAAACAAGAATATTACAATTAAGTACCTGAAGGAGGTTATAATTTGATGCTTGTGGAGATCGTACTTACCGCAGTCAACACCCGAAAATCTTCAGGCGTTAAATAACGCAAAATAACAACGTCGAGCTTCCCCATGTTAAGAGATCCCAATTATTTCATGAATATAAATACAGAAGCACGTGAATTCATCAAAATACCAACACAAAAGGAAAGAAAACACGCAGTAAATGTCAATGTCAAAAAAAATGATTAACTTTTTTCTTCGGTCGGCTTAGAACAGAAAACACATACATCCATCGTAAAAAAAGTAGTTTTTTAGTACTTAAACGCTATATCAGCTGTATTTTGATGCTCTTTGTGCATAATTAAGCTGATATTACATTTTAAACATAATAATTTGGATAATATAATTTTTAAAATATTTATTATAGTTGAATGAAAAAGTCGTGTAGTGTAAAAAGCTTAATTTGACATTGACAAATGACAGGGAGCGGCGGGCGGAAGAGGGCTCGGAGGGCGACCCCTCTTCACCCGCGCTTTTTTGCTAACCTCTCCTTGTCGCAAGACGCGAAACAAACCACTCCTAAATTCTTTTGTTCGTATCGTTTATTTTTGTTTCATTTTCAAATAAAATGCACAGAATAAATTAACGTGATCGATAGTTTTGAGTGAAGTGTGTGTTTACGAAGATATTAAATCATGGATCAGCGATTTAAATATGCGAAACTAACTTTGGACGAGCCAAGGTCCATTTATTATTCCGGGCAGACTGTTTTTGGGCTCATTGAATGCGAATTGGAGGCGCCTATTACATATTCAGGTTGTTATCAATTGAAGTACTTGCTGTTGCTAAAGCCTATGATTAAATCTGCATACGGTACTTACGGGAAATTAGTTTTGTCTGGATTGCATTTTTTTCTTATTTTAGTAAGTAGGTAAACAAATAACGAATAGATAATGTAAGCTAGGTAGATATTTGTTATGCACGAATTATTTAGGCACTTATTTTATTACCTACCTTGATAACAACTTTACTTACCCATAGTAAGTTACCTATTTACAAAATCGCGTCTTAAAACTACATAAAATTTACTTACTTACAAATTACTATTTATTTCAGCAATAACACTATTCTATTCCGGGACAGCTAATGTATCTTGGTCAGAGTACGAGTATGAAGAATATAACGGCATCCGAAGAAATGTGGAAGTTAAATATAGAGGACAAGAGGAATACTTCAATCTTACTCAATGTATCTCTGGAGGAAGTGCTGGTAAGATGAACGTGGAAGCTTTTGGGCAAAGAACTTTGGACTTAACTGCCATTATGTTAATAAAATTGCAAATGTTGAAAATTGCAACAACATACTTCTAACTGTTGAATTATTTTTATTATTCTAACTAAAGTATTCATTTTATTCCCAGTTCAAAACAAAACAAATAAATCATTAAACATACCATACCTTTTGATGATAAATTAGTTAGGTATTAAAAAAAAAGTTTTAATCAGGTTTTTATAACTAGCTCATTTTAGCTCAGAGCAGTTTATCAGACAGAAACATTTCGAATTCAAGTGTAAATTTAATGTTACCTACGAATAAATTATTTTTGAATTTTGAATTTATGAAATTGATTTAAAGTAGAAATAAAAGATTATTCTATTCTATAGGTATACCAAGCCTGACAAAGTTTTAATATTTTATGGAGTGGAGTTCCAATAAATAGATCTCAAATTGTAAACTGTAGATATTTAACATCATATGACTGACTGTTAAATCCAATTAACTAACCATTGCTAAGCATTCCTGTGGATTATAAGTCATTTTTAAAGTTGTAAAAATTAGGTAATCCTCCAAACTTAACTTATTTTTTTCGAAAAATTCCTTTATCGTAACTAGTTAGTAACTATAAATTTACGATCTCAGTTAAAGATGTATAGTAAAAATTCAAACTCAATTGATAGAAAATTACCTACTTACTTACAAGCAATGTGCATCAATCCATTTTACGTGTCGGATATTATTGTATGATGTCTCTGTCTGGCATTTATTAGACAGAGTAAGGAAAAATATTTCTCAATGAGTAGGTACCTACCTATAATCTTCTGCAAATACCTAGCTAGGTACTTATAAATTATCATTACATTATCTACTTACAGCAATTTTCTGACAAGCAATTTAAAACATGCTCAACAATTTCAGGTGCAGTAAACCTGCCAGCTGGAGTACATAAAATCCCATTTCAGATTCAAATACCGACAAATGCCCCTTCCAGTTTTAGCGGCGAGCGTGGTTCGATTGCTTACAAAATCATCGCCGTCATAGAATTCCCTCCACCAACGATGGGTAGGGAGTCTTTAGAGGCACAATTAGAAGTGGTTGATCCTTTGGATTATAATAGATCTTTTGATGCTTTGCGGGTAAGTCGAGTGTTTAAAAAAGTTGTGATTTAGTAGGTACCTATTGACATAAAAATTACCAAGAATTCTTACGGAAAATTTAAATAGATGATGTGACACGGACATCTTTGGGCCTAGGGATGGAAAACATTTCGTAAATGTTTATATAACCTATATTATATCCACCACCAACTAGAGCGACGCTCTTTTTTATGATGATATAAGTAGGTACCTACCTACCTAGAAAGGTATGTGATTTACAAAAATGCTAAATAGGTAGTCATAAAGTACCTATTTCCATCTATCTAAAGTATGCAGTTAAAACATTGATTCTAACTTTAATAACTTAACAAGAAAGACCTTGTTAAGTTATTAAAGTTAGAAGTTAGTTAAACTACCTCTAAGGAAGCCCAATGTACACATACCTACCTCTAACTTAAACCTCATATTCCTACAGCAACCAGTGGAACTAGAATTCGAAGAAGTATACAGTTGCTGCTGCAGTTCATCCCCGTTAAACCTAAAGATCAGCCTTCCCACGAGAGGTTACTGTCCCGGACAGGCTATCCCAATCACAGTGCACGCTGACAACCAGAGCAGTGTGGAGGTGAAGAAGATTGAGTTTCAGCTCACTCAGGTATGTAAAAATTGGTACCTACAGCCGAAAGCACATCTTTACACAGGGGCACCTTATTTGATTGCAACATATGGGCGATATTAGAACTATATTTTGAAGGTTGATCTATTCTCGAGTGTACATACCTACTATCTATCACGCTTCTTGGTCATCGGGGTAAGCAAGAGACTACTGCTACGATCAAAACACTTCTTTCGCTTCATCAACATTCATCGTCGAATTTGGTACACGAACATAAAAATCACGTTGCGTTAAGAATGCTTGTTTAATACATTAGATACTCATAGGTAGGTACAAAAGAAAGTTTTGGATATACAGTTTAATAAAAAAAAAAAACTATAGCTTTCACAGATATGATAAGATACAGAGTAGACGCAGGTCTAGTATTATGTAACAGATAGATAAATAGGCACTTACATTATACACTATCTCTACAGGGTGTAACAGAGACGGGGTATAATGCCGAAACACAGCGATAGTCCTCATGAAACTGAACAAGTTTCCCAAGGAACATGGGTCGTAACACGAAAAAAAAAATTGTTGGTCGCCCATACTTACTCGATCAGCTGATCGGGGATTTTGTACAGGGAGGAGATTTTTTTAATGGAGTTACGATTATTCCTTGGGAAATGTTCAGTTTCATGAGAACTATCGCTATGTTTCGGCATTATACCACCTTTCCGTTACCTCCTGTTTATTGCTTACTAGAGGCTGCCCGCGACGTCATACGCGATATCTTGAAAGAAAAATATGATATCTCAAAATAATACAGCCTATGTGTTATTCTGATGTGTAAGCTACAATATTGCCAAACATTAAATCTATTCAGTAGTTTTGGCGTGATAGATTAACAAACATCCATGCGCACAAACATTGACATTTATAATATTAGTAAGATAAGTAGTCAAATAAAAACATATTTCCAGAAAACCTGTTACCACAGTCAAGAGCCCCCTTCAGACTTCATTCCACCAGTAGAGATACTGGCGTCAGTAAAATCCGGGCCTATATTGAGCAATTCTCAGCGAACTTTGAAGTATGACTTAGTAGTGCCTCCTATGATTGCACCCAATCTAGAACATTGTTCTATCATCGATGTGGGGTACTTTTTGAATGTAAGTATTTTTATGTAACTTTCCAATTACTTATAACAATAAAATAAATGGTTGAGGAAGCGTCGAGGGAAAACCGCCTGAGAACCTGTCCAAACAGCGCTTTGCGTTTGCGTCAGCGGTGCGTCGCCGCAACGCAATTTTATTTTGACGCATGGTGTGGCTGGCCACACTGGCGTTACAACGACAGTCTAATAAATGACGCACCAATAACGCTGCGGCGACGCACGGCTAACGCAACGCGCCTTGTTGACGGGTTCTCAGGCTCTCATAGGTTCGTCTTTAGAATGACGGACATACCACACTTTTGAGTACCTAACCTTGGCTTACCGCTTTCGTATACCTGCTAGTAGTTCAATCTGTTATTTTTGCGAAGTTCTTTTTCCGCCATGCTAAGGATACAAAAATAAAATTTTATCTTTTTAAAGGTAATCGTCAAACTATCCGGCTGCAACGACGATTTGGAAGACGAAGAGGAGCTTTCCATCGGATTAGTTCCCCTAGCTTCATTATTACAAGGTCAGCCTTACGTTCATCCTATGCAAAGTGACTTACCACAGGCTCCTATACCAGGAAACCACACTGAAGCAGCTGCTATGCAGCAACAGAGTGTACAAACTGCTACTCATGTACAAAACTCTAACGCTTACCCAACAGCGTCCCCTTACCCAGGCAATCCTTACTCAACTTCTAACCCTTATCCGAATTCTACAAGCCCTTACCCAAATAGTGAAACTATTCCTCTAATGAATATTCCTGAAAAGAATATCGGGTTTGTTATGCCACAGAATCAAGGGGTTGCTCCTTATCCTGGTTCTAATGCCCCTTATCCCGGCTCTAATGCCCCTTATCCTGGCTCTAATGCCCCTTATCCCGGCTCTAACGCTCCTTATCCTGGATCTAATCTTCCATACAGCCCTTCGGCGCCACCTCCGAGTTAAACGGTTCAACGACATGACCTCTCTAATATGACTAGTAATATATAACTGAGAACGATTTCACACAAGCAAAAAATTATAACAGATATGCCTATGGTTACTTAAAAATGCCTATTCTTCCAAAGAATTTGAATACGGCTTTAACTTGCTAAAGTTCAATTTGCTGTGGTCTTAAAATAAGACGCTGATTATTTTTTTATACTTATTATATCTTCCAACCCTAGGATATTATAAAAAATTGGCCGATCTATTTAAATCTGCGACTCGTCAAAAACGCTACGATAGGTACCTACCGTAGTACCTAACTTCTATGAAGGTAAAGAGCTGGCGCAAATCTGACGGAGCGCAGCGCAGCGCATTTTTGTTTGTCATATCGACATCATTAGAATAATATTCAAAATCAATTGACGACACAAAATTCGCTTGTAGTCGCTTCGATGCTCAGATGCTCGTTAATTGTGTATGTTAACTGATTTTGAATATTATTTTATTGAGAACAATGACGATAATAATATGACAATCAAAAATGCTCTGCGCTGCGTTACGTCAGATGTGCGCCGGCCCTAAGGCCCAGAACACGATGAAACGCAACTGCAACGCAACAGAAACTGCTAGTTACTTTTGAGTTACATCGAAGTTTCTGCTATATACTTCTTTAGAAAACAACACACGACGCAACTAGTTTGAAACGTTTCGTTTCAGTTGCGTTTCACCGTGTGTTCTGTGTTCTGAGTTGGTACAGTCAGCATCATAAGTCGATTAACACATTCAGATTTTCAAAAGTCTTATACTCCACTATTAGACGTAAAACCTTACTCATTTCGCTTATTTTGAACCTTATTGGATGTTCATTTAACTCTGGAGTATTTTTGCTAAGCGATTTTCGTCTAGTACCTAATGGTGTATTTTACTTTTGAAAATCTGAATGTGTTCATCTACTTATGATGCTGACCGTACAAGTAAATAGTCTCGTGGACTTGACTTACTTATCTGGCATGCCTTACGTCGCATTCGTTTTTAATTTAGGCCTACTGCCATAGATTAGATAAACGTAACTAGTCTACTACTGAATTTTAAAAGATATTTTGTATTAAGCTTTTATTGTTGTTATACTGTAGCTTTTTTATTCTGAAATGCTTATAAGATAAGTAGCATTTTGTATTTACCTACTCGACAAGTTTAATAGCCAGTTGAAAGAAACATCAATTAGTGCCCGTTTTACCACTTACCTACAGATAATATTTAACTGCCAGATAAACCTATGTCTATTTCATGACGTTTTAGATAGTGACAGGTATAAAATATCTGCCTGATTTTTATCTAAAGATGGTATAACAGGTCCAAGCTAATGCGTGCTAATTAGTGCTGCAAAGGACTATAGGCTTTTAGGCATTTTTTTAAGACTAGCCTATTATTTTGCTTGTCTAGTCTCAAAAAGGACTCGATAGGCTGAAATTTAGGCCTAAAAGCCTATAGTCCTTTGCAGCACTAGTGCTAATGCTCCATTAAAACCTATACCTGTCACTGTCGTTCTCAAAAATCAAAGTAAGACGGCATGATGTTCAATGGATTACTTAATGAGCCTTTTATGTAACTGGGAATAGATCTTTAAGAAAGAAAGGATACTTAAATAAGTAGGTACTAGATGAGCATTTCTCTTTTTTTTGACCACCAGTATGTTTTACAGTGTCCCACAACTTTGCCTAAAAAAATCTTAAATTTTAAGCACTTCAAGGAGGAAGCGGTCTATGTAAAATATTCTTTGTTCTTTTCTTAAAGTAAAACTACCAAGAGTTGTTTAAAATGATTGGTTTAAAAGAATATATTCAATAAAATTCTAAACGCCCAAATACCCAATGTATGAAAAACGACTTGTCCCATAACAAATTTTGTTACTTCAAACTTCTTTCTTGTAAAAAACTCGTATGAAACATTACTTTTTTTTTAATATAACTTTTATGTTGTAGTATTAAGATTGATTTTTTATACCGAATAAATAGTATTATCGGTTATTTGTGTTTCAAAATTTAATTTTAGTGATGTCCCAGAAAAATGTTCCAAAATAAAATTCTTCTTTTGTTACCTATTTTATACACTTAAATTTAATTTTAAAACTACCAATTCTATTCCATTTACAAATGGCAACACTTTAGAATACTTCCTCAGTCACCACTTTGCATAGCTGCCATTCTATCAGTGTATTTGACGCAGTTAAAGTTCTGCTTGCTTGGCGATATAAAATAAGTTTCAGTTTTTGTTACTAATTTGCGAGGTTAATTCAATGTATTATTACTCTTTACTATTATTTTAAGCGAAATTAATATATTAACTAGAATATTTTCAAAAAAAATCTAGAATTAGTTTAAATTTAACCATATTAAATTATTAAAAACACTTGCGTACACGTGTTTCGTTACTTCCTTTTTCGTTACTTTTGTGTAGTAACGTATAAGGGGAATTTTGGGTAACAAAAAAGAAAAATTATAAAGGTCTATTTACATCAACTTAAAAACTAAAAACCTAAAGCCTAATTTTTTAAGTTAAACTTAAAAAAAAAAACTTAATGGCTATGTAAGGATTGTAAGGATTATTAAATAGTACAAAAAAGGAGCTAGATGATAAAAGCTGTAAAGAATTGTCAAAAAAAATGAATCATACTAACCCTGTGCACTTACCAACTTTACATTTTCTTGAAATTTTAATGAGTATTAAAAAGTAATTACTGAAAACATATTTTGGTATTTCATCAATTTTTTTCAACCGCTACTTTTGTTCATTTTTTCTCTTTGTCATAATTTTGCCTTATTTTGAGTAAGTGGACATGCTGCTTTACATTTTTTATTTTGTTACCGTCAGTTTTTTTTTGTTACTGTCCCAATATTTTTTTACACGTTTTTTAAATTTTTTGTCGAATTAATTAAAATAATCCAAATAAAAGTGATTAGAAATAAAAATATTTACGTGAAAATTTCCGACAAAATATGAAAGCGTATTCAGTTTCTGCTAGTTTTTAATTAAAACTAAAGTTTGAATAAAATTTTACTAAAGTAACAAAATAAAATATATTCTCTTCGAATTAAAAAAGAAAACTTCACATTTACCTGAAATTTCTTATTTTCATAAAATATTAAGTCCATGCAGTTTATTAAAATATCATTAAAATACCGGATATATTTCAATCTATTATTATATTGTTAATTTAAAAAGTAACAAAAATGGAATCCATTTTGTACCCTCACTTAGAAATTCTCAAATTTTAACTGTAATACTTAAATTAAAGGAGTTTCTTAGACAAAAACAGATTATTTATAGTCTATTTCATTAAATTAAGTAATAAAATATTTACATTTAACAACTTTTAAATTTTTGACAAGTTTAGAAATTGGTGGTCAAAAAAAAGAGAAATGCTCAGATAATAAAAAAAAACAAAGTACCTAAGTACCTAATGTTTATTTAATCTTATAGGATGGATTTAACATCACCTAAGACAGGTCATTTTTAACCGACTTCAAAAAAAGGAGGAGGTTTCTCAATTCGACCGTATATTTTTTTTTGAAGTTAATGCTTGATTCGCAAGAGTACTTATTAAACAAGTGTCATTGTTAAATTCAAAGTAATTAAGCTTCCATTTGTTGTCTTATCAACGTCGTTGCTTCCACTTTTTTATCTATTCGACTTAAGTCAGTTCAAAAAACTAAGCACAAGGTTATTTATTGTTATAAGTATTTTTTTTATAATAGGTATTCTTGATCAAGAACATTTTTTGTAGAGACTTCGTGTTGAAGTTAATTTTAGAAATGAAAATGATATTTTGCATTTTGGATTTTGAATGGACAGTTACTTCCTTTTCATCTAATATTGAATAATAAAGTTCAACTTATAGGTCTGGGGTTATAGTCTAGTAGGTTTAAAAAAGAAAAAACTAAACAGTACGTAAGTAGCTAAATTATTTAAAAGGATTTTAAAAAATCGTAATTGTCGTTAATTTTACAAAAACACAGTTTCGATATTGTCTTTAAGTTCCTCAAAAAGTCCGAGCTAGATCGTAACTGATTATTTCTGCGTAAACAAAACTTTCTGAAAGAATTTACAGACAAAGTATGTTTTTATATCAATAAAAAAGTGCCATGATTGTAATCGTACCTGCATTTTGAATAAAAGGGTGCTTTATGATTAAAAAAAGATTTTTGGAAAAACATTTTAATTGTTGTTGTTATATTTTCGTTTCTTTATTATCTACAAAATAGTAGGTATTTTTGGTGCGAAATAAACGGCCTTTAAGTGCCAAAAAAGTGCTACAGATAAGTACATTAATATAAAGTGCATAGGTCACCCTAGCTAGCATAATTGATAATAAGTGTCTTAATTTGACTGGTGCATTTTATGTTTTTTTTATTATTATTATTAGTGTGTAAGTAAGTGATTATACGTAAATGATATGAAGATTACAATAATTATAACTTACCTATACTTAGATATTTGAAATAAATAAGCTTAAAATATTGTTACAAGAATATCAGATATTTTTTTATTGATTGCTGACTTTACCTCATACAAACATGTTCTACCTCAAGAAAAAGTCCTTCTGAAAAAGTAGAATTTGAATGAAAATAATAAAAGTGCGATGTTACTTAATAAGATTCATTTTCACCCAATACTTACCTAATAATACTACGTAACTTAATATTTGCTATGGCAACATAAGATTGTACTTTTAGATAATACAAGAACCATAGAGTATTTGTATTGAAATTTTGTTTAATTTTGTTTCAAAGCGTAAAACAGATGTTACTTTTATATTTTGGAGTAACGTATTTATTAAATACACGGATGCGTAAACTTAGATACGATTTCATGTCAATGTATAGTTATTCATAAATTCAATGCAAAATTATTTTGTAAAAATAAATACTTACGTATAATGCTAAGATTATGGCTACAAGACTTGCATTTTACTATTGCCTTGTTGTTGTTGTGAATAAGCTTTTATTACCTCTATGGTAAGGTATAAATAAATTACCTACCTACTGATAATAATCGAAATAATTGTATTTTTGATGTATGTACGAGTCATTTGTTGAAATTGAAATATAATGTTTAATGAATGTAAATTGTTGTTTTATTCATTTTATCTTACAAACACTGAATTTGCGTTTACACATCCTACACACAATTGATAAATATGATAATGGCTTGCGAATCTGTAGGTAGGTAGGTATAGCTACATAAATAGATATGTGTGTGTATGTGCATATACCTACAGGTTGTAATGTAACAGAAATGGGGTATAATGCCGAAACACAGCGATAGTCCTCATAAAACTAAACAACTTACCCCAAGGAACATGGGTCGTAACTCGAAAAAAGTTTGATCGCCCATACTTACTCGATCAGCTAATCGGGCATTTTGTATGGGGAGTTGAAATTTTTTTTGGAGTTACGACCCATGTTACTTGGGGATAGTTCAGTTTCATGAGGACTATCGCTGTGTTTCGGCATTAATACCCCCTTTCTGTTACAACCTGTATATTATATGTATGTGTGTGTGTGTGTATGGGTTTGTGTGTGTGAGTGTATGGGTTTGTGTGTATGTGTGTATGGGTTTGTGTGTGTGTGTGTGTGTGTGTGTGTATGTATGGGTTTGTGTGTATGTGTGTATGGGTTTGTGTGTGTGTGTGTGTGTGTTTTGTTTTTTTTTTCAACTTTAGCCGAGATATTACAGACAGAGCCGGCTATTAAATGATTTTAATCTTCAGATACTTACGTCTTGTTGGGACGGTTCCAGCTTTCATAAAACCAATAAAACGCTGAGTATTGTTAATTACGGTTCTATCTACACACATCCGGGCCGTATCCGGGAAAAAATATCATTCCTTACATTTTCTATGGATTCGTTTACACACGTCCTCACAAAACGTCAAACTGAACGAACTTACGTCGGACTATCTTTAAACCTAGTTTTGTAATAAGGGGGTTTTTGTTTATTTAAAATGAAAATAAAGTACTTTGACGGCCTTTCATGAAACTAAGTTTAAAAATAGAAACACACTCGTCATAGTAAATTGCACAGGTACGTGGCATCAAACAACATGTGTGAACGAATCCATAGAAAATGTATGGAATGATATTTTTTCCCTGACACGGCCCGGTGTGTTGATAGACCTTTCAGCTAATCTAATGGTGCTTCCACACTGCATTCCACACGTTACTATACATGCAGTGTGGTAGCACCTTAATAAATGATCCTAGTAAGTATCGCATGCCGAACGATCTCTCGGCAATCACAACACTCCAATGGCAACCAACTGCCAAAGGACCTCGCGGCAGACCACGGAAAAGGTGGCGATTATGAGCTGGATACCTTCATGGATGACTGGGCAGAGGTGGCGCAGGATAGAGAATCGTGGAGGAGTAGAGAGGCCTTTGCCCAGCAGTGGGACACTGATGGCTGGATAAGATAAGAAATATAAGTACTACTTATTTTGTATTTTTGTGGCCGATGTAAGTAAAACCAGAAACTGAGTATAAATTGTGATTTATTTTGTCAAGCGTTTTCATTCAAGCTTATATTTTACGAGTGATCAATATTCTAATCATAATATTTATATAATGTAAAAATATTCTTAATGTTATAAAAATATTTAAAAAACATGGCAGGCCTTAATAGTCTTGTCTTAATTCTAAATTTTCATAAAAATGCCCTGTGGAAAGCTTAAACTTTTTTTTTTTTGTAACAAACATTCTTTGAGTATAAAATATATAAGGAGGTGCCATACCGTCTGGATCTGCGTGCCTGGTCTGGCGCAAAATGGCTACCTTTTTGTATGGAATTTCTTATCGTTTGACAGGTCATCTACAAAGAAAACTATGAAAAACTTGCGCCAACCTTGGCACGCTGTCATAAACTTATTTGTATATGAAAAAAAAATGGGGCCTCTCCTTATATTCCTTCCTCATTGCAAACATAACATAGCATAAATCCTTATAAAAATTACCGTAAATACCGGTACAAAATTTAAAATGTCTTAAAATAGTTTTCTTAAGTTAAAACAAAGCAAATAAGTTTAAAAGTAGGCCTTGTTTTCCAATTGTTACTTAGACCATTGTTACAAAATATTTCAATCATACGTAACGCCCCCGTTGGAAATATATGCGCACCTCGTTGGAATGCGCTTACCCAGGTTTTTCCTATTCAGTACCGTGACAAGTACGTACGAGTTGCATGACGTCAGTAAGCCTGGGGCCGGATTCTACTAATTACCAAATGAAAAATGGTGTCTCTCTAGCATGTGAATTGTAAGGCTGATTCCACCGTTTCGTTCAGATTTGCCATCCAGACCAAAAACTCATATGATTTTAACAGTTAGCTAAAATGTTTAAATTGAAAAAGTTCACGTATAAGTAAAGCTAAAAGACGCATCTTTCATTTAATCGCTAAATTAATTAAATAAAAAAAACCCTGAACAAAAACATGTCAAAATCTCATTACACTCCTCATCCAGATACCCACCCTGAGTTTTCTGAGATACTTCAGTACACTTTCCTACGGTAAATGTTCAGGTTTTTTGTACCTGAATATCAAGTTACACTATTACAATTAATAAATAAACATTAATAATTCATAGCGCAATATATAAAGAATCGCACTTAAAATTTTGTCAAACGAAAAACTTCATTCTCTTCCACGAAAATTGCAATCAACATTATAATGTGTTCCCAACCCTCTTTCTTCTTTTGCCCACGCCCACGTCTCCCGCGCCCCTCTGTCTGCCTAAACAATTTACCGAGAAAGACCACGCGCAGCCACACTAAAAAATATTTCCGATTTAAGTTCTGAAAATCGCTTTTGTCACAGTTTTGTACACATTACATTCCATTGCATTTCTAAGTAAGCTCATGATCAAATTAATTTTATTTTAGATAAAATTATAGCTTGTATGTGGGTGTTTTTATATTATACCTATTAAGGTCAAGGCACTTGTAGTTTCGAAATAAATCGAGAAATTCTTCCTAAATTTCATTCCTTTCCAATTCATTACATTCCATTCCCTCCAATTTTTTGGCGGAGGGGAATGAAAGGTTTTGGAAGTTAATGAAATAGTTTTACGGGTAGTAAAGTAGTAATATAAAACACTAATAAAGATCATGTTTTCGGTATTAACTGACGTTTTTTGTAAAAATAACATTATTAATAAAACGTTACCTACCTTAATGAGTATTGTCGTCAGGGTCCATAAAAGGTACTGTCAAATAATGTAATAACATCTTGTAAAACCTATGGTGTGAAAAATAAAGAATTTGAATTTGAATTTAAATTTTTATATTAAGCAACTACATAACTTTTTCAACTTATGTTATTCAAAAAATACCAACCTATCTAGGTACCTATTTACTTAACGAAATTCAGATTGAAATGTTAATGGTTGGCCTTATTGTTATTTTTTATAGTCTTATAGACCGCAAATTAATATGAAAAAAATTTCTGACAGTACATTTTGCTTAGATTTTGACACGAGTATTTTTTAGGGTTTATGTGTGTGCGGATCTCGAGTACGTGATAGATAAGACAAGTCAGCGAGCGTGAAAATATTCCTGCATCGATATGGTTCCGCTGCATCAGCAATCACCAGCGTCTTAGTATATAAGCGTAGCTTCAAGTCATTACTATTGTCCAGTTGCCTAGAGTCATATCACTATGTAACCTTAAATATAATTTCTGCAACAACGCTGTGCCATCTTATTGTCAACTATTTTCTGCCGGGTCGCCGCAGTGGTGACCGCCGCCGATTGAACACGCAACTTCGCTACTTTGAAGATGGATCTCAAGACAATGCAAGCACCTCATCGAGGCAATCTAGTTTCTGCTTTCCATCAGCGGGTCTCACCGACTCTGGATCAAGAAGTGATTCACTATGTACGTAGTTTCGGCCAAGTACAATACCAGCATCTGGACCCGGCGCTGCAACAACTAGCTACTTTAACGATTAATTCAACTTTTTTTTATGATTGACGACGACTCCGAAAAAAATTTTGAGAAATATTGAGATGAATTTTTGCAATTGACACAAGCAGGTTCCTCAGTAAGCAAGAAATACGCACGAAGCAGCACAAATGGACGAACATCGAAACAGGGTCAAGTTTACAATGAATCATTTTACATTGAAATTTTACTACAATTATTGAAATTAAGACTATCACTTGGACAAACTTCGCATCGTTATGGCCACGACACGCACCATTTTTGGAGAGAATAACAAAGGAAAAGGCTCGTCGTTAGATTCGCAGTAATTTTTAGTTTTTGGCAGCAAGAAGTCAGAAGTTCCTTGCACTGCCGTATTTGCGGTATTTTGTACCAGACTCTGCATTGCAATAACTTGAAACAATGAAACACATTAACAACGCTTGGTGCCCATGAGCAGGATTTGATAACCGCCAGTGTATGCAGGCCACGACTGTAAGAGAAACGCTCGAGCGTGGAAGTACTGCTGATGTTTATTGAATTAATATAAAGAATTTGAAGATTTTTTTATGATGAGACTGCGCAATGACCACGATGATGTCCACAACGCAACGCTCTGCAGTTATTGGTTGTGAAGAAATATTGATTAATGGTAAACGCTTTAGTTTCCTTCGATTACTCTGGAAGAATCATGGGTGCAGCTATTCAGCGAAGAAAAGAGCAACAAGCGAGGTTTTAGCGGCATTTAGAAGTCCTGTTTTCATTTTCTTTTCCAAAGGGGGGAGTACTGTGCGGTCCTCGAGTACGTGATAGATAAGACAAGTCAGCGAGCGTGAAAATATTCCTGCATCGATATGGTTCCGCTGCATCAGCAATCACGTAGCTTAACACGTCCGCACAAATCATCGCGCGGCCAGCGTCTTGCAGCGTAGCTCCAAGTCATCACTATGTCCAGTTGCCTAGAGTCATATCACCATGTAACTCCAAATATAAGATGTACAATTTCGCCGCGCCGTTATAATTGTCACCTATTATGCAGGTCGCCACAATGTGAGTTTCTAGTTTAGGTGTTTATACTTTTAGAAGTCTATTGAAATGTTCCTAAGACGTAAAAAAAAATTGTGTTCATTTTGACACATACGATTTCCATGAATAAGTACGTTTATGAAGAAAAAGTTTGATATTTTAATAAATTTTATAATACTGACTAATATTTTTTCATTACCTTCCAAACGACATCATTACACTCTCACGATATTTCATTACATTCCATTGCCTCATTACACTCCAACGATTTCCTCGAAAACTATAAAAAAATTTAATACGTCCAAACTAGTTTACTACATCTAGACGATATACGCATCTTTTTAGCATACCGATTTTCGAAACCGATATAAAAAAAAATATTTCGTGGAATGGTCGAAATTTGCACGAAACGGTGGAATCAGCCGTAAGATTTTACCCATTTTGGTATTCTCTTAACAGATAAGTTGACATTGGACAACTATCGGCCGTACATTTTATTACTTTACGCTTTAATCGGTATTATACATTATAATATCATTTAAAAATTGCATTTAAATGTTATAGAAATAAATATTCTGTTTTTTAAAGTTGTCTAAGTTTATTCTAGGTCGAAAAAATCAATTAAACAGTTGATCAATTTCTTCGAACAATAATTTTATTAAATATTGGCAACATCGACAACTAAATCCCTCGTCAAGGACAAACGAACGACAAAGCCCTCGAGAGACTATTATTCGACTATTAATCGTGGCACTTAAGAGAATACCAAATTTGTGACCTATTACTGTAGAATGTTAATGTGTTGGCTATAGTTTGGTCGCTTAACTTAATTTAGCGGAATTGGTACCCAGGTGCGTAGATATTTCCTATGGGTTGTATAAGCCACTTCCAACACAATGCATGAAATGAGATCTATTAACGTTATCTTAGCTATTACATAAACATTAAGGACTAGTTAAGGGTACGTAACATTCCATAAAAATACAAGCTTCATATTAATCAGCGGTTTATAAAATTGCATTTAAAATACAAAAATAATGGCACTTTTGTTTTGTATGGTAAGTCATTATAATTTGCGTTGACTAAATAGCCCTTTTTTAAGATTTCATCTTTGAATAGGTGCGTTATTTATTACTTTTCTATGGCAACGTGTTTTATAACATTCAACCAAATATGCATCTCATATAATTGACATAGATTTTTGTACATCATGATGAATTTCTTAATGCAACATTAAATACATTATGAGGTTAACATTTTAAAATACTTATAATGAAAATATTGTATTTGTAAGACACAATTCAGGCACATTAATTTTAACATAGGCCTCTGTATCTATGGGAAGCATTATCATAATATTCATTTCTCATAATAATAATTATTCATAAAATAAATGTCCTTTATTGTATTTTAATGAAGCACCATTAGGAAAACACTCGTTTTTTGTACTTATTTAAGTAACTAACTTATGTATCGAGATTCTATTTAACTAAGTGTCCGTTTCACCACCGCCAGATAACATTTAACTGACAGATTAACATATGTCTAGGTATTTCATAAAACATGACGATTTAAACAGAGACAGATAAATTTTATCAGCAGGTGTAGAAACGGGCAATAAGGGTAAAGTATTAAAAATACACTGATCAATTGTTGTGAAAATTGTATAATGGCTATAAAAATAACTTTGTATGTTGGTAACAAAATAAAAACACTTTTGCTTAAAATCTACATTAGCAAGCGAATGGGAAGTTCATCGACTAAATTGAATTAAAAGCCATAAAATTAAGTTAGGCCGCGTTCGAACCAAACTGACTGCCGCCGAAAGTGAGCGGGCGTTACGAAGTTTATTGTACTTATTTCCATACATATTCACTTACATTACGCTATGCGTAGACGCTGATATAGGCGGCTGATTAATATTGTACGTCAATAAGCTCCGCGGACGGTGATTTACTACGTAGCTGTAAGCTATAAACGAAAAATGCCGTTAACGTTCACGTTTACACTGGGGCTCTCAGTAAGCCTGCTCAGATTCGGCGGCTTACAGTCAGTTTGGTCTAAACACAGTCTTAGAGGCCTTCAAAGGTAGAAAACTTGTACGGTCAGTCAGCATCATAAGTCGATGAACACATTCAGATTTTCAAAAGTAAAATACACCATTATTAGACGAAAATCGCTGAGCAAAAAATACTTCAAAGTTAATGAACATCCAATAAGGTTCAAAATAAGGGAAATAAGTAAGGTTTTACGTCCAATAATATAATGGTTTAAATTACTTTTGAAAATCTGAATGTGTTCATCGACTTATGATGCTGACTGTACACAGCCAAGATAATTGAATATTTAAATACGACAACTTTAAATTCTATTAAGTATTGAGGCTTGAACTGTATTTCAGTAAGTATAGGACCTTATTTACCCTGATTCTAGTTTTTTTATTATTATGCTCTTTAATATTTTTCTGTGCGTTATAATATACCGAAGTGAGTATATTTTCTTAAAATTGAAATAGGTTCATGCACTTGCCTAAATTCTAAGGCGCGGTTTATACTGAAATACGGAAATGGCGCCTCCGCCACGCCATTTCGGTATAAACTGCGACTAAGGCACGCTGTTGTTTTATGTGTTGCTTGCAGCGTTCGGCGCATACATGCGACTAGGTTACTCCATACAAAATCTATGAAGATAACTATATGTTTATTGTTTATGTATGGACACAATGGAGTAAACTGATCACATGCGTTGGACGCTGCGAGAAACGCATAAAACCACTGCGCGCCTAATTGATTTACAAAACATAACAATACATAAATTATGATTTAAGTGTACTTTTATCTTAAGACTAAAATATGTGTTTATAAAAGCTTTACCAAAATTGTCGTAATGTATATTCTACTGCTGTTTCCCCATTTCAGGATTAAATGGTGGGTTATAGTTTTCTGTAAAATAAAATACAAAATAATTTATGTACCTACTTAATTTCAAACTGCTTTTTAGCGATACATTGGCAAGATCATAGTTTTATGATTTAATTCCTAATTCGTAACTATGGCGGTTACGAATGTTAAGATTGCCTACATTGTACAGTTACGGACCATCGGATCATAAAATTTTATGATTAAATTTTACGAATTTAATTCCTAATTCGTAACTATGATGGCGGTTACGATCGCATATTTTTTTACAGTTACGAACCATGAAGGACCAGTAGCGCATTGCATAAAAAGTTAGTTTACAAAATACGTATCGGGACTAAAGTTTGAGTCTACTAATCTGGAATTACTTCAAGAAGTTTTAGAGGCACTTAGATAAAAGTGAAAAGTGGCCTCACCGAGAATTAGTCGCTTAGCCACAAGTGACGTGACTAATTCCTCAGGCCATTAAAGTACGATTGAAAACGCTGATAAATAAATACTTTTATTAGATAGTTTCCTATACATAGTACCTACATTTTAGCGAAAGAAAAGAATGCATTCTTCAGAAAACAAAGCACAAACGGAATTTGAGATTCACTTATATCTTATCTACGTATTGTTGAGAGAAAAGGTCAAGATTAACATTGTTTACAAAGTTTCTTTAACTGGTTTTAATTCTAGTTAGCCATTAACAAAACCACAAATTGTTTTCTTATGTGTCACCGAAAGAGGAAGAATTAATAAGTATCTATTAAATTAACAATCTAGCCGTTATTGTGGTAAAAGTGGATAAATTGCGTTTTGATAATGACTTCTATTAGTTCTTAGATAGGTACTATGAACGTGACAACTTATCTTCTCAAATAAAAGATTGATTAATGGAAGCTGACGAAAAACAAACTTAATTGTTGATATTTCGTACCCATAACTAAAAAGGTAGGTATCTACATCTAAGTGAAAAACATACATATCTATCACGCCTCTTCCTCATCCAGGTAGGCAGTCCTCCAGTCGCTACGATCCAAACACACTTCCTTTTTACTTCAACCGCATTCATCAGTCTCCTCATACATGCACGTCGGTTTAGTACTCCTGACTTGACCTAAACAAGTCTCCGACTTGATCGAGTAACGAAAAAAAAGTGAAATCACTTACTGAAATCAGGTGTGCCAGGTTCTGGAGCGCTCGCTGTCGCGTAAGGACTGTTCACTATCGGTGGCTAAAAGATAAATATTAGTTTTAGTTTTGTAGATTTATAATAGTTGTTCAAAAAAATATTCCAAACTTGAGGCTGCCCGCGACTTCACTTCGCATTTATGGTCATGTCCAAACTCACACAATATCTTAAATTAAAACAATATAGCCTATGTGATATTCTGATGTATGAGCAACAATATAAGTAACCAATGTGTTATTCTGATGTACCTATAAAGCTAAGCTAATTATTCCCATCAAAATCAGTTCAGTAGTTTTTGCGTGAGTGTTACAAACTTCCATATCCAACCATCGACAGGAACTTAAAACATTTATAATATTAGTAGGTAGAAATACTAAGTAAGGATACTAAGTAATCTGTGATTCTACTTACTTGTGGCGGATAAGGCATTTGCACATTTGGATGCAAAAGCGGAACTCCTGCTGGATCTTTAGAATCGCTTCCAGGAATGGCAAAACCAGGCTGAACGGCCCCACCTGGCGCTGGATACGGTAAGTTTGAATGGTAAGGGGTGTTTTGGGGCGGGTAAGGTGAATTTTGGGGTGGGTAAGGTGAATTCTGGGGCGGATAGGGTGAATTTGGATACGGATTAGGCGGGAACGGTGAATTTGGCGGATAACCCTGATTATTACCAGGATATTGTTGATTTTGGTAAGGATGCGCTACAGGATTGTTAGGATAAGCAGGATGAGTAACAGGTTGCACATGTGTGCCAGGGAACTGTGACAATTGAGGTGCCATTGGCTGAGCGATGATATTTGGCTGTGGTGGGCCATTATCTTCGAATTCTCTTAACGGCACGTTACCAATCACAATTCGTTTTACCCCTTCCGTATCTGAGTGGCAACCTGAAGTGCCTACTTTTACCTGAAACGATAGAAAAAATGAGAGTAGGCTCGTACCCCTGTAGTGATGACGTTAAAGGGCTGATAAGGAGGAAGGAGGTTCGGAAAAAAATGCAATAAGAGCAATGTATCCTTTGTACATTTTCATAAGTCGAAATTAATTTGAATTTCATCAGCACAAATTGAAGAAAAATTTGAATCCGGTAACTCTTCAGCGATTTTTTTAACAAAGTCAAGACATCACCTTTACAGGAGACAATCCTAAGACGGTGATGTTATTGATATTCTATGATTTTATTGAAAAGTACATATCTTTCACATTTATCCGTTAAAAATAAATGTTTGTGTTTCATATCCATACGTACTTTACCCACTAATTTATTTTTAAATATGTGTCTGGCAACAATGATATCTGATATTACGAGCTCAATTAATAGCACTCGATAATTAGGTAATAGGTTAGGTAACCTATAAGTAAGTATATCTATCTTGTTGTTATATATCTAACTGTTTGGATAAGCTTGGTTGTCTGTCACCATTGATAAGGACATTGGGTGTACTGTACCCATGTCAATCTATAAAGTAGGTATTTAACTACCTACACTCTTACGATGAGTTCGATTGAGGATAATAATTGTACTTTGAACGTAATGAATGACGAATAGAATTATAAATTAACAAATAGGTACAAAATGATTAAATAGAATAGCCTCATGGCTTAAATAGCTGCCGGGAAAATTGTACATTTTATAGACTTTCCCTAGAAACAAAATCTATTTCTATGACGCTATTTATGTTTCTTACAGGAAAACAAAAGACGTCACAACACTTAATGAAGAATTAATTTTACCGGCCTTTTATGCAATTGTAAGAGCAGTTACGAACTACATCAGATTCTTATCTCGGTAAAATAGAAATAGTTCTGGAATCGATTTCGGATCTGAACTAAATATCTCGGATTTTGTGCGTAACCGTTACTTACTCATTAATAAGTAGCTTTGCTACACAAATTGCCGTGCCCTAATCTGGGTCCACATTTGGTACTTTAAGTTGTTTATAAGATCTGTAAAAACCTGTGGAGTGCAATAAATGATTGAGTATTGAGAAATTCACTTACCTCAAAAATATGATTGACATCAATATATTGACAAGAGTCAAGGTTGTACACGTCCATCTGTGGTATATCCATCTCGAGAGTCCAGTTCCTGGTTGTATTACCACCGATTGGCCCTTTCACTAGTTTAGCTAGCTTGTTGCTCTCACTGCGTGTGTCTGGGTTGTGGACCGCTCTAAAGCTAAATTGCTGAGGGAAGGGTACATTACAATACATTTATTCCATGAAAATACCGCATAATGATATCAATACGTAATATAAAAATGAATAGCAAATTTGTTGGTAAGTGCATAACTCAACAACGCCTGAACCAATTTTAGCAATTCTTTTTTTTTATATTCATTGAAGTCCAAGGATGGTTTTTACGGTGTGAAAAATTCGAATAATTGCCGGGAAAGCCCTAAAACAGCCCTTTTCTTTTTCCCATAAAAATGTTTAAAACTAAAATGTAAGTAGTTAATTTAAAGTTTATGGCGGAACAAAGTTCGCCGGGGCAGCTAGTTAGTAAAATATAAATACAAAGAAAAGATAAATAGAGTTTGCGTTCCATGGAAAGAGAGTTCAGCATGTTGATTACAATGAGTTTATATTACACCTATTGTTGTGGATCGCCAATTTCAAATAGTATGGATTGCTGGCACCGACGCATGAACCAGTAACGCTCAAGAGTTAAATAGTATTGAAAAAGTGTAACATTTTGATTCAGACAGATAGAGATAGTTTAATGCACACAAACAGATACAGACAAAACTTAGAACTATAACAATTTGCGCAAAGGCGGTCTTATCACTAAAAGTGACTTCTTTCAGATAACCTTTGGAGAAGTTAATGCAATAAATAAAAATGCATTATCTTAAAACTTATTGCATTAAAATAAATAGCTAAATTGCTTCGTATTTTTAAATTAAGACAGAAACAATGTAAATCGTCCAAGGCATTAGCCTTGGGCGATTTATGTTAGATTGGATCTTAGATTTGGATTGGATTGGATCTTAGATTGGATCATTAGATTTTCAGCCAGTTTTTTTACAGTGTTGCCACTTTTTAATTTGTTTTTTGCCAGTCTGTAATTAATGTTACATACAAAAACAATATAAATCTTACCTCAATAATCTCAAACTTGAGATCAATCTCAACGTTGCTGTTATTGGTACAGTTCACGTCAAACTTTACAGTCTGGCCGGGACAGTAACCAGATTGAGGCAGCGATACTGTTATCTCACATGAACCTGCGCTCATACACCAGCAACAGTATGATTCTTGGAATTCGAATACCATTGGTTCCTGGACACCAAAGAATTAAGTTGGTTACGTATTCGCCAAGTTGGTACAACTTATGGGAAATACCTGCGAACCTCGCTGGAACGCGCTTCCCCAGGTCAATAAGCCAAGTGCGCAGATATTTCCGACGGGTTGTCCCTATTACCTGAGGGACTTATAGCATTTCGTGTACGAAGACAATACGTAGGTACCTATTTAATTAATCATTAATTGCAAGGGATCATTAAAAAAAGAAATACATTAAGTAACTTGGATAAAATATAAACGTGGATGTTTTGGCCCATACTTCGTCACTTAGGTATTGTAATTAATTAATTTGTAATAAATACTTTTAATGAAAATTATCTTAAAATATTATTGTCATCATAAATCATTATCATTTTAATTATCATAATAATTAAAACACTTACTTTACAATAAGGATCCCTATTTAAATCCTTCTGTTTGATCACAGTGATGTTCATACATTTCTCCTGATCGAACTTAAACGATCGGTCGACCACCACCTTGAAGGTATACCTGATGTTGCCATTAGGTTTTTCAATGGAAGACGGGCAGTGGTCCGGGATTAGACATTGGAATGGGTATTCGTAGTGGCCTGGTGGGATCGTTACGTCACCTAGAATTTGGGTTATTATTATAGGAAATTGAAACGTCACCTAGAATTTGGTTTATTATTATAGGAAATTGAAACATTAGGTAGATAATAAAACAGTAAGAACATTTAGGGGTTAAATGGATATTGTCGTTGCCAATTTGAAACCTCTCAAGTACATTTTTTTTTACTGCTTTTATCCAACTAAATTGTATTGAAATAAAAACTCTATAATCTGCTACAACTCACATGCCCATATGTTATTTAGTTCCAGAACTACTATTCCCTCCACTTGCTATGAACCAAACACAATTTTTTTTATTTCCTCAAATGTCACACAATTTAAAATCAATTTAATTATCATCATATCAGCTTATGGATGTCCACTGCTGGACAAAAGCCTCTCCCAAGGATCTCCACAATGACCGGTCTTATGCTGCCCACATCCAATGGCTTTCTGCAACTTTAACCAGGTCCGATTTAAAATTAAGTGTAAGTAGGTATTATTACCATCAGGCCCTCCAACTAGGTAAATCTTCTGTTCAAAGTAAACTTCATGCGAATTATGATCTGTAGTATAATGTTCAGTACGACCATCGACCTGTCTAGAGTGACTCGTCTTC
Source organism: Anarsia innoxiella (assembly GCA_947563765.1). NCBI lineage: Eukaryota > Metazoa > Arthropoda > Insecta > Lepidoptera > Gelechiidae > Anarsia > Anarsia innoxiella. The sequence continues at coordinate 9,079,896 of OX387406.1, forward strand.
CAATGGACGTGACATTCTCCTTTCATTTTTATGTAGATACCTGAAATTATTTGTGTTAGTTGTATAAAAAAAAAATACAGGGAAGTTGGCAATGATATTTTATAATATAATATCATTGGAAGTTGGTATCTAATCTATGTAGGTACCTACTTATTTTTTTCTTATTTGCTAGCCATTAAGATCCCTCTGCTGGGCAAAGGCCTCCCCTGTGACTTCCATTGAAAAAAAAACTGTAAATAGAAAGGGAGTGAGTACCTATCTACTCTACTTATAATCTAAAAATACTATAAATACCTAGAAAGAAACATTTAGTTATGTCTGGCCTCCCTATACTTACATTGACTATTAAAAACTTATTGAACAAGTACCTAGGTATGTACTTAAAGCTCAAAATAGTAGGTAACCTTGAGCCCCACAGATGGGCAAGAACATAAAAATAAAAGTAAGAAACTAGTTTTATTGAATGGTAACAGCAAGTGAGAAAGGCTACCTACTTTTCCATAATAAATAATATTCTTAACCTAAAAATAAATAAAGTTACCAAATTACCTCGAAAACTTTTATTTTTCGATTGGTCAAAGACCAACTTCCCGTGGACCACTTCACCGGCATAGTAAGTCAGGTTTTCGCGATCAAAAACTATTCGACCTTCGTCAAAACCCATTGTTATTTGGACACCGACAACTTATTTTACGAATTCACTTTGTTAGCAAAGTTTTGGTTACACTTCACTGAACTTATTTGCTCTTAATTAGTAAAACAACACGCACATGTTCCAAATATTACGAATTAGGAATTAAACATAGAAATAATGAAATAATTCCTGGGTGTTGGCTAGCGCTCGCTCGCTGCCTGGCTGGCGCCAATTTGGTAGGTATAAAGTGCGGGAGGAGAGGTGGGAGGGGATGCCGGCCGGGAGGGCGTGGGAGGGACAATGTCAGCTGAGCGAGTGAAAGAGAAAACCAAGAAGTGCAAGGTGGAGGATAGGCTTATTTACACAACACGATTTCAAAATAAAAGTTGTGTTACCATACCATGTTTTTATTTGAATCGCAATATAAAAAAAATGAAAAAAATCAAAAGAAATAAGCGAATAAAATATTACATACATCATCAAAAGTAAAAATAAAACATTTTACTTATTCAGTTTCATTATTCATTATTAACAACGAAGGACTGCGTCTCTTTGTCACTTTAGCTTGCCACACTTCAAATTGAGCTGGCAACATAAAACATTTTTTTTTAGTAGTCAACAGTTTGTCAAACGTGGTGGTTGTATTTTGTATCATTCCGCAATTTTCCGCGTGTTTTCCATTAATTTACTGTTTTCGTGACTAAAACCTTAACTTATTCATTAAAACATTCTTTTAAAACTTTTTATTTGGGTCCTGGAAGAAGCTTTAAAGTTTGATATGCAATAAATAATAATAAATTCAACATTGAATTTATTATAGAAACATCGCCGAAAAAATGTAGCATATGGTGTTCCGCATTATCACTGTAGTATTTCCTGTTTCTTCACGTGTTTAGTTACAAACGGCGGTTAAAATTCTCGTATATAACTTGTAAAATAAATTTAAATTGCAACCATGAGTTCGCCGGAAAAGGACATCGAATTGAGTCCGGTAAAGTCTGAAAATGAGGCTAAAAACTCCGAAAAGCCGCCTGAAAAAACCATGGACAAATTAAAAGCTCCAGTAAACGATGAAGAGGATGTTATAATAGGGAGATTCCGTAAAATAAGTTCTGCAAAGTCTATGGCAGCTACAAATGGCAATATTCAGTACCCTACTGATTTTCCACCTGTAAGAACTGAGGATGTTGAAGCTGGTTTACACCTGAAAAGGGATACAGAGCAAGATGCTTTACTGGAGAAGAACGAGGCTACGAAGACTCCGGTGACGAAGAGCAGCTTCCGAGACATGGAGAAACCCTCAAGGTTCAGAGATCAGCCATCCGTTGCCAGGTTTCAGGTAAGTTTTCCTTATTTTTATAATTAATATTAAATTACTAAAATATAATTTTTATTAAAAGATTTTGATATGTAGTAGGAAGGTATGTTTTAGCTGTTACTAAAATAATTTATTGACTTTGGTACCCATAAAACTTCGTACTCCTTATCTTATAATAATTTATGTTATACATGGACACTCACAGTACTTAGTATTATTATATTATTTGTAGAGATGCGCCGAATATGGGTTTTGCCGAATAACGAATACCGAATACTATTCGGTTTGAAACCCGACCGAACCGAATAGTTCGGCCGAACTATTCGGTTGTTCTTTCACACTAATTTTCATACAACAAATAGGTAAAGTTTATAAAGAAAAGCGCCTTTGACTGTCACTAGATAGAGCAGAATGTCTAGGTTTCTAAATTCTATCTTTAAGTGTCACTTATTAACTTATCTTCATTTTATCATCTCCTAATAACTCTTGTAATACCTAGATGTGAAAATGAGGATATAAGATTGACTGCTCCTTGGTTTAAAATAATTGAATATGAGTTTAAAATCTTGTTTTATCAAGCAAATTATTATTAAACAAAATAAACGAATAAATGGTCATTTTAACCGAATATTCGGCCGAATACGAATATTCGGTTGAGGTGCCGAATATGCCGAATACCGAATAGTAAACGAATATTCGGCGCATCTCTAATTATTTGCTATCATATTTATTTTACAATTAAAATTATTGGCTTTACTTCACTACAGAAACATTGTTTTAAATTAATTATTTTAATTTCTTTGATGTTGCCATATAAATCTAAGACAAACTTGATTTTTTAAATGCAATCAGTTTAAAAAATATATCTTAATATTTTTTTGTTAATTTATCTACTACTAACCAGTAGATTTACTAGATAAATCATTCCTATTTTATAAATCAAATGCATTTATTTGCATTGTATAGGGTACAGAGATGGTATAAACATTTATGGAGAATCTCCTAAACAGCCGTTAACATGTCGGCATGCTAACTTAAATTTAAAACTTTAATTACTTAATGATAAAGATTTCGAATTTACTAGATAATTTTAGGATGGCAATGTAGGTAATACAGAAAAACAAAAAAAAATACAAATAATTTCAAGTGAAGATTTAAAAAAAAATAGAAGATAAGAATAAAAAAAGAATTCAAATTATTAAATGAAAACATCATCACTCCAAGACTCCAACTGCTTCTATCCACCTGTCTACCTATAAAACAACATTAAGACAACCACTTTAATATTAATTACAATACAATAAAATATTCTTTATTGCACAAAAAGATATAAGGTAAAAAGATATATTTAATAGGCATGACGACAAAAAAAATGTTTTAGGCCCATCACATAGTTTATTTTTAAATATTCGACACGTATTTTTTCTTTTTTCTCTTAAACTAAAAATTACAAAGATACACTGGGTTAAAGTTGCTCGTGACGTCACGCTTACGTACGATTTTTACGTAAGAGTGACGTCAATACCCCCCACTCCGTAACTTTGATGCTCTGTATCTTTGCATTTATTTGTGTATTTAATCAGGTAAAAAATGTGTTTCAAATATTTTTTAATAGCCTAAAAGACGGACTAATTATTTTTTGAATTTTTGAATGTAGTCGTCATCCCTAATAGGGATGACGACTACTAAACTTTAACCAAAGTATGAGCTTGATAACCTTAAAGATAAGCAATGTACAGTCTACACATATGTAGGTACATCCAAATAGCACCTGCTCATACAAATTCTATTTAACAATGGTTTTAGAGACAAAACACGGGAAGTTTATTGTGTTTTATGTGCAAATAATGATGATTAGATTAGGATTACAGTTTGAATTAATCCAGTGTTCTGTGTAATGTGGATTGCGGTTTTTATTTTTACAACTTTTAGCTTTTGAATTTTTTATGAGAGAAATAATTAAGTACAATACCTGAAAACCGTAAATACTATTATTTTATGAATTGATTAGGTAAGTAAATACAAATACAATACAATACAAATATTCTTTATTGCACACAAAGATATAAGGTACAGACACAAACAAGAATATAAGAAGCAACAGGCGGCCTTATTGCTAGGTAGCAATATCTTCCAGGCAACCTTACTTACTAGCTACTTTAAATTTATGAATTAAAAATTACTGATACCTAATCCAAACACAATTATTTCGCTTTATCCGCATTCATCAGTCGTCTCGCCCCATACTTGCATGTCGGTTCTTGTCACACAAAATACTCCATTATGTTACAAAAGTTAGTGCCCGCTTAGGTAAATGCTTGGCTGCTACTCTGCAAATGAATTGACTATTGACTACTTACTACTATTCTAAAACATAATTACGTGCTTAATTATATTAATACTGCATAAAAAGATGAGTCTGCGGTGGCAAACCGACGTATCGCGTTACATACTACGTCTTGCGGATGCCGGACATCGATTTAGTCCGGATTATCTCTAACTGGATTAAATAGATAGAGCTACTTAATCCACTCTCAAGGTTAAACACAAAGAGCCTTTCGAGATTTTAACGGCTAACTACACATTTCCGGGAACACGTCCCTGAAGGAACACGGCAAATATCAGTTACGTAGGTACAAATTGTATGACGTTGTTCACACAGCTCCGTGTTAGGCGTCTTTAATGAAATGGACAAATAACATTTCCGGAGACATGTCCCTGAAGGAACACGGCAAATATCAGTTACGTACAAATTGTGTGAAGTTGTTCACACAGCTCTGTGTTAGGCGTCTTTAATGAAATGGACAAATAACATTTCCGGAGACATGTCCCTGAAGGAACACGGCAAATATCAGTTACGTACAAATTGTGTGAAGTTGTTCACACAGCTCCGTGTCAGGCGTCTATACTGGAGAACTCTGAATACGGATAGCCCTGACCCGGAAATGTGTGAATAGTTTAAGCTTGGGCACGTTAAATTATGATGATAAAATACAAAGTAGGTATCTACCTCCTTACTTACAGACCTCGTGTAAAGTAATAGCGAGCAAAAGCTATCAAGTTTATAAAATGCATGCTTTCGATGAACATTTTATCAACAGAAAATAAGTACTTACTTTTTAATTTAATGGTTTAATGCAAAGCTTCTGATTACATTTCTCTCTTTCTGAAGTCTGTAGGAAGATATTTTTAGACTGTACCTGTAAATAAGAAATCAGTTCTGCAAAGTCGATGGCAGCTACTTCAATATCCTACTGATCCGCATTGCGCCAGCATGGTAATCACTCTCGTATGAGAGTAGGCTCGTGCCCCTTTTAGTGGGGACGTTAAAAGAGCAGATAAGGAGGTGGATAAGCTTTTTATGTTGTTATCTGTAAAATCTCTACTTGCAATAAACTATTCAGTTAAAAACAAATACTTACATAGGTAGGGACCTAACCGTTACCTTTTATAGAGGTATTTTAATACCTAACTAACAAATACAAGTAATATGTCATCGTCATTATAGTAGGTATTTAAAAGTTTTAAGAGTCAGACTCTTGTCGGTGGAACATCCGCCATTTAGGCCAATCTTCTGCTAATACTTTGACTTCTTTATACGACATGACGTTAACATTCTCCTTCATCTTAACTTTCTTCTTCGTTTCATGCAAATATATCAGTCAAGTTTATTATAATTAACACATTTTCCGTTCCATTTAGTAATTAGGTGAAGAAGCAACCCAACAGAGTTTCTTGCTAGATTCTTCTCTGGGGAAAACTGCACTCTTGCGAATCTAGGATTAATTTTAAAAATGACCCGTCTTATGTGATGTCAAACTCGTCCTACAAGATTAAATAAACATTTCATTTCATTTCAAGCAAATATTTCCTCGCATTACTTAGTTTCTGTTATCATTGTTTCGAAATACATACTTTGGAACGAAGTTGCTTTGTTTTTAATTTACCGTGCTCGTTTTTACGCAATATGTAAATGAAAATCTTTCAAGCCCTAAAGGATACTTACGTGGCGTGTTAAATCCTACGAATGTATGTTATAATGTCAATGTTTGTGCCGTGCCGATGGATGGATGTGAGGTTGTTTGTTACTCTTTCACGGAAAAAAACTATTGAACAGATTTTAATGAAACTTAATAATAAGCTTAAAATGATTGACTCCAGAGTTCAGACGTTCAAATTTAAATCTTCAAAAATCATATTTCCCATATTGTTTCGGTAAAAATCAGTTGAGAGAAAAAGTTAACAGATTTCTGAAACTCTGGTTCAAAGACCCGAGTTCCTAAACTTAAAAAGTTAGTTAGTTTAGTTTTCCTAAAGTTTGGGCACATCAATAGTTTGACTCTTATCTGTGGAGTATTTGCAGTCAGGCCTTCTTATTCTAATTTCAGTTCTTTATTTCTGATACTCTTGATGACATGACGTGTTAAGAATACAGATCACAAATCAGAAAAATGCTAGACTAATAACACATTAGTGCGTGTCCTAAGCCATTGATCATACACTTACACGCATTTAATGTGCAGAGGTTAAACATTTGCTCGCCCGCAGCAAATTAGTAATTACGATCTTTGTCCTAGTTTTACCATTATCAGCGGTTACATACCTACTTACATAGTCATTCTGTCAGCAGATGAAATCGCCAACATTTAACGTAGATACCTACATACATACATACATATCCGTCACGCCTCTCTCCCATCGGGGTAGGTAGAGAGTACTTCCCTCCACTTGCCAATAACTTCAACTAATTTCCTGCAACTAAGAATAACCTCCGGTTTCTGAGCATTGACTTTGACCACGTTTCAAACTATACTTGTCAACGTAACTAAACCTGAGTCCTGACGTAGGATGGACGTAGTAAACTCAGTTCCGCAAAACATAAAACTATCTTAGTAAACACTTATAAGCAACCTTGACTGATTGAAAAATATGCGAATGTGGCTATCGCAAAAAGATTCGCTGCACCACCGCTACATACTCGTCGCTTGTGCAGGTGAAAAAAGTGATTTTCAAAAATCAAACTTACTCTACTTATCACTATCTTATTTGCAACTGAAGTTTTATCATGTCACTGGTAGATATCTCTAGTAAGTAAGTATGTAAATATTTATTTTCAGTCCAATAAAATATGCAAATAAAATATATATATAATCTCTATCAGTTTAACTAACATCATACAGCCGCAATACTCCCTCCATCATATCCTCAATACTGGCTGATTTCAGTCACATAAGAGCACACGAACAACAGCAGAGTTTTACGTAAGCGGTTGCCGTGACAGAAATCGATTATACATTCACAAAACGAAGTAGATTCCATTAAAAAAATAAAAACTGGCGGCATCCAGTTAAGTCAAGATAGCACCCAAAGAGGGCAGCCCAAGACGCGAGGTTGAAGGAAGCCGCGTCGTCCGTGCACTTATCCAATTCCCAGCTATTATGATTTATTGGCCGAGCTCGACCTAGACCCAACAGGTTAGATTCGAGGACCCACCGGCTCTTTTGAGTTGAGTTTCTTGGAATTTTGCTCTTAGGTAGACCTAAGATAAAGTAGACTTTATGTTACCTATTTACGTCTGGTCCTTTGGTCTATAATTGGTCTAATTTTTCTTACTTTAAGGCCCTTAGATGAGAGTTGTAATTGCAATTTAATAGGTTTGTTTTAAGGGTATCTTGCGCTTCACAGACTGTGTGTAATGCAGTGCCATTCAGCAGGTCTGCGTCTTATACTAGTTCCTACTGTGTAATGAAATGAAATGAAATGATCATTTATGAAATGAAATGTCAGGCGACATTCCCACTTTATCCCAAAAAATGTACCTAGATTTGTACAAATTGTAATTAGGTACAATCAAATAACGTATAGACCGATGGACGAAGGGGCAGAAAAGTTCTCGAGTGGCGACCACGCACCGAACGACGCAGTGTGGGAAGACCTCCAACCAGGTGAACTGACAACTTGGTTAAAGTCGCTGGAAGTCGTTGTTGTGGAGATCCTTGGGGGAGGCTTTTGTCCAACAGTGGACGTCCATAAGCTGATATGATGAACTTTAAGATTACTTACTCTATTATGCTGACGAAATGGCACTTTTTTATCAGTGTACATTTTGGCATACCGACACAGCTCAGTCACAGGTCACAGATTACTAAATAGTTACGCTTAGTAGCAAAATTTGATTTATTAAAATGAAGAATATTTTGTATTACACCACGTTCCTAGACCTAAAACTTCGGTCCTATCAAAGTTACTCGGTTTTCACGTGAAATACATTTCCCATGTGACACATACACGTTTGCATAATCACTACAAACGTCACACAACCACGCAATCACCATTCATTGGTTTTTAATGGAAAAAACTTTAACAACACATTTATTCATCCGATTGTGTTATTGATTTATTAATTTGCTTTGTATTTAGAGTTTTCTAAGTTATTTTCCGAATTAAAACTGTTTCAGGTTTCAAATAGAAACTTTTCATTTTGTTCGTATAATTGAATTCTATTCCTTCGATATTAATTTATGACTACATACATAAGTAGTATTTGTTCGTTTAGACACGAATCAATGATTTATTCTTAAGTACATAACTCTTTTTATCAGTTACATAATGCTAGTAACAAAAGTAATGCACGCTATTATTATTTAGAAATGATCGTGAATAAATAAATATTTAGGCGGGTACAGTCAGCAAACAATACTGCTAATTTGCATTATACAAACTTACTTATTCATCATTGACGCTTAATTAATGCATGCCGCCTACTATACTGCTTTAGTCATCGCCAAATAAACGAAAGGAACTGTTTATTTTAACAATTAACGGTATTAGAATACTGTGGCAGATGAAGATATGAAATGAAAAATCATTTAATCCTGTAGGTTTTGACAACACTTAGGACGGGTAATTTTTTAAAGTTAATGCTAGATTCGCAAGAGTGCAGTTTCCCCAGAGAAGAACCTAGCAAGAAACTCTGTAGGGTTGCTCTTTTCAATTTAAGTTTTACAAATCTCTGGCATAAACACAGAGATATATAATAAGATTAATATTTCAAAAGAGCTATCCATAAATAAATAATAAAAATTTGACCCCACAACATCCAGGAACAAGTAAGGTAAGTAAATGAGAAACAGAGAAGTGAAAGGCTTAGTTTGATGGGATCCGCATGACCTGCATGAAAATAGAAGCCTTTGCCATTGTCACTGCCTAAAACGTCATGTTCTATGAAATAGACATAGGTTTATCTGTCAGTTAAATTTTATCTGGAAGTGGTGAAACGGGCTCTGAGTATAGTAAAAGTTATCGGATCTATTTCGGATCCATACTAAATATTTCGGATCGGATGTAGAACTAGAGTTATCATACGTATACAGGTTGTAACAGAAAGAGGGTATAAAGCCGAAACACAGCGATAGTCCTCATAAAACTGAACAACTTTCCCCAAGGAACATGGGTCGTTACTCGAAAAAAAAAATTCGCCTGCCTATACAAAATGTCCGATCAGCTGATCGAATAAGTATGGGCGATCCATAAATTATTTTCGAGTTACGACCCATGTTCCTTAGGGAAAGTTGTTCAGTTTCATGAGGACTATCGCTGTGTTTCGGCTTTATACCCCCTTTCTGTTACACCCTGTATATTTCCACCGTTCCTTTTCTTTTGGTAAGAGCTACAAAAAGTGGCTGAAATATTAAATACTTACCAGATCTGAACGATACGATTGAAGCTTTTCATCAAAAAACGTAACGCGGCAAACATAAATGTGATCCAAGTATTCAGTTTTATAACCCAAGGCAATAAACAGGAGCTGAGTAACGGTACTGAAGCACATTCCGTTATTGCCTTATTACGATTCTGTGAGCCAAACGTGATGATTATTGCAGTTCTGTTACGTGGGGAGGACCTCGTCTTGTCCGGCAGTAGGTACATTGTACCTACATGGCCTGTAGTATTTTAAAATAACTTGAGAGCCCGGCTTGTGGGGTGTGTTGATTCTGTTCAGCTAAACGGCTGGTTGTCAGAACCATTGTCCAGCAGAGCGATGGCGCTTTATCGCTTCCTAAGCCAAGCTTTGTAATCTGATATATAAATAATTGAATGCTCCCATGAGGCTGGCATAGCCATTTACAGTTGTTGAAGCCTCGTCAAAAATTTGATTTAAAAAAAAAAAATACTCTGGGCTTGTTTCATCGCTTGCAGTTAAAAAACTGACAGATATTTTATGCCGGTCACTGTGTCAAACGTCATGTTTTATAAAATAGACATAGGTTAACGGTCAGTTTAATAACCCTTTGGGTACGGAACCTATTAGGGGTGAAAACGGGACCCTATTGAGACTTGGCTGTCCGTCCGTCCGTCCGTCTGTCGCTAGGCTGTATCTCATGAACCGTTATAGCTAGAGCGTTGAAATTTTCACAGATGATGTATTACCATTGCCGCTATAACAACAAATACTAAAAATAAAATAATAATAATAATTAAGGGGGGCTCCCATGCAACAAACATGATTTTTTTGTTTGATATCAATAGTGAATGGTACGAAACCCTTCCTGCGCGAGTCCGTCTCGCACTTGGCCGATTTTTTTTATTCTGTAAGTGGTGAACCGATTCCTTAATGTTCCATATTGAAAAGACTCAAATATTCCATTTTCTACCTCTAAGTTTATAGATTACAATTCTCTGTATTCAGAAAGAAATTTCTTTAAGAAATATGCTTTATTACTTATTGTATAAAGTTCCTATGTATTGTTATCTGTAAACTTCTTTCTTACAATAAATTAGTAAATAAATAAATAATACAATATAACAAAGTACCTATATACAACTTACCCCACGTAATAATAAAAAAATTAATAATAGATCTCGCGTTTTGTTTTGTGCTTCACAACACTGAATTGTCTTCTTACAACAGCATCCATAGAGTGTATTAAGTACCTACATGGTTTAGTAACAATATTAGCCACTCACTATGTAAATGACTTTATATATAGAGGTGAGGATTCAATCGAAAAGAAATATTGTGAGCTAAAAGCTGCCCCCAACTTCGTACGCATTTATCGGCATATCTTGAAAAACTTACACAATATCTTAAAATAATATAGCCTATGTGTTATTCTGATGTATAAGCTACAATATTGCCAAGTTTCATCAAAATCTGTTTAGTAGTTTTTGCGTGAAAGAGTAATCAAACATCCATCCATCTACACAAACATTATAACACTAGAGGCTGCCCTCGACTTCGTACGCATTTATCGTCATATCTTAGAAAAAAAGATCATCTATCTATATATATAAAAATGAAACCCGTTTTCCGTTGTCACGGCATCACGCCTGAACGGCTGGACCGATTTCGCTAATTCTTTTTTTTAAATGTTCATCGAAGTCCAAGGATGGTTCTTACGGTGAGAAAAATTCGAATAATTGCCGGGAAAGCCCTAAAACAGACCTTTTCTTTTTCCCATACAAATGTTTTCTTACTAAAATGTAGAGTCAATTTGAACTTTATTCCTACACAATAAAGTTCATTCTAAGGCGGGACGAAGTTCGCCGGGACAGCTAGTATCTTATAATTATACTATAGCCTATGTATTATTCTGATGTACATGCTACAATATTGCCAAATTTCATTAAAATGTATTCAGTGGTTTTTGCGTGAAAGAGTAACAAACATCCATCTATCCATCGACACAAACATTGACATTTATAATATTAGATTACTTTATTAACCAATTCTTTTCACCTGGCCATTCTTACGATCATTTTCTCCACGGTTTCAAAATAACGCCTTCCAATTTTAAACTCCAAATACCAAGAATATTAGGAGTTGAGGTTAAAAACAAAAGAATGTTCAAACCTGTCTTAAAAAGAAACATCCTCTTGACACCGAAATAGCGGCCGAGATGATTCGCCCCATATTAGATGCGTGTGCGGTTAAATTTAGCTCCTTTTATTGCAACCACGTCAATTCGGACCTACAATTTTGTTTTATAGCTTTTAAAATGTACCTTTTGCGACTGTAGGTAGGTGTTTTTTAAAAGGGCTAAGTTTTGACGATGTTTTTTGGCACTCTATAGTGTAATGTAAACCATCATAGAAGGGAGAAGGTAAACGGAAGACTATAGAGGACTGTTTAAGTAGATAAATTAAAAGAGGGAATACGTATCAGGTGCTCAAGCGGATGGTAGAGAATAGCGCAGAGTGGCGAAGCCTCCACCGACAACAGCAACGCTCTTGAATATAATGATTTTGAAAGCGGAAGCCACTTTATCGATTAGATGCTCTCACATTTTACAGCTTTATTTTTACCAATGTGGGGATTGATGGATATTTATTTTCATTTCACGCAAAAACCACTACAATATTTGATGCTACTTATATTAATAATACGTAAGCTATTTAGAATTGTTTTAAAATCTTAAGTAAGTTTTCCGATGTATAACGGTAAATGTTTATGAAGGCACGGGCAGCTTCTAGTAACTTTTCCATCTTTGAAAATAAGAGGTCCAAGCTACACATATTGGATAAAAAGTACATAATACCTAGCTACTCATAATGTGATTATGCACGTGTATACAACCTAACAAAGTGACGTGTAACGTGTCCCTTAAACGCGCTATTTTAATGCATCATTGTTAGTTATAATGAGAAGCTGATCGCAATTTATGGCCTCTTTGATTGTCCGTACAATGGGGCGTTGTATTTCATACAAAATGTACTTACTAGCTCAGTTTGTCTATTGATAGAGTAACTAGGAAGATTGTGTTTTGCTTTTAAATGTATTTGAATAGTAATTATCAATTTTCTTTAGTTCTTTCTTCGTATTGATATTCAATCATATAAATTAAACATTATATTTTTACCTTTCTGACTTGAACAGAGGCTCAAAGTCAAGTCAAAATATTTATTCCAAATTGGAACATTGTTCGTTCACTTTTTGAAAGTAGTTTTGTCTAAAACTCTGCCTACCGTTTCACAAAAAAAAAGTATCTGTATAGCTAAGATTAAAGTACTTAGGTAAGGTAGTTACTTTCATACCGAATCTATATTTTAGAATAGGAACGAATTGGGTGAATGAAACATGCTTGTAGTATATTTTTATTCGACTACGTATACGAACTCGAACATGTATGTCTATTTTATTAATTAGGTACCTACATAAAGATGTAGAAAGAGATACTAAAATTGTGTATTTTTGTTCATAAAAAGAACACTTAAGATATTTTTCTGCTGGAAAATTACTTACTTGGAATTCCATAGTAACCTTGAATATTAATAAACTTATATCGTGAAGCCATTTAGTTTAAAAGTCGTGACTTCCTCGCGACACCGAAACAATTAGAGTATTTCGGCACGATACGTAGGTTTACTTATATACTACTTGCCAAAATGTGCGTATAAAAAATAACCTTTATAAAATTACCAATGTTCCAGTAATGAATCTTTTCATTTATCGATAAGATTTATAGACTTATATTTAGGCATTTTATTTATTTATTTATAACAGTATAATTAAATGTAACTTACAGACAAAACTTATCTAAGGCATTACATTTATCACATCACATCACATATCACCCAAGTCACAAAAAAGAATATATAATTTTTCTTATACATACAATTAAAAATAATAATTATCTAACCATGAAAGTGAACTTTTCCCATATATCTACCTCCCTATAATGCAATCTGTTTGGTCAGCGTTTGAAGTTAGTTTAAGGGAGGAAATACGCACTAGTCCTCTACTGCTTGGCTGAAAAACCTAGGCTCGCCCCTGAAAATCCCCCTTTAAGGTTTAAGGGCATAGGTTTGTTCAAAACTTTACCAAACATATCGTAAATGGTTTAAACCTTTCATTCACAATGCTAGATCAGTTGATCAACTAGTATTTCAAGAAGAATTTCTTTCATGTTTCGATAAATTTGTCCAATGTCTCGCCTAGTTCGCACACGTCCTTGAATTTTGATACGGACTTGATAAACACCTTGAATAAGTACGAGTAGATGAGTATCTAAAGCTGTTTGTGGTAACCGAAGGGCCGTGACGTCATTAATATCGAATTTATGACGAAAGAGGGGTGCTTTAGTTTGGGGTAGCGTAACTAGGTAAGCAAGAAAACGTAAGAAAACAAGTTTACACTCATTTACGAGAGTGTTCGAGTAGCCAAGTCAGGAGTACCCTAAACCAACGTGACTGTATGAGGTGATTGATGAATGTGGATGAAGCGAAGGAAGTGTGCTGGAAGTTTCAATTTAACGCTCTTTTAAAAAAGTTTTTTTGTTTAATACTTCAAGGCGTTTGATACACAATTTATAAAGATTTATTTTAAAAAGAGACAACCGGCTTACGTGTCTAAGTAGTTATTATGTACTCACAAAGTATGTGTGTATGTTTAACCTACAAAAGAAAATTGTAAAAAAATAAAAATAACTTACTACGCATACATTTATGAGCCAATAAAGATATGGTTTGTAAAATGTCTTATGGACAGTTAAATATCATACATCATATTATGTATTACTTTAATGTCACTGTACTTCTTATAATTAGCATTTTTAGGGTTCCGTACTTAGGTAAATAATGGAACATTGCTACTAAGATTTCGCTATCCGTCTATCACCACGTTCTCATCTCAAGAATCGTGATAACTAAGGTTAAAATTTTCAAAGTTTTGGTTGCCGTTTACAAAGTTACGGAATTATTCTTTGTGACAAAGTCCGACTCAACATGTCGGCTTTCAATATTTTAAATATATTTATTTACTTTATTATCTATTATTTAATGTTATTTTTAATTATTAATTGTCTGTAGGTACTATTATTAATTGTAAATCAACAACCAACTGTTAGCATGTGTTTTTAAGATAGATAATTAATTATTAAGCCAATTATAGACTTACACATAAAGAATATATTTAGAAAATTTAATGTTTGTTGACAGATGCAAGCAAAACCCGAAGAATATGCCACAGAAGAGTCTGAAGATGGAATGGACAGCGACGACCCCCTTACAGCGACTGATACTAAATATGGAAAGAGTTTCAGGTAGGAAACATTCAAATACCTTTCTTTTCGGTACTTTAGTTTTAGAAAACAACGATTGCTGTAAATACAAAAGCATGGCACATGCCGGCCAACAGGTAGTTGTCATTTGTTCCGTCTGATTGAAAACAAAAACTGGCAAAAAAGAGAAGAAATTAAAAAGTGGCAACACTGTAGCGACGTTCCTTTTTTCGATTGATTTGAAAGGGATGACATTACCTACAGGCCTACAGTGTTGCAAATTTTTAATCTCTACTTTTTTGCCAGAATGTAAACCAGACTATCTTAGGACCCAAACCCCCATAATACAAAACGAGGTTTAAAGATAGTCCGTCATTAGTTCGTTTCTTTTGACGTTTCGGCTATGGACAAAACGGACGGACAAAACGAACTAACGTCGGACTATTTTGAAACCTCGTTTTATAATAAGGGGGTTAATGTTAGTGCGGATTCTGTTAGATTTTTTTGACTTATTTTCATTAACATTTCAGACACTTCACCCGAGAAGCGTTACCAAGATTGGATAACTACAGAAATGTTTTATCTCTTCACGCAGCGCCGAGACCTACCCTTGATGAACTGCATAATGCTTCTTTATCGAGGAAGGTAAGGTTTATACTACAGAGTGTTTCCATGACGATAATCATAGGACGTATAGTGTAGTCCTAGATGCCCCGTTACTTAACTGTTGGGATTTTTTATCCTAGAAACCCGGTTACGGGTCATTGGGGACTTGCATTTCCAGCAGTCTCATAGTGACAATCGATGGAAGCAAGCAAATCCAAGCTAATTCATATTTTCGAAAATTTACGCCTTATCTATCTTAAAATCATATAGCCAGTGTAATTTTAATATACAAACTACAATATTGGAAAGTTACATTCATATCTGTTCAGTAGATTTTGCGGGAAAGAGTAACGAACGAACCTTCTCACAAACATCTATCCATTCGGTACAAACATTGACATTAATAATATTAGTAGGGTAGGCGCCGTCTATTACTCGATTAACTAAATCGACTATTAATATATCGTAGAACGACGCGCGCGTGTCGAATTATTTATACACCTATTATAAGTAGAGTTGCGCCGAATATTCGTTTAGAATTCGGTATTCGGCATATTCGGCACATGACCATTTATTTGGTTATTTTGTTTAGTAATAATTTGCTTGAAAAAACAAGACTTTAACCTCACATTAAATTATTTTAAACCAAGGAGTAGTCAATCTTATATCCTCATTGTCACATCTCGGTGTTATATGAGTTATAGGAGACGATAAAATAAAATCAAGCTATTATGTGTCAATAAAGATTTAATTTCAGAAACCAAGACATTCTGCCCTATTTAGTGACAGTCGATGACGCTCTTCTTCCTAAACGTTACCTATTTGTTGTATCAAAATTGCTGTAACAAGTGTTCGGCCGAACTATTCGGTTCGGTAGAGTATCAAACCGGATAGTAATCGGTATTCGTTATTCGGCAAAACCCATATTCGGTGCATCACTAATTATAACTAACTTAATCAAGCGGAAGACCCTTACAAATTTTCCATAACGTCTTGAAGGCCGTCTATTTACAGAATAGGTAGGTACCTTAAAGGTATCATTGTGGTCAATTAATAGAGTGGCCGGTAATTAGGACAATTGCGTCTTACCGTCTTACCTGTGGGATGAACGCGTCATGCGATACCTTCATTAATTAGTCTTTAATCAGCTTTAATGCGACGTTTGTTTTGGTTGTTTTATGTACCTATAATATAGATAGACAGAAAGATAGAATATATTCGTTAATTAATGAATACGTAACATTATGGGCCTATTTCCCTATTTACAAATAAGAATCTGACAATTATTTTATACCTGTCTCTGTCTAAAACGCTATGTTTAAGAAAGACATAGGTTTATCTGTCAGTTGAATTTTATCTTTAGGTAGTGAAACGGGCACTAATTAAATTAATAGGACTGCTCAATGTACCTAATGTTGCTTCCTTATTATGTTAATAAGTTAGTAAATATTTATATCCAGTCCAAGGAAATCAAAAACTAAACACAAAATAAAACTTTGTACATAATTGCACAAAGGCGGCCTTACGACTAAGAAGAATCTCTTCAAAACGACCTTTGCAACAGAAACATAGAAAGACTATAGTTTTGTGAAGATAGAATATGAAAATATTTGTAAAACAAAATAACAACATATACGTAGGTAATGACCGCTATAAAAATAATTACCAGTATTTTGTTTAGGTAATAACATAATATGCATAAATAAACAATACAGAAGCTAGATATAAGTAGGTATGACATTTTCTCAGTTACCGCAAACCTTTAAGAGTCCAATATGAATGCAGTCATTCCTTGACGACAGGCGATGGCTCTGGCGATAAACAGTCACAAAATCCTACTAACATTATAAATGTCTATGTTTGTGCCTATGGATGGTTGAATGGCTGTGAGGATATTTGTGACTCTTTGGCAAATTGTAAAAATTGTTAGCAGAAGAAAGGCAGAGATGGCGACTTTTCTACCGTCAAGAGCCTGGCTCTTAAATATATGAATGAATGAATGGTGTTCTTTTACTGAAAAACTACTGAACAGATTTCTGGTTTACACATCAGAATAACATATAGGCTATATTATTTAAAGAATTGCGTAAATCTTCCAAAATATAACGAGAAATGCGTACGAAGTCCCGGGCAGCGTCTTTCATAAGTGGACAAAGTGTATGTGTGGGAAGATTGTAAAAAGAGTTACAAGTTTGCAGTCAGAATGCAACGAAAATTGCCGTTGTGATGACAAGTTCCCTTATTATTTCCGCACTAGAAGCTGTCCGCGACTCCGTACGCATTTAGGTATTGTCATTTTATGTAAAAACGTACACAATATCCTTAAAAAATAAAGTCAATGAGACGTCTCAACTACAAAATTTTAAAGTTTAATTTTCACAGACATTAGAATTCTTAACCGCCTAACCGTAGGTAGTACTGACTTATCAATCTCAAAGATACAACGTTAAAAAATATGCTCAATTTTATAGCTTGGACATCAGAATAAGATATAGGACATTCTGTAAGCTTTCCGAGACTTGCCTATACTCGTATACGAAGTCACGATACGAACGCATACGAAGTCGCAAGCTTCTAGTCATATCTAACTTGATTAACCAGGGTTAAGGGATTTGACCCCGTCAAGAAAGTCGTAGGTGCCGCCGCGGTACATGATACATATGACCTTTTAATTGCACGATGCATTTGATTATCTATGTAAGTTACATTATTGGGTGACACATTTCTAAGATATTCGTTTTATAGATTTTTTATAAGAAGTTACTGATGAAAATGAGCTCTAGGTTTGAGACATAGAGCTCTTTACCATTGGGGGGTTTTCGCCTCACGAAACCATTCATTCAGTTTTTCATTCGGTTTATTGGTAATTTAAGGCCAATTGTCAACGGTGCCGCACGGCAAACGCAAGTTTTCGTCAATTAACGATGCAAGCAACGATCTTGAACGAAGCTTGCTATCGTTAATTGACGAAAACGTGCGTATGGCGTGCTGTCCCGTAGACAATTGGCCTTAAATTAGCAATATTGATATAAAAAAAATGGAAGGTAAAGAAATATTCTCTTGTCTTCGAAAACAGAGAGATACTAAAGAAATTTTAAGCCAGGAGTAGGTATACGATCTACAATAACATTGATGTTATGATGAGGATTTGGATGAAGTGCAAGAAGTACAAACCCCGACGGAAAAGAGGCATAACGGATGTATGAAATTAGCGTTTCGCCTGAGCCTTATTTCACTTTAATCATTAAATTTACCTCGTCCCAGAGGAATGCAAATTGCTATACAAATTGCCGTGCCCTAATCAGGGTCCACATTTGGTTTGGTACTTACCTACTTTATGTTGTTTATAAGATCTGTAAAAACCTGTAGAGTGCAACAAATGATTGAGTTTAGTAAAAGCAACTCAAAAGTACGCAGCTGCGTTTTCCTGTGTTGTTTTAAACGAAACCTTATTACTTTCGCCTTCCTGTATTTATAGCATGCTGTCTGGCGAATATGGCTTCCAAAATGTTTTAGACATTACGTATTCTGTAGTGGCTCCTACTTATTACTTTTTAAGCATCATATCAAATTCTAAATGTTTGTTCAAATGGGTGTAGTCTAAAAAAGACCCCATTAGGAACAAAATACACTTCTTTCGCTTCATCCACATTCATCAGTCTCCTCATACAAGCACGAAGCAGGTCAAGTCGACGTGCAAGTAAGTGGCGAATGATAAGTGTGAATGAAGCGACAGGTGTGTTTGGATCGTATAGCATTTGGAGGGAAGTGGTCTTTGTCCACCCCGATGGGAAAGAGATGTGACGGATATGTATGTAGATATGTATCGTTGGACTGCCGACAGGCGTCCGAGATTGCCGTCAAGATGTCGTATCTATAATGAATTGGAAATCGAACCAATCCAATTCCTTTTTTATTTGCTTTTTAAGGTGTGTCGAGGTGTGTCGGTTATATACCTAAGTATATTAAAAAAATATATTAAAAACAAAAACAATATTCTTTTCAGCCAGGCCAAGCACTAGAGAAAGACCTGGCCCCAACCATGACGTCGACCAACGTGAAGTTCGGATGGATCAAGGGGGTCCTCATGCGGTGTCTGCTGAACATATGGGGGGTCATGCTGTTCTTAAGACTGTCGTGGGTCGTCGGGCAAGCTGGGATTGGTAAGTAGATATAAGTATTAAAAAAACAAAAGAGGATCATCAGATTATACATTTACAGTCACACGCCTTATGACGCTTAAACTATTGAACTGATTTTCATGCGAATTTCAACAACTGGTGGAAACTTTTGAAAAAATAACCTGAAAGTGTATTAATACATTTTTTTGTATCATATTAGAAGGTTAGTTTTAAAGCTGTATCAAATTCAGTTTAGTGGTTTAAGAATCGTGTAAAATATTCATTTCATTGCACCTCTTATCACGTGTGGATAGTCAAAGAGGTTTTTACCCAGTTCGATGCTTGTACAAACTACGAGAAAAGCTAATTAAAAAGTCAATATATTGCAGAAGTAAAAGGTAAATAATTATTGCTTATTACTTTAACGTAAAGAAGCTATTTCCATTATTCATGCATGTCATCTTATTACAATGTCAGTCTGATGACAATTTTTAAATACTTTATGCATTGTCATGTTAATGCAACTAACACAATATCCTAAAATAATAAAAAATGTAGCCCATGTGTTATTCTGATTTGCTAGACTGAGACCCAGAACACACGGTGAAACGCAACTGCAACGCAACTGAAACTGCTAATTACTTTTGAGTTGCATCGAAGTTTCTGCTATAGACGTCTTCAGAAAACCACACACGACGCAACTTCTTTGAAACGTTTCGTTTCAGTTGTGATTTCATCGTGTGTTCTGGGCCTTAAGCTACAATATTTAAAGTTTCATTGGAATTCGATCGGTTGTTTTTGCGAGGAAGAGTAACAGACGCCACATCCATCCATCGACACAAACATTGAAATTTGACATAGTATTAATAGAATAAAGGCACGACGCAATGGTCCTTTCTCTGTCTTCCTAAATGGTTGTTATCTATTCTAAAACCAAATATAACAAAACCCTGTACCTTTTGTATAACTTTTTTTCTGTCTCTATGTACTATCATCTTACAATAAACTGTTAAATAAATAAACCCTTTGTTCTATATAGCTCAAGCAATGCTGCTCATCTTGACAACTTCAGTAGTGACCACCATAACAGCGCTGTCTATGTCTGCTATCAGCACCAATGGCGTTATTAAAGGAGGTGAGTTTAGATTTGTTTTTTGTTTTAATAATATTTTAGGACAAAAGCCTCTCCTCTCACTTGCTACTTCACAGATTCCTGTCAGTGACTGCTTACCACCAACCTTTCCTGTTCATGGGTTCAAGTAAGGGAGAGGCTTTTGTCCAGCAGGGGGACGAAATAGTCTAATAAAAACTATTTTAGGACACCTGATAGCACATGACAAGTTTATACAGAACGTTGTAGAGAGAATAGAAATAAGAGAAGAGGAAGGCCTCGCTGATTTTAAATAGAACAAGTGAAAGAAGTGGAAGTCATGTCGTATTAGGAAATTAAGAGCAAGACAGTAGATAAAATAAAGAAGGAGCTACAAATGTAAATCTTATGTCAATGAGTATTCTGTACAAAATCTTTCGATCTTTGAGATAGACTTTTGTCTAAAAGTATAGCTTACCACAATGTTGGCGAATTAAAGATTATTTCTTTATTTGAAAAGAGCAACCCAACAGTTTTTTTGCTAGATTTTTATCTGGGAAAAACTGCAACCTTGCAAATCTAGCGTTATCTTTAAAAATATGTATATTGTCGACATGTTCAAGTGCAATAATTTGTTTCTAAAATAAAATAAAAAGATAAGTAATTATAATATTTCCAGGAGGCACCTATTACATGATATCCCGGTCACTCGGCCCGGAATTCGGCGGTTCGATCGGTTTGATATTCTCAATGGCGAACGCGGTGGCGTGTGCTATGTACGTCGTTGGGTTTGGAGAGTCGCTCATCACGCTCATACCTGAGTCTGCTTATATTGTTAATCGGAATTGGGTAAGTTGGTTTATAAAATTATTTGTAGTTGATCGGTCGAATGATTGATAGTTGACTCACCTAATGATTGATAGTTGACCCGTGTAATAGATTAATAGTTGACCCATCTTATGAGTGACGGCTGATCTAACTAATGAGTGATAATTGACCTAACTAATGACTGATAGTTGACCTAACTAATAACTGATAGTTGACCCATCTGATGACTGATAGTTGACTTAACTAATAACTGATAGTTGACCCATCTAATGACTGATAGTTGACCTAACTAATAACTGATATTTGACCCGTCTAATTACTGATAGTTGACCTAACTAATAACTGATAGTTGACTCATCTAATGACAGATATTTGACCTAACTAATAACTGATAATGACTGAAAGTTGACCTAACTAATAACTGATAGTTGACCCATCTAATGACTGATAGTTGACCTAACTAATAACTGATAGTTGACCCATCTAATGACTGATAGTTGACCTAACTAATAACTGATAGTTGATCCATGTAATAACTGATAGTTGACCAACACAATGACCGACTCAAGACTTGCAGATGTTATGATAAATATTCGATCAACTTATATTTAATCTATCTACTGCATCATAGAAAATGAAAATGAAAAGTGTTTTATTCAAAAATAGGCAAAATTCATTACATGTCACTTTTTTATCTAAAACTACTGCCGGTTCACTACCTGTATAGCCGAGAGGAAGAAGACGGTAAGAAACCTTCGGCACAGGGCCCTACATTATGTGCAATATATCTTTTTTAAACGGTTTTATTTAGCTCACCCCGTTTGTTTTATTCTTTCTTGGGTCAAATTTAGTAATTCAAATTTCACCCTCTTCCTGTCAACCGATTAATCTGAAATTTTGTATACACTTTGGATTTTGGTGACAATACAATTATGTTTATTCATTATCATTATAAATTTAAGATGGCCGCCGCTACAAAATGGCGGATAATTTAGGTTTTATTAATCCCATCAATATGGGTATCAAATGAAAGGGCTCAACAAGCAGAATACAATATACTATAAAATATTGAAATCCAAGATGGCGGCCGCTACAAAATGGCGGATAACGTAGGTTTTATCAATCCCATCAATATGGGTATCAAATGAAAGTACTCAACCAGTAGAATTAAATGTACTATATAAAATTAAAATCCAAGATGGCGGCCTCTACAAAATGGCGGATAACTTAGGTTTTATCAATCCCATCAACATGGGTATCAAATGAAAGGTCTCAACAAGTAGAATATAATTTACTATGCAAAATTGAAATATACTTAGGTGCGAAACTGTTTGAAGAAGGTCAAGCCTACGTGACTCTTAGTACAGTAAGATCTTTGCAGGGACTACGTATAGAGGAGTTGGACTGCAATAAAGTAACGGGCAAGAAACCTTGCAATAATGAAGCACTAAATGAATTAAACAGAATGCGAAATAAAAACTAAAAACTAGAAAATAAAAATAGGTAAAAAAAACTTTTTAAGTTAAACGGTTTTATGTTAAACATACATTGCAATGTTTAAGATAAATGTACTAAAAACCAAAAAATAATAAAATAGATACAGTCGTGGGAATTATAAACATATGCATAGACTAGACTAAAATAAAACCGTGGGGCACGGCAATTGTCTATTATCACACGTCCATCGTTGTCGGTTGAACAACTGCCTAATTAGGTACCTATAGATAGTGTAACATTACAAAAAAAAAAAAAACATTTTAATCAACGATTGTAGACAATTGACGTGCCCCACGGTTTTATTTTAGTCTAGTCTATGCATATGTTTATAATTCCCACGACTGTATCTATTTTATTATTTTTTGGTTTTTAGTACATTTATCTTAAACATTGCAATGTATGTTTAACATAAAACCGTTTAACTTAAAAAGTTTTTTTTACCTATTTTTATTTTAAATCGAGACTTATATACAATTACATTCGACTGTTGACTTTACCAACAATTCAGCTTACAATCAACCCAAACAACAATAAATCCTTAAATCAAATAATTCCAGGATCAAGCAATCTACGGCTGCATTACAATAGTCCTACTCACGGGTATCGTAATAGTGGGAATGGAATGGGAGGCCAAAGCTCAGATTGTATTGCTTATAATCCTCCTCGCTGCCATTGCTGATTTCTGTATCGGGTCGATCATAGGACCGAAGAGCGACGATGAAATTGCTCAGGGATTCGTTTGGTATAATAGTAAGTGTGACTCTTTTGACAACTTTTCTTTAGTTAACCTTAAACAAATGTTGACGTATTTCATTTATTTATTTATTCAACAGTTTATTGTTAGATGATAGTACATAGAGACAGAAAAAAAGAAGTTATACAAAAGGTACAGCATATTTGTAAAAGAAATTTCTTCCTGCAGACCCCACATTCATGTTTTAAGTATGTGAATCATCCTTCGGAATAAATATTATTTTAATTTGAGTTTATGTAATACTAGAGGCTGCACGCGACCTTGTATGCATTTATCGTGATATGTTCGAAAAAAAAAAATGATATCTGAAAATAATATAAATATAGCCTAAGTGTTATTCTGATGTATAAGCTACAATATTGCCAAGTTTCCTCAATATCTATTCAGTAGTTTTTGCGAGAAAGAGTAACATTCATCCATCCATCCATCAGCACAAACATTGACATTTATAACATTAGTAGGATATATGAATAAATGAATCATTTGGCGTTCACCATGCTTGATGTGTGTTAACATTCCTCAATTCTTCTCCAGTGACAGTGCTAAAAAACAACATGCAGTCAGACTACCGATTCTACGAAGGGGTTCACCATAACTTCTTCTCCGTGTTTTCTATATTCTTCCCCGCTGCCACTGGTATCTTAGCTGGCGCTAACATTAGCGGGGACTTGAAGGTATGTATCAAGGTTAATTTGAACCTTAAACTAAGTAAAAGTAAGTTCAAAATTAAGGTGTCTCGATTTAATCGGGGGCTTGTTAAAGAAAGGCCAAGTTAAGTACCCTAAAACGATGTGCTATATGAGGTGATGAATGTGGATGGAGAGGAAAAAGTGTGTTTGGATTGTAGCAAGTGGAGGGATGGAGGGAAGTGGTCTCTGTCTACCCTAAGCGAGAGAGGCGTGACGTGGGCGTGACAGATATGTATTTTTATGTTAAAGTAGGTTTTATTTCTGATTCAAATTAACTCTTCATTCTCCAACGAAAGATGATATTTAAGAGCGTCGCTCGTGTCGGTGAAGTCTTTGCCACTCTGCTCTATTCTCCGTCGGCACCGGCCGGCGCACGCCTGACGGAGCGCAGCGCAGAGCATTTTTGAATTTCATATTATCATCGACGTTGTTCTAATTAGAATAATATTCAAAATCAGTTGACACAACATTCGCTTGTAGTCGCTTCGATGCTACGATGCTCGTTTGTTATGTTAACTGATTTTAATTATTATTTTGACGACAGCAATGTAGATAATAATATAACAATCAAAAATGCTCTGCGCTGCGCTCCGTCAGATGTGTGCCGGTCCTAATACGACATAACTTCTAACTGACTTCAGTTCACTTCTTCCATAAATAAATAAACTTACTTTCTTTTCAGGATCCTCAAAAATCAATTCCAAAAGGCACTCTCCTAGCGATACTTCTAACAACAATATCGTATTTAGTAATCGCTTTGATTGCCGGGTGGTGTGTTCTAAGAGATGCCTCGGGAGATATCAATGATGTAGCTAACTGGACTATGAGCAGTTGTGCCGCCAATGGGACCTGCAAATATGGACTGCATAATAGTAATGACGTAAGTATAATAAGGATGACGACAAAAAAATAATAATCAAAAAATGGCTTCATGTTTAGTCCGTCGATTAGAATGGTCAAAAATATTGAACACGTATTTTTTTTTATTTCTTTTTTACTAAAAATGACAACGATTTTGTCAAAGTTCCTCGTGACGTCACGTTTTATTCCAATTTTTACTTTAAAGATGCAACTTTGATACTTTTTTGTACTTTTTATCTTTATATTTATTAATGTATATGATCAAACAAAATAAGCTTTAAAATCACATTGATATACTTATTTTAAGTGCTATATATAATTTGAGTTGAAAAGTAGCAATTGCAAATGCGTATAGACCCAAGGTTTCCTCACGATGTTTTCCTTCACCGTTAGCAAGTGGTAATCGAATAAATTGATCCGTACATGAGAAATAAACTCAGAGGTACCGGCCCCCGCCAGGATTCGAACTCACGCCCTCAGAATTCGAGGCAAGCGTTCTACCAACTGGGCTACCACCGCTTCAAACATCGTGAGGAAACCTACATACACCAGGGGGCTTAGCATGGCGTGCCGCGACAATTATCTCACGCATGCTGTCCTTATCACATTTCAAACTATAGACAGAGTCGTAAGCGTGACAAACGCATGACAACGTCTTCTCACGGAGTGCCATGCTAAGCTAGCTGAGAAGAAATTCGAAGGTGTATGTGAAATCCGCCAACCCGCACTTGGCCAGCGTGGTGGATTACGGCCTAATCACTCTCTGTATGAGAGTAGGCTCGTGCCCCTCGGTGGGGACATATATGAGCTGATAACGATAGACCCAAAAAGCAGTAAGAAAAATCTCCCTACATTTATACTCAACGCAAATACGAATATAAAATTAAAAAAATACTGATTCTCATACAATATTTTTTTTCTTTATCCCTAGGTAATAAGACTGGTGTCCGGATTCGGTCCTCTGATTTACGGTGGATGTTTCGCGGCGACTTTATCATCTGCGCTTGCGTCGCTCGTGTCCGCTCCGAAAGTGTTTCAGGTAAAGTGAATTTTTATAGTGAGATATTGTTATTGTTGTTACATAGGGGCTTGTTATTTTGATAGGTACCGTATAGAAACAGCAATAATCAGCTTTTGGTAAAATAATGGTTTTGTTTCTTTTGTGTATTTGTTTTTTTTTCCTAGATAATGTTTTGTTCTTTGTTTTACGATATACGCACTCGAAGTAAATCTTAAAACATGATGTGTGTATATTTTAAGGGATACATCCTAGATCTAAGCTATTATTGTTTTATAAGATTTGTATGTTTTGGCTGTATTTTGTTTTATACACCTTAAATAAATAAAAAAATAAATAAATGTTCAAGTTATCGAATATAAAAACAAGATGGTTTCCTATACAAAATGGTATATACTACTTCTTCAGCTTTTTTTTTTTTTAATTAATAAGCACTCATTTAAAAACTTACCTACTCGTCATCATCATCAATATATTTAAGAGCGTCGCTCTTGTCGGTGAAGTCTTCACCACTCTGCTCCATTCTCTGCCGTCCGTTTGACTACTATGTAATTATTTATGTAGGTATTGGCATTTTAGTATCAGGTTAATCAATGTTTATGTTTTAAAATACTTATTCATCACATAAAACAATGTCGAAATTATTGCCATTTAAAGTTATTTATCAGCAACGTTAACAATATTAATCTATCTATATCTATATCTATATATATAAAAATGAAACCCGTTTTCCGTTGTCACGGCATCACGCCTGAACGGCTGGACCGATTTCGCTAATTCTTTTTTTTAAATGTTCATTGAAGTCCAAGGATGGTTCTTACGGTGAGAAAAATTCGAATAATTTCCGGGAAAGCCCTAAAACAGACCTTTTCTTTTTCCCATACAAATGTTTTCTTACTAAAATGTAGAGTCAATTTGAACTTTATTCCTACACAATAAAGTTCATTCTAAGGCGGGACGAAGTTCGCCGGGACAGCTAGTCTATATAGGGTGACTTTAAATTAGTGAACGATAGAAAAGGGGGTGCATGTACTGATCATAACAAACAACTTTTCCAAAGAAACTTTTTCTTTTGAGCCCTTTTTTTCTTTGTTATTAAAAAATATAAAAACGGTGTAACTGCCGGCCGTTGCTAAGTAACCGCCGCGCGCCGCCCGCGCCGAGCGACATAGCCTTCAGCCCGCGCTGCGCCCCACCCCGCTCCGCGTGTTTCACGCTGTTAGTAGCTACCTACCGAAATTAAGTTCACCTAACTTTTCGTTTTCCTTCCTATCGACGCTACTTTTGATGAATAAAAATGCGAAGTAACCTGCTCTAGTAACCTCTCTCTATCATTAACGAGTGGTAGAAAACTCGTACCTAAGTACGAGCAGGTACCTACCTACGTAAGACTGGCGTGATTCAAATTTCGAATCAACTAAAGTATTTACAATGATTGAAATGTAATAATCAACTTATTTGCAGTTTTGATTTACCTAGGTAGGTACTTACCTACAGTACCTAGTTGTTGAAAGTGTCCACCTGCTACGTCTAGGTATACGCACAAACTGGCCCGGCTAAGGATATGGCGTTCGACGCGTTCCTTGTAGCACCACCGTAAAGTCACTTTTCACAATTTGAAAACTACTTTCGATCTTCATTTTTAATTCGTTGGCAGTATTAACTGGTCCGTCGCGGTACACAAAGTCCACAGAAAAAAAACACGTCGGTACACACCCAACGAGTGCGCAGGGGAGACTGCGTGCGTGACGTAATAAAAACATTTACTTAAGTACCTACTGATAGTGTTGACAAAAAGTCAAAATGAATGAAAGAGTGATTATCAATCAGTAGCTAAAATATCTTTATTTTAACTTATTATAACCCTTTACTGCATGAAAATGTATCGAATTTTATTTAAATCTCTTGATTAATTGACTAATTAGATTCAATTTTAATGAAAAGGCAATTTTCAATACTAAACAAACATTGCATTTTAAATTGCGCGCGTGCGGCGTCATAAGTAGTTCATGTGCGCGTCCGTCTCTACTTCTTTCTCGCTCACTCGGGACACGGGTCGTCCTCGACGTCCTCGTCTCTATGCGAAAACAGTAGGTAGGTAGTGTCGGGATAAGGAAGTGAATTTGTAGTGTAAACAAGTGAATTTAGTGAAATTTTGTTGCCAAAGAGATAGAAAACAAAACATTCGCCTGACCAACGCCCCGGGAACCCCTTGATCTGTGTTTAATTAGTGTACCTAGGTAGATACACCTACCTCAGTGAAAAGTGAATCTAGGGCTCTATTGTTACAAGTTTGCAACGCATTATTTAGTTGGAGTATTATTATTACAAGTGGGACACTTTCAACAAATGCTGTAAGTAAATAAGCTGACTTTTAAAGAGTTTATTCCAATTTTTTAGACACGCCGCCGCCGCCAATGCCAGCCTATCTTCCTGCTGACTTACCTTATGTACCTACTACTCGTTGAACCGCTGCTGCTGGCTGTCTCAGCTGGCTTCTTGGCGGCGGCGGCGGCGGCGGGGTCGATCCAATACCGTGTTATTTACCTATTTACTTGTTTTGAATTGTATTTAGATTATGATTACTTGACTAAGTAGGTAGGTATGCGGTTGTTAGTCTAAAACCTAGAAAGTTGTGATGAAAAAGTCGGAATCAGAATCCGATGTGTGATCGAGAGTAGGTAGGTACTTTCGATGAAATGATTTTATTTGTTAACAGTTAGGTAGGTAGTTAATAGTTAATAGGTAGGTACTAGAAACACCAAAAACGCGGGTCGCGGCGGCGGCGGCGGCGGCCCGCTACGATCAGATGTTTGAGCGCTCAGCTGATCGTAGCGCGTGGCTCGTTGCGTCCGCATTTACACCGTTTTTGTATTATTTTTTAACATCGTTAAAAAGTGCTCAAAAAAAAAAGTTTCTTTGGGAAAGTTGTTTGTTATGATCAGTACATGCACCCCCTTTTCTATCGTTCACTAATTTGAAGTCACCCTATATATATAAAAATGAAACCCGTTTTCCGTTGTCACGGCATCACGCCTGAACGGCTGGACCGATTTCGCTAATTCTTTTTTTAAAATGTTCATTGAAGTCCAAGGATGGTTCTTACGGTGAGAAAAAATCGAATAATTGCCGGGAAAGCCCTAAAACAGACCTTTTCTTTTTCCCATACAAATGTTTTTTTACTACAATGTAGAGTCAATTTGAACTTTATTCCTACACAATAAAGTTCATTCTAAGGCGGGACGAAGTTCGCCGGGACAGCTAGTATTATATAAAAATGAAACCCGTTTTCCGTTGTCACGACATAACATGAAAACGGCTTGACCGATTTGGCAGTTTTTTTTTTAAAATGTTCATTGAAGTCCAAGGATGGTTCTTACGGTGAGAAAAATTCGAATAATTGCCGGGAAAGCCCTAAAACAGACCTTTTCTTTTTCCCATACAAATGTTTTCTTACTAAAATGTAGAGTCAATTTGAACTTTATTCCTACACAATAAAGTTCATTCTAAGGCGGGACAAAGTTCGCCGGGACAGCTAGTAAATTATAATTATTTCCCCAGGCGCTATGTCAAGACAAACTGTACCCTTATTTGGAGTTCTTCGCGAAGGGTTACGGAGCAAACAACGAGCCGGTTCGAGGATATGTGCTTACATTCATCATTGCTGTTACTTTTATACTTATTGGTGAGATATATTTAAAGATTAATGTAATGAAACAAAAAAATCAAAGCAAATCAAAATTGCTTCACCTGTGAGGGAGTTACGATGCCGCAGATAAAATGAAAATGAATGAAAAGTGTTTTATCCAAAAATAGGCAAAATTCATTACACTTTTTCGATGTCACTTTTTTTATTTAAAACTACTAACGATAGGCACACACAGACAGAGACCCACGTCAAACTTAGCCCCTTCTCCCATTACGATACGCACATGCGATTCAAGTATCCTGCAATTTTCGAAGACTTGTTACCGCGAAGTATCTCACATACATTTGAATGCAGGCTCGCACACTACGATACCGGTATAAAGTTTGTGAGAGTGTCTTTGAGATTTGAATCGCCTGTGAGTATCGTAATGGGAGAACGGGCTAATCCCCTTCATTTTGCGTCGGGGGTTACAAATAAATACATTTTTCAGGTGGACTAAACCAGATAGCGCCTCTAATCTCGAACTTCTTCCTGGCTGCGTACGCGCTAATCAACTTCTCAACGTTCCACGCTAGTTTGATCAAACCGGTCGGGTGGCGGCCTACATTCCGGGTGAGTCGTTAAAGACCTTTATAAATCTTTATTTTATCTTACTGCTGGGCAAAGGCTTTTCTCCTCATCTGCCATGACTTTCGGTATCGAGCTACCTCCACCTATTTAAGGTATTTAAGCTATTTAAGGTTTCCAGGTTGGCTCCGCCACCTTTTGCCTTGTCTGCCGCGATGCCGTTTGACACTTTGGTAGCCATTGGATAGCTGTTTTAGCCCATAAGTCACCGTTCCTTTCTTATTACTATTATAGGCAATTTTGTCAAGTAATCCCTTAATTACTCAAAAATTTATTATGTTCTATCACATACTTTATTTATTTGTTTATTTATAAGAAGTAAATAAAAACATTGTAGTACAAATACAGCAGGTACCTGTCAACAATATTTTAGCTAAGTACATTATGTAATTGTGAACTGTTGACTTTGTGTTGCGTGTTGTATTGTGTTTGTAAGAAATAAATGTCTATGTCTATGTATGTACTAACTAACTATATTAAAGTCTAATATCCTATGTTCCAGTTATACAACATGTGGCTGTCTCTAGTGGGATCAGCTCTGTGTGTGGCGATCATGTTCGTGATATCTTGGATCACTGCGCTCGTTACCTTCGCGTTTCTGCTCGGCTTATACCTACTCGTGTCTTATAGGAAGCCTGGTACGTTATATGCTGTTGAGTTATGCTCGCCTGGTACTTTTTCAGCAGGGCTTGTAGTTTTCTTGAATTTGGGGATGTTTTACAAACTACAGATTAAATTTTCTGACATATATTTTATGCCTGTCTCTGTCTAAAACGTCATATTTAATGAAATAGATATAGGTTTATCTGTCAGTTAAATTTTATCTGTATATGTATGGTGAAACTGGCACTTATTCTGGCTTGATCATTAAGGGTGCGTATTCATTAAGGAGCTGCAATCGTAACCTTTGCATACACTGTAACCAAAAATCATAGGGTGTGCGCTCGCAGCAGGTTCGCGAACCATTAGCGAACAACTTAAACACTGCTTACAGTGCAACTGTTACAGTTCGCAAATGAGTACAGACGTTAACGAACTTTAGACGAAGAAAAGAGATGTAAGTAATCGACAAAATTTTGTCGCGAGAACTTAGTTTTCATAAAAGTGTTTGCAATTGTTAACTAGGTACAATTATTGTTTAAACCGACGAGCTTGTATAAGGCGACTGATGAATGTGGATGAAGCGAAAGTGTGGATCGTAGGAAGTGGAGGGAAGTGGTCGCTTCCCACCCCGATGGGAGAGAGGCGTGACAGATATGTATGTATGTATGTAATTATTTAATAATGTTATTTGTGTGTTATTTAGATGTAAACTGGGGCTCGACGACGCAAGCGCAGACGTACAAAGCAGCGCTCGCTGGAGTACATCAACTGAACAGAGTTACTGAACATGTTAAGAATTACAGGTATAGTCTTAAAAAGGAATAAGCGACGATAGCCTTTACGTTAACATACATACTAAAAGACAACGCGACTCGGCCTAAGACATCTGGAAAAAAAAGATATAGCTAAGACCCAAAACACACGGTGAAACCCAAATGCAACGCAACTGCAACGCAACTGAAACTGCTAGTTACTTTTGAGTTGCATCAAAGTTTCTGCTATAGACTTCCTTAGAAAACCACACACGACGCAACTAGTTTGAAACGTTTCGTTTCAGTTGCGTCACCGTGTGTTTTGGCGCTTACTGCAGTTATAAGGTCGGTCAAACAAAATAGCAGCTTTGTATAATAACTTCAGTAAGCTAATCTTGTTTTTCCCGAAGCTGATTTTTTTGACGCCATTTATAATAAAATGCCATGGTAGTCTAGATTTATACTCCAGTATATGATTTATTTCTAGACAGTGAGATTCTTTTTTAGGACCAGTAAGCGTTGTCGTTTGTTTAAAGTTTTGGTCCCCATTTAGTTTTCTTCTCGTGACAAGTTAACAGAGACTGTTCAAATATTTTATTGTTTTGTATTTTCTATATAATAATATCGATATTGAAAGTAATATATCTATTTGCAGGCCTCAAATCCTAGTGCTAACCGGATTCCCAGCTGAACGACCTATATTAACAGATTTCAGTTATTTACTTACGAAAGGACTATCGCTTATGTTGTGTGGACATATTGTTCAGGTGAGTTATTATATTATTTACTAAGCTAAAGACAAATCTTGTTGTATTTTTATTGTTATTCTACTTTTATATAAAAGGCTCAAAAATTAAAAACTCATTACCTAAACATCATCGTCTTTATCATGTCAGCTTATGGACGTCCACTGCTGGACAGAAGCCCAAGGATCTCTACAACGACCTGTCTTGCGCTGCCCACATCCAACGGCTTCCAGCGACTTTAACCAAGTCGTCATTAAACATCGTGCCGTCTTATTCTGATTTTTGAAAATGACAGTGACAGCTACAGCTGACAGCTAAACCTATAGCTAACCCTTTCATTCTCAAAACTAAGAAGAAGATGGCACGATACTAAACTACTAGATGTTAATAGTAATATTAATTTATTTATTTCAGACTGAGTCCTTAAAGATTGTTAGTAGGTACCTACTTAAAGTACATAATAACTGTTTTGTAATTTTAGGGTTCAGTAAGTCACAGAGCGCGCGAGGCTCTCTGCAACCGCGCGTACCAATGGTTCAACAAACGGAAGATAAAGGCATTCTATACTGTTGTAGATGACGTCGGATTTAAAGATGGCGCTAGTGCGCTTATACAGGTAATATGCACTTTATTGCAATAATGAATAAATGTGGATGAAGCGAAGGAAGTGTGTTAGGGTCGTAGCTAGAGGAGGCTAGTAAAAAACTTTGATTTTGAAATTGAAAAGAGCAACCCTACAGAGTTTCTTGCGAGGTTCTTCTCTGGGGAAAACTGCACTCTTGCGATTCTAGCGTTAACTTTAAAAAATGACCCGTCCTAAGTGTTGTTAAAACCTATAGGATTAAATGAATTTTTATTTTCACTTAACAATCTCAGAGATTTAATATCACATCTATTTTATTTAAGTACTAGTTTCTGCCTGTGACTTCGTACGCATTTGTCCTTATATCTTAGAAAGAAAATATTATATCTTTAAGTAAAGTAGTGTTTGTGTTATTCTGATGTATTAACTACAATATTGCCAAGTTTCATTAAAATCTGTTCAGTACTTTTTGCGCAAAAGAGTAACAAACATCCATCCATCTACACAAACATTCACATTTATAATATTTATTTATTTATTGGATAATCAACAGCTTCAATATACAAAATAGAAAATTATAACTTAACAAAGGAGCCAATTACAGGTTTTCACAGATAGAAACATAATAAAGTATTGACAAAGCACTTATGCATTGATTATGTGTGTAGTAACATAAACACACACGCACCTACACGTCATAATTGCCATAATGTTCATAATATATAAGTAGGATACATCCGAAGTGTCAACATTGTCTTACCAAAATGTTGTATTTGATATTTCCAGTCCAGCGGCATAGGTAAACTGCGTCCAAACATCCTCATGATGGGTTTCAAAGAAGACTGGCTGACTTGTGAGAGATCTGAGCTGGTCGACTACGTGGAAATTATGCAGTAAGTACTATTTTTTAATGTTTTTAGTGCTTCAGGGTTTTAAATTAGGACTCTTAGGCGCTGTGTGCATGCCACTCTCAAAAAAATCGTTGAAAAATTCACTCAAGTCATGTGAAAGGGCTATTTATGTAATTGACACTGTATCTCTAATAATTTAGCCTATTTATGAATTCCCAGTAAAGCGCTGGACGTGCATATGGCGATCGCATTACTTCGTGTGGAAGGAGGACAGTACACCGCGGACGCACTCGACGATGACCTACGGGCCTATCTCAACGATATGAGTATAAAGGATTTAACTATGTTTTCACGTGAGTAAAGTAATGATTGATTAAGTGCCATGGCACCAAAAATAATTCATTTTTGATTCAATTAAATATTCGTCACTACATGTTTTGTCATTAGACATCACAATCAAATCCATTTCATTAATGTCATAATACTTGTGATTTTAATTAATGGGTCAGCTTTAATTCTAATGAATCCTTAGCCTTAATAATGTTCTGTGCAACATGACAACTTGTAAATAATTATTTGTTAGAATATTGTGTAACTAAATCGGTTCTCAGGTTCTATGGGCGATAACTACAAAGAATCAAAGTCGACGGAGAGCCTCAACACACATTCTGTCGGTAGGTTTCTGTGTGCTTTATCCACGGACGAAAAAGGAAGAGAATTGGCATGGCAAATATAAATATTTTCATACAGATTGATGACATTGCGCGGGGTCGAAGTCTGGAACGCGGGGAGGAGACTTCGCCCTTTTTATCTCTTGCCATCTAGTGGCAAAAAGCAGAACTAATCGTCTCGTTCCAATTGCAGATCGCTACACTATTTACTACTAGGGGGCGTAACATGTCCATGTTTTGTCTGTGGGTGTAAAACTTGAAAATCTTGAAAGAAATGACTCACTACCGCACCGCACGTCAAAACTGTTTAATTTGCAAGCAAATAGATCTCTTCCTATTTCGTCCATGGCTTTATCTACGTGATGTTATTGTCAATGTTTAAAATGGAAATATTAAAAAAAGTAGGGATTCATTTGTGTTACTTATTTGTTTTTCATTCAACTTGCTTACAATAATTTTTTTCACATTCTAACTATCTGTTGGTACTTTCTTTTTTTTTTTCGAAATCAAATACAAAAGGCAAAAAATTCCGCTCCGAACGCTTTCGATCCAGTGGACGCGTAGCTTAAAGCATACGAAGTCGCTGGCTGAGGGCCCGTATCACCACTTACAGATTTTATACCTGTCACTGTCTCAAGCATCATGTTTTATGAAAACGACATACGATGAAATGGGCCCTTACAGTTGCAGTTTTTGATATAAGTTGATGAAATATAGGTAGCAGTTTATCGGATGTGTCTATGGGTTCGCCGCAACTGCGTCGCGCGGGTGTGTCCGCTGATCCGGGCGCGGTCAACGGACAGACGGACAAGAAGAAGAGTCCAGATAAAGAGAGGTAAGGTATTAAGAAAGATAAGATCACCCTAAACAGACGAGCATGTATGAGGCGACTGATGAATGTGGATGAAGCGAAGAAAGTGTGTTTGGATCGTAGCAAGTTGAGGGAAGTGGTCTCTGCTTACCCTGATGGGTAACAAATGAGCATCGAAGCGACTAAATTTGAATGTTGTGTCAACTGATTTTGAATTTTATTTCAATGAGAATAATGTCTATAATAATAATATGACAATCAAAAATGCTAGGCGCTGGGCTCCGTCAGGTGTGCGCCGGCGCTTTGTATCTTTGAGTATAGAATATATAAGGAGGAGCCATACCGTCTGGATCTGCGTGCCTGGTCTGGCGCAAAATGGCTACCTTTTTGTATGGTATTTCTTATCGTTTGACAGGTCATCTACCAAGAAAATTATGAAAAACTTGGCGCAACCTTGGCACGCTGTCATAAACTCATTTGTATATGAAAAAAAATGGGGCCACTCCTTATATTCCTTCCTCATTGCTTTGTATAGACAAGAGGCCCCCTGAATGACTTTTTAAATTGGCCGCATTAAACTGCTTATAGAGGTATATTGCAAGTTAAATAAAAGCTATTAAAATAAACCAATTCACCATTCAGCAAAGGTCTCGGCAGCGCAGTCCGCCGAGCGTTCGGCGCGTCGGTTGCTCGTCGCGCGTCCTCGTTTACATCGGTCGAACAGTTCACTAAACGGCAGTCTGGCTCTGTGGATGTATGGTGGCTTTATGATGATGGAGGTAAGTTATACGTACGTACCTACACTGGCCAAAAAGAGTAGAAATTAAAAATTAGCATCACGGTTGCGTCTTCCCTTTTAAATCAATCTAAGAAATACGGGACGACACTACAGTGTTGCCAATTTTTAAATTTCTACTCTTTTTGGCCAGTCTGTATTTATGTTATAAATGTCAATTTTTGTGCTAATATAGATAGGGTGAATTTTAATTATTGAACAATAGAAAAGGTTAAGAATGTACTACATACTCGTGATAACAAACAACTTCTACTATGGAACCAAATTCGAAATTATTAAAAAATTATCGAACCCCATATAAAATACACCAGCTGATATATGGGAGGTTTTTTTAATGATTTCGATTTCGGTCCCATAATAAAAGTTGTTTGTTATCACAAGTCGAGTATATGCATATTCTTTTGTATTGTTCACTAATTAAAAGTCACCCTGTATGAGTATATTTGTTACTCACTTAAAAACCACTGAACATAATACTTCTGTTTTAGGTTTAACTCTTCTCCTGCCGTACATCCTATCTACTCGCCGCGCGTGGTCGTCGTGTCCGCTACGAGTGTTCACTCTCGCCAATAAGAACACTGAAATGGAAATCGAGGAGAGGAAGTTAGTATACAATTTTATTGTACCTACTAACTGTGCGAATATTTTCGTGACAATTTTTCCCAAAGAAGTCGAGTCGAAGATTAACAAGAAATTTTATTTTTTTGATTTTGAACGTTTTTCAATATTACTTACCTACTATAAAATAAAAAATGCAAAATTAATTTTGTAAGACTTTAATATTGTAGGATGGATTGACATCATCTAAGCCGGATCGTTTCTGAAGTTAATGCCAGATACGCAAGGGCGCAGTTTTCCCCAGAGAATAATCTAGCAAGAACCTCTGTTGGGTTGCTCTTTTAAAATAAAGAATTCTTAGGCATAAACACATAGATACATATTTTTATTTTCATTTCTCAGTATGGCATCCCTTCTATCAAAGTTCCGCATAGACTACTCCGCTTTGAAGATGGTCTCTGATATCACAAAGAGACCTAAAGATTCGACGCTGGCGTATTTCGACAAGTTAATCGCGCCTTTCCGGACGAACGAAGACAATAATAGTGAAAATAGTAAGTATTTATTTACTTTTTAATAAAAATTAAAGTTAAAAACAAGGAAAAATATTCGGTGAGCGAGTTTTTATACATAATATACTTTACTTAAATTCGGTAAGCTGAAAGTGCTTCTATGTGTACACCCAACATAGGTAAGAAACTAAGAATGATCCCCAGATATGAAACTTGGATCAGGGTTCTTTTAGCAGTCATCAGGTACCAAAGTTGTACAAAATTGCATCCCACTTCGTGAATTTCGCAAGCTCAATTTTTATTGTATTTTATTCGTACCTAAAAGCATTTAAACTGGTGATGCTCATTACCAAAGGCCCACCCTTTGCTCTCCATCCAGTTCTCCTGTGTTCCAGCTAGCTTAGCATACACTCCGTGACAAGACGTTGTCATGAGTTTGTCACGCTTACGTCTCTGTCCATAGTTTTAAATGTGATATGGACAGCCTGACGTGAGATAATTGTCGCGGCACGTATGCTAAGCCCCCAGGACCAAAGTAATAATATCTCATTTCATTTTGTTTTTACAGCCGGCATAACAGAATCAGACCTAATCGCCGCCCGAGACCGCACATACCGTCATCTTAGACTTCGCGAGTTAATCTCCGAACAAAGCTCAGGCGCACGTCTCGTTTGCGTCACTTTACCGATGCCTCGACGACGAAACGTCGTTCCACCGTCGCTTTACATGGCGTGGTTACATGCTATCTCTACTGCCGCCGATAGAGTGTTACTTGTCAGGGGAAACCATGCAGCCGTGTTGACATTTTACTCTTAATTTTTGGCCTGGCAGTAAGTTTTTTTTGAGCCATGATTAGTATTGGCGTGTTGGTTTTTGAGCCATGGAATGAAAATCTTTACGAATTTAGATCTTACAGTGATTTACGGATAAAGATTTATGATAGTTTTTGAAAACTTTTTCTGCTTGGTAGACAAATTTTTTGAGCCATGACTTTATTGTAAGAACGTTAAAAAATATAAACGTCTATACATAAACTGTCTAAAGATTAATACTGAAAAGAAATAAAGCATTAAAGTTCACTCGTAATTGCAGAAAGGGATGTAAAATTTAATAATCGATTAAACATCATGCTGTTTGATTATTTACAATAAAAGTGTTACGCTAGAATAAGTTAACACTTTGAGGACTTTATCTGCAACAAGCTGAACAACATTCCCCATGTAACATTGGTCTTTACTTTAAGCCGCGTCTCCATATACCGCGGCGAACCATTGAACATTGTTCGACCGCGGCAGACTTTTGTTTAAAAAAATATAGAACGCGGCTGCCGTGCGTATCGAACTTTTAAATTAATCTCGTATTTCACCCAGTGTATTAAAAAAGGCTATTGCCTAAAACGAATCTTTTTTGGAATCTAGATTTTTTGATTTATTTTTAAGTATAATAAAATAATAACAAACATTCCGTTGTCTTGAAAGTACAAATTTTTATTAATTTATTTTTATCGTAATAATGTTTTATTTTTAAATAACGCTTTTGTTTTTATTTTTCTTCTTAACAATTGAACTCGAATATTACAATAGAAACGTATTTATCTTTCTAATCCTACTAATATTATAAATGTCAATGTTTGTGCCTATGGACGGATATGAGGATGTTTCTTACTCTTTCACGCAAAAACCACTGAATAGATTTTATTGAAACTTTACAATATTGTAGCTTGCACATCAGAACAACACATAGGCTATATTATTTAAAGATATTGTGTAAGTTTTCTAAGATATGACGATAAATGCGAACGAAGTCACAGGCAGCATCTAGTTTTAACTAACTTTGGGCCTTAAATAGTGCCTAACATTTTGATATGTCAATTTAAATGAAAACCAAATGTATTTTAGGATAATATTTACAATATATATTTGATATTTTTGTAAGAACGACATCAATCATGTTTGTATGAATTTTGAACTTTCTTGTACCTATACAATTTTTTATGATACCTATACAGGGTGTACGGGCAAACGCGGCAAATATGTAGTAAAATCTTTGGCGAATCAATTTTATGTACCGACCTTTAGGTGTATGACCAAATGTATATCTATTATTTCAAAGATGTTTTTTCATTATGTTTAAAAGAGTTTAGAAAAATAACAAATTGTTCATAAATCAATGAATTTGACATCAATATGTCGACCCAAAACACCAAAATAATATTTGGGACTTGTTCCATGTTACGTGGATGGGTGCATATTAAAATCCCTGAATAAAAAAAAACACTTAAAAACAAAACTCCTTTGAAAAACCACACACGCCGCAACTAGTTTGAAACTTTTCAGATAAGTTGCATCGAGTGTGGTTTTCTAAGGAAGTCAATAGCAGAAACTTAGATGCAACTCAAAAGTAACTAGCAGTTTCAGTTGCGTTGCAGTTGCGTTTCATCGTGTGTTCTGGGCCCAAGTATATTTATGTGGTTTGCACCGATTGTTATCTTTTTAATCAATGCGCTATTATTCTTTTACTATTTATTAGAGATGCGCCGAATATTCGTTTACTATTCGGTATTCGGCATATTCGGCACCTCAACCGAATATTCGGAATATTCGTATTCGGCCGAATATTCGGTTAAAATGACCATTTATTCGTTTATTTTGTTTAGTAATAATTTGCTTGATAAAACAAGATTTAATATCTTGTTTTATATATCATATTCAATTATTTTAAACCAAGGAGCAGTCAATCTTATATCCTCATTTTCACATCTAGGTATTACAAGAGTTATTAGGAGATGATAAAATAAAGATAAGTTAATAAGTGTCTTTTAAAGATAGAATTTAGAAACCTAGACATTCTGCTCTATTTAATGACAGTCAAAGGCGCTTTTCTTTATAAACTTTGAGTATTAGTATCTAAATTAGTGTGAAAGAACAACCGAATAGTTCGGCCGAACTATTCGGTTCGGTTGGGTTTCAAACCGAATAGTATTCGGTATTCGTTATTCGGCAAAACCTATATTCGGCGCATCTCTACTATTTATGTATGTACCCCGACACCCTGTATACTATTTCGTGTGTTTTGAATGAATTAAACTATACAGTAATTTAAAAAAAGTAAATTAATAAAGAATTTCACGTAAAAGTTTGTATTCGATGCAATGAATCGTGAATACTAAGAATTTGTAATGTATGTTTGTTTGTGCTATGCGCATGCGATCGAAATTGGTTCATTATTCAACTACTCTTTTTTAAATTGCTTTGGAACATTGAAGACTTGTCAATAAAAATGACAATTTGACATTTAACAAATATATACCTACCCAGCTACCAAGTTATCTGTGAAACGGCCGTTATTGGAACTACAGCCACTAATACCTTTGAGTATAGAATATATAAGGAGTTGCCCCATTTTTTTTCATATACAAATGAGTTTATGACAG
The DNA here is from genome assembly GCA_947563765.1 of Anarsia innoxiella. Lineage (NCBI taxonomy): Eukaryota > Metazoa > Arthropoda > Insecta > Lepidoptera > Gelechiidae > Anarsia > Anarsia innoxiella. The sequence goes on from OX387406.1 coordinate 9,120,902, forward strand.
CGTGCCAAGGTTGGCGCAAGTTTTTCATAGTTTTCTAGGCAGATGACCTGTCGAACGATAAGAAATTCCATACAAAAAGGTAGCCATTGTGCGCCAGACCAGGCACGCAGATCCAGACGGTATGGCAACTCCTTATATATTCTATACTCAAAGACTAATACGGAAATGTCAAATTCCAGAACTGCTGCGATTGGTAGAAATACAATTTTGTATTACTACTAGCGCTGCTGTTCATTTCACAGATAAATTGGTCTGCCGGTACGTATATTTTTTTAAACAAATTCGATCGCATGTAACACTGTGAAAGTTACCTTAGTTTGTATTAACTCATTTTACAATATAATTGTACTAACAGTGATTTATTTATTAGCGTATTTTGTAACAATAATTATTTAATTTATTGTCGTTAAAGTTAGATCTGATTCGACCTCGTAATTTATTTTTAAATTAGTGACAATGTTGTATGATCACTTTGAATTGTAAATAAATAATTTGACCAAGAAAAACCTGGTTTTATTTCAGTAAAATTATCCTGAATAAAAAAATATAAATGTTTATAAAGACACACACTTCATTTTAACCCTTTCGCTGCGGCTGAAAACGTGACGGATGTTTTATGTGATGAGATTAATGACGACATCACAAGTTTTGAGGTGATTGCTTATATAATTTTATTAAAAATAATAAAAGTAATTTAGTGAGCAAGATTATACTACCTTTACGTAGGTATATTCTTTTGTCATTGTCAAATTATCGTTTTATCACCAAAAAAATGTACCTATTTAACTTTTTAAAACAAAAATTAGTTTTACAGTTAAACCTTTATTAAAATTCTACGAAATTGAAAAAGACCTACCGAGAATCAACTGCAATATATCAAACTGGCGGCGAAGTTGTCGCGTTTTTTATCTAACATCGTTACAATAGATGCGCTGAATGCTTCGATGCAAGATGCTCGTTTATTGGCAAATAACTCGAGCTATTTATTCGTTTTCTAACGCTAGCCGTGTTCAATGCAATAATTATCTGAATTGAGGCTCGTTTGACGACCACTGGCCAGAGCAGTCTAGCTTGTACCAACTACCAGTAGACTGGCGACTGCCTCTCGCGACGCCCGCGTATCCGAACGCTCCCCGACGAACTCAAATTAAAACTTCCGAATTGTGGCGCGAAGTTATTATTTTTTTAAGAAAAAGTGTTGGAAACTTTTTGGTGCGGTTAAACTGGGTGTTTTATAGTGCAATCGTGTAGATAATTTTATTGTGCACTCATTCCGGATCCAAGGGACAATCAAGGTAAACACGTGATTATGTTTGTAAATTGTTTTTAGCACGTTCACCTCTCTCAATAATATTTTATTGAGTTAATGTTGCACTTTATATAGATTTTAGAAGAATGAAAATTTTTGTTTATTGAATTTGGTTACTGCAGATGTGATTTCATCTTATTTTGACTTGCGTTATTTATTATTGTGCACAGATAGGCAGGTACTTATTTTATAACTCTGTGTGTCAAGTCTATAAATGTGGTAACTCTATATTTATAATTATTAATTAGTTTCCTAAGAAAGTAGTTTTTATTCATTTAATTATGTATAGTTAACACGTTGGCTGCTCACTGGATTTATTTGAAAATAAATGCTTTATTCTCATTTCTATTTCCTTCTACATTTTAATTGATATATTTACTTAATTATAACAATTTCTCTTTCGCTCTGTTATACTTAATTAAATAATTATACAGCAGTCATCCGTGCTAATTGTCTGTACTAAATAAATATTGTGAACACGAAATAAATATATGGTTGGTCGTGCATCTAGTGTTATTTTTCATCAAACACCCTCCGCACCAAAACCACCTTAAAAGCATTTACTTTAATTAAGTGTTTTATCTTGTTGTGTGAAACTACACTTTTTATATGAAAAGAAAAATGTCTTTAAGAAAAACCACTGCGACTTGTTTGCTATGAGTACCTACAATAAGATATACTTTTTTCGTCAAGAATCCTGTCCAAAAAGTTTACCTGAATTTAAAAAAATACATCCACAAAAAAAAAGAGCGGGAACATAAGTCTTGCCCTTGACGCCAATTAAAAAAAAAAAAAAAGTCTTGCCCTATAAAATACTTCCAATAAAAATGGCCACCAGAAAGTAGGCCAGTAACAAATACGGTCCGTCCAAGGAGTTCGGTACACATTTTTTTCGCGACCGCTAATAGAGTTGTAAACAAAGCATGGCTTACGATAAAAACCGAATGAAAGTGAGACTTGTTGCCGAAAACAACGCGGTACGCGACTCGTGCTGATCTTTTTATACAATGCGTGTGCGCTTCAATCAAAGCCGATTGTGAATTCATTGCATTCTATAAAATTGTACCTATAAGTTTTGCCGGAGATTAGGTAATCCCATTTGGTAAAACAACATTTTTTTATATGTAAACAATGTAACACTAAGTACATACTTGTAAAACAAGCTTACTTCTTTGGTAACGATTAAAAACAAGCTGTTATTTTTAATAGTTACTACATATTTGTGTCTATAAATATTAACTATTAAATAATACCTAATAATAAATAGGTAATTATGATTATAGCTATTGTTTACAGTTTAACCTACCGGAGATTTGATAAATCGTTAACAGATATCGATAGCACATCGGCATTCAATTTATGAGACCGATTAAGTTCATCGTACTTAATCGACTTTTGACATTTAATACCTATACTTAATTAGTTCTACATCTCGGCCCGGCAGTATTTTTTTTACAATTCTATTTTTGACCAATTCTTTGAATCAAGATATGAGATGATAGCGTTATGCCTTTAGTAACAAAGATATTTAAATGGCTCAATTATTCATCTAAGCTTAGATCATTTAAGTTTAGCAAATTATTTGCAATGGTACCTTAAGTTCTTAACTTACGTAAACAAACAGAAACTTAAAAGTTAAAATCCACTTTGGTACGAGTAGGTATACTATCTCTTTTCACGTTTTGTTTGTAGCAGAAACCAACAAAATCTATTGGTTGCAATGACCTTTACGTCTCCTTTGTACAAAATATGCACTAAGTACCTTTTAGCCTAGATGGTAACCATCTAATACCTAAATGCTGTGTCTACTTTTGTTATGACTTTAGTTTTCATTCGTCTACATACCTCTATAAAGATTTAAGATTGTATAACAACAACATAATCTTTCAAACAAGCCATCGCAATCCTAAATGATCTGACGACATGCATTTTTAATTCATTGTAGCTCCACACTAAAACTTCGGCCATAGCGAATCGTGATAAGAAATCCAATTAATGTTTTCAAGTTGAAAGTATTTGATTTATTTACTGTTTAAAATTAAGTTTACATTCTCGAAACATGTATGAACATTGGTTATTGCAGTTTCTTAACTGTTATAAGAATGATTGTAATACTGACGATTAACATAAGTTCTGATATAATGGGCATGATGACTAAAAAAATTTTTTTAGTCCATCACATAGATGATGGATGACATAGATGATCCATCAAATATTCGACACGTATTTTTTACCTTTGTACCTATTTATTTATGTATTTGATCAGGTAAAAAATGTGTTTCAAATATTTTTTAATAGCCTACGGACTAATTATTTTTTTAATTTTTGATTGTGGTCATCATCCCTATTTTCTTAAAATTCTACTTGCTACGAATCCAGCAATGAATATAAAAATGACAATGTTTGTGCCGATGCGGATGGCTGCTAGAATTTTTGTAACTCTATCGTGCAAAAACCACTGAGCAGATTCTAATGAAACTTTTCAATATTGTAGCTTGCACATCAGAACATAGGATATAGGACATATCAGAACATAGACTAAATTATTTTAAGATATTTTGTAAATTTTCCGCGAAATGTCGATAAAAAGTCTCAGAGAGCACCTTTTCTTTGGTACTTACTTTTACATAATTAAACATAAAAAATAGCATTCCAAAATCTCCAATAATTTATGAATGGGAGACTTTCACGACCTCAGAAACAAAATGCAAGACACGATCAAAGTGTCTTTAGTCTTTGCAAGCGGAAATTGCAAAACATCTCAGTTTAGGAAATTACTAAATGTTTCGTGCGAGTAATTAGAGAGATTCGAACGCAATTGCCGTGTCATTTCATTGCTGATGTTTTTAAAAACGTTCATTGACTTTGACAATCCAAGTTATAAAAAAATTGGTGCAATAGATTCAAGAGAAAAAGAGCGAAGAAAATATTGCCTTAAGTACTACAAGTTGGTACAGACGTAACAGTCAAGACCAGATCGAGTTTTTTATAATACTTAATAGGTATCTACATTCAATACCACTGTTTTATCTTATTCTACACAGCTCCGGGCCGTGCCCAGGACGTGTCCGGGCCGTGGCCCGTCAGGAGGGAAAACAATACGTTGTCATGACAATGTGTCCGGGCCGTGTAAAGGAAAAAATATCATACCATACATTTTCTTTGGATTCGTGCACACACGTTGTCATGACGACGAATTGTTTGCCCTCCTGACGGGCCACGGCCCGGACACGTAACCGGGCACGGCCCGGATCTGTCTAGATAGACCTTTATGCTGCAATGAAATTAGGTGGCCCTTGACTGTACTTACACTATTACCTATGTAGAGTTAAAAATTAAATATCATTTATAAGAAAAGATTACGATAGAAAGAAAGTTTTGGCTTTTTTTAGTCAATATTGTGGTATTGAATAAGAAAAGAGCTAACCTACTCTATCTCGGCGATCGACAATCTCTCATCTCAAAGCTTGAAATAACAAATTTTTTGCCGTTCAATTAAATTATTAGGTTAACGAAGATGCGTCGAGAGGTGCATTACCGAGTTGCATCTGTATCCGATGCAGTGGATGCACTGTTCCGGAGATCGGCTCCGTTACGTTGCAATTAGCTGCACCTGTGGTCCGTGGTATGCGTTACCCACATTTAACACGCACGGGTTTACTTGACACTTGTGATATACCTGTGCTCATACGACGGAGGTTCCGAGTAAAGTGTTATGTGGAATAGCTACTGCACCGCGCAGAATCCTGATAAAAACTGCTTGGAGATTAATATGCAGTTTCCGATGCGAGTGTGATGTGTTGTGTTAAGGGAAATATATATTTAAGTATTTAAATTATACCTAGGTACCTTAACTAGGTACCTAATCAAAAGGCTTTTATAAAAGGCGTGTAATTGTCAAGAAATAATCAAATTACTTATATCAATCATCAAAATTATAAATCATCAAATTTTAAAGAAGGCATGTAATTGTAAAATAAATAGGTATTAAAAGTAACGGTTATGTTTCCATAAAAAATATTTTAAAAAAATCCATTCAGTGAAACAGTATCTCTTGGCTGTTGCACAATATTTTTATATGAACAGAGAGCAGTAAAGCGAATTAAAAGACGACTCATAACGTTTTGTAAATGTTAATCGACAATTTTTTTGGTAATGACTTAATCGAGATATAAAACTGTATTTTTGCGGTTTAAAAACTTTCACAGGTAGGTAGGTAGCTAAATGTAAAAAAAAATACATTTTTATCGAATCCTAATTGATTTCATTTATTGAATGCATGATTATAAAAAATACTTATTTAAGATTAGATATTCTTCTCTATCAATAAAAAAAAGTTATAAAGTTTTAAAACCAAGAAAAGTGATTGCACTAGGTTAAATTGCTAACTTGAGGACAAATAAAAAAAAAACAGAATAGGCAAAGGCAATGGCAATATACCTCCACGTGCGTATGTTACGACCTCAGCCAGGGGTGGATAACCTCCTTCGTTTTATTTTACTTTTTTTTCTCTTCTTGCCAATGGACATCAGCTTTAAAAGCCAGTTACAGATTTTTTTTAAATAAAAATTAAATTGGACTGTAAAGAGCGGTAAGGTTGTGGTTTTAAAATAGATTTGAGTTAAAAGCTATTTAAAGCCAGTGTGGCTGTGTAAGTTCCAAGAGATGAATAAAAGACCTAGGTATCTGTCTATGATCTTTCTTCATTGGCTTTTTTTCTTGAGAAAAAACGTAAAGATAAAGAAACCAATGTTTATAATATTTTACTTAGACCCACTTGCGCAGCCCAGAGTTAACGCAATAAACCCGGAGTTAGCTGCTAACACAGGGTTACCTAAATCAAGATAAATCAATACAAATTATTTATTTAACCCTTGTTAGCAGCTAACTCCGGGTTTATTTGGCTGCGCAAGTGGGCCTTAATTATTTATTTCAAGACGAGAGACAAAAACAAAGTTAAAAACAGCACTTTACATGCATTCATAAAGGTATTTATACTACAAAGAGTTTCTACGATGGTCAACATAAGGCTCAGCACTTATAAAAATTTACTCAATAACTACGCTCAATTGCAAAAATATCTAGCTTTATACTACCATACAAATTATATCTTAACCAAAGAGACTCTATATAGAGAGAATAGTTGGAGAATAGCTTATAATGCAACGACCCAGAACACACGGTGAAACACAAATGCAACGCAACTGAAACTGGTAGTTACCTTTGAGTTGCATCGCAGTTTCTGCTATAAACTTCCTTAGAAAACCACACACGACGCAACTGAAACGAAACGTTTCAAACCACACACGACGCAACTGAAACGAAACGTTTCAAACTGGTTACGTCGTGTGTGGTTTTCTAAGGAAGTCTATAGCAGAAATTGCGATGCAACTCAAAAGTAACTAGCAGTTTCAGTTGCGTTGCAGTTGCGTTTCACGGTGTGTGCTTAAGCTTTAGTGCTTAAGCGCCAAACGCTTATACATAAGTTTGTAGTCAATAGTAGTGTATACTTTACAATAGAGTAAACCTTATCTTCTTATCTTATCTAGCCGTTGTTGTCCCACTGCTGGGCAAAGACCTCTCTCCTCCTTCTTCATGATTCTCTATCCCGCGCCGCCTCTGCCCTCTGTAAACCTAACCTACTTTTAAACTACGATACGAATTCTCTCTCAAATTATCTACCAACGCACGCAGAGTTAGAAAAACTATGTAATACGTGAGTTGCACGTGACATAACATGGTATTCGGCATGTTAAAAGAAAAGTTGTTATATAACCTCCAAATGTATGGAATTGTGAATCAACGATAGAATATTTAACGAACAGGTTTTTTTTATTTAAATTCTTATGTGCTATATGATAATTTAGTTATCTGTGGGTATAATTTGAATAATATTAATCTAGAAAAAGTCTAAAAATAAAACCAATCCAATTCGTTTTGCAAAAACTATTTTTTTAAAACTAATTTGGATAATTCGGTTTATTAAAACTTTTAAATTAAGTATAGGTCTATATCATGTTATATGTTCTTTAACCTCTCACTTCCCACTGACCCAATATAAACCCAGATCCAGTAGATTTTCTATTGTTCTTTTTTTCTGGGATATGAAAGATTAAGATAAATAAAATTTCAGGATATAGTAGGTACTTAGGTAGTTTCTGTAGATTTTTTTCTAGTGTTTTTTTAGTTTTATATTTTGGTAAATAAACATATAAAGCAATGTTTAAATCAATATCACTACTAAAAATATCCACTGGTTGCATACACCTGAATACTATTGTATTCTTAGAGTTGCAATAGATCTTCTATTGCAGAACAAGTCTTGCAATGGTAATGAGTTTAGTATTTATGAAACAGGTACCGATCTACGTAGCAGTTGCAGTGGTTGGGTTAAATACCTCTTATAAAGTTCAGGGATCCACAATCGTTTGATGCTTAAAGCTAAGTGACGAAAAAAAAAAAGAAAAAAAAAGATGTTGGCAAAGGCAAAGATTTTCTTCCTCTTATCTAGCCATTCGCGTCCCACAGAAGAGAATAGAATAGAAAAAGCTTTATTCGGTATCACATACAACGTACAATATTTTAATTAACACTAGGGAAATTACACAGGTACCGAAAGGTCTACTGCTGCTGGAAAAAGGCCCCTCTCGTTTTCTTCCACGATTCCTTATCCTGGGCCGCCTCTGCCCAAGATTAACTTATCTATTGAAAATTTAGGTTGCCAAAGAAATTTCGATGCTTTATTTACTAGTTGAATGATACTTATCTACTTACCTAACATATAAAATATGTAAAGGCAAAGTTCCATGAAAATTTCAAGTTGTCAAAGACTTAAGTAACTTTAGTAGGTACAGACTCTAGGCATTGCATTTTCAACATTTGAAACTTGATTGCAATCTAATTGAATTTCTGCAAGAGCTGGAACCAAGGCCCTTTTCCGTTTTGGTAATAGTTAATAACTATGTTTGCAATTTTACCTATAAAGTAGGGTAATTTTTCACAAACATTTTGTATGATAAAATCATCGTTATTTTCGTTTCTTAAGGAAAGTCTGTCTAGCATGCATCGAGCTAAAATATTTCAATTGAATTTTCTTTATTTCTCTAACTCCACTCCTAAGTTTTTGGATCAAATATTGGATTCAAAATAATTGATTATGAAAAACTTGATCAAAGTTGTATCTACAGGGTGTCCCAAAAATAGGCCTGCAAACTGACACTGGAGGTAGATGGACTTAAGGTGCATCAAGTAAGCCTAACATGCCCATAGAAAAGTCTTATGAGTATCGAGTTAGACCCGTTTTAGTGATTTTTGAAAAAAGAACCACTTTTTGATGGTTATTGTATCAGAGAGCGATTAATATTCAATTAATTAAAAAGAAAAGTACGTTAACGGCTTCTTCGATAGTTACTTATGATATGGCGAAAACAATTCGTTGATGATTAAAGTGGAACATCGACAAATTAACTGTCAAAGTTAATTTTAATTCTCTCCCAAAAACAATAGCTCGACTTTGAGCAGCTGCCACGAAAAAAATTTACTCTGAACTTAATGAACAAATGTTTTTAAAAACTGCCTTGTGCTATTCCGAATCCAGAATGGTATAACATGTATTGCAAAAACAACAAATTCGGGGTATTAGACATCGAAGACTTACCTAAGTCGGATTATTTCAAAAACTTAGAAGTTGAGTTAAGGTGGTTAAATTGACAAAATCAAGTAGTTAAGAGAAGTAATCTAGTAAGGCGTCTGTTTTTCAGCCTGACTAAGTAATAGGGAGTGATAAATGCAAAAACTAAGTCGCTCTTTGAACCAAAATAGTCTAATGGACCAAAACAGATAGTATTTGAATGGTGCCAGATTAGACATGGGTTTGGTGGAAACATGGGGACGTGCTTGAGCTCTTGAGCAGCTTCGAATACTGTTTGCCGATATTCAGAACAAATCTCGTTGATGACCATGAGGAGATAAGGCCATAATTCTAACATAAGATGACACTTGTGCATAATGTTCAGGATTAGATAATTTGAGCACTGTTTTGTAAAAAAAATCGCCAGGTGCGAGTCGGACTCGTGCGCAAAGGGTTCCGTATCATTCATTAGAGTATTCTGTAACTACTTCAAGTGTCTTAATAGCCATTACTAATATCGAGCAAAATTATCACATTTGTTGTATGGGAGCCATCCTTAATTATTATCATTATCCTATTTTTAGTATTTTTTGTAATACCAGCAATGATAATACATCATTTGTGAAAATTGCAACGCTCTAGCTATACCGGTTCATGAGATAGAGCCTGGTGGTGACAGACGGATGGATAGACCGACCCTTAGTAAGTACCCAAAGTATAAAAATGGAACCCTAAAAAATAATAAGATACGTTCATAATAAACCGTTTTTTAATATCCCCTTATTGATTTCCCCATGTTTCCACCAAACCCATGTCTAATCTGGCACCATTCAAATACTATCTGTTTTGGTCCATTAGACTATTTTGGTTCAAAGAGCGACTTAGTTTTTGCATTTATCACTCCCTATTACTTAGTCAGGCTGAAAAACAGACGCCTTACTAGATTACTTCTCTTAACTACTTGATTTTGTCAATTTAACCACCTTAACTCAACTTCTAAGTTTTTGAAATAATCCGACTTAGGTAAGTCTTCGATGTCTAATACCCCGAATTTGTTGTTTTTGCAATACATGTTATACCATTCTGGATTCGGAATAGCACAAGGCAGTTTTTAAAAACATTTGTTCATTAAGTTCAGAGTAAATTTTTTTCGTGGCAGCTGCTCAAAGTCGAGCTATTGTTTTTGGGAGAGAATTAAAATTAACTTTGACAGTTAATTTGTCGATGTTCCACTTTAATCATCAACGAATTGTTTTCGCCATTATCATAAGTAACTATCGAAGAAGCCGTTAACGTACTTTTCTTTTTAATTAATTGAATATTAATCGCTCTCTGATACAATAACCATCAAAAAGTGGTTCTTTTTTCAAAAATCACTAAAACGGGTCTAACTCGATACTCATAAGACTTTTCTATGGGCATGTTAGGCTTACTTGATGCACCTTAAGTCCATCTACCTCCAGTGTCAGTTTGCAGGCCTATTTTTGGGACACCCTGTATATTACACTAATCAAATATCTTTTATCAAAGTTCGATACTGAAATACCCCCCCCCCTAATTTAGTTATATTAAGTAGGCACGCAATTAAACATTTAACTGCATTTATTACCGTATAATTTTTAATCAACTCGACCAAAATCTCAGTTAAAATTTTTCAACTAAAAAGCTCTCTTGTTTCAACCCAAACAGGTACAAAAGCACCGAAAGCTCCGCTAATAACGGTAAGTACGAACACAACAAGTCATTGAGTAACTGACTCTTGCGTAACAGATCAAATTGATCCGACCGACACGACCTGCGTGCACGCACGATTGACTGGCTAGTTTGTACGATGCGGTGAAATAACAATTGAAGATGGGTAACCGTACGATGGATAAAAATAATGGGTTTTGTTCTATTATTTACTTAGTAAAAAATACTTACTAACTTACGAGTAAGTAAATAGTTGTTTCAAAATTGGGAACGCATTGACATCAACATCAACATCATCAAAAGACATCTTTTATTCCCCAAATATGTTGTTTTCCATTTTGTAAATAAAGTTTTTCTTAAATTGAGAAAAAGTGATCAATTATAATTATTTATTACTTATTTTTACGTATAGTTAACCTAACATTGAGTTACTTACCTGCCTTTGATTAAAATTAATGACAAATAGAGAATGAAAGAAATATTTTTTTACTTATAAATAACAGAGATTTTATCAGATATAGGTAGTATAAAGTCGGTCTTTTCCTAGCTATTGTAATACTTAATGGCGCATTAAGACTCATAACATAAGGTCAGAATAAACACGTTTCCTTCAACAGTTTAAGAACATTTCACGATTCTGTGGTCGAAGACGCACGACTGAGGTATTTGATTTTATCGTTAAGTAGCAACATGGTAACTTAGAGATAAACGCTATGTTTACGTAAAAAATGTAGGCTTTGTTTCTTTATATTCTTGTGCCAGCTTCTGGACGTCCACTGTTGGACAGAAGCCTCCCCCAAGGATCTCCACAAAGACCAGTCTCGCGCTGCCCGCATACAACGGCTTCCCGCGAGTTCCACCAGGTCGTTGGTCCACCTTTTTGGAGGCCTTCCTATACTGCAAAGGCCTCCTCTTTCTCCACGAATCTCTATCCTGAGCCGCCTCTTCCCCGATATTCATGAAGGTGTGTAGCTTATCCCGCCTTCTTCTTCTTCTTTATCAGCTCATATATGTCCCCACCGAGGGGCACGAGCCTACTCTCATACAGAGAGTGATTAGGCCGTAATCCAACACGCTGGCCAAGTGCGGGTTGGCGGATTTCACATACACCTTCGAATTTCTTATCTGGTGTATGCAGGTTTCCTCACGATGTTTTCCTTCACCGTTAGCAAGTGGTAATCGAAAAAATTGATCCGTACATGAGAAATAAACTCAGAGGTACGTGCCCGCGCCAGGATTCGAACTCGCGCCCTTGGAGTGCGAGCCAAGCGTTCTACCAACTGGGCTACCACCGCTTATCCCGGCTATCCCGCCTTGATTATAGCTAAATAAATAGATGATTACCTATACTACTTATTGTATGATACAGGTAGAATCACGTATTCCACTGCTAGACAAATGCCTCTTTGCTTTTCATTTAAGGCACACCGGATGAGTTTGCGTTGCGTATGCGTAGACGTATGCGTACCTCTGCGTTGTAATGTATGAAACTGACACCGCTTGCGTCTAAGTCTACGTTACGCAAGCGGTGACAGTTCCATACATTACAACACAGAGGTACGCATACGTCTACGCATACGTCTACGCATACGCATCCGGTGTGTTTTGGCCTTTAGTTCTAACATGCGACAGGATTTATAACTCTTTATTGATTGCGCCAAACTGGTCTCGCCATGTCATTGTAATGAAAAATAATTCTATACCTACCTATATTATATTATGTGTATCTACAACTAAGGAATTTGATTTCAAAGAATAATTTAAGGAAAAAACGACATTTATCAGGCTATGCTTACCAAATAGGTAGGTACTTATGCAAATTAAACAAGTATTTTATGAGAACAATGCTCTTTAGTTACTAAAAAAGCTGATCGTTATTTACCTATTGATTGCTTAAAACAGATATGTAGAATTGCTACTTTTTTAGGCAAATAATGCCTACTTACCTTATACATGTTTAAATACATATTTATATTATCTAGAGATATATTACGGTTGTTATATTTTACATCAGGATCACCAAAATATGTATTATAGTTTTTAGACTTCTAGGTTTCACTTTTTAGCAGGTTATAAAGATTCTAAAAGGTTCCAAGGGAAATGATAGAGATTTAAAGTTAACAAGCAAAGATAATAAAATGTCTTAAACGAAACTAAAATTTTATCATCATTAAATAGAGCGTCGCACTTGTCGGTGGAGTCTACGCCACTCGGCTCTGTTTTCTGCCGTCCTTTTGAGCACCTGATACGACACAACTTCTATTCCCTCTTTCATTTGATCTGCGTAAGTCCTTCGTGGTGTCCCTCTCTTCCATTTTCCTTCTGCTTTTAACTAAAATCTATAACAACATAAATAAAAACACTTTACTTTTTATATAGAAGTATCATCTATTCTAATTGCACCCAAGAAGGCAGACAATGAATTTCCCACGTGTACGTCATGATACACCTAAATTATACATATCTACATGTAGTATTGACAAGTTTGTTTAATAGCTAGCACGTGTTTTGTGTAATTATGACATTAGCATACGAGTATATTGATTCTTTATTGCGTAACAGTATGATGTTCGGAGAATTGTTTTGCGCAGAACTTTTTGCTTCAGTTTTGCGCATCGTGTTTTGATGATCAGTGTAAAAAAGTGAAATAAAAAGTATTGCGTCAATATAGCTTTAGTGACCATTTAAATCTTGATTCTGAATATCTACTTAAAATACTTAAGGCCGTTACACTACTTAACTACAGATAAAATTTTCCTTACACTCAAGTCTATTTCTTAAACAAATTTTATCTGTTTTGTGAATCGTGCCATTAATAAACTGTGGCCCATTACCTTACAAAGATCATCATTATCATCATTTATTTAAGAGCCAGGCTCTTGTCGGTGGAGTAAACGCCATCTTTGCCTTTCCTCTGCCAGTAATTTCACTTCCTGATACGACACGACGCCAAAGAGAGAAAAGAAAAAGAAAAGAAGAAGCCCCTTACAAAGATATCAGTACCCAAATTTTTGTTCACTTATCTAAGTTTTGAACACTGCTATGTCTGTTATTGTTGGATGTCTAACGCTGGCAGTATATCTATTATTTGTATAGGTATTTGCCTATGTTCTCTGTCTAAAGATATATATAAAAATGAAACCCGTTTTCCGTTGTCACGGCATCACGCCTGAACGGCTGGACCAATTTCGCTAATTCTTTTTTTAAAATGTTCATTGAAGTCCAAGGATGGTTCTTACGGTGAGAAAAATTCGAATAATTGCCGGGAAAGCCCTAAAACAGACCTTTTCTTTTTCCCATACAAATGTTTTCTTACTAAAATGTAGAGTCAATTAAATTGACTCTACATTTTGTATAGGAATAAAGTTCAAATTGACTCAATTTGCACTTTATTCCTACACAATAAAGTTCATTCTAAGGCGGGACGAAGTTCGCCGGGACAGCTAGTTATAATATAAAATTTAATATATCTGTCAATCCACATGAATGCGTATTGATTGTTCTTTTGCTAGTAAATATAATTATTTGTAATACTTAGTTATGAAAGACAAAATCAAAACCAAAAGTTGCTAAGACAAACAATTGAAACCAACAGATTAAAGTCAAATTAACTTTTTCGTTATGACGTACCTATCAACTTATAAGGTCCTTGCATCAAGTCTTGGTGGTGGTCTGTTGTTGTGGTTGTCTTGGTCTTGTCTTGTCTGTGTTGTCTTATCTTGGTCTGTAGTTTGATTTTCCTTAAACAACTCATGTTTAAAGTCATATCATACCCTAATCAATGCCATATAGAGTCGAAAGCAATTAATATTCCTACAGGCACTTCAACCTTGGATTACTCAACGTTCTAACTGACCTTATGTAATCACTATTGCAATCCACAAACAGATGTGTACGGTACCGCTCTGTGATATTACCGGATTGATAACAAAACAAAACTCTTAGTTACTTAAACACACATACATATATACCTATCTGCCACGTCTCTCTGTCTCCCATCGGGTTAGGCTAGGCAGAGATTTCCTTCCACTTGCTATCCAAACACACTTCTTTCACTTCATCCACATTCATCAGTCGCCTCTTTTAGTATCTACGTAGGTTTAAGGTGCACTTGATTTTGCCTTTCTTTACCAAGTCCCTGATTTGTTCATTGAGTACTTTAATCTTAACAAAACTTTTTCATTTATCAGTTATTTATTTGTTTTTATAATAAGAACATCTCCTTTCTCAATTTAATAGGCATTTTTTTTTGGAAAAAAAGAAGTATCACCTTTATTAATTCGATTTGAATTTGGAATCCTTTTACACACCTATATTTCTCTTGCCAACCCTAGATTTCAACCGTAACCTACACAAAATGGTCATTGTATTGCTTCACTCATCAATTAACATAACGGTTCACTGACACATCTCTGTTTCAATGCATGTTAACTGTTAGTTAGTTGTTTTAGTTAGTTATGTTTAGTTGCACACAAATTGTATCTGATCAGTGGCTATTGGACACTACTAAGAAAATAAATAAACCTTTATTGGTACTTAAGGTCTACCTACACAGATCCGGGCCGTGCCCGGGACGTGTCCGGGCCGTGGCCTGCCAGGGGGGAAAACAATACGTATGTGAACGAATCCATAGAAAATGTATGGATTGATATTTTTTCCCTGATACGTCCCGGCCACGTTGTCATGACGATGTATTGTTTTCCCTCCTGATGGGCCACGGCCCGGATCTGTGTAGATAGATCTTTAGCCATATTTTATTGTACTTAGGTAAATATTTAAACCCAGTCCCAAAATAAAATTAAACAAAAGATAATTTATTACTTTTTTAAACATTTTTAAATAGCCTGATCCTAAATACGAAAAAACATGTTAATTTTGTTATGTAGAAGTAGGCTATTTACGAATGTTTATTCTTGTTATTGATTAGACGCGTGGGTTCAAAAAGTTCAGTTACCTAATTTTAGAGTTCAGTGTTACGAGTTTGAGTAATGACTTACCGATATGTATGTCCTTGTAACCTTCTTTCTTTACAAAATGATCTTTCTTTGTTTTATGCCATTTATGCCAAACTTTTTGTTTTATGTCCTGCGAGTGATTAACGGTTAAGGAAATTTTCTTTTGTTTATCGTCTTTCTTTTGTTTTGGGAAAACCTAGTAGGTGACCATGCCAAAAGTCTTAAAAAAACTTCAAATTGCTTGGACAAACAAAATCACAACTTTAGTCCTGTTTTCATTGTAACTACAGTGTTAATGAGACGTTAGTTAAAAGGCCTTTTAAATTAAGCATTGATTTTGAACATGTTTCAAATTCAACTTACGTCAACGCATCTCAGCTCTATCAATTAGTAGAGCTCGACAAATGATCAATACATGACCTTAACATTGGCCCATCTAGATTGAATCTAGTTACATATACCTATTATGTAGATATTGTGCATATTTAGGTGAATAAAGTTCTTTTTTATTGACTTAGAACTATTATATAAAAATCAATGAACAAAACTTTTTTATTACACTATCTACAAGAAATAATAGCTTACAATACTACAATTCAATGTCGCAAAACGCATCCGCGTGCATCGTACTGTCAATAATCGACTAATGAGGTCAAAGAATCGATTATAAACATCGATATTTCTTCTCGAGAGCGACCGAGCGTTGACTCCTTGTACGAAATCGATAGGCAATTGGTAATGGCTGTAAAAAGTCTTGTCCATTGCCGTGAAGGTAAAGGCATTGTTTAAAAGAGTTTTTATGCAGTTTTAAGTAATGCTTTTAGCTTTTGAAGAACAGATACGGATACAGACAGCCTTTTACGTCCCACTGCTGGGCAAAGGCCGTGCTCTTTAATAAAGAGCTTATTCAGTTTTTCTTCTGAAGAGAGTAAAACAATATTTTTGTCAAGAAATATGATGTATGGCAGGTTATTATAGTCAAGGTAAAGTAAAACGTCTTGTTATTTCACTGGGAGTTATTTTTGGTTTTTCTAAAAATACATTCATACTAAATGTGGCACAAGTATTTTAATCGAAGTTCAAAGTTCGGCGCTATTCTTGTTTATTCTTAGAAGCTTAAAAATACCAACAACGTCATAGGCGACTCAATTAAATTACTTATTTAAGCGGTTGAAACGATCAGGTCCAAGTCTTCTAATTTAAAATAGCCTCAGTATCGGTAGTGTCAATGACATTTTTTGATACATTTGGTATTCTGCTAAATAATTGATTACACTGATTGCGACCAAATGTTTCAAAAAATGACATTGACAGTCTGATTGACACGCTGCCGACACACAAATGAGGTTATTTTGAATTAGCAGACTTGGGCCCCAGGTTTGATGTTTCGTACCGCGTTTCATTTGAAATCTTAACAAAACCACCAATCAATCGTCAGACTCAGCCGCCATTTTGTATGATACGACAAAATAAATAATCATCTTTAACTAACTATATTTAACCGTACTTCAAATTTTCTCAAATTGACACTTAATAAATGTCACCACGCCATGAGTCACATGAGTCCCACTTTGTGAGTGGGTCAGTAGAGGGACTAGTGGGACAAACCGGTCTAAAGCAGTACCAGACACCCACACTGGACGCGGCGGACCTTTTTCGACACACTTTTTGCGACGAGTAAGTAAATGAAGTAGCGTGATTGTTATTGGAATTGTTTATAATTAATTACTTATAGTATTTTTTTATTTGGGGAAATGAATGGGATTTGGCAACGATATGTAATTCCGAAACACTGAAATCCACCCTACTCACATATAAATTTCAATGTTTGTGCCGATGGATGGAAGATGTTTGTTACTCTTTCACGTAAAAAGTACCGAACAGATTTTAATGTAACTTTTCAATATTGTAGCTTGCACATCAGGATTACACATAGGCTATATAATTTTGAGATATCATGTCTTTTTTCCAAGATATGACGATAAATGCTTACGAAGTCGCGGGCAGCCTCTAGTCTATTTTAAAGGTCCTGTAGTAAAACTTATACCATGTTAAGGGGCTGTTTCACAATCTACAGATAAAATGTATCTGACAGATATTTTATACCTATCTCTGTCTAAAACATCATGTTTTATGAAATGGACTTAGGTTTATCTTTCTTCTTCTTTACCAGCCTATATATGTCCCCACCGAGGGGCACGAGCCTACTCTCATACAGAGAGTGATTAGGCCGTAAGGTTTATCTGTCAGTTAAATTTTATCTTTAACTGGTGAAACGGCCATTAAATATGCAATGTTAAGAATTTACAATGATACCTAAGAATTCCATTCTCAAAGCAAACGTAGAGCTATTTAAGAGAACGTAATAAAAAAATTCACACACAAATGACAAATTCAAAGCCATTATGGTTTACATTGTTGTGGTTTTTTTTTTCACTTAATGAATGGAATTGCGTATCATATTGTACGTTAGGTGTACAGTCAGCATCATAAGTCGATGAACACATTCAAAGATAAAGATAAAGATAAATATATTTATTTGCATTAGATATGGTATGACAAAGTTGTTATAACATATTGATTTGAGATTCACACATCTAGCCAGTTTTCATTAGCATGCAAATATAGGCTTTAAAAATATTTTGTCATTGTTACTAAATTAATTCTAAATTTATACTCCATCGAATTACGGTACACAATACACACAATTTTGAACATTATGCTCAGTGAATTCTTTTACTGAGTAAAAAACATGTTCCATTAGCCAACGCTAATTTTCAAAAGTAATATACACAATTACTAGACTTAAAACCTTACTTATTTTCTTCATTTTGAACCATATTGGATGGTCATTAAACCCTAGAGTATCTTTTGCTAAGCGATTCCGTCTAATAACGGTGTCATTTTACTTTTGAAAATCTGAATGTGTTCATCGACTTAAGATGCTGACCGTACCTATTGACGTAGATTGAGTACTACCTACATAGGTACATATATAGAAACATATCTGCACATGTAAGTAATTATATAATTATTGTTTTATTATGTAGATCAGGGATGTTAGGGAGCTCCGTAACCGTAACCGAAACTATCGGATATCCGATATAAAAAATCATCCGTAACCGTAACCGAATCCGAAATAAAAGTTTCGCATAGTATCGGATAGGGGTGGAGCCTAATTGAGACACGTTATTTGTATTTTACTTTTCAAATTCCTTAAAAAAATTAATATCCGTAACCGAAACTAACGGATAATCCGAAATAATTTATTATTCGTATCCGTAACCGTATCCGGTATAATAATCATTCCTAAATCCGTATCCAATCCGTAACCGAAATTTCATATCCATAACATCCCTAATGTAGAAACGAGTAGGTACAGTGTTATACATTGTAATATTAAGTTTACTACTACTTACTAAATTCGACATTTAATTATAGACTCACTGGAAAAAAATCTGCTGAAATATGAATCACCTCCTTTAGTTGTTTGTTGTTGTTGTTATCAGCCCATATATGTCCCCACCGAGGGGCACGAGCCTACTCTCATATAGAGAGTAATTTAGTTGTTTACTATCGATTAATAATAAATGTTTAATAATATCAGATGCCGAATCAAAAGAGACTCGGTATAATAGGTTAAAATTTTAAAACTATCTACTAATTAAAATGGTAGAGAACTGCAAGATACAGCAGCTTTCATACGTCTGTCTATACTCAAAGTAGAGTGCTACCGTGCTACATATAAGCTACAAGGATCTTTTGGCACTTGAGTGACATTGTCAGGAAGGCGTCGGTAGTGAATATAAACTCAAAATAATGACAATTTATAAGATGATATCGTTAGTTCCGATTTCCACCACGAGCCAAAAGATCCTTCTTGTAGCAGTTTACCATTGTTTTAATGAGTAAAGGGTTTTAAAGTTTTAACGTACTATACAGGGTCTCTACCAGTGCCAAAAACCATTCACCAAAAACCAAATTAGGTAGTCTATTCTTTTTTTCATAGACTAGCCTTTTTTTGTTATTTTGTATAGTTTAAATGGTTTTATCTCTAGCTAGGTTTCCTACACTTCCTAGGAAAAGAAACCGAAAGCCAATAGTCGGATAATGCGTTATCAATCATAATGAAGAAGTATTTATTATCAATCATTTAACAACGAAAGAGAAACTAGAAACATAATACTGTGATATAATGGACAATTTCTACCAGCTACCGCCAATACTTATCTAGAAACTCCTCCAGTATCCCCGCTAATATTACTAGTGTTCCAAGTGCTTGCGGGTTAAAATGTCTATCTGAGTATTTTCTAGGACCATTAAGTTGTATGATAGTAATAAGAGATTTCTAGTTGTTTTGCTATGAGGCAATTTGCTCAGATCTTGTTGAGGCACTCTAGATTCTATTTAAAAGATATAGATTGATACTTGCGCAGTGTCAGATGATTACATATGGGAAAATATTTTCATCTCTATTTACATCCTATGCGTCAGATAGAGATAAAATTGCAAAAAATCATTCCGTATTGTCGAAGATTAGTGTTTTTAGTGTTGATTACAGATTATAATGAGAACTTTTACACACTAGGGCCCTTATTTTACCATTATCGGCATAAAAAACGCGAGATGGGAGCACATTCAAGAGTGATATTGCTGTGCCTCAAATGGGTTTCATGTACCTCTATACTTGTAGTACTACTCGTATGTATGTCAAATGCAATAAATTATTTTGAGTTTCAGTTTGATTTCAGAGATGAGAGTATTTTATATTGCCTTGGAGTATCGAATTTCGATCAAATATTTAAGCGTAGGCAATTCGCGAGTTCCATAAAAAGCCCTAAAAGAATGTCTATTTTACTTCACCAAACAAGTACTAATAAAGAAAGTCTACCCAACACAATAGAGCCATAACTACATGTTAACAAGTCATACGAAACAGGAACTAATTAGCATAGACATAAGGAAAGAATCTCTTCGAGGCAACGGGAAAGGTCGAGAGTCGGCGGCCTTATGACTTCAAGACCTGTCAAAAGATTACAAGGTGTAATGAATTATATTATGATCTCATTTAGATTGGCACGTTTAATGTGATATTTAACATTTTATTCTAGTTAGATTTTTTTTAAAATTTACATTGCAAAAATAAAAATAAACACTGTAGTGTCCCGAATTTTTCCATGATTGATTTGAAAAGAGCGACGCTACAGTGTTGCTACTTTTTAACTTCCTCTATTTTTCGTTAGACTAGGTATAAGTGTAACTCTGAATTTTCTTTTAAATGATGATTATACAATGAAAATCGATAGTTTCCTCCTAAACCTTTATAAAAAAAAACGATGTAAGTTCTTCTCGTCAGGACAGCACACAGAAAAGTATAAAAATAAAACGAATAAGTAGGTAATTAAAAATAAAATCAAACTGCGAAGAAAATAAAATCGAAATGAATTACGTACCTTTGTAGATACATTCTCATGTGAATAAAATAGCTTACATACGATTAGAGCAGACCAGTTTTTTACATCGGGAAGATAGGATCCTGTTATTTTATGCAGATTTCCATCATCTTGTGACTGTCAGATAGATTGATATTGTAATAACGCCTTCAGGTCTTCCAATCGTTTTAAATAAACATCAAGTTCCGAGAAAAAAAAACTGCTAATACTTAAAAGCGTAGTTTTGTAATTTGGTACTATCTGAATTTAATAATATACTCGTATAAAAAAATAACATTTAACATTTATATTAACATAACCTAACTTTTTTTAACGAAATAATAATGTGCCAAAAATTTCAAAAGGATTGTCATTTTTAAAAATATTATTGCGACTACCATTATTCTGCCAATTTCAAGCCTATATACTCAAAGAATATGCAGATAATTCGATCAAAAGTAATTGACTTTTAACACCAAATAATACATAAAAACATAGTTAAAACAATATATTTTTTACTAGTAAGTACCTAACTCCCAAAAAAGCAAAAGTGAGTCAGCCACCTTAATTTACGTAGATCATAGTGAGTTCAATCACAATTCACCGTCATGGTCGGAGAGCGGCGCGGGCGCTTGTTCAGTTGCAAGGTTGCAACGTTCATGTACCGTATTTACTATTTTGGTAATGTATTGTATTTTAACTTTAGAGAAGACAAATTGGAGTTTCAACATAATGGTATTTAAATATAAATAGTATCCGAAGTTTGACGTATGATACGAAAAATCCCCAACCGCGCTAGATAGATTAATCCAGATATTTGAATTTTGATATCATATTAACCTTTTCAGAAAGGTTTTTCACACTACTATTGATTGTTTTGATTAGTATCCATCCTACTAATATTATAAATGTCAATGTTTATGCCGATGGATGGATGGATGTTTGTGATCAGTGGTTTTTACGCGATGAAGTACATCACGTAAAAATCACGAAACAGTTTTCAATGAAATTTTACAATAATTTAGCTTTGACATTAGAATAACACATAGGCTATATTTTTTGCAGATATATTTTGTGTTTTTTCAAAGATATGACGATTAATGCATACGAAGACGCGGGCAGCCTCTAGTTTAATATAAATGGACAATGTTGTATTTTCAGGAAATTGTCCCTTGTATAATAGGTAGTAATCTTTACCCCAATTTAATACATGACTGCTAATATTTGCTTATTAACGAATAAATAATAATAAAAAACATCATAGAAGGAAAAATTGAAAAGAAAAGGAAGAGAGGAAGACCCAGACGGACGTTCCTAGAACAGGTGAAGGAAAAGGCGGGTGTCATGTCGTATCAAGATGTTAAAAAGAAGGCAGAAAATAGGGAGGGATGGAAGAGGCTCCACCAACAAGAGCTAAGCTCTTAAATAAGAAGAAGAACTAATAAATATGATTATTATCCTTACAATATTTTAATGATATTCATAATACAATTTCCTAGATGTGTTTGTGTATTAAAATTAGATAGGTACTCAGAGTACAAGATGTCCTATCGTATACTCGAGATAAACACTCAAAGTTCACAGTTCACACAACTCAGTACACACACAATAGTCTACTGACATCTACCGGAGTCGCGTCGTTGATGTATTTTTAGCCTGTGACCGGTGGCAGTACAATACAATGAATACAAGGATCGTCTCGATTACGTTCACTTTCCGCTGGAAATGTGGAATGGAACTTTGTTACTATAGTAAGATGAAAAGGGCTTATGTTTTTTTGGAGTTATGGTCGCTTACGACCTTTTGTAGTAGGGTGTTTTGCTAGACGAGTGTGAGGAAATAAGAAAAACAAATGACGATTCAGAAGCTTATGTGAGTAAGGGGCGTTGCTATTTTATGGTAATGCTCAAGACTTTGGGCAGTAGCAATCTATAGCCGACCAGAAAAAATATTGTGGAAATTCCTGAAAGACTTTTTTGGCTTTGAAAATGGAATCCAATTCTTAAAAAGAACCTTGATCAGCTTTAAAATGAGTCGCAGTACAGAGATTGAGTTGTAGAGAAAATAGTGCATTCTAAATTATTTATAGGTAACCTGAAACTACTTCTTTAAACATAATCAGAAATAGACGATGAGATAAATTAGGTATTCAATATGAAATTAACTTTAGCTACCTTTCCTCCAACCATAAAACTTTATTCATTTATTCTACAATCTATCATAATGAATAGACTGGTCATCTATCCCACAATCGACGCCAAGGCTGCGCAAGCGCGTGTTACCCGCGCGTTGGCTAGCGTGTCTGCGCGCAGAGAAATCATTCAGCTATGCATATTTATAGTGCTATAGCTTTCTCGAGATGGATTCCGTATTCTATTTTGTTACGTGTGGTTAGGGTGGATTTATGAAAGCAGTCTTAAACCCAAACAAAACACACTGTGAAACGCAACTGCAACGCAACTGAAACTGCTAGTTACTTTTGAGTTGCATCGAAGTTTCTACTATAGACTTCTTTAGAAAACCACACACGACGCAACAAGTTTGAAAAGTTTAGTTTCAGTTATTTCATCGTGCGTTCTGGGCCTAATCTTTGAGCTAAGAAGAGTCTGAAACAGAAGAATCTACCTTTCGGCTGAGTGAAGAGTCTAAGGTAAAATTTCGCCGCATCAAAGATTTCATTCATTCTTTCAATTCATCAAAGATTTCTAGGCTGTCTGTATTTATTTGTGTGTGATTGTATAAAATGCTAAAGACAGTAAGATTTGTAAGCAATATTAATTAAAACCTAATTACATCTTAATAGATGTTAATTCGAATGATTTCGACTCTTTAATGATAAATCCTACATTTTAGGTCGAAGATTAATCATTCACACCCCAGAAAAAAAAGAACAATAGAAAATCTATTGTGTCTGGGTATAAAATGGGTCAGTGGGATGTGAGAGGTTAATCTTATTTGAATTCATGTTTGACATTTTTGTGTTAGTTGTGTATGGACAAAATTACGAGCAATTTCGACAGGCCTATAATGAAACCGCTTCAAAACACTGGAAATTCGAGAATATTTTAACAAAATATTCAAATTACATAATAAGTAAATAAACACAGGAAGCGATGGGAGAGTAGCAACAACATGACCATAGAAATTGCCATACCAAACCTATATTTACAGAGCGTTTTATCTAGCTCGAGCGCTAGACTGTAGTTTCACGGTTGACTTAACAAGCACTTAATTTCTACACTTTGTAACATTGTATAAAAACATCAGCCTGTGTTTTTGTTGGAGATAAAGAAAAATGCAGGTAATTGTTTGTGTAGAGATCTTTTCAACGCCCTAGAGGCGAAAAGAGGTATTGTTAGTTTCATAAGTATGCTTTGTTTCATAATATTTCTGTTTTTTAGAATTAGAATTCATTTATTGCAAGTCACAAGTTGGTTAAGGTGTTACAAAGATATACAAGGTGACTTTAAATTAGTGAACGATAGAAAAGGATGTACATGTACTCGTGATAACAAACAACTTTTCCTATGGGACCAAGGTCGAAATCACAAAAAAAATTGTTCCCCCTATACTATCAGCTGGTGCATTTTGTATGGAGAGTTCAAACATTTTTGAATGATTTCGAACTTGGTCCAATAATAAAAGTTGTTTGTTATCATGAATACATGCATATCTTTTTCTATCGTAGAGAGTAAAGGTATAAAAACCTAGATGTCTATTTCATTGGGATTACAAAGAATTACAAAGAGACGTCGGATATTCGTTCAATGAAATTATCATCGTGAGCCGTTTTCATACAAAAATCGCAACACATTGGCAATTGATAAGCATTAAACAGGTTATAACTCGCGATTACCATTCAAATTATCGTAACGACAAAATAATGTGCTTCTTAACGTCTACTAACAAACCACTTACCACTAAAAGATTACGTGTTTCAATTATCGTGTCAGTTTTTCTAAAGACAATCCATTGCGGGTTTATTATTGCATGATTTATGTCTATAATGCTATTTACGGAGCAATGGTCACGCAATTTTATAATAAATCGGTCGAGAGTTTTTGTTAGAAATAAAGAATTGAGTGAAGATTCTTGTTGAGGATTTTTAGATAATGAATGTGATTGATTTTATGAGTAGTCTGAATAGTTTTATGAAAAACAGAAAAAAATAGAATGTACCAAACAACATCAACTTTTTAGCTATTTCCATTCATGTGTTTCCATTTTTTCATATACAAATGAGTTTATGAAAGCGTGCCAAGATTGCTCTAAGTTTTTCATAGTTTTCTTGGTGGATGACCTGTCAAACGATAAGAAATACCATACAAAAAGGTAGCCATGTTGCGCCAGACCAGGCACGCAGATCCAGACGGTATGGCTGGCTCCTTCCTCATTGCTGTGATACATCCTGGTGACAGACGGACGGACGGACAAATAAACGGATGATTCTTTTGTTAAACAAGAAAATAATTTTCAAATAAGGAAAATTTTGATCGCCACACCTTTTTTTTTTCTAAAACAAAACATGAAGTTTGAAATTGTGTTCCAAAAAGTTCGGTATCTCACAGCTATTACATCAACATTTTGCCTTTATTTTCGTAAGAGGCTGGCATTTGTAGTTGTAAGTGGGCCAAGTTCGCTCTTAATTTGTGTGTCGAGATGCAACGGAGCGTGCAATGCGGAATCTTATTAGAAAATGCACCAGATAGCTTGAGTAAATGCTTTTAGACAGTTGCACCATAAATTAATAAAAAAGTTAAAGTTGTAAGTAGTGATTTCTTTTCGTCAAATTATGTTTTTATTAAGTAAAAAGTAACAGGAGACAAACAATCAATCAATCAAATCAGCCCGTTTCTCCCCACTGCTGGGTATATAGGCCTCCCTTATTTCGCGACATTCACTACGGTCCTGTGCCAATCTAACCCATAGCGGCCCTGTCGATCTGACGATGTCATCTGCCCAGCGAGCGTGTGGTCGGCCCACTGATCGACGTCCCTGTCTCGGCCACCACTCTGTGACACAGGAGATAAACAAATACGGATTATTTCATTTCCATAATTTAAATACTTACATTAATTCGTCGCCTCATATATGCACGTCGGTTTAGGATACTCTAGCTTGGCCTTTTGGACTGATGAGCTTCATCCAGAAGCAAAAGAGGTGTGTTTGGATCGTAGCAAGTGGCAAGCAGTGGTCTCTGCCTACCCCTATGGGAGAGAGGTGTGACGGATATGTATGTATGTAAGTATGTATTAATTCGTATCAGGTGCTCAAACGTAGGTACGGTAGAAAATAGAGAAGAGTGGCGCAGACTCCACAGACAAGAGCGATGCCCTTTTTTGATGATGATTTCGTATTTAGATGATTTATTTTTTTGGCCTTTTTAGATAAATTAGTTATTTAATATATTTAGCGATTAATCCAGTCATTTCTTAATTAATTCTGTTAATTAGTAGTTTTAGTATCTGTCTACACACCAAAGCCGCCGCCGGCTTTACGTCATAAGAATGACAGCTGTCAAAAAAGCCGGCAGCTTTAGTGTGTAGATACCAGTAGATTTGTAGAAGTGTCGTTTTCTTTTCTCTCTGTATGTCTTTCGCAAAATTTTAAGACATTTTCAATGCCCAATTCATAAAAGGTACGTAAACTTTGAACAATAGAGTGCATTCTAGTTACGAGCATAAAGGTTTCATTATTAAAGACTGAATTACGTAATACAATGCAATTTAAATCCACAAACAATACTATTTTTTTAACATTTAGCCACAAAACATTGAAAATTGTGTTGATTTTGGTAAAAATATACTGAAACAATCGACATTTATTCATTTTGTACAATTTTTTTGCATAATGAGTTTAAAAAAGTACAATTCCTACCGAGGGAAAAAAGTTTTCTGATTTTATTTATTTCGTTACTTTTGTCAGTTTATGTAATGACCATTTTAATCTAGCAGTAGGTATGTAAAAGTAGGTAGTCTTTTTTTTTATTAATCTGACTATGTCTATAGGTGCAAAGAAATATATTTTTTGCGTCGGATTTTTATAAACATCTACGTACCTTATAAAAAATATATAAGTTTTATAAAAAAATATCTGTAAACAAATGTTAATCAATTTCTAGTACCTAATTATCGATTGAATGCGGTTCTTGTTGATTTAATACAAAAATTAATCAATCATAAATAAGTTAAACATAGAAGTTAAATAAAACTTTTTTGTACATTCAATCTATTTAGAATGAGTTCAGTAAGTTTCTGTTATCTATGTTTTCTGTTTACTCTGTGGTCTGTGTCAATTATTCTTCTCTCTCTTCTGTTTTCTTACTTCTTCAATACGGATGTTATATTTTCTTAGTGAACAAAATAACAATTCTTCTTCTTCTTATTTAAGAGCTAAGCTCTTGTCGGTGGAGCCTCTTCCATCCCTCCCTATTTTCTGCCTTCTTTTAACATCTTGATACGACATGACACCCGCCTTTTCCTTCACCTGTTCTAGGAATGTCCGTCTGGGTCTTCCTCTCTTCCTTTTCCCGTAAATTTTTCATAGAAGGAAAAATAACAATAAATTAATTATTTAATTCAGATAATATTGTGTTTTACTGCGCGCTCATAACCTTATCCCAATGGTTCTAAAACCTCTTAATGGAAGCTACTTACGACACCTACCTTTAAATAGTAATACTAGCTAATTAGGTATCTCTTTAAATCAATTTAAAATCTCAATAAATACCTAAGTATTAAAATAGGAAAGTAAACCTGTAGTCCTAACGACTGCCGGATTTTGCAACATCCCGCGAGGCTGGCGTCTACTTACGCAACTCTTGCCGTTTATGCTTGCCTGGTACTTTGCTATAGGGAAAACCGCTAGCTTTTTGGTATTTTTAGAATTTATGTTATTTTATTGTGTAATATTGATATAGAGAGATAGATAGTGGTTTTTATATAAAATCAACTTAGTAATCTACGCAGTAATTTACTCTCGGATAAAATTACTCTTGTATTAATCCACTCAGGTTAAGCAACTTTTTTCATTTATTTAGGTCAACAAACAGTAACACATTAAAGCTTATTAAAATAACTTAATTAAAATGGCTACTTAAATACCTAACTTATTAAAACAAGGCTGTTTAGTGTCTATGAAGAAAAGATAGAGTAAGTACACCTATCTATTCAATGCAAACATTTCCGCATAAACTTTATAGGAACAGAATTTCATTAGATTTTGCATTTTCCTAAACATAACTTCTGAAAAATAATTTATTTATTGACATTATTCCTAACTATAAAATAGTTTCATTCAAATGTTTTAAAATTACGCTAAAAACTTGTAAAGTGTCATTTAATAAAAAAAATTCGTTGAACAAATAGGTTATTTTACATTTAAATTTCACACATTGTGTACTAGGAATTGAACACACGCAATAGTTAGTAAAATTGACCTAAATAGCCATCGTATTACAAAAATGTATAAACCGTGTTGGATATAATTTGTGTCGATTATTATCTCTTAATGCATTACGAATATTAAACATGTTAACTGTTCTGATTACGTGTAATATCTACTACTAATTAATTCATATACATGATATCATTTGAATGTCATTTGTGCTAAAAGCAGAAAGAATAAAGTAAGTTTATGATTGGTGCATGTCAACTTACAATTAAATACAATGTTGCCAATTGTCAGATCCCTTTTTTACCCGACTACGGCAAAGCCAAAAGGAAGGGTAATGTTTTTGGCAGTCTATGTATGTTTGTATGTATGTATGTATGTATGTATGTATGTATGTTCCACCGTAGCGTCTAAACTACTGAACCGATTTTAATGAATGAGGTGTCAAAAGATTCGTAATAATACGGCGGGTGACATAGGATAGCTAGTTTTGCAATAAGTTCAATACTTTGCCCACTAGTGGCCAAAAAGTCACGAAGAAAAAAATAAAAGTTTGTAAATGGTGTTGTGTGAGGTATCAACTTCAAGAGCTCAGCGAGTACATTCCAAAAATATATGTATCACTAGGTTTTGCGCACGGATTTGCTTATAAACTAGTGGACAAGAAGACGGTACGCGACAAAAAATATTAAATTTTACAAAGGATAATGAGTGGGGTATCAAATGAAAGGGCTCAGCGAGTACATTCCAAATATAATATATATCACTAGGTTTAGCACGCGGTTTTACTTGTAAATATGTCTTTTAACGTCTTATCCTTTCTATCATAATTACTTCGAAACTATTGATTACTTACCTACAGCTTGCCAAATCAGGCCTTTTCAGAATTATGTTTACTGTTTTGGCTAGTTTTAAGCTAAATTACCTACAACTTGTACTACCTATGGAATCAATTTTGTTGGCATTCAAACATTTTCGGTCCCTCAATAGGTACATTTTGCACACGTAAAATGTACGAAAAAGCAAAAATTTTTAGACTCTGACAAAGATCCCATATTCAACGTTGTTTACTATCACGAGTTCAAGCAGTGATTTTAATTTGTAAAACGTGTCTTAAAAGGGAAGTTTGAAATAAAATACAAGACTTCTTGAACTTACATTCATACTATGAACAAAGTAGTCCGTGTGTAGGAAAGTTTGGGTGGTGCAGCCCCCCGCCGAAATGAAACAAAACTCTTCTTGAACTCTACTATGGATAAAGTAGTCACAGTGTAGGGGGTTTGGGGGGCGCAGCCCCCACCACAATTAAACAAAACACTTCTTGAATTCTACTAGACAAAGTTGATACTGTGTGGGGGGGGTTGGGGGGCGCAGCCCCCCGCCAAAAGGAACGAAACACTTCTTGAACTCTACTATGGATAAAGTAGCCACAGTGTGGGGGGTTTGGGGGGCGCAGCCCCCCGCCTAAATAAACGAAACACCTCTTGAAATCTACTGTGGACAAAGACGTCATTGTGTCAGTTTGGGGGGACGCAGCCCCCCGCTGCAATAAGAAAATAGATACTTTTAACATATACTCGTACTATGGACAGATTATCAGTGTGTAGGGGTCTTTGGGGGCACAGCGCCCCGTCAAAATAAAATAAAAGGCATCTTTGATCCACACTCAGACGTATCCGAAACGGATTACACTACTTACTTTGGACCAGGAAAGCGTTGAGCATCTGCTCAAAAGTAGGTTCTACCTATCTAGGTACTTTTTGTGTAGTTTTTTTAGTGTTATGTACTCTATCAAAAAATTTGCAATATTGTGGGATTGTTACCCTATAATTATTATCTCGTTGCATTCTGTCCACTTTGAAAAGTAACTGTGGTATAAATGACTATGAAGTCGCGGATGCCCGCTAGTACAATATGTTGAGATGAAAAGATAGATTGAAAGTGTAACATGGAGTTTAAATAGTTGTCATGTATGTGTTTGTATGAGTTCTGTAGTAGGTACGTAGTTATCACTGGTTTAACTTAAAAGTGTGAAATAAAAAATAAGTTCTAAAAACTAAAACCCGCCTACGGAAAACCTGCAATCTTAAAAGTAAGAAACAAGAAATAATTCTTGTCTTCTTAACTAGGTACCCCATAAATGCACAGACGTAGCGATTTTCAGAAGAAAGCCGTGGTCGTATGCCTCCATATAACTATAAATGGCTGCCTGCAAGCAATTGATACCTACTTATTACAAAGGTAGGTTAAACAGGTTCCGACATTGCACGGTTATTAATATCAAGGCACAGAGGCATACGACCACGGCTTTCTTCTGAAAATCGCTACGTCTGTGCATTTATGGGGTACCTAGTTAAGAAGACAAGAATTATTTCTTGTTTCTTACTTTTAAGATTGCAGGTTTTCCGTAGGCGGGTTTTAGTTTTTAGAACTTATTTTTCGCTAAAATACAAATATTTTTACTTGGTCACCAATATAAAGGACCCGAAGAAAACAGTCTAAATAAACCGTTATTTCGCCAGAAGTAAATTCTGGCGCTATCGAGTAAAAATTCAATGATACGAGTTTACCTCCGTTTAATGGTCTGTCTTCACATATCCGGGCCGTGCCCGGGACGTGGACGGGCCGTGGCCCGTCAGGCGGGAGGGTTGAATTCGTCGTCATGACAACCGGACACGTCCCGGGCACAGCCCGGATAAGTGAAAATAGACCTTAAACTCGGATCCGACATGACTAGTAGAAACTAGCTTAGCAAAGTAGCATTTGTAATAAGTTTTAAAAGTTAGTATAATTTTGAACTATCCCCGCCATCAAAGGGTTGTCAACCTCTCCTATATACGAAAGGCCCGTACACCCAATAAAGGTATTCAGACTAATTTTCAACACGCAATGATCGAATAAGGGCTTTACTTATTCACGCACTGTCAACAAGCGGTTTCTATACCAGTAATACACGGGTTTCCCTTATTCGAGGTTAAGCTTTAAAAAATTGAGGAAATACACCGAATCGATGTTCATTTGTTGTATTTTTTTGGTTTCAGAATGTTGCCAGCGTGACGTGTGAGGGCGAAGGTGAATATATTTTCTTATTTTGTTAAAAATGCCTCGTAAGATTCAATTTGAGACTAAATTGGGTAGATAATAGTAGGCATTTTGGTGTCTATTTTATCTATCTAAGTTATTGTTGTTTCTGTAAAAAGTTATAAAGATTTGTTAGCATTTTCATATCGTGCTAATATGCGTGTATGATGTGTTTTTATCGAATAGATACTTGTTAGTGTTGCTAGTGATAAAAGAAATGAAAAATAATAATAAATGTTGCCAATTAAGTTAACACGTAAAAAATTATAGCTTAAGGCGAACATTATCATTACATTACGCATTCATATAACTAGTTCGCCCCTACTTAAATATATTTCAATAAATCTAAGTACCTACGTACTTATCTAAGTACTAAGACACAGTGTTAGCCGTATACAAATCTAATTAAAGGTAACAAACAGCGGAACTGAGCAATGTCGCGGCCTCAGACTTGACTTTAGTAAGGTTGTTGGCGCATCCATGTTCAATAGATAGGATCAATAATGTAGATATTTTATTGATTAAAGATCTATCTCCGGGCCGTGGCCTGTCGGGAGGGCGGTTGTTATAATGATGTATGTTTTTTCCTCCTGACGGGCCACGGCCCGGATACGTTGTCACGACGACGTATTGTTTTCCCTCCTGACGGGCCACGGCCCGGACACGTCCCGGGCACGGCTCAAATCTGTGTAGATAGACCTTTAGAATTTTATTACCTGACCCTGTAGATCAGAAGGTTATAATTATAATAGACGTGTATTCCCTGCGCGGGTAGCGTCGCGAGGTACATGCTTGACGGCTTTGAAAAGAGTTAGTTTATTTTGTTAGCTAGTTCTTTAATAATTAGGTAACTCAGCGAAGACTATTGACGAAATAATTTCATGTTTTGATCACATCAGGAACTTAAAGAAAGACCAAGTTAAGAGTCGGTACCAACCGACGTGCAATGACGTATAAGATAACATACTTTTTTATGTGTTAGCCATTAAGATCCCACTGCTGGGCAAAGGCCTCCCCCGCGACTTTCCATTTAACACGGTCTCCGGACTTAGACTTAGAAGTATGAATATTCAAGACTTAAACTTAGAAGTACTTAAGGCTCTCAAGATAACATACTAAATCATCTCACCATTCATATATTTCTAAATCCTAACTCACATTTTTTTATAAACATTAACCTAACCTAACCTCACCTAAATTGATCAACGCCAAAGTCAACAAGACTAAAGAAAAGAGTCCACATATAAAAATAAACAGTATAACCATAAGTGCACATAGATCAGCGTGTGCCATGCGCGTGCGCTTAGGAATGGCTCGGGGAGAAAGCGTAGAGATGAGCGCTGGACCGCGACCAGCTCTCAGATTCAGGGTTGCTACAGTGTTGTTGAAAAGGGGTTGCCAGGTGATAGAAGATGTAAAACTGTAGGTACAAATCAATATGTATAGAGGCTGATTGATTTTAAAAAAGAGTAGAGTAAAATTAAGTTCGCACATACCTACATATTTCACCACAGAAAAGAAAATACAGACAAGTGATACCAGTAAACAAATTTACATGGTTTCTAAAATGTTGGGGTTGCCAACAGAAGAAATTCAATTGTAACTAACTATTTTGGTTTGAGGTGGGCTCTGCGATGCAGGGTCCTTACCAAGTCGTCGTGGGTTCGATTCCCACTGCACACTAACATTTCTGTGTTGATCTTGATCCCATAGTAAAAGTTGTTTGTTATCACGAGTAGGTACATGCATATTCTATTCTATCGTTCACTAAATAAAATTCGCCTTGTATACTAATGCAGGGGGTGTTTCTCCAATATCATATGTATAGATACTCTTGCTTATCTATAAACAGAATGATATCATCATCATCATCATGTCAGCTTATGGACGTCCACTGCTGGACAAAAGCCAAGGATCTCCACAACAACCGGTCTTGCGCTGCCCACATCCAACGGTTTCCAGCGACTTTAACCAAGTCGTCAGTCCACCTATATAATAAAAATAATATAGATAAAGAAAAAAAAAAACTGCGACCCTACCGATACAATGCAGCAGTGAATGACAGGCATAGTGTGATCTTATTATACTGAACGTTTCGTTGCATACAACGGTTTTAAAATGAATAATGCGATGTATTCAAAGTTTTGAAGATTATGCGGCGAAAGTCGTGACCTGATGCCTTTTATGAATTGGGATGATCACTACATTTGAAAATTCAAGAAATAATTAGTCCGTCTTTTAGGCTATTAAAACATATTTGAAACACATTTTTTACCTGATCAAATACATAAATAAATACAAACATACAGAGCATCAAAGTTTCGGAGTGGGGGGTACTGACGTCACTCCTAGGTAAAAATCTTACTTAGGCATGACGTCACCAGCAATTTTAACCTAGTGTACACTAGCAGTGTATTTTTGTCATTTTTAGTTTAAGAGAAAAAAGAAAAAAAAAACGTGTCGAATGTTTAAAAATAATCTATGTGGTGGACTAAAACAATTTTTTTAGTCATCATGCCTATTGTGTCAATATTTCGAATAGTTTTCTTAAAGTGTGTTTGGATCTTAGCAAGTAGAGGGATGTGGTATCTGCCTACCCTAATGGGAGAGAGGCGTGACGGATATGTATGTATGTCAAAATGACAATGATAGGTTAGTACCTGGTATATCAGTATATACTCAATTATTTATTGCACTCCACAGGTTTTTACAGATCTTATAAACAACTTAAACTACCAAATTTGGACCCTGATTATGGCACGGCAATTTGTGTAGCAAGGCTTAAAACTAAACTTAAAACTAAAACTAAACTTAAAACTAAAACTAAACTTAAAACTAACTTAAACTAAAATGAGATCAGTTACAACAATTTTGTAATAACTTAAACATGATAAGAGCCTGTTCACATGACGCGTTTTACGCGAGTTTCCTTACGCGTAAGCACTCGCGCGTACTCGAGATACTTGAGCTACATAATGTCGCGTCCACATGCCTACGCGCGTTTCCTCAATCGCGCGTAAAACGCGTGATTGTCGACTAAGGGCTGTAAAACCCTTTTCATTACCTGCTAGCTTAGCATGGCACTCCGTGACAAGACGTTGTCATGCGTTTGTCACGCTTACGTCTCTGTCTATAGTATTAAATGTGATAAGGACAGCATACGTGAGATAACTGTCGCGGCACGCCGTGCTAAGCCCCCTGATTAATCTTATTATTAATGAATTTACACATATTTCATAAGCATCGTATATAAATAGCATGTCTTTCGTGTTACTAACCTTTTATGAATATTTCGCTTCGCACGCCATGCACCGAACCTGTCATTAGCTGGCGATTAGATTATGCTAATCGGTGAGGTATTGAATACCATTTATCTGGCTGGATTCTATACTAACAGACATCTATACTCAAAGAGTGGTACCATACAAAAAGGTAGCCATTTTGCGCCAGATCAGACACGCAAATCCAGACGTTATGGCTCTTCCTTATATATTCTATACTCAAAGTTTTAAACAACCAACTTTTTTCTGAATTAGAAGATTATCAATCAAGCCAGTATCTTCTTCGCTGTTCGATTCAAATTTCGTTATTTAAATTTTAAACGCGTGTAATGTTTTGCAATACTAATAAATCTTTGTCTTTAACGTATAGAGGTTGTCTATGAAACACCATGTAAGTGGGTTAAACAATTCTTATTTTGTATTTGGCAATTCGGTCTTACATGTTGTGGTTTGGCGGTTGCGACACGTTTCTTTACTCACAGTCTGTATACGGTCGTAATTTGAACGAAATGAATTGAATTGTGATGTTGTTGAATGGTGTTTGTCATTCTGGGTTTCGAGACAGAGGTCGTGGGTTTAATTATGGTATTTGGTCTGGATGGGATGTCGATGTTTCAGATTTTTTTAGCAGACAAATAGATTGAAATATTACAGTATTGTGTATGCTTTATAATGTGTATTTAGAAAATGGTTTTTCTGAGCTGTTTCGGTGTTTTCCTTGTGGAGTCAAACGCTATTAAAACTGCCGAATCATCAGCAATATTTTTAAATTATTTAAATAATACAGTGAAACCTGGTTAAGTGAGACATCAAGGGACCTGCAATGTCGATTCACTTATAGAGGTATTCCACTTACCCAGTGTCTCAGTTATACAGGTATAAATAAATATCTGTCTCATTTACAGAGGGTTCCATTAATAGAGATGAGAATACATGTTATATCAACTGATATATTATTTAATGATCGCACCTGTATAACTATACAGGTGCGATCATTAAATAAAATAACGTATTATGTATGTAAATGAGTTTTAATAAAAAAAAGTATTTAAAGGTAATCATACAAATGTAATCAATTTTATGATTACATTTGTATGATTACCTTTTTGTGATTCAATTTTATGTTTACTCTGAATTATTCTACAAAGAGTAGATTTTGGCACATTAAATTCGGCACAAACTTCTTCGCGTGTCTTCCCACTTTCATAAACGGATATTAGCTTCAGTTTTTCACGTAATGATAACGATTGTAGCTTTCGTTTTGGCATTTTTCAAATAAACATCTGTATGATAGTAAAGCGAAACTAAAACTGAAGGTAATTGAAGCTCAAAATTTGTACTTACGTACTTGGAATTGCGTGTGGAATTTGTGGGTAGAATAAGAATGAGTAAACAAACAATGTTATCTCAGTTACAGAGGTTTATGCATATAAAATTTACTCGCTGTCTCAGTTATAGAGGTAACTGTGATGATAAATCGAAAGAACAAATCCCAGATATAGAGGCTTACCTCGTCCCACTAACAGAGGTAATTCAGTGCCAAAGTGTTGGGACCTCAGCATGAGTTCCAGTTATGGAGGTTTCTCACTTATCCAGGTCCCACTTAACCAAGTTTCACTGTATTTAAAATTATCTTTTTTCAGACTAGTATCATAAAATTTCTAATGGTTTGACACGGTCTAGGCTATGGTGTGGCATTCTAAATGCAATTGCCAATTTATTTTTGTGTTACCATAATTATAAAAAAAAAAAACAAATAATCTATGGTTACATTGGTAAAGTCGTCTTTCAAACTCTATATTAATAATTATAGATACTATGTACCTACTTTTTATTTATTTTACTA
Organism: Anarsia innoxiella; assembly: GCA_947563765.1. Classification (NCBI taxonomy): domain Eukaryota; kingdom Metazoa; phylum Arthropoda; class Insecta; order Lepidoptera; family Gelechiidae; genus Anarsia; species Anarsia innoxiella. The sequence goes on from OX387406.1 coordinate 9,157,520, forward strand.
TGTTATCCGTATAGATTATCATAAAGTTTTCACATGCATCTTCTCTACATCTTTAACGCAATCTTGTAGGTATATACCTACCTACTCACTGATTGCAATGGCGTCTTAGAAAAAATGTTGTTTAAAAAAATTTATATATTTATTCGTAGGTAACATTAAATTTACACTTGAATTCGTCACAAAGTAAAAATTATAAAAAAAAACATACTTTTTTTTTACTACATTATTACAAGTTTTACCTAAGTTATATCATACGCAGGTAACTAGGTTTTGCCATAATAACACTATCTTTAATCTACGTATATCTAATTACATCTATACCAATTACTGTTCATAATATTTTGCATTTACATACATATTTATTAGAATACCTACAGTTATATAAATTGATGTTACAATATGCCTTATTACGCGTTTCGTGTTACCTAAGTTCTCTGTTATATTTTTTTAACAAAAAAATATGAGATAAGTATAAGTATTTATATATGACGGATGGGCGAGCGGAATACCTATCATTCGAAAAGCAGGATTCTTGTCTATCCGCCATCAGGGGTTCGTTAAATATCCGAATTATTGCCTAACTAGTTGTATGCTTTGTGAAACGCGGAGAGTTCTGCACTCCACGTTCATTCGATCACACAGCTCACGTTGTTCGCCTATCAGCCATTACCTGAACCATAGACCACTCCCAAGCAACGACAGTGACAACTATCATCACTTGACGTTTCACAGACAATATTTAAGAAGTTTGGTTAATGTTATGACCAAAGAGACGCCAACACGCCGACACGGCCATCCTGCCGCATCACACGTCCTCGTGTGAGCCTGTAAAGGAAACACAATGCCAATCGCCGACATATATATATATATATATGAGATAAGTGCATTGAAAGTGATTGTAGAAAAAACTTCAAATAACATAATACTGAAGTAAGTACTATGTAGTTAAATAATCATTCATTAATTAGGTACATAAATAGGCGTGACGACACTATGAAATAATCGAAGATTTAATGATTTCAGGGGAAAATACACATTTAAAGGATTCAAAAAACTATTTTAGTTTTATTTAAAAAATTGAGATTAACAAGATTTTCTATAAAATAAAAGAGTAAAATACTGCAATCGGCCATTTTGACTGAAACGCCAATCACAGCGCATGACGTCATACTCATGTAAACAAACATCACTGTGTTGTTTTGACTGATTGTACGCTAGGATTGACTTTTTGTTTATTTTTGTGAATAACTACAAATTTATTATAATGGAACCAGGGTTTATCAGGGCAAACAGTTCCAATTTGCCCAGGATCGATTTGCTAATGTTGGGCGAGTTCCTGGCAACCAATAAAGAATTTTGCTCCTCCGAATTTAGAAACGTGAAAACCTCCTTGTATTTTTTTTGTTATTATTGTTATTTGTTATTATTGTCATTTCATCTATTTCACGTCAAACATGAAGTTAAAAATCTATCAATACATGATAACATACTCACATCAAAGTGATCTTCACAGAAATAAAGTGACGAATTTAATTTTACTTCGTTCGGGTTTCGCCCTGCAAGCTGTAACCATTTATCTCTTATTTTTTTTATGTATGGGACATGAACAAACACCTTGTTGGGTGTCTTTATTGATGTATTTTTGCACAGAGGTACTGCACACCACTTATAAACTTTAGAATTCATTTTTATCACAAGAAATACGAAACGTTTGTTTACTTTGTTGTCTAGCCGGGCGGGAACACATTTGACGTTTACAAAAGTGTGACGTCACACGCGACGCCATGACACGGAGAGCTGTTTTCACGCAGTATTTAAAAATAATTATAAAAATGGCTTTAATCTTCTTAAAACATTAGTTAAATACCGAAATAAAGTTTTTGTTGTAAACAGTAAATGTGTATCTGCATTTTGGAATAGGATTTCAAAATCTTTCGACATGCCTATTGTACAGTATAATCACACATGCATATAAAAATGACATCCCACTAATATAGGTACCTAAATGTCAATGTTTGTGCCAAAGGATGTGAGGAAGTTTCTTACTCTTTCAAGCAAAAACCACTTCATAGATTTTGATGAAACTTTGCAGTATTGTAGCTTGCACATCAGAACAACTCATAGGCTGTATTATTTTAACACATTGAGTAAATTTTACAAGATATGATGATCAATTATCTTTATGACCATTATTTTTATGAAAACGGAAGAGAGGGAGACCACGAAGAACTTACATAGATCAAATGAAAGAGGGGATAGAAGTTGTGTCGTACCAGGTGCTCAAAAGGAAGGCAGAAAATAGAACAGAGTGGCGTAGACTCCACCGACAAGAGCGAAGCTCTTAAGTTTAATGATGATGAACTATGTTATGTATTATTTCTGACCATGTATGTTTAATACTAATAAATATATTAATATGAATGCATACGAACTCGCCAGCAACCTTTTGAATATAACAAATATTGTAAAAATTTATAAATTAACGTTGACTGACTAGAAGATAGGCAGACCACGGAAAATGTGGCGGGACGAGCTGGACACCTTCTTAAGTAGCTGGGCGGAGGAAGCTTGAGACAGAAAGTTATGGCAGATGGGGAGAGAAGCCTTTGCCCAGCAGTGGGACACAGATGGCTAAGTTAGATACATAGACTAGAAGATACATCTATTAATTCCAAAAAGATTCACTATAATCATCATAACATTTTTTTCTTAGTTCTTTTAATAATTCCATTAGCTACACCAAACCATAGACCACAACATACAGTCACGACCTAAACATTTGGGTCGTAGATGGCTGTAGAGATACAAATTATCTTTGCCGTCGATCTCTGCTATTACTTTAACTGTGACAAGCTTAATGACGTCATTAGTGTGTAGCTAGTGTTAGGAATGAGAGCGGACCGTTTGCTTTGTGAGCTGTCAAAAATGGGTTAACTTTTTAATTGGCTGGAGGTTAAGGGTGTGAGATTTCCGAGAGATTGAAGTGTTGTTATGTATAAATATGTATTTACATACATACATATCCGTCACGCCTCTCTCCCACCGGGGTAGGCAGAGACCACTTCCTTCCACTTGCTTCGATCCAAACACACCTCTTTAGCTTTATTCACACTCATCAGTCCCCTCATACATGCCCGTCGGTTTAGGGTACTCTTGATTTGGCCTTTCTTGAGTAAGTCCCCGATTTCATCTATGTATAAATATGTATTTAACTGTTAAAATAGCATTAGTTGATCATCATCTTCTTTATTTGTTTATCCAAAAAACTAAGTAACACAGGCACAAAAAAGAAAAACCTAACATTTACTAATAATTTAGATTTTGACAGCTCTACATACATACCTAAGTACTTATATGCCATAATCGAGACTATTTCTCGAGAAAAACACGATTTAGCATCTGATGAAACATTTCTACTAAGCTGAGTAAGCTATAATTTAAGGAAGTCACGAATATCAAAACAATATTTATCCATAATCGATTAATACAAAAACATTATTAAAAGGTTGACAAAGTTCATGAAATCGATGATTTTTAACGGAAGTGGAACACCATAAACTTTTTCTGTTGCATCATTTAAATTAGAGCGAAGCCTAAAGCAATTTCAATTTGAATTATCAGGGTCAACAGACCGAGCGATAAATTGATAGATTTATTGTTAGTTTTAGTAAATTATTAAAGCCGTGTTTTATTTCGTGTGACCTATTTATTTAACGGAATTATTGAATTAAAGGGATGACTCAACTTGGTGACAATTCTGATAACATTGACAGCGAGTGTTTGTTATGCAGGGGCCCAAGTCTGCTAATTTTAAATAGCCTTATTTGTGTGTCGGCAGAGTGTCAATGGTATTTTTGACACATTTGGTATTCTGCTAAACAATGGCTAAATAACTACCAAGTCATCTGTGAAACGGCCGTTATTGGAACTACGCCCACTAATACGGAAAAGTCAAATTCCAGAACTGCTGCGATTGGTGGAAATTGAATTTTGGATAACTACTAGCGCCGCCGTTCATTTCACAGATAAGTTGGGCTGCTGATACACAACTGGGAATTTTGTAAATTAGCAGTCTTGGGCCCCCGATAGCTTGTAGCTTATGCTAGCGTATATGATTACAATTGGGCTGTTTGCTTACGTCACCAAACCGAGATCACCCGAAGTCATGGTTTGATTCGATAGATCGTAAGAATCAATGGAATGACCCAGTAAGGCGTGTTACACAATGTTACTACTTACTAGTTCTGTAAAAAAAGTTCGGCGGAATGCAAGTGGGTAAGTAAGAGAGTGTTTTGTTTGTTGGGTTCTGTAACTTTTGCGGATATTTTGTTAACTGTATTTCAACTAAATTGAGACCTAATTTAGTCAAATACATTATTTTACTCTATTATACTTATAGCCACAAATTGGGTGCCAGACGGCCAACGTCGCCGAGGTAGGCCCAGAAAACGATGGAGTGAAGACCTACGCTCATTCAGGGAAGATTGGTGGGAAGCAACTAATAACAGGAGTGTTTGGAGAGGCATGGGAGAGGCTTTTGCCCAGCAGTGGGATGAAATAGGCTAAAAAAATACTTATTTTAGTCTATCATTGAATGGGTAACATTACGAATTCACTATAGTATATTTTATGTCTTAACTAACAAATAACTTTATTCAGAGTCAAATAAAATCTATTAGGTATTCGAAATTGGAACATGTCGTACACACGCGAGTGTAGAGGCACACTCACTTTGCAAAATGACAATGCGGAAATTGATAAACCATTTCACCTGCATATCCCAAAAATTCGATTAGATATGGCGGAGAGGTGTTTTGTGAAATATTTAGTGACTCAATCCGTATCCCATAGAGATGTTAGTCACAGCAAATGTTTGATGTTATTGACCGTTTCTTAGCAAATCGTTTATTACGTTTCACTTTACACTATAAATAGTTTTTGTGGAATTTAGGTTTGCCTTAAGCCTTAAACAGAACTAGAATTAAGTATATCCTATTTCCTTTTAATACCTATTTTAAATATCAATGTTTGGGCTGATGGTTATATTTGAGGATGTTTGTTACTCTTTCACGCAGAAACCACTGAACATATTTTGACGAAACTTTATAGTATTGTAGTTTATACAACAGAATAACACATAGGTTTTATAATTTTAAGATAAATATGTTTTAATTTCCTTTCTCACTGGCATTTCTTCTATAAACAAGAGCATTGTGCTCTTGTCGGCTCTACTTCTGTTCTATTCTCTACTATTTGTTTGAGCACCTGATACGACACAACTTCTATTCCCTCTTTTATTTGACACTGTTTCCTAGTAATGCTATCAAGTGATCCATGATCTGTACTAGTTGCGCAAGCGACTTCAAATCGACGCTTCCTTATTAGTATCAAGTGAGTACTTACATTTCTTGCGGTCATACTAAGTAGTTCACTATACTTTCCCTTCTCTATGATTTAGTTTTGTTTTTGTTTGGATTATTATACTTGTAAAGTTATATTGAGATTTAAAACAATTTATTTTCATTCATAATATTGAGTTTTATTGTTTAAAGAGGTTGATTGTGATTTCGTACGCATTTTTTGTCATATCTTGGACAACTTACACAATGTCATAAAATGATATAGCTTAGCCTATTATATGTGTTATTCGGATGTGCAACCTACTAAATTGTACATATATACTACACATATTAGTATACATGTATCTGCCACGCCCCTTTCCAGGTTTTTTTTTACCTAACCACATTAGTAAAGATGTGCCCAAACAGTTCGTTTTATCCACATTCATCAGTCGCCTAAAAAAACAGTTTTAATTAAATCTGTTCATTCGAAAATACGTGACAGACAATACGTCATACTATTAACGTTACCAGGATTACATAAATGCTTGGTACATAACTACATAACATAGTAGAGTTAAACTTGACTCTCGTGTGTTTGTAAGGATGCTTGCTTTCTTATTGTTACTCCATCGCTTGTTGCGTCATACAATGTCAAACTAAAGACATTACTTCACAAGTTCAAAGGAAAATAAGTATGCATCTCTGTCTAACTGTTTTGGATATCAATATGCTAGACAGGAACATCTATGTTTAGGAGTTATACCCTCGTATGTTTAAGACAAAATATATCATTTAAGCTAAACAAAAATAGACTGTATTGTATACCTCATATACATTAAAATGCAAGTGGGTATATAATTTAGAGGTGGGCCGAGTACTCGGTTTATACTCGGTACTCGGCGTACTCGGCACTTTTTTCACTACCCGTAATCGGCCGAATAACTCGGTAAAAATGCCGAGTACTCGGTGCAAATAAATCCACCTTGCGCCTTAGATCTGCTTGGTAGATCATAGTCTCATTCATTCATATGGTACATATTTAGGCCTTTGCCCAGCTAGAGCAATGTTATAAGCTGCTAAAACCATAATTATTTAGGAGAAAATTTCATGAACAATGTTTTATCAAATTTTTTCCTGTCATAAGCTTGCGGTTTATTGGTTTCATTCGAATAATTAGCGGGGTGCGGAGGGAGGATCGTAACACCGTTTGATCCAGAATTTGTTAGCGCCCAATTCTACCTACTTCAAGTATACCGAGTAACTCGGCCGAGTACTCGGCTCGGTAAACTTTAAACCGAGTAATACTCGGTACTCGGTTACTCGGTAAAACTGGTACTCGGCCCATCACTAGTATATATTATATACCTAAAAGTAAGTCTAAAATGAAAACCAGCGCATGTCACCCTTTGACCAATCAGAGAGTCCGGAATGGCCTAACCTTAATTAAAACCCAACTTAACTTATGAAGAAATTATGAGAATTTTAAGTTTCATAATACCTACATATTTATTTGACTTTTGGTTAGGTTTTGGTAAGATAAGGTTTCATTATAAAATAAAAAAGTTCTGAAACAAGTTTATTATCAATTTGCCCAATAGATGGTGGGCATTATGCATAATGCCCGGGCAATGTGATTAATTGCATAGTTATTATCACATTGCCCGTTTATATTCGGCATTATGAATAATGCCCAGGCATTATGCATAATGCCCACATTGCCCGTAACATATACAAGTGGGTTTATTATTTTAGATATTAAAAACGCGCGCATTCTTCGGAATTTGCGCGCTTTTATTCTGGCCTATTTGTGTTCGTATGTATATAGATTTGTTTTTTGTATTTTTTATATGAATTAATAGTTTTAAATTATGACAACAATCAATAATGTAGACGTGTTGTCATTTGTCAGTCTGTAACATGAAACGGGAACGCCCACTTAAATATAATCCATTTGTACTGAATGACTCTTTTGATGCGTTATCTAATTCATGATTTTTATCGGAAAGCCCACATTATTCATTTTTACTCATCTAATTTAGTTGATGTACAATTTTTGAAAAGTGTTTTTCAGCGAGAGGAATTGGTCAGGGGCCCAAGTCTGCTAATTTTAAAATAGCCTCAGTTGTGTGCCGGGAGTGTCAAGAAAGTTCCTTTTTTGACACATTTTTACTAGACTGATTGCGACCTAATGTGTCAAAAAATGACAATGATTCTCTCATTGACACTCTGCGATTATAAATCGATACGATTTATAATTGAGTCCAAGTGATACGTTTTTACAGTTAAAAGAAAATCGAAAGTAAAAGTTAACTGTTTCCACTTGAATTTCAATTTAATTAAGATATAAACGTAATAAGTATTAACTTACTAATAACCTTCTAATATAATAAGTGACGTAATCAATTAATCTTTTCACAAGAGCTTAATATCCGTAAAAAATGCTGCGTAACGAATTAACTCTACATTTATATCCGAAACGGTATACAGTTGCATATAAAACAATTGGATGTAAATTAAAACTATGATGAATTGCAAATAGGTAGTTTTTACTTTCGCTGCGTAATTTTTAGATTTATTATAGTGTGTGGGTTTTATTAAACAAAAAAGTGAAAATGATATCGTAATTTGAGGTTAACAGAGTGTGACGACATCGAACCTTCTTTAAAGGGTCGTACCGAATTATAAGAACGGATAGTTTCGTATTTCCGGAAATGTTTCGGAAATACGACTCTATTTTATATTATATTATATTTAAATTAGGATTAGGTATGTATCTCTAATGTAGATAGTAAGTTTTATTGTAATGATGTAACTTATTTTTATATGACTTACCTAATGAGATTATTATTATATATATAAAAATGAAACCCGTTTCCCGTTGTCACGGCATCACGCCTGAACGGCTGGACCGATTTCGCTAATTCTTTTTTTAAAATGTTCATTGAAGTCCAAGGATGGTTCTTACGGTGAGAAAAATTCGAATAATTGCCGGGAAAGCCCTAAAACAGACCTTTTCTTTTTCCCATACAAATGTTTTCTTACTAAAATGTAGAGTCAATTTGAACTTTATTCCTACACAATAAAGTTCATTCTAAGGCGGGACGAAGTTCGCCGGGACAGCTAGTTATTATTAAAAAACATCTTTATGATATTAATTTAAGTCATTAACTTCCTAAAAATAAAATTTTAGTTATAATTTATTGACATGTTTACTGCTACGCATACAAAAATAAGTACTAATATTATCTACCTAGATAGGCGAGCCTAAAAATAATTATTTTAAAGAGCTGTCAAACGTAACCAATTAAAAACGTGTAACACAAATAAATGAATTAATTGAAAGTAAGAACATAATTATGTATTACACTTTCTCCAACTTTATTTTTAGTAGGTACTATAATGATTTTTGATTAATTATAAAACGTGAAAAATAAGTAAGTATGATAATTTTTTTACCGAGATAAATTATTACGCTGATAATTATACTGATTTAAATTAATTAACATAAAAATGTCTGTTGGTAAGTACCTAAATACGAGTATATATAATTTGGTGGCACGTGCCTAGTTATCATTTACATAATTTAGTTGTATTTTATTAGAAACTAAATAGAATGGTATATTATATTCCATGTCAAGTGCTTTTTAAACGTTAAAATATACGCGATGTGTAAGTTTTTTCGGTAATGCTTTCACATGTTAATGATTGATAAAATAATGCTTTTATTTTTATAATAATTCATGAGATATAAGTACGAAGAACAACTTCAAACCTAATCCCCCTTATTGCAAAAAGAGTTTAATTTATAAATAGTCCTAGAATAAACTCAGATAAATGACGTTGCGGCTATAGACAAAAAAAATGACGTTAGTCTTAGGACTATCTTTAAAACTCGTTTTGTAATAAGGGGGCTTATGTTTTTATATTTTAAGTACAATCATTTTTAGTATTCGGATATTATCACAATTCGGATATTCTACTCATAACCTTTAGATTTTTAGCAGCACTAACAACTCTTGAGAGTTTCACAAATAATAATTCTATTGAACAATACTTTAAGCCTAAAATATTGTGTCAGCGGGTGTCTAATTGCTAGAAAATCTTAATTAGTTTTTAGTTTTCGTCGTTTTAGATCTAGGACATTCAATAAATAAAAGATTTGAATGAACTATTGCGTTAGGTACAGTCAGCATCATAAGTCGATGAACACATTCAGATTTTCAAAAGTAATATACACAATTATTAGACGTAAAACCTTACTTATTTCCTTTATTTTGAACCTTATGGGATTTTCATTTAACTCTGGAGTATCTTTTGCTAAGCGATTTTCGTCTAATAATGGTGTATTTTACTTTTGAAAATCTGAATGTGTTCATCGACTTATGATGCTGACCGTACCTATTAAGGCATTTTTATTTTATTAAATTACTCAATGAGAAATTACTAGACGCTGCCCGCTACTTCGTACGGATTTATCGTCATATCTTGGAAAAAGACATGATATCTGCAAATAATAGAGAATACAATATATATTTATATAAATTATAATATTTATGTATGTGTATTTATCGAATATACGAGTATATGTGTAGGTTTATTCTTATATATTTACTAGCTGTCCCGGCGAACTTCGTCCCGCCTTAGAATGAACTTTATTGTGTAGGAATAAAGTTCAAATTGATTCTACATTTTAGTAAGAAAACATTTGTATGGGAAAAAGAAAAGGTCTGATTTAGGGCTTTCCCGGCAATTATTCGATTTTTTCTCACCGTAAGAACCATCCTTGGACTTCAATGAACATTTTAAAAAAAGAATTAGCGAAATCGGTCCAGCCGTTCAGGCGTGATGCCGTGACAACGGAAAACGGGTTTCATTTTTATATATATAGATAGATAGATAGATTGTTTATTGTAGTGAATATCCTGCCTTCATGCTATCACTTCTCTCTCTGTGGGGTCTGCAGGAAGAAATTTCTTTTAGAAATATGCTGTACCTTTTGTATAACTTCTCTTTTTTTTTCTGTCTTTATGTAGGTACTATCATCTTACAATAAACTGTTAAATAATAATATAGCCTATGTTTTATTCTGGTGTCCAAGCTTGATTTTGTCTAAGCAAGATTGTTAAATTTCATTAAAATCTGTTCAGTGCTTTTTACGTGATGAAATAACAAACATCCATCCATCCATCCATCGGCACAAACATTGACATTTATAATATTAATCTGTGTATAAATATGTGTATAGAAGATATGTATGTTAGTAGGATTTTGTATTGTATTGTGTTTGTTTATAGGTTAATTTTATTTAAGACAAAGGGTCAAAGCGTGAATGAAAGGATAATCAAAAAGTATCCTTAGTCTAGAATCCAGAAAGCATGAATAATTTTTTTTTATCATCATTAATAGAGACACAGCTCTTTTATAACGCATGAGTAGGTTGCTAGGTGAGCGAGAGGTCTATCTGCTCAGATCCGGGCCGCGCCCGGGCTGTGTCCGGGCCGTGGCCCGTCAGGAGGGAAAACAATACGTCGTCCTGACATTGTGACCGGGCCGTGTCCCGGACGTGTCAGGGACAAAATATTATTCCATACATTTTCTATGGATTCGTTCACACACGTTGTCATGACGACGTGTTGTTTTCCCTACTGACGGGCCACGGCCCGGACACGTCCCGGACACGGCCCGGATCTGTGTACCTGACTTATCTGATGTGATGACTGATCTGTGACCTTACTAGACCTAAAAATTAGGGAAATGAAACAAATGTTTAGGCAGTCTAGATAAGAACAAAATTGGGCTTCAATTGTCGCGTAATAGGCGTGATAATTACAAAAAGTTACTAATAAATAATCAGCTTAGCCAACCGTAAACAAATATTTAAGTATTACCAACATTGCGAATCGAATTCTCAGCTGGATAGATTTTTTTTTAATTTTAGAGGCATAGGCGTTGCGTCGTAATGCCTAAGCGATGATTTTACGGTGTTTTTACAGTGGTAATTCACTGACATATTTTATTTACCGTTGACTCAAGACTGCGTGACGGTAAAATTGAGATTATCCACTGGGACATGGGTGAAACTAATCGCTGTGTCTTTTCTAGTCACTGTAAAGGTTAGAAAAACATAAAACAGACAATATGGCAATACACATACACGAGTGTTAAACGTGATTAAAGATCCTTTATGAAACGCGATCGTCCGTTAACTGTAAATAAAAATAATAAGAAAGGAATCTTTTGTTTTATTCATTTATTTATTTTATTTTATTTATTAAGGCACAACCACAGTTTACAGACTAATCATAATCATTATATCAATTTAAATAATTATTAAGGTGCGTCCAGATAGAGCGAATTGGCTCGCGCGGCAGCCTCGCGAGCCAGATGCTCGGTCAGTGTGGACGTGTTCAGGGCCGTTCGGGCGCACGAATGCTCGCCCAAATGGACGAGCGGCCGAGGCAAATGGCCGAGCGGGCGAGCCATCATGCGCCCGAACGGCGCTCAGGGCTGAGGCGTGCGCTGTCAGATGAGTCCGGCACGCGAACGCGCATGCGCGGCTGCCTCGCGAGGCAAATGCTCGGTCAGTGTGGACGTGCTCCGAGCCATTCGGGCGCATGATGGCTCGGCTGCACGGCGCTCGGGGTCGTGCCGTGGGTTCTGACTCGGTCTTCGGGACCACACGCGCATGCGCGGCTGCCTCGCGAGGCAAATGCTCGGTCAGTGTTTACGTGTTCAGGGCCATTCGGGCGCATGATGGCTCGGCCGAGCGACCGTCAGGGTCGAGCCGTGAATGGACGCGCTCAGGGTGCCTCAGCGTGCGCTGTTCGGGCAGTGTGGACGGTGCTGTCGTGTTCGCGGGTGCGTTTAGACACATCGTGTCGATTATACTTTGAGTACTTGATCAACGTTTGAGCAAAGTTGATTCATTAACATAAGTACATACAATGTTTCTTTTTTATATTTATCCATTCAGGACAAGCAAGGATCAAAAATCATAGAGCCAAACTTTAATAAATTATTTTGAAGTAACTTCCATGAAATATGTCCTCAGCGTAGTCTATAAAAGTAAAATGCAATAAAATTCGTTTTTAATTATTTTTCTGTAACAATATCTCATATTTTCTAACAATAAAATTTTAAAAACGAAATCATCGTCCATCTTATTTACGAAATATGCCTGACAGGTTGGAACAATATTATTATGTTCAAATGTGTTTTAAAAAGCATAGTTATGTGCATATATAATAGGTTGGTATATAATTGGCCTTTAGAACAAACACGGATGCCTTCTAGAATTTTATCTACAAGTACTAAGTGCGCTGGGCCATAGTGTACTAGCGTTCAACCACGTTGGTGACCATCGCTGATGACCAGCGCTGGCCCAGCGCTGGGCCATAGTGTACTAGAGGCATAACACATAACAACAGGCTTCATAACCTTTTCCACCAGCGACGAGCACAAATGATGAAATTCAGTCACTTACAAACGTGTGAAATTATTAGTTATCAAACACAATATCATTCCATAAAATCGTATCTTGGTCGTTTCATTTGCATTAATATCTTTTTTTCTTACTAAATAAGCAAGCAAAATCATTGTTGCACTCGAAATGTAGCTGTCCATTTTGAATGCGCAAGGAATTCTGATGGCTCGGTCTGCCTCGCGAGCATTGCCTCAGTGTTTGGTTGCCTCAACGTTTTGGCTCGCGCGCGCCGCTCGCGAGGCAAAACGTTGAGGCTGCCGCGCGAGCCAATTCGCTCTATCTGGACGCACCTTTATAGTTATAGTATAAAGTCCAGCAGCATAAGAAGGTTATGATAACTTAAAAGTCGTCATTGATAGGTAACAATTATGATGTCAGTAGTGTGTCAGAGACTTCATACACAGACATATTTAAAGTAGAATTTAAATATATATAATTGTGATTATTGAATTAGAGTATTATTTGGGCTTGCATCAACAATCACTCATAATCATATCCAAGACATTTTTCAAAGATAAAAATAAGTACTCTTATAATTACTTCTTTTATTTAACTTACAAAATCCAATTTAATTATAAATTCAGCGTGGACACTGTACACAAAAGATTGTCCTAAAAGATTTCTAAAGCCTTGACAGACTTGCGTCATAAATAAACAATTGCGATACGATCTCGTTCATATAATAGTGTGTGCACGTGCCTTAACGTAAAAGGCTATGGGGTCTATGGTAAACTAGTTAAGATTAGTCAATTTATGTTAAAGAAGGCTGTATACTATAGGCTTGACAACTTTGTTTATACCTACATAAAATACAATAACATGAAGGAACGACAAAAGTACGAAATGGGAGGAAAGAAAAAAATCACGAAAAAATACGTACCAACACTTATCTGTCGCGACTCTTTTTGATCAAAGCAGAAAGAGATTCCCACCATAATTAAGTTCCCGAAAGCGGAAAGCTGCGATCTGAACATATGAAAATTCAAAATAAATGAGAACCAGGCTCTTGTCGGTGGAGTAATCGCCATCTTTGCCTTCTTCTACCAACAATTTGACTTCTTAATACGAAACACCGTTAATTTTTTCTTTCACTTGAGCGAAATAGGTCTTTCTCTTCCTCTCTTCCCATCAAACATACATACACACACACCGGTCAAAATCATATACCCTCCTTTTTGCCGAAGTCGGGTAAAATTAAAATACGCTGATGTACAATTGCATCTCTTTTGAATATTCCTATAGCGTTTACCGTCATTGAATCGTGTATGAACATAACATCTAAGCCCTCGTTAGAATTCTGGTCGCGATGCACTACAAGCTACTCTGCAAGTTTTATTTGCTCTAGTGTTGTGATTGGTGTTATGTCGATATCGATAGTTGTTTTAATGAGATTATAGTTGTTTTAATAGATCTTTGAAAATAAATTATTTCTATAACTTGAATAAGTAATTGTGGCTAGTGTTGTAATAATTATATCAATATCTACTATACCTTAGTAGTTGGTTATTTTGGTTGTAATAAGCTTAACTAAGCTACGAAGGTTATTGCGGCTCGTTAATGAACTTCTCTTAAAATAAGTATGTCAATTACGTAATTTTAAAAATCTGCTAGATAAGTCTCAGTCTAAAAATGGTAAATAACATAATGATAAATGCATATTTACATGGTTTTCACTGTTCTCGAACTTTCACTGTTCACGAAATTCATCTGAGGACACGAATAAAATTACGAATGAAACAGATACCTAGTTTAGGTATCTTCTAAGTGGTCACGATTTATTTAAAGAAAGGAAACTTTACCCGATATTATCAAGTTGAAATCTTAGCTATCTTAAGGCATGTTTGCTGCTCATGTTTTGGTCATGGCTAGGCTGTATGGTCTCTGATCTTATCCTGTCCTGAATGGACGAATTAAAAAAAAGGGAAACATCAAAATCATTCAAACTGAACCATTCCCCCGCGTACAGACGACAGCGGGGGATGTTTGCCAAAATTTTGGTAAACCCGTTCGAGTTCGAAAATCCATTCATTTCGTTTAATTTGAACATTTGTTCAAAACATGAGCAGCGGACACGCCTTAACCTATGCAAACCTTTTCTTATTAATGTACAAGTTATCGACAAAAAACTATCCCAACCCTAGTCCTGCACCAATAGAGGAACGCAAGCGCATTCTGTCACGATCTCGATAGAATCTCTACCACTAACATCAGTACTTACTACAATATTGCTTGGAGTGGTGTACATTGCGTGTTGAGTATGAGACTATCTCTGTCTTAAGGCTCGGCGAGTCGGCGATGTAATTGATAAATTAAGAAATGTGCTACCTAGTACCTATTCATTTTATTTATGTTTAATTTATTATTAATACTTTTTCTTTAGGCATTTTTTGTATTATAATCATTCAAATAATTAGGTACCTAGCTAAATACCTACTTTCCGTAGTTTCGTCCTAATGTTTTAATTGATCAAATATGGAATTTAATTCAGTGCATAATTTTAATTTTAATTTTTTAATTTTATTAACCGATTTCAAACTAAATCTAAACACAAAAAGGGTGGTTCTTAATTCAGCATTTTTTTTCTATTAAGTATTTTGAAAGATACATACATATCCGTCACGCCTCTCTCCCATTGGGGTAGGCAGAGACCACTTCCTTCCACTTGCTACGATCCAAACACACCTCTTTCGCTTCATCCACACTCATCAGTTGCCTCATACATGCACGTCGGTTTAGGGTACTCTTGATTTGGCCTTTTTCTTGAGCAAGTCCCCGATTTGATCGAGGTACGATTTTGAAAGATAAAATATAATTTAAGGTTTCGTAACTTAGGTAGAGCTATAAAAAGAACATGTAAACGAATTCGCAGACGGAAGCTAGTTTTTAATAAATGTCGCAGTAACAAAACCTCTTTGATAAACAAACTTTTTTGGCGCGGTAGAAAAAAAAATGGAACACCGTAGTTTATGTAGGCGTCCAATACTGTACTATTGTATTATTACTCATCCCAATCACTATGGTATACTGAAGGTCATCAATTGTGAATGATAGTATACAACCTGCTATAAGTTATCTTGAGACTTGAGTTGTATGCACAGTATTACAAATGGGGTTCCCAGTAGATTCTTGTGGGTTAGTACCGCAGTACTTATCTATGGTCCCATCCCATACAAGGCTGGTGTTGTTACGAAATTGACGTTTGTTTTGATTTTGAAACTGGCTGTAAGATTCTTTTTTTAAACCGTTCCAAATTTAAATAAATCCTTAAGATTTGAAAATAGGTATAAAACTGTTCCAAATTTTAATAAATTCGAACTCGTATCGTATTTTTAGGGTCTTGTGCGTTGCATAGTTTTAATTAAACTTTCTTTATACTCATTTGGTTTTAAACATGAATTCAGGAAGCTAGAACCTACATAAGTACGTAATATTTTCCCGCCCTACTTCCAAAGTAATTCGCGCCTAACCGAGTCAAGAGTTGATTAAACCGACATTAGTCTAATTTGGCTACGAAGAACTACTTTTCATACACGTCTGTAGATAAGAGAATCGAATGTGGGTCACTATAATTTACACAGAAACACTGTTCGTGAATTATTTAAGGATCTCTCTTTATATGTGTTTATAAGAATTGTAAAACTTTATTTGAAAAGAGCAACCCAACAGAGTTTCTCATTAGATTCTTCTCTGGGGAAACTGCTACCATGTGAATCTAGCGTTACCTTTAAAAATTTACCTATGTAGGTATTATTTACAAACTAGACGCTGCCCCCGACTTCGTACGCATTTATTGTCAATTCTTGAAAAAAACATGCTATCTTAAAATTATATCGCCTATGTGTTATTCGGATGTATAAGCTACAACATAGCCTTTCAACAAAATCTATTCAGTAGTTTTTGCGTGAAAGAGTGACAACCATCCATCTATCGGCACAAACATTGACATTTATAATACTAACAGGATTCAATTATAATAATTTGCCTATGAAATAAAAATAATTTGAATTTTAAATTTTATAATGGAGTGAGAGACAAGTGTGTTTTTGTTAAGGAGATCCCCAAAATAAAAGAAGCCAAATTTTTCGTACTCATCGTATCTCAGGTATGGACGTATGGTATGTGTACTTAAAGTAATTATGATCATTAGTAAAGTAGGTCAGGATGGTTATTTTACGGTGGCTCACGCATGACCTTAAGGGCCATTGTACCATAATTGCGAGTTGAAGAATGAAAAGTGAGTTTTGCGACATTGGTACAAGTAGCTAAGTACCTACTTAGCGGTTTATTTAAGTTAAGATTAATAATGAAGCAACAGAAATGCAATGTAAACAAATAAACAAGCAATAGAAAATATATCTGATCATTGCAGTGATGGTATGGTTGGGACGTAGTACTGTTTATTATACTGTGGTTGGGAGTTGATCAACCACGCACTGGCCGGTCACCTAGTACCTACTTATTAAACATTTAGTATAATTTATTACAATGAGGAAGGAATATAAGGAGTGGCCCCATTTTTTTTCATATACAAATGAGTTTTTGACAGCGTGCCTAGGTTGGCACAAGTTTTACATAGTTTTCTTGGTAGATGACCTGCCAAACGATAAGAAATTCCATACAAAAAGGTAGCCATTTTGCACCAGACCAGGCACGTAGATCCAGACGGTATGGCACCTTCTTATATATTCTATACTCAAAGCTTATTACACCACTTGATTTGTACCAATATTTATTACGATAGCAATTCATAATTAACTACATCTATAAACACAAAAATCTTGTCTTAAATGAGGTATGTTCGCACGTTTTTCAAAACAACACAATCCGTTCTCTTATCATCCGTGAAGCAGACAATTATTTTAGGTCACATCAATTTAGATGAAGACATATGACTTCATGTGATGTGAGAGGGTTGTGAGAAAAATGCTTATGTCATCGTGAATTGTAGTTACTGGCAGTAAATAATGGAGGAACTCGAGAAAATATGGTTATCTTTGTCTGTTTAAGTGGAAAATTAATGAGTTGGACAAAGAGGATGATAATTTTATGAGGATTTGTAATGATTGCAGAGTATTTTACTTGAGTTCCTTGTAGATTGGAATTGCTAGATTTTGTTTAAATATAAAGTACTAAATTGTCAAACGCCGCGCAATTTACTAATTCAACGACCACTTTTCAGATAATTTGAAATGAAATGTTAATAGAATATTTTCGGAGTTTTAATAAAAAGCAAGAAGTATATCAGGACCTCAGGAGTTCATTGATAAATCTATGCTCAATGAAAGGGAATATGATTGAAAAGGGTGAAGTATGAGACGTACAAAATATCGGGGCTTATAAGGCCTATGAACCGAAAGCCGAATATCGAAACATATCCATTTTTTTTGACTTTGTATCTATTTCAACTGCGTCGTAATTAAAAACTTTGAGCTATAAAATATAGATGAGCCCTCTAACACTAGCTCCATATAATAATCCCACAATAAAAGAACCTCGTGGGAAACAATTGAAAGTGAATCGAAATGACGTTAGAGTGGCGTCGCCGGCGCAATATTGCACGATGATTTACCTTATTGAGACGTATCACGATTTGCGGCTTGGAAAAGTGAAAGCGGAAAGCTTTTGCTAAGTTACTTTATGGGATTACGATTTATATTTAAATTAGTTTTAAAAAAGGGTTCGAACTGATTATTATTAAACACATTATTTGGTGCAAAACGAGATTTGAATTAATTTAACGTTATTTTCTGAGGATGTTTTGACAATAATCCTAGATAGATATATATAAATCCTAAGAAAAACGGCACACAGAACAAATTACAATTTAAGTCAGAGTGCGCAAAGGGGCCTTATCACTATTCTAGAGGCAGTAAGAAGATGGGTCGTATGTGAAATCATATCTTTACCAATATTTCCATGTGATTTCCATTAATTACCTAAACCTAGATGATACTCGTTAGACAATAAACAAATGAATCTTAGTTCACTGTAATAGTATCTTGAGATGGGGATATTTTTTACGATTGTGTGGCCTGATTTTGTGTATTTTTTCTTTATTTATCATAATTTTGGTCGTTATTTTTTAATCCTGAGCTTTAATTAGTTGTAATAAATACCTAATTAATTTGTATCTAAAATGATTTTCAAATTTTAAAGGATGTATTGTATGTTGACCGTGTATTCTAAATATGTATTTGTATTACTTTCAGGTTGAGCAATGAGGATCCAGAGACGAGCGCGTTATTGCTAGTGGACACTCGGCGACATGAAATAGAACATGGAGTCTCCAGTTAGAATATGTTTAGGTAAGAAATATTTTTTGTATTTATATATTTCATAAATTGTAGAAATAATATTATTTATTTATTAATTATTTAAGATTTAATTAATAAATAAAAATTTTAGATTAAGTAAGTAGGGATTAAGGTTTAGTTTATAAGAATTTATTGTAAATAGGTTTTAAGTTTATTGTAAAGATTTTATATAATATTTTATTTATTTATGTAACAGTTTATTGCAAGAAGATGGTACATAGAAACAAAAAAAATGGTAATACCTAGGAATACAAACGGTACATCATAATGGGATTAAGTACTGAAATGAAATTAAAAACTATAAGTTTTAAACATTGATAGTAAAATGACTAAATTGCCAGTTAGATAGAGTAAATAACATTAAAGTAGACAGAATATAGCAGATAGAAGATATTCTACGTGTATTCGTGCGAAGGTTGTGACTATAACGTTTGTACTCAAAAAGCCTCGATCAAACCAACTCATTAATAAGCACAAATCAGACTCAAATCAGTAGTACTCAAAAGAGATGGAAGGAGCTAAACATGATACAAGAGAAAGTGACTGAAAAACGTTCTATTTTTGATATTTAAAAACTATTTTACTTTCCAGGTGCAGCGCTAGTAGCGAACCTGCTACTTTTGAGCGGCACAGTAACGGGGAACGCGTTACCAGTCGACTCTACACCTTCACTCCGAGATGACAGAATCACCCGCATGCCACGGGCCAACACAACCTGGGCCCGGCGCCACAAGACCCCCGACGTGGCCATCAATGAACTCCACCCTAAGGAGTCCAGCTCAGAAGAACACGCCAACAACAAATACAAAGATCGAGGAAGAGTTCGATTCTCACCTAAATCCACTACCAATAGTCCTTTAAGAAGGACTACCAGTACTTCGAGAAGGACTAGTTCAAGTACTGAGTCTGGTCAAGCGGCTAAACTGATTATAGTGACGCCGACGCCTGAAGTCAAAAAGCCTTCGCATATTATAGATAGTATGAAAAATTTTAAGAGAACTAAAATGCCTGTTAGTTCATCGTCCACGACTAGCATGCCAGCTTTGAAAGATGAAATTAACAGTGAAGAAGAATATGAGGAAGAAGAACATGAAGAAGATAGCGACAATTTTGATAAATATACTTCTAGTAAATTTGATTCACACTTTTTCACTATACCCAGCTATAATGATGATCTTAGCCACGATTCAGACGCGTCTGACAATAAAGTGAAATCTGAATATAGCAGCAGCCCATTTGGAACATTCTCCAGCTATTTCCCTGAAGTATCATATGGCTCACATGATGATAAAGATGACGAACCGTACAAATCGTCAAGTTTGTTCGATTTCGACTCGGAACTAACGACACCAAAAAATGACTACTTTGATAAGAAACACCAAGAGATCTTCCAAAGTATTATTAAGAATTTAGAGTCTATTAAAACTAAAAACCCACCACCGAACGCTACTAAAATTTATACAGTTGCAAATGAAAATAGAGGACTGGATAAACTTAACAATATCCCTACAAATAAGTCTACGATTGTTTTTAAGAATACCCAAGAGATTCGTGTTATGGATAACGATGGAGCAGGAACAAATAATAAGAAGCTATCTGATGTCCAAGGTACAAGTATTTATTACGAAACGTCAGTTTTGTCGACTGAGACTTATAACATTAATCATACAAATGACGACGACTGTGACAATGACACGTTGCCTAATGAACCTACTCCAAGTACATCTGAGGAACAAGAAAAGGCATCACTAAAAGCTACACAACCATCAACAGCATCTACGAAATCATATCCTGACCCTACATCTGAATCCATATCGACTCTATCTTCTAATTACTTACCTTATTCAACTGTAGGCCCATCATTCTTCAGTTCAGTAAATCCTTTAGCATTCTCTTCACAAAACTCAGTAGCGTCTTCTACAGAGAAATCTTTAACCACACACGTATTTTCAAGCAGCTTCACTCGTAACAGGAATTATTCTAAGCGTTTGAATTTAACAGGCAGCAAGGAATCGCCAAATAGTGTAACTTCTAGAACAGATACAACAAACTGGAGAGTGCCTACGAGGAAATTCCATTACACTACGCCAAAGAGCCGACCCACTTGGATGGCGCCTAGACGCAACGTCACAAGAATTTCATATACAAGATCCACTGTTCCTACAACGATTTATTCTGAATATTTCGATATTAAAAACAAAGTATCAACTACATCAAGACCAATATCACAGAAGACATCGTTGACTACCATATCGTCTGAAATAGATCCTGTACAACAAGGTGATATAAGTGGAGTGAAGAAAGTGGTGCACTCTCAAGCTATTAATGACAATAGTATACCAACGTTATGGAAGAGGGGATCGACAAAGTATACTACATCTACGGTAGCTTCAGCAGAGACACAAGGTGGGGTCAGTGACCTGGAGATTCCACCAACGCTGACGGCTTGGGCTTTGGCAAGTCTCAGGAGTCCACCTGGTAGCCCTAGTAATGTTACCAGCTCTACGCAGAAGAGTATTGATGAGAACGAGTTGCAGAAAGTTGGAGAAGTAACAGGTAAGCATATAATAATGGGCAATATATTTACGTTTAGGTTCTGTTACATAAGTAGTTTCGATAAAAAGAATTTAAGTAGTTTTATTTTAAAAATGCATAACAGTAAAAGACAACAAACAACAACAAAAAACTGCTATACAACACAAAACAAACAAACAACAACAATAAAAACAGCTTAGGAATTCAAATAAAACGATTATCTACTTATTTGACATTGATTTTAATGTAGTATTTTAACTCATTTCAGAAAAGAAAGAAACAACAACCACTTCAACGCTTACAACAGCTAACACTATCAACAATGATATTATATCGGAAAAAGTTACTGAGATCGATCAGAACAGACTACCATGGCGACCCGACATCTCTTCACCTGCACCAAGTGCTAAAGCAGAGACAGAAAGCACGCCTACTGAATCTAAATCCGAAAGACTTCCTGCAGAAAGCAATATTTCTATCCAAAGTAGTGCACAGCCATCTGATTCTACAGAAAAAATGAAACCTGACCCAGAAATCACTACTATAAGTTCTGAGGATAGCAAAGAATGGGTTTCAGCAACAGTTGAAGATCAAACAACGACAGAGGTGCCCGAAACAATTCCTCCAGTTGATGTTTCCAAGTCAACTGGTTTCGAATCGATCACGAAACTCCCTTCAGGTCTGACCACACCTCAAGATGAAACTGTTGCTCAAAATACAGTACCTACTCAGAGCGTTCCAACTACTACTGACTATAAGATTACTACTATAAGATTTTCTTACGTACCTACTGAACCACCTACAGAGACAGTTGAAACTACTGAAACAGAGGCTACAACAAGGACGACCAATGCTTGGCATCCAGTATTCCCTACTAGAACTCAGTCAGCTATCAAAGATGAACCTATAACTACATATAGACCAACATACATGACTACTACTGATTCTTCAGAAGAAATGACTACTATGTTAATAGAAACTACACCGCAGTTTGATTTATCATCGAAAGTTTCTGAAATCACTACTAATGCTGCTTCTGAAACTACGGAGTCTATGGAAATTACAGAAACTACCACAGAGAAGGTTACAACAAAAGTAATACCAACAGTTACTACATCCACACCTGAAGATACTACAATGATGATAGTAGAAGTAGTGACAGAAATAAATACGGAAAAAGAAAAGATTATCACTACATCGGAGGCATCTAGTACAGAGCTATCTAGCACTGAAACTGAGACTCCACCTAGCGAAATTCGCGAGAGTAGCTCTGAAGAAAACAGTGACAGTAACGAAGTTATAACACAAGAAACTACTAAAATCTCACCGACCACCACTACAAAACTACCTACAACAACAACAACAACAGAATTTAAAGAAACAGAATCAACAACTGAGGAAACGAAACAAACAACGCAGAGAGCTAAAATAATAGAAACTACTGTAAGAGATGAGTCAACGGAAGATGTGACAGATTTTACAACTAGATCTGCTGGAGGATTGGATGATTTGACAAGTTTCAATGGAGAGATGACAACGGAATCTTCGTCTAGAGTTTTGAGTGATGAATCGGGGTCTGGAGCAGCGGTGGCCATCGCTGTCAGCACTATAGGGGTCATCGCTTTGATTCTACTTGTTGGACTACTGGTAAGTGATATTTTTTATTAGAAAAGTCAAGGATAGTTGTACTTACCTAATTCAAAAGGATTTGAGTTCATAATACGCGGTTCTATGAAATTTTTTGTTGCAAGATGACTGTAATTTCAGATAGTAGCAGTGTAGATTCATATGATTATGTTTTTCAAACTTCAAATGCCGAAATAAGCAGATATCAAATAAAATAAGATCAAATTCAAATCCCGAAAAAGATAATATAAGTAATACAAACAGCTGAAATACAAACAAACAAAACAGAGAAGTGTAATAGAAAGTTTCTTTTTCTTCAACCATTTTCTTAGTTGCCACTTCTTAAAACACCTCGATGTTATTCTTCATATCTTCTTCACAATACTTCCCATTGTTTCTCCTTCTTCTTAATTCTTCTCTGTAGTTTGTTCTTACAACATATCCAAAGTAATGAGCATAATATCTACGGTCAGACTCACGATAAATTACGTTCACTACTTTGGAGAACGTTGTAGATTTCACCTCATTTTCATTCGGGCCCTGGAATCGTATGAAATATAGATTTAATTAAAGATTTGTAATTACTAAGAAAAATGCGAGAGTAGGAGCTTTACAGTGCTACAATAACAGTTAATCTACTTTCGTAATTTGACGTGTAATAAGACAAATCCACCGATCCATCGACCAGCGCGGTTGATGTCAAACTTTAAATTTCGAATTTCGTTGAACCATACGAGAACTTTAATACTTTACACTATCTTTCAAGTTCTGTATTATTCCACCGGAAAATGTTAACTCCTTACCTGTTTCTGTTTTCCTAGTAGTTGGTTACGGCTACTCGGTCTCTGAAATAATAGAAAAGAAAAAGTTTTAATAAGATGTTTAATAGTAAATACCTAAAGCTTTAAAAATGAAAAGGTTTGTTAAGTTTTTTCTAACTAGACGTATTAGCAATAAAAAAAAAAAATTAAAAAAAAAAAAATGTTTTAACTTTAAAGTAAACGATAACCGCGCTTTCGTTTCAATCATAACTGCGAAAACGTTTAAACTTTTTAAAAGATCTTCATTGATAACCAAATCCTAAACACTCAGATCACCAACTCGTTTCAAACCGCAACTTCACCAACATCCGTTAAATAAAACCTAACAGAGCAATTTAAATAAATAAACTAAAATTAAACCGTCATTGTTTAGACTGCAATATCAACTATCAGCTACCACAATCGTTAGCATAAATAAAATGTCAAGCGCCCACTAAAATTCCAGAGACTCAACGGTTACGTATCAGTCGATAAAAATACCACACATATGCAACTTGAGGTCTTATAATGTTTTCATTGGACACCTAATGGGTTGACACGACTTGCGAGAAGCGATTATATCGGTCACAGGTTGCCTTTTATTGGCTGTCAGTTGGTCAATGTTGGTTGGGGAATGTTCGGTTGATGGGTGATCGCGAAAACTGTATCTAAGGCATTTAAGTACCTAAACTAGAGTTAAATAGAAAGGGATGTTGCACAAAACGACGGAAAATTAATAAATACATAATTTCCGTTTTAAACCTGAAAACGCTGAAAAGAAAAGTAGTACCTACACAGAATATGTACCTATATTTAATGGTACTTAATACATCGAGTTATTCGCATTATTTTTTAAATTTTCCCTATCAAAGTCTAACTTCACATAAGACAGACTCTGCCTACTTACAAATTGCTTTACATATAAAACACAAAGTTCCTGTAGTTAAGTTAAAACGTTTTTAAAAAAGTTAATATACCTAACAGTGTTTGGGGATTCTAATAAGGGGATTTACGAAGGACCTTTAGATACCTACTTAGATAAATAAAGAAAAATCACATATTTGATAAAGTATACTAACTTAATATCATCATGGTTAGGAAACAAGAAAGTATACCTAGATTTTATATACCTAGATACATACATCCGTCACGCCTCTCTCCCATTGGGGTAGGCAGAGACCACTTCCTTCCACTTGCTACGATCCAAACACACCTAGATAGATAGTTGAATTTAACGTCCGGTTTTTTTACGTCTCTATCTAACGCATAGGTATATAAAGGTGATAAAAAGAGATACTTATAAATGATAAGTGTATTCTCACTTCCGAGCAAAATAAAAATGCTATTTTTCAATCTACCTTCAATACTTACGTATAGTTTTTCAATAGCATTTTTTCCTCTTAGATAAATAGATATAGGTACATGAAAACAGAATGACACTTTTATTTTGAACAAAAAATCTTTGACTTTTACATTAATGTCCTTAATTAGCAATTTTACCTACTTGCTTGATGAGAAGTTACAATAGATTGACAGTTATAAAAGTTATTTACATTCATAATTGTTATATTTGTCGGAGATTACGTTCATGAAGGCTATTTTGGAACCATATGCAAACTCTTTACTGCTAAAATGCAAGAACTGGCATGTTTCCGACTGGTTGTCAGTTTGGCGCTTTCATATTTGAGTTGCTGTCATGTACGATGGATTCTGTTGGATTTTTGATTTGATATCGAGGATGAAGAGACATCGGAAGACATCACGTACATCTTGTTAATTTGTAATGTGATTGGAAACTACCCAATAAAGCTAGTTTGTTCAGTAGGTACACAGTCTTATTTTAACTAAAAGCTTAAACGCCACTTCTGATGACTCGTCGACATATTTATGTGTGAAATCAAGTAAACTTATAGCTAATCAATTTAAGTAAGTAAGCTAAGTAATTTTAGTGTTAAAATTCAGGCTATACCTTCATTTTATCAGTAAAACTAGCTATAAATTAAGTATAGGAAAAATGATTTCGTGTTTATCAAAAGCTCTGAAATAAGTATATCGTCATCCCAATTTAGTTACATGAATACTGTATCAATTAAAAATACGAGCTTTTACGGAGCTTTTGCTCGACAATTAAACAACCAGTAGAGCCTTAAAAAAGGTGTATAACGAAAAATAACGAACTTTATGTCATAGGTAGTCTTAGAATGTAATTTCATCTAAAGCTCTGTCAAACCGGAAACGGCACGAACGTCTCAAGTACTATGAAATGAACAGAGGTAATTAAAGAAATACTATTGAAAATCTTATTTTAATTTCACTTATAATTAATTAGCCAGCTTATAAAATAAAATTTAATTGACAGAAAAACCTATGCCCATTTCATAAAACCATAAGTGCCAGGTATAAAATATCTGTCAGATAAATTTTATCTGAAGATGATGAAACAGTCTATAAATGATAGATAACAGATGAAATAATAAATAAATAAAGTCATAAACTGTCATAAATAAGTATTTCTGACAAAAAGCTCATGAATTGAAACCCTGAAAAAAGCTCAAAAAGCGAGCTTTCTAACTTATATTGACTCCACTGCAGGGCAAATAATTTTTAAGTGTTTTGGATTTTTTATAATTTTAGTTTATGGCCTGTGTTAGGCAAGACATAAATTTAAAATATTGAAAAATAAAAAGCTCTTACCAAAATCAGCTGCTATACACTTTTTAAAACACTGTTATATGAAAACAAAAAAAAAAACCGCATCGTTCTCGATACCAAAATCGCAAATGGGAAAAAAAAGAAAAAATATCTAGTAGTCATGATTTTGAAAATAGAACAAGAAGTTCGATAATCTGTCGATTCAATTTACCATTAGAAAGTTCAAATTAAAAACAAAAGTATAATCGAATGCTTAAAATTCAAATTACGAAAGTTTAGAAATAGAAACAAAACACTACACGAAAAATAAAAAACCAAGACTTCTAAATACGAAATTAAAAAAAAGAACTGAAAGACTAATAATAAAAAGAAATTATTTCAATCAACCAAATAGGTTTTAAAGAAATGAGTTTGCATATGAAATTATGGACTTATTTGGAAGTTAAGTAAGGATTGGCAGTTCGAGAGCGGCGCGGGCGCTGTACGTCACAGTGGCTTATGAAATGAACCGGCAGGGCACAGGGCAAGGAAATTATAGTTCCTGTGAGTGGGGCGGTGAGGAACTACCGGGTTTCAGGTCTCAGTGCGAATTAAAAATGACCGTTTTATTAAGAACATTTTGTTGTGTTATAAAGTTAGTGCTTAATTATTAATTTTAACACTAATTTACATGTTCTTTGTACTTCTACGATTTAGTCGTTAATATTTTACTACTTAGTCTTTTTCTCTAAGATGTTTTAAACAATAACATTATCAAAAGCGCAGGGTAGTTAAATATAGTAAGTTAAAAATATAAGAGTTGATTTATCTATCTACTTATTCTTATAAAGTTAATTATTTACTTAATTATCTTATTTATAATAAAATAAGCAAATAATTTCCAGATCATTCCACAAAAAAACTTACCATTTACTTACTCTTTTTTTTAACAAATCACTGACTTCTTCTCCCCCCCTTCAAATTCACAGTTCGACCAACCAATGTAGTAGGTGTCGCCGTATCGCGTTCAGAGGATGTTTTTACAATTCCTATTATAAACAATGCTATGATGACGGACCTTGTTGTCTGTGTCCGTTGTTGGACGATACGTTGACCAACAAATCCAGCTTTGGGTTCACATTTTAATTACAGTTTGCTCTACTACTAATTTTACGAGTTTAAATATGAATAATATTGCCGATGGAGGTGAGGATGTTTGTGACTCTATCTTGCAAAAACCACTGAACAGATTTAGGTGAAACTTTGCATTATTGTACCTTGCAAATCAGAATAACACATAGGCTAGTAAAATATATCATTTTAAGATTTTGTATTAGTTTTCCAAGATATGAAGATCAATGCCTATAAAGTCGCTATTTTGCAAAAGTTAATCTGCTTCTCCCATACGTACGACTGGCAAACAAGATAAAAAATATTTCATGTAAACTTTTATGTATCTATGTTTTAGTAATTGTTTCTTTTTACTTACGAGTTAAAAACAAAACTGTATTAAAGGTTTCAATATGACAAAATCAGGGATTACTTAATTTGTTTTAATAAAGGTATCTAGGTACTTATCTGCTAAAGTTTGTATATTTTTTATGATTTATGGTACACGTGTCATTCACATGCAATTCACATGGTAACCGACTCATAGCAGTCCTCGTACCTAACGTAACAATGAACACACACATTTGTGAGGCCACAACCACCTCATAAATTAAGGTCTCAACTCGCAGCCTCTTAAAACTGCGTCACTCTAAGTTCTTACATTTCATTTCGCTCTCATATGAGTGAGTAGGTAAGTGCGCACTTGAGATGAGCTTGGTCTTAATTAGTTCGAGTTTTTAGAATTTTGAGTGTAAGTTACAATGTAGGGAACCATATACTGTTCAGTGAATATATGATTTATTTATTTTATTTATTTATTTAACAGTTTATTGTAAGATGATAGTACATAGAGACAGAAAAAAAGAGAAGTTATACAAAAGGTACAGCATATTATTATTGATTTATCTATTTATCTACTTAAATGCGTATTTTAATAATGTATGATGTAATCTTTTGATTTTATGAAAGTGGACTTTAAAGTTTTTAGATTAGGTGTAGAAATGCGTTACAAGACTATTTCAGGTTTTCAGGTTTAAGTTATTCTAGTCTATCCTACTCACCCTACTAATATTATAATAAGCCAATGTTTATGCCGATGGATGTAAGGTTGTTTGTTATTCTCTCATGCAAAAACTACTGAACAGATTGAGATGAAACTCTGCAGTATTGTAGCTTGCACATCACATTTACATAATAGACTATTACTAATTAAAGATATCATTATAATTTTTCAAGAAATGACAAAAAAAGCATACGAAGTCGCAGGCAGCCTCTAGTTAGGTTATAAATTATTCGATCATGTTGAGTAAAATAAATAGATTTGCTAACTTAAATAATCAAGGCTTATTGTGGCCTTTTTAAAAATTACCTAATAGTAACTAATGTCGTAGTGTTATCTCTTTCAAGTCTCTTAGGTGTGACAAAGACATATATCATAACTTCTGGCTAGACTAAACGGATACATAAAACCGTTGGAAAGAATTTGCTTGTAAAGCTTATTAGCTGATTATGGGTTTTAGGAAACGGGTTTAAGAGTTGAGTCTGTATTTAAGATGGAGATATAGCATATTAGGATGAAATATATAGAATAAGACGACGACGATTGTGAGGCGTTACGGATATGTATGTATGTATATAAAATTATTTACCTGGTTTCGTACAGTACTTATAGGAAGATTAATTTTATGTAATGAAAACAGTATAATGGTATCTACACAACAAAGCCGCCGGCTTTTTTGACAGCTACCATTCGTATGACGTAAAGCCGCTGGCCTAACCCGGAGGCATGCCGGCGGCTTTGGTGTGTAGATAGCATTAGGCTACAGTTGCATTAAATACTACGTTAAAAGATATTTACCAGACTAAATTGATCAAGTCAATCTATACCTGATCGATAACTTTATTTGCGTCCTTGATATTGTGCTTAAAGACTACTAAATCAGAAGCTTGAGAATTTTCGTTTTACTCAAATACCTAAGTCTTACTTTGCGTGGAATCTTTAGCTTTTTTATGTTTTTCATTTTTGTATCAAAACATTCCTATCTATCTAGAAATACATATCAGTATCAAAATCCTCAAATTCTCTTAATCACACGTGAAATAACCTCAAATTTCCCCACAGTTGGTTGTCCGCCGCCGCGGTCGAAGAGGTATCTACGCGCAACGATGCACACCTGTCTCATTGGATGCTTACAGCTTAGACAGTGTGAGCGTGGGACACAGGAAGGGCAACCACAGACTCAGAGCCAGCAAGAGGAGTTACGGGAATCCTGCTTATGATGACGAGGTAAATATGGATATTTTACTTGACACTTGAGCGTCACTGGTTGAAACGTTGGTGCCAGCAATCAGCAGTAGTTACTCGTATTTGAGATTCGTGACGCACAATGAGAATCGTGGCTAGTCTGTGAGAGTTTCCTGCTGGACAAAAGCATCACCAAAGATTTTCACAATGATCTGCTTTATACTGACGTGATCAAGGATTTTCTATAGCATTTCCTAGGTTGTCCGTCTAATTTTGATAAGGATTTTTCTTGGGTTCGTTTTTCAAAGAAAAAGTCAACCGGGATATCTTTAGGATGGATGATTCATTAATCATTTATATCCTCCTTAAAATCTGGTGTAGAATCAAAATTCTTTTCTTCCACTTATAGGACTCTAGCTCGATTTATTATACTAACCAAATCTGTAATTACTAACAAGAAACCACTTGCATGTTCCAGGTAACCTCTCACCCCATGCAATACCCAGCTTTGGCAAACTTCGCGATGGACGTGGAGTCCATGTCAGCTGAATTCTCGGAAATACCCTCAGTCAGCGTCAGGCCTGATGAAGTGCCTCCAGGATGCGAAGATAAGAACCGCTACTCCAATGTGCTGCCGCTGCCGGAGACCAGGGTTCCACTTAAAAGGATTGGCAATGATCCTACCACCGAGTATATTAATGCTAATTTTATTACTGTGAGTATTTGGAAGGTAGTTTGTTGAATTGGACGCCATCTCATGGATGGTGCTCCTAACTTTAAAGAAATCTTTAATAACTGAAAGGAGTCAAAACTATTGTCATATCCAGATATCTATTTAAAAAGATCTGCATTACATTGCCTTTAAAAATAAAATATAACTCAGGACAATTCAGTTTTGCATTCTAATTTCGAGTTAAACAAAACATACATTGTTTAACACTAATTTCTGAACTTCAGGGCCCAGGCAACATCCGTAACTACTACATCGCGTGCCAAGCTCCTCTGCCCAATACTGTGGTAGATTTCTGGAGGATGGTATGGGAGCAGAATTCTAGGGTTGTCGTCATGCTGACAGAGTATATGGAGAACGGAGTTGTAAGTATTTTGGTTGTAACAAAATAAGTGGAAGATGTGTGAAGTAAGAAGTTGAGAATAAGACTTTGGTGTAAAATGGTATCCAATGGGAATATGAAGCTAAGGTCAAAGTTGACAAGCTTCGAGGTATACGATTACTGTTATTAGGCTCTTAAAAAGAGTAGGTATCAGTAAAGAGATTGTATGCCTCTTCACAACTTTAACCATTATCATCATCATCTCAGCCCATAGCTGCTCACTGCTGGGTAAAGGCCTCTCTAATATCTTTCCAACGTGACCAGTTCATTGCCACCTGCATCCAATGAGACCCTGCTGTGAACCACATCCAGACTTATTTATATTGACAAGGTTGAAGTAAATAAAGTGAACTTACGTAGAACCTTGAAGTTAAAAGCGGTGGCATTATCTTTTCAGGAAAAATGTTACGAATACCTGCCACCTTCGGAAGTGTCAGATAACAAACGCACGTTTGGTGATTACCAGATAGTGCTGATAAAGAGAGAGCAGCGGGACAAGTACGCTGTCTCCAGCGTCCAGCTGATCAATTTGGTTACCAGGTGAGAAGACCTTTAGGTTTCCAATGAAAGAAATTAGTTGAAACATTACTGAAGATTCCATAGCAGCTCTTAAGTAATACTTACCTACTCTAGTTGTGCGCCACAATTCTCAAATACTATGGATTGCTGGGTACCGACGACGACATATGAACTAGTGGCGTTTAAGAGTTTAATACTAACGTTATGAATTGGTCAGACCCACGGGTCAGTCAAGGAAAAAGAATATATACAATCTTTTTAGAAAGGTCTTACAAGAATTTTTCTGGCAATTTAAAATCATCATCATGTCAGCTTATGGACGTCCACTGCTGGACAAAAGCCTCCCCCAAAGATCTCCACAACGACCGGTCTTGCGCTGCCCACATTCAACGGTTTACAATAATGTTAAATACTTTCTGACATTTTTAATGACTGAATATTTGAAAAGCGCTTTTAGGTACAAATTATTTGGCCACCCCATTTTAACAAGGCCTTCAAAATACTAATTTCAGAACCTGGAGGGAGGTCACCCATCTCTGGTACTTCTGGCCAGCAAAGGGTGTGCCTGACGACTACGAGTCTGTCATGGACTTCTTGTCAGAGATGAGAAGCTACATGAAGATCTCGCAGACTGCCAAAGAGTATGATGAAGAAGGTGAGACAAAGATAGATTATGATCTTATTTGATTCTTTCTGAAGTTGGAAGAAAGCGATTTCCAATTGCATAAGAAGCCAAAATTCAATTAATTCTATTTGATATCATGTTTGGAACAAGGCAGGTTAGGTGACGAAAACAATAACAATAGTATTTTCAATAACTATTGGACATATTTCTGGCTATAAAGACACATTATGCTTAGATGTGGCTAAAACAATATTTTTAATTGTTTTTATCTTTGGCCCACATTCTGATATTTTCGCAAAGACATCCAAAACAAATGTCACTACCACACATCAAATATACCATCAAAGGCTTAACATATCTTTCAGGAGTAGAAGTAATCTACGGAGACCAGAGCCGCTCGTCGTTCCACAACCTCTCCAAACTGAGGAGTGATGACAACAGCTCCGGAAATGGGGTGAACGTCTACTCGCCTTCTAAGGCTGAGGAGCAGATGAAGAGGAATGTCACCAATGGAACCCTGGGCAGGATGAAGGCTGCTTCTGAAGTTGAAGGTATGTTGTTTGACTTATACCTTTCTGATGGCCAGTATAAGTTGGTCTTTAAATGAACAGAGTACTCATACACTTTTCAAACTGTTCTGCGGTATTGAAAGCTCAGGCGATGAGTTAAATACTGAAGATTTGGTGTATAATACGTATATAGCTATGGCTGACTAGTTTTCGAGACTTGTTGTGCGTATCGTAATGAGAGAAGGGCCTATGACTGTGACGATTTGTCGATGCTAGCTGGTGGTGATATAAAATTACTCGTAGAAAGTTACAAACATGTGTTTTTACGTGAAAAGTTTAAACTAACACTTTTATTAATTATCGACCAAATAAGTCAATAACATGTAGTTACTACTAGTCTACCATTATGGTCTACTCCTTTTTTTACAAAACTTATAACACTAAATCATTATGTCCACCAGGCGTCCGACCCTGCGTAGTAGTATGTGCATCAGGCGCAGGGCGATCCGCAGCGATCATCGCAGCGGACATATGCGCGCGCGCATTAGCCGCCGCAACTGCTGACGTGCCACGCGTTGTTCGTGAGATTCGTGCACAAAGGCCACACTCGCTCTCTAACAGACATCATTATATCTTCTTGTATAAGGTTTGTATTTTGTTAAGTTACATCACTATTTCGATTCGATTTACTACAAGAATTAGGATGCCTTTCCACCAGAGATGTGCTATGCTACGTAGCTATGGATGCGTTTGATATCCACTAATCAAATTCATTGAATATGAGGTCACTTTGAATCTGATTGGTTGATATCAAAGTCATCCATAGCAACGTAGCATAGCACATCTCTGGTGGAAAGGCACCCTTAGGCCTTGCGTAAGATTTGCTTTGATTGACGTTGTAGTGCCGACATTTAATTCATTCACTCATTGTTTCATAGCTCACACGATTGCCGTGTATTTTGTATAACATTAGACATTAAAACTGAAATATAGTGCCCAGACTTGAATTCTCGTCTCTTTATGGAAGATTGCAAGACTAAAGGTGCGTACAGACCATGTAACATAACATGTTATTTAACATTGTTATATAACATGTTTTACATAATGTGGACACTGAATGTTATAAAACATGGTATAGTAACATGTAATTATTGATATGTACAACAATGTTATATAACTTTGATCTCGTGTTGACATTGTGGATTGTACTGAAGAACGACAAACGACAATGGTTATATAACATTGTTATATTGCATTGTTATTTTAATGTGTACAGTATTATTTTATGTTGCAATGTTGAATAACAAGGTTACATAGTGTGGACGTGTTATAAAACACAAGTTAAATAACATGTTACATGGTCTGTACGCACCTTAAGACGAAACGAACAAGACTAAGACTAAGACGAGACAAGACGAGCTGCAGCAATACGGGGGATATAACCAAATATTCTGATTTGTGAAATAAAAAAGTAAATGTTGAGAGTTAAGGCATCTATTTAGGCGTAGACGAGTTTAGTAAAAAAGAAGAGGGAAAAAAGAGACAGAGAGTGAGAGAGGAGTGACATAAGAGTTTAGGCGTACCTACACTAAGTGCTTGGTATAGGAGATACAACAGCTAAATCTTTTACATCATCAGTTATTATTACAGCTGCATCTAATCTTACATCTCGGCTACAAAATTTTAATTTGTATTTTTCCCCTGTTTCAGCTTCTCAGTGAATATGGCAACAAGCTAATGGGCGGTGGAGTCGACACTATCTAAAAACTTTTACGCGATAAACAAACTCCATGACACTTCTATTCGCGATAGGATTTGATATACCAAAGTATAAGTTACTAGATTTCTAGGTAATCCGCTCAAAAATTTACTATTTAAAATTTTATTTTTTATTTTTTGAGTTATTTAGAGACAAGAAGTATACTTTTATGAATTTACCTTCGGGTTTAATCAATATGACGTAAAATATGAAATTATTTTTATTATAACTATTTTGTATATATATAGACGTATTTTTGTTAACATTGAATGAACAATTTTCATTGTTTTACTCTTTTTGGATTGTATTACTAGTCTGATGTTGCTGAATCCTAATTTCTAACTTTTGAAAGTATTTCCTTATCGGAAATGATTGAGATAATCGGGTACTAAAACGATAATGTAACTTACTGGGCCAAAATAAAATCGTTGCCCAGAAATTAAACATAGGTATGCCCAGCCCAATGGTAAGCCAGAGCACATGAGTAAAGAAACCTTACAGAAGCAAAGATTCATAAGAGCTGTCAAGTTTTGTCCACTGAGTTTGTCCACTGGCTGTACGTCACAGGCAGTTGTTTCCACTCGTACGTGACAAGGAGCCAGTGGTCACGCACACATACGCATTGCATTTGTAGTGACGTACCTATTTCTGCGCATTCTATGAAGCTTTGCCTTTGCACAGTTTCTTTACTCATGTGGACAGAGTATACACCTAGACTGCCTTGACATTTTATTAAATGGCGTCAAAAAATCTCTGGCATATGTTGCATTTCTGGGCATCCCAAAAATAGGTTATTGCATTGTGTTGCATTTCTGGGCAGCCTTGAAATCTTAGATTGTTGCATTGTCAAAGATAAAAAGGTGTATTTATGTCTGATAAAACATACAGATACTTTGCACTTTGTTGTCTCAACAGTCTGACCGACCATTTTCTAACCAAGTTTAACTAAAATGGCACTCGACAATATCCTGCACATATCTGCTAGTTTTACATATCTATATGAATAAAGAGTTGAGATCATCTGTGATTTCTACTAACCGTAAACTAAGCTGTAAATTCTAGTACTAACTTCATTATTTAAGATCTTAGAAAGAATACTCCATTTTGTTTTTTAGATTAAATGAGTTTTGTTAATATCTTACCTTCAAAGGCCTTTTTCACCACTTAGAGATAACTTTTATCTGACAGATATTTTATACCTGTCACTGTCTAATCCAAAACGTTGTGTATTGTGAAATTGACATAGGTTCATGAGTTCATCTGTCAGTTAAATTTTATCCGTAAGTGGCCAAATAGGCACTAACAATCAAACTACAAATTGCATTTTACAAATTCGTAAAAAGAACGTAAATGTTTTTAAAACTTTTAGCGCCAAAACACGACGCAACTGCAACGAAACGTTTCAATCTAGTTGCTTCGTGTGTGGTTTTCTAAGAAAGTCTATAGCAGAAACTGCGATGCAACTCAAAAGTAACTAGCGGTTTCAGTTGCGTTGCAGTTGCGTTTCACCGTGTGTTCTGAGTCTTACGTTACTCTTACGAATTCGTAAAATGAAATTTGTGATGCAATTAACTGTTACTGTATAAATACTTTACGTACAGCAGGGAATGTATTACGTATCATTTTGCCAGTTCATTTGGAATAGTATATCAGTGAAGACGGCAAATATAAAAAAATATATTATGTATAATTTTATAAATTATAGCTTTTAATGATAATATTTTATGTAACAAACATATTTCTGTTTCTTAAACACAATTTATGTTTTACGTTTCACTAGTTAAAGTTGTAAATTGTTAAAATATCGTTACATGAATATTAAATTTAAGTTTTGTTATTTATATTTTGCAATGCAGCTAAATGAATTGATTTTTTTTTTCATTAAATTTTAAAGCATTTAATTAAATACGTAGATAATAAAAATAATCGTGCACTGTTTTGCCCAACACGTAGATTTTAGCTAATACGACTCATAGGTTACGTAATTAAAGTTTAGAATTATGTAAGACCAAAAATATGTATTAAACTTTATGAAACCCTACGAATAGAATTAAGTTTAAATTTGTAAAGAACGTAATAAATTGTAACATGGAAATTGACATTTATATTTAATACCCGTTTTTTTCGTTTTTCAATTTTATCCACAGATAAAATATAACTGAATGATAAACCTATGTCTATTTCATAAAACATGATGGTTTAGACAGAGACAGGTATCTGTCAGATAAGTTTTATCTATAAATAGTAAAACGGGTCATAAAATTCCAATATCTGCAAAATTATATCTCTCGATTTTCATCTCAACATTTTTCAAATCGATCAACTAGTCGACCATTTTGTCCACTTCTTATTTTTATTCTTCTTTTGTTTCTTGTTGTAATTCTCCTTGCCCCTTTTCAAATTCAACATTTTCAACTAAATCATCAATCTCTTCACTAGAACCTCTAGACGTATCATTATAAGGTTCAGATTCGCTTTCATCTTTTAAGTTCTCATTTGAAGAATCAGCATTAGAATTTCTATGGTAAGTGACAAAGACTCGTTCTGATTTTTCTTCTTTTTCATAGTCGTAAGTCTCGTGTACCTTCTCGCAGGTCTCGCATTCCATTTCATCCTTTTCGAGTAGAGCATCGCTGTGGGCATTGTATGGCTTGTATGATGGTAGTGTTATGAATGAACCCGCTAAAGATGTTGATGATAGGGTCTGTAGGATACCTGGAATATCGAAAAAAATATTTTCGTGACAAATTAATATAGGGCATAGCACATTAGTACTCAAGCCGATTTAGGTACTTGTGAATTTGAATATCTGTTATCAATGAGGAACGAAACATGTGTCTTTAGTTTGTTGTTTTTATCTATCAAATACTCGTTTAATGTGAAGAAAAGGCAACACAAAAATACAACGACGTGTATGTATGAGGCGACTGATAAATGTGGATCAAGCGGAAGAAGTGTGTATAGATCGTAACATGTGGAGCTAAGTAGTCCGTCTACTCCAATGGGAAAGAGGTGTGACAGATATGTATGTATGTATGTATGTATATCTATCTACTTTTATATAAAAATCTAGCAGGCAGCACTATGAAAATGTTAACATTTCGTAGAGTATTTGTTTTGATTTAGATTAAAATATCAACTTTAAAAATATCTTACCAGGTCGATAAGTGTTAACGTATACATCCTCAGTTTTCTGAAATCATAATTTAAGTACGTTAAATGAATGAGAAAACCTGAAATACTAAATAAACTTTCGATCACAAAGTTGCTTACCTCAGTTTCATTGCTGTATGGCGACATTCTGCCAGACGGATTGTAGAATGGCTCCTAGATAAAGAAAATTACATTTGAATACTTATTTTGTCATTTATGTATTAACCGACAGATACAACAACAAAACAAACAACTTCATAAACAACAATTAAACATTAACATTAGGTAAAACAAAAAGAACCTATTAAGGTTCCTCACACTTAAACCTAAGGTGAAACCAAGACCCTCTCTGCTTACAAGAACCTCAGGACATTTATGTACTCTCTCCAGAACATCAAAAGACCGTCCCATACTATCTTCGACCAGTTTATTAGGCCTTTCTTGTCATATGGGCGGTTACGTCCTTTGGTTTTCGTGATTAGTACCGTTTACAATCTTCTATCTATTTAAAAGTGATGCATAGAAATGACCTGCCAGATGGACTGACAACCAAGTGAGCTGTGACTGTGAGCCTCTGAGTCTCGTTGGATACAGGTGGCAATGAACAGGTCGCGTTGAAGAGCTATTGGAGAGGCGTTCAGCAGTGCCAGCTATATGCTGAAATGATGATAATGATGATAGAGTTGAAGGACTTATGCAGTTGTTTCTGATTACCTCGTCAGGCACAAATGTGATGTTCCTCGTTGGAGACCCCATTTGTTTTTCTCCCAGTTTACGTCGTACGCTATATGCTCGATATGCGGCCTATAACAAAGATATTGTTCGTTATCATCATTATATTCAAGAATCGGATTCTTGCCAGTGTAGCGTCCGCCATTCAGGCCTATCATCCACCAAGTTTTTGATATAAATACGAGAAATAATGTTCATCTTTTCAGACTAATGTTGATCTGAGCTAAGTTGAACTGAATTGAGCTGATGGGGCACTTTGCATGAAAAATTTGTTTAGTTTTTTTTCAACATCGATACATAATTCTTAAGCAGGTTAGGGTTAGGTCTTGATTTTCATCATAGAATGAAAATACTAGGCATGCGGATAAGCGAGGAAGGGCATAATTTCCACTAACTTCGGTTCATATGACAAACTTCCCGCTAAATAAGTTCAGTGATAAAAAGATTTGGAAACGATAATCACCCATCGCACTCACTCGTCTGTCCACTAGCCCGCTGATGATGTGATATTTATTATACAAAAGAGGTACATTAATAAAAACCTGTATTTTGGTAGCAGCAGCATGATAATCTGACTCCGAAGGTTTGGTCCGTTTATATAAGCGTAAAGTATGGTGCGCTGCCCTCGTCACTTCATCCTCATTTTCGTCTGATGATGACTGAAGATAGGCAAAAAAATTGAGATTATATTTAAATCGTTAGTCAATTCTAGCGCTGATATTTTTCTAAAAATGCCTACTGACAAATTTACCGCTCATACTATGAGTTAGTTTCAGCAAGGTGATTGTTATTTCATCTACTTAGTACTGAGCGTAGTTATTGTGGCGGAAATTATTATTGTTCAACAATAGGATCCCCTTTGCATGCCACCTAAGAATTCATAGAAAAGTAGTATAACTAAGGCAATAAAATTGAGTAACCAACCTC
Organism: Anarsia innoxiella; assembly: GCA_947563765.1. Taxonomy (NCBI): domain Eukaryota; kingdom Metazoa; phylum Arthropoda; class Insecta; order Lepidoptera; family Gelechiidae; genus Anarsia; species Anarsia innoxiella. The sequence goes on from OX387406.1 coordinate 9,196,942, forward strand.
GTAAAAAGTGTTGTGTTGATCTTGAAAATGTATAAATGCTTGCCGGATTAGGTCCCTAATTTGAGGTAATTTTTCTGTGCTTATAGACGTCTTTTTCATAATTCTTGATATCAAATGTCCTTCTTTAACTGGAACATTAGTTTTAATTATCACTATTATTATTAAATTTATACGTATTTCATTTTTAAATCCGTTGTGCGTCACAAATCTCAAGCTGAAACTAGTGACGCTCAAGCTAGATACTTAACGTTTGGTAACCTAGGCAAAATGGTACTTACTAATTTTCCCAGTAAGAGCTTCAGAGAGCTGCTGAATAACAATAGTAGTGACTATACTAATATCTTCAGAAGACACGCCCATTTGTTTCAATTCATCTTCCATTTCTTGCATAGATAGGTTATCACAAACATCGTTGCAAACACGAGAAGCAACGGTTAGGTTCTCTCGCGTTACTAACAACGCTGACAAGTAATTCATAATGAAGGATGGGATGTCTGTTGGTTGGGCTCTGAGGACCTGGAGAATTCTGCGTTAAGAGCTGCTTTGAAGGGTTATGAAGCAAGCAAAGTAAGAAAGACCGTTTTGTCAGGATAAAGAAATCCCATGATAAACAGAAACTCTTGCACGATTTACCTATTTTAAAGAAGATAAATGAACCGAGGGTAAATAATGCAGATATTTTTATATTATACATTCGCCTGACTATTAATGTGACTATTAATGCAATAAAATAATTACGTTTTACAACACGCGACCGATGACATAACCCGACGTGCATGTATGAGGTGACTGATGAATGTAGATAAAGCGAGGGAAGTGTGTTTGGATCGTAGCTAGTGGTGGAAAGTGGTCTCCGCCAACCCCGACAGGAAAGAGGCGTGACAGATATGTATGTATGTATTATACAATACCTCTCTGGATATATCAGACATCAAGTCTTGTAGGCCTTCAGGGAGAGCAAGTCTTAGGTTCTGTCTTATCTGAGAACTCAATAATTCAGCCATTGTTTACAAAATAATATATTTTATTAATAGTAAGTATGACATTCAGGACGCAAACTAGTTGGTTGCGCTCGTAGCGATAAATTAAAATAAAATTTTATGTACTTCTTTGTCTAAATGCCATTAATTTTAACGAAAACAAAAACTTAAAAAATACAAACAAATAACGTAACATAAATTAAATCCTACACGAACTATCGCGTCCAACTTAAAACTCTAAGACAAACATAAACATTTCTTCAAATAACATAAATTACGACTGGCTTGGTAACATAGGTCTCATAAAATCTGAATCAAAATAACAAGAAATAATAATTAAGTTCACGTCCAATATTATTAAATAGGCAGATCTCATACCAAAAGATGAATAATCTACAATCCATCAACTTCATTAACGGAGTCATCATCATCACCCTCCGACTCGTTACCAATTGCTGCATGATCAGGAACGTCTTCAGCATCAGACGAAATGAAAGATATGTCTGGTGATACTGTATCAACACTATCTTCATCTGGTGGTGGACAGAAAGAAATTATGATGAAAATTTTCGGAAGATTTTTGGAAACTGAACAAAAGTTATCATTACTTTATAGGTAGTCATTGGAATGTTTTTAATATGAATTGATGTCTTATTATTTAAATAACATGGTATTTATTCAGATCTCTTACAATTCCGATGGACGAGAGGCATGACATACAGTACTACTTACAAGGATCTATTGGCACTTGACTGACATTGTCAGGAGGGTATGGTTGGTGAATAAACAACTCAAAATAATGACAATTTACACGAAGATCCCGTTAAGATCTTTATAGCACTGTATATGTATGTATGTAATATTTACTCACCATCACTACCCATAAGAGGTAATTTATCTTTCAAAATCAGTTTAGCTATGGAGCTACTAGTTCCTCGGACAGGAATCTTCGGAGGTGTAATGTCTCTTTTCTTTTCAAATATGTTCGTTTTGCTCACTTTCAAAACTGTGAAGAAATAGTTTATTAGTTAAAATATCTTTTCAATATTCATATTTTTCTTGAAAGTAATCAAATACTTACACTGCACAGCAGTTTCACCCACAGGAGTAGGAGCACCTGCTGTTTCTCCGGCTGGTGGGGCCACTTCCACATTCTCTTGACCTGAGTCAGCTGTTGCTGCAGCCTTAATAACCTCGGCTTCTAATTTTTCAGCTTCTGTAGGTGGAGGTTCCGCCGCAGGATCACCTGCAGGGCCAGCAGCAGCCACTTCTTGTGACTTTACTGCCATAGGCAAAGCTTCGCGAGATTTTTCTTCATGTGCAGTCACTTTAGAAGGTGCAGGAGTGGGCGTGGCCATAGTCTGTGACTTTACAGGTCCTGCGACGCTGTACTCGGATTTCTGCTCCATTGCCGCCTGTAATGTTTAATTTTAAACTTAATACGTATAAGAACTTGATTTGACTGTTTAAGATTCTTATGCTGTTTTTATGTTGAACACAACACTATCAATCAAAACTTGTCTTGCAAAAAAGCTTAGCAACCTATCAGTCGGGCAAGTCATTTTAGAATGTTATGTACCTACTTATTTAAATATTGTTGTTTTCCTTTATATTTTATGTGATGTATATTAACCTCCCTCTTTATTTATTTTAATTGTTTTTCTTTTTTTTACTATTTGTTTGGATCGTAGCAAGTGGAAGGAAGCGGTGTCTGCCTACCCGAGAGAGGCGTGACAAAACATATGTATGTAGGTATGTTATATTATCTAGACACTTACTGGTTCACCGAAAGAGATCTTTATTGGTTCTGGTGGTTCGGGCAGTTCGTCGTTATCTTTGTCCACTACTAGGAGAGGTTCCGATTTGACCTTCGGTAGTGGAGGCAGGTCTGTGAAAAAATTTTTACTTTGACCATATCATTGGTACGTAAAAAAGATAATGGCATTGAACATATTTGTATGGAGTCTGGTATAGTAGAACAAACGGTAGATATCAATTAGACTCAACAATTCAACATCCCCTATTCGAGCTAGTACGGAGAAAAACAAGTTGGCGGCCACTGATGAAACTTACGTTAATTCATAGAAAAAAATATTATAAAACGATAGTATGTTGGACAATTGTCGAAAGTGATATACTTACTTTCGGAGATATATATCTCTCTCTTCTCTCTCTTATTTCTATATCTCTGAAAGTATATCACTTTCGATTTTTGTCCAAAATGTCTATCGATTGACATTAGTTTCATCAGTGGCCGCCAACTTTTTTTTCTCCATACTAGCTCAAATAGAGGATGTTGAGTGTAAGTGATACCGAAATTTTTTACTATACCTGAAATCTGAAATCTATATATATATATAGATTTCAGCTTCAGGTTTAGCGGCATTTGTGTGAAATCTATTTATCAATCCAGTCGTATCCTTTGAAGACTTTAGTTTTCGTAGGATTAAGTTATTTGTTATTATAGGTCCATACATAGTGAGCAGCCTCGCGAGGCAAGCGTTTGACCAATTAAAAGAGGCCCCTAAGAACTACCCAACTCAATAGGATAGCGAGGTCTCTCCAGAGTGGCCAAACATCTGTCTTACGAAGCTGCTTGCTCTGTGTGGACCTGCCTATTAACATACCATCAATGGCTTTCATGCTAGGTGTTTTAGTCGCACTAGCGCCGCCAGCCATGCTAATTGTTTTAGTCGCACTAGCGCCGCCAGCCATGGCAATTGTTTTAGTAGCACTAGCGCCGGAAGCTAGCATGCTCTTGCTCGCACACAGACGACTTTGTCTTCTGTCCTCTAACAACAAAGGCTCATTATCTTCATGTGTGAGCATATTTCCTGGATCTATATGCATTCCTAAATTCTTTGCAGCCTCCGCGGCGAACATATCGTCGACATTGTCTAATTTCACCTTGATGTCCTGGGAAAATGTGGGTTACTTATCAATTTCGCTGCAATGACTGCACTGTATTGTAGATTATAGGTATTTTCGTTTGCTTTTATAATAATAAAAGCATTTAAATATTTTGTCATAGTTTTTTAACTGATTAACCGTTTTGACCTGCCCCATCAAAATAATATAATTCTGCTGGTCAAAGCACATCCACTTATAAGCCACATCACTCCTTTATAACCTTGTTATAAATCTGATTACTCACAACAACTGGTCCCAAATCAATTTCTCTAGACTCCGCGATGTCAGTGGGAGGTCCAGGTAACTTCAATTTCGGTGCCTGCTTCTTTTTAGGTTTTATATACTTTGACATCTTCTTGCGTATGTAGTAGCCTTTGTATGCTGCCTGTTATTAGAAGAAAACTATCCTATATTGATAGCACTTTATAATTCTAAAAAACGAAAACTGAATTTTCCTGGTAGGTAACATTTAAGATCTAAACTAACTATAAGAAAATGCTGAAGTTGTAAAAACGCCTCAGAAATTTTACATAGCAATTTAACAGAAAAATACATTTGCTATATTACCAACTTACTCCCATAAATTGGTAAGGAAAAACGTATATTAAGATGCATTTACCTGCAACTTTTCTGTTGCCCTTGCCAATTCACTGAACGTTGGTTTTGTTTTCTTATAAAGTTCCAGAGTGTGCTGAGCGGCCACCTCCCATGGCTCGTCAGGGTTTACTTTGAGTTGCTTAACAAAAAGAAAGTTATTTTACATATAGCCAATTTCAGAAACCGTCATAAAACAGACCACCTTTATAACCTTTGCCAAGTAAATATTATGATACCTACATGGCAACCAACAGCCAAAAAACCTCGCGGCAGAGCACGAAAAAGGTGGCGAGATGAGTTGAACACCTTCTTGGATGTCTGGGCCACCAGATTAGGGAATTGTGGAAGAATAGGAGCCCTCTCCTAAACTCAACCTAAGAATAGGAGTCCCACTGCTGAGCAAAGGCCCCACCACCGATGGCAAGACAAGATAAGATATGAGAAGACGGCAGTATATTGAGTCATTACGTCTTCCTCTCTCCAGAATTGTTTACCGTGTATAACAAAGTTCGCAAAATTGTGGTATATCAAGAATTGTAAACATCGCGTATAACATGAGGGTTAGTCAGTCAATCAAGGCATCATCTGTTAGTTTAATAGAGCATTAAAATTAATAACTCTTCTTGCACCTGTGTGGTTATACCATTCAATTCTGTACAGGTAATTGAAAAAAGAACGACGAGATGCGTTGGTTCAAGGAATAAATCTTGGCTTGGAAACATTTGGGAATGGAGTTACTAACGTGGAACAATTGTTCCAGGTGGCCAGGGATAAGGATGCATTCAGCAAGCTAACGGCAGACCTACAGTAATGGAGTGCTACTATCATCATCATCATCATCATGTCAGCTTACGGACGTCCACTGCTGGATTCCCTCCCCCAAGGATCTTCACAATGACCGCTCCAGGTCCCACATCCAACGGCTTCCCGTGACTTTAACCAAGTCGTCAGACCACCTGTGGTCTATAAGAATTTGAATCGAAAATCAAAGCTTCTACTTACATATAACTGTATGTTTTTACCTGTTCCATTAACTTCTTTCGATACCAGTAATCTCTGTAAGCATTTCTGACGATCGGACATACACTTGCTGTAGTTTCTTCATCCAGTTCAACCTTCTGCAGTATCTTTTTCATCAATTCTATTTCTTTTGCGGTTTCTGTTAGTTGAAATTCAAATGATTTTGCATTTTTTAAGTTATTGCTTTGTGGAATTGGCTTGGTTAAAAAATCTAGTCTGGTCGCGACTTCGTACTAATTTATTGTTATATCTTGGAAAACATGAAATCTTATAATATAGTCTAAGTGCCTGTTCCACCACCCACAGATAAAATTTAGCTGACAGATAAACTTATGTCTATTTCATAAAACATGGCGTTTTAGACAGAGACAGGTCTATAATATTTGTCAGATAAATAACCCGCACTTGGCCAGCGTGGTGGATTACGGCCTAATCACTCTCTGTATGAGAGTAGGCTCGTGCCCCTCGGTGGGGACATATATGGGCTGATAACGAACAGGCCCTAAGTTTTGTTATTTTAATAAACCTCTAAAAACAATGCGTACACGTTCTTGTCTAACTTTCTAGATCACTATTGTATTGTATAAATTGTTGTTGACACTGATTGTTAACTGTACGATAAAAAATGCTCTTTAAATCGTATCGTCTCTTTCTTCTTAACCTATAGTTGCCCACTGTGGAGAATAGGCCTCTCCAACTTCCAAAACGACTAGTTAAATTCCATCTGCACTCAACGAAACCCCACGATTGTCGCTCAGTCAGTTTATCTAGACTCACCTTGTCCTTCATAAATGCGAAGGCCCTCGATTTCTTCTTTAATAATCTGAGCTAGCTTTTCAGCAAAATCCTTCTTCATATGCAACGCCATTAAATGTTCAGTAACAGAAGGTTTACAATCACACAGATCTTCAATAATTTTGAGAGCAAGGATCCCATGCTCTCTTGTTATTAAGAGTACTGATAAGTAATTTTGGATGAATTCAAAGATTTGGTCTGGCTGTTCCCTAAGTACCTGTAATAATAACGTCGTCATCATCTTGCTCATACTGCAGACCACTGCTAGACATCATCATTATCATATCAGCTTATGGACGTCCACTGCTGGACAAAAGATGAATGTGTATAAAGCAAGTATATATGATCACTACCTCATCATATCAGCCTATGGACGTCCGCTGCTGGACAATAGCCTCCGAAGGCTCTCCACAACGACCGGTCTTGCGCTGCCCACATCCAACGGTTTCCAGCGACTTTAACCAAGTCGTCAGTCCACCTTGTTGGAGGCCTTCCCACACTGCGTCGTCCTATACACGCTAGGCATAGGCCTCTCTTATTGCACGCCACTGTGATCAATCTGCGGCTGCATCGAGCTCCTGCAAGCCATCTTGTGCAAATCGTCACTCCACTATGCCTGAGGAGGTTCTACACTACAATAATAATCCAGTAAAAGTGTTCATTCTCTAAATTCAGTTAGAGTATTTTTTTACTAGACGGCGCCAGAAGAAGTGTGTTTTTCGAGAGTATGTTTGTATCTTTTGTATGTATAAGTAATTCTTTGGCTCGCTCTACAGTCTGAACGGCTTGAAGGATTTGAGCTTGAGAGATGTCGTTAGATTCGTATTTACTTTTTTAAACACTGTCGGGTTTTTGTTAATAAAAAGGTTAGATTATCTTAGATATTTATCTGAATATTCAGTTGTAGCTATGGCAATATGTTTCATTATTAGACACTTTCATGGATGTCTTGATAGAGACGGCTCAGGATCTATCCTCCTCTCTCCACTCCTTCCTCCACTCCGATTCTAGAGAATCGTGGAGAGGAAGGAGGCCTTTGCCCAACAGTGGGACATTGGCTAGATAAGATAAGATAATATTTTACTTGTAATACCTCTCGAGATATATCCGCCATAAGTTCACGTAGGCCATCAGGAATATGAAATACATTAGAACAGCCATGTCTTTGGAGTAGCTCGTTCATTATTTTAAAAACTTTGCTTTCTCAATCGATTCTTTAAATTGTCTGAGATTAATCAATAATACTGCCTATATTTCATTATGTATCAAATAGATAAATAATTACAGTGCTTATATGCCACTTATAACAACTTATACAGGGTGTCCCATAAATAGGCTGACAAACTGACACCGGAGGTAGATGAAATTAAGGTGCATCAAATAAGCCTAACATGCCCATAGAAAAAAAAGTGTTATGAGTATTGAGTTAGACCCGTAAGTAACTATCGACGAAGCCGTTAACGTACTTTTCCTTTTAATTAATTGAATATTAATCGCTCTGTGATACAAAAACCATCAAAAAGTGGTTCTTTTTTCAAAAATCACTAAAACTGGTCTAACTCAATACTCATAACACTGTTCTACGGGCATATTAAGCTTATTTGATGCCCCTTAAGTCCATCTACCTCCGTTGTCAGTTTGTCGGCCTATTTACGGGACACCCTGTATACATACTTGATTGATAGATTGTTGACAGACTTTTTTTAATAACCACACATAAAATTCTACTTTTTAACAACTCTTCTTGATGAAAACTTCCTTGCTCTGAAACTGATGTAAAAAAACATAAAAAAAACTTGACGTCAAATTAAGTCAGGTGTCAAAATTAATATCAGTGAAGTGAACTAAAAATAAAAATTAAAAACGTAAAAAAAAAACAATGTAGATAATATTTAACAGATTCTATTAAAATATAAATTAAATAAAAATCCAGTAAAATTCAACAAATTTTGGAATATAATTTAATAATGCATCCAACCATATATTTGTATGGAATAACTTTAACCGCATCGCATCCTACAGTTATTTGGGATCCTGTCAATGATATAGCTGAACTTGATATGAAGCAGGCAATTTTGGGACCAGAATCTAAGCTTGAAGAATATAACATCGTTCAAGCAGAAATGATAGATTTTCGCAATGAAATAATCAAGATCCCTTTAGCAATATTAAAAGCAAATGAAACTCCAGTAATGCAACTGCATAGAAGCTTCTTTCCCGCTCCTGTGAAATTCACTCTCTTGCTCGGTAGTGGACCAGTCCACATGATTGGCAAACAACATCTACCAGGCGTATACGAAAGAAAATACTACTTCAATGAACTAGAAGCCTACAAACATTTGAATAACTTGAAGAATAAATTAAACGATAAATGCGAAGATACAGATTCTGAAGAGGACGGTAGTGAACCTGAAGTGAAGAAAGCTAAAATAGCGCCTTTTATGAAGCCTAAAGGCACAATGTATGCTTTAAATCACCATCGTAGAAGGAAGATACCAAGAAGCAAGTCTCCGTTTGATTCAAGGCCACATCGTGATCATCTTTTGAATTACGAACAACAAGAACCTACTTGTAAACGTCGCGCCGCTAGAACTGTAAGGTTTGCAAAGAATCGACGCTAAACAAGTTTAAATAACTATTTTCTCTGCTATATCTAACATCTTCGTGATTTAATATTACTTGCAGAAATAACATGCATTTTTGGCTCAATTCTCGTACCTACTGTCAAAATATTGGATTGAATAACGAATTGGTTCCTTTCTGTTTCTTGTTTATATATAAAAAAAGATTGATAGAGTTTGTAACGTTTGCAATTTTATTGTGAATGATTAAAATATAATAATCTTTCTCAAAGTTGTTTTGTCTCTTCACAGACGTATAAACACTTGTGCGTCTCTTGCTTTTTTGAACCTTAGACCCAGAACACACGGTGTAACGAAAATGCAACGCAACTGAAACTGCTAGTTACTTTTGAACTTTTGAACGCAACTGAAACGAAACCTTTCAAACTAGTTGCGTCGTGTGTGGTTTTCTAAGGAAGTCTATAGCAGAAACTGCGATGCAACTCACAAGTAACTAGCAGTTTCAGTTGCGTTGCATATGCGTTTCGCCGTGTGTTCTGGGTCTTACATCTATAAAGAGTTGCTATTGCTAATCAAACAATAATCAAAGGAGAAAAACTTCGAAACTCTTTGAAAGATTACGAGACAAAAAATGACAAATAGCAGCAGTGATTGACAGAATACAGACAATCAATTTTATGGAAATCAAGCTGAATGAAATTACAAAAGTGAAAAAAAGTATAAAAAGCGTTTGAAACGCACTTCAAAATTCTATACAAGTAAATCACGAATACTCCAATAATACTTATGATATGTAAGTTTTAACTCATCGGTGTAACAATGGGCGGTGATTACTTCTACGCAGTTACTCTAACGGCTTCGAAAAAATCCGTAACATGGGACCCTAAGGGAGGCGTCGCAGAGCTCGATATGAAACAAGCATTGCTTGGAGCAGAAGCGAAGCCGAATGAGTTTAATGTGGTACAAATAGAAGCCAAAACCTTCCCAACTGAAACGATCAAAATTCCTATGGCGGTATTGAAGGCAGGTCAGACACAAGAAGCTCGTTTAGAAGTTGGATCGATCAGACCTCCAGTAACCTTCACACTGATAGAAGGTTCTGGACCAGTTCATATGATGGGCCAGCAGTTCATCTGGCCAAATTCTGCTTCATCTGATGACGATGATGACGGAGAATCTCGTAGCGACGAGAGAGACCGTGATCTTTGTGATGGTGAACCTAGAGCTAAAATGTCTAAGACATTAGACGGTGCTATTGCAACTGCAGGTATGTCTGGGATACCATCTTGGCGTCGACGTCGTCGCGAAGAGTCCACAGGCCGATGTCCTCGCTGCTGTAAGACTTTGGACAGATACTGCAAAAAGCATCGCGGCTGATTTACAATATTTTGCGACTTGATTGTGTGGTTTTTCATAAATATCAATGTATTTGTTTTATTGTTTAATTAAAGTTGAAGTTTTGTTAATTCCAAATTGTTTTATTTCTTAGCTCTAGGTACACGTACTTACATTTGCAATTAGCAATCATGACACTTGATAAAACGACAGAGATTTATAATAAATACAGTTCTTACGTAAATGTTACTCACTAAAAGAAACCTAGTCAAAAAGTTTTGTATTAGTAATTTTAACTGTGGTTCAACTCTGTAGGTCCTTCCCAGAATTTCAGCATTGTTTGATTCAGTAAATAGGTCTTTTTTTTAATTTCAACATTTATGATAATTTTTATTGATACAAGTCAAAATATCTACGTGTTGTTATTTCTTAATAACAATACATTAAGTACAAAACAACTCAAAACGAAACCGATGATTACAAGTAGGTACGTTACTGAAAACCAAATGACCAATAAATGCTGACCTCTTCGAATATATCAATTTCCTTGTTTCCTTAAATACAGATGAGTCTTCTTACACTGGCTAGTCTTTAAGTTAAACAAGTTTATAATATGCGTCTGTTTATAAACTAATTCAAGCTTTAATTATAGGACAATACGGTTCAAAGGTTTGCTTCATAAGCGCACGTTTGATTAGATCAAGAGGGTGTTTTAATAAATACTGATTCACTTTTCGTTCGTGATCGTCGCGCGCGGTTGTGGGTTTCGAAATTCAAATGACGGAAAAAATATTAAGTTGAATGATTATCGGAATGTATCTGAATAAATATGAACCCAGTGTGTGTGAAATATTGATAAGGACACCAAATAATAAATAGTGGAGATAACGGTTCGGATTTGTTATACCATGTGTCGGTAGTTACGGTTAGACGCAGTTGACGATTGATATTAAGTTTTTAAACCAGTGACTTACAAATCAAACAAAAGACGATTAAAAACAGACATCGAAACATTTTTTACTTGAGTAATATTGTTTTTACAAGAAACGCCTTGCGTTACTTTTGACAAGTTTTATTTGAAACGTGACGAAGAAAGAGAATCTACCTATTCCTTGTGGAGTAATAGTATTCCGTGACACTTACTCATTTAGACTGTAACTCTAAAGCAGTAGAAGGCATTTCGACAATGGATAACACAACAGAAGAAATAGTCGTCTCAATGGATCCTACAACAGCTAAAGTGGTAGCCATGATCGCTTTAGGTCTTGGCAGCTTTGTCATAGGAATGATCCCTGCTTGTATATCAGAAGGCACTCGCCAAAGACATCCTCTTTTTATTTCTTCATTACTCTGTTTTGGAGCTGGCGTTCTTCTTTCTACTTCTTTACTTCACATGCTGCCAGAAGCAAGGGAAAAGTATCCTGACTACTCTGAACTGATGCTTTGTATTGGTTTCTTTCTAGTCTACTTAGTAGACGAAATTGTTCATTTCTTCTACGGATCGGATGGTCATCATCACAACACTAATAGACAAAGGACTTATGGGACGATGGAGGAAAGGCACTTAGTACCTTCTGAAAATAATTTGAGGGAAGGTGAACGATGCTGTGGGGACGCGGGGAATCCTAGAATGTGTCACGTCAGTCATACGGAACCATGTAATAAGAGTTCGTCTGGGATCATTGGATTGCTGTGTGCGTTGTTTGTGCATAGTTTCTTAGAAGGATTAGCTATTGGGTTGCAGGAAAATGCTGGACAAGTAAGTATTTAGAATAATAATATTGTAGGTACCATAAAATGATGTAACATTGCCTACATAAAACTACTTAGCTGCAAAATTTAACGTAATTGAAAGATTTAATATTTTACAGAATGATAATTTAATTACACTTCCGCGTAAGATAATGTACTTAACAATATCTACCTACGATTTATATTTTAAATTGTAAATGTTTGGAGGGCCAAGGTTTCCAGACATACATACCTACTTGATTAATAATTATAATACGCAATATTTAATAGGTACCACAATGCACGTGATTAGGCTAAAATAAAACGTAGTAAAACCGAGCATTGATAGTAGTTAACTCAGATGTAGACTGTGATATAACGGTAATAGGCAGTACTTAAGGTTTTATTTAAAACTGCGCATGTTATGTGGATACCTACATCACATACCAATCAAACAATGTACATAATTAAACAATGAATACAATTGTTTTAAAACAAGTCAAAGTAAAAACATTACTTATCAATGACCTACATTTCACTGATAATGAAAACAAAGGACGATAATCAAACACGTTGTCAATTTTGATATCAAATAGTTATTTATTTCATTATGTTTTAATCGATTCAAGTTGGTTAATGTAAATCTTTGTAATATCCCGTAACCAACAGTTTTGTTATCTTTCTGGGGATTTTCCTTTGGGTTTCAAAGTCGTTAAAGTAAAAAAAAATGTATTAATTGTATTCAAACTAGGAAATTTTAAATCTCTCCCCGAAAAATATGAGTTGAGAAAATGCAGAAAATATTTTTCGGACTCAGCTTCGGTCAATTCATCCTTCAAGATGGGGACGAATTTCCTAAAGAAGAAATTTTAAAATAATTTTAATCGGATTGGAAGTGTTGTTTGACATTATGCCAATTACGAGATAAGTTTACGAAAACCTATCACACGACATCACATGTCACGACAATAATTTGATGATAACACCTTTTTATTTATACCAAAATCCTCTCAATTTCCAGGTCCTACTCCTCCTAGCCGCTGTAGCAAGCCACAAATACGTCGTAGGTTTCTGCCTTGGTGCAGAACTGTGTGCGAGTTCCGGCAACTTGTGCATGCATATTGTGAGTGTGGCGCTGTTTGCTGGTGGGTCCGTCGCTGGTATTGGAGCAGGGATCGGGATGGAAAATATAGGGGGTTTAAAAGATTCTGTTGCTGTGCCGATAATGCAGGTTTGTAGATAATTTTTACCTGATTCAAACAAAAGTAAGGCATCCTCTGCACATCGCTTTCTAAATGCATTACGGTTAAATGATAAGAAATTTCTCGTTACTCACTTTAAAAACAGCAGTTTCAGTTTTTAAAACTTATTTTGTAGGTATTTAGAAATTGTGTTTGTTACCTACATTCTTTGTTATCGTCCATTTTCATTGATATGTAAGGTGTGAATAATAACTTAGCTAGCCCTATAACAATAACACAGCAAAGACAGGGACTACGACAGAGACCATTGCATAATACTAATACCTACATATAACTTACCTACTTAGAGAAATCATTTGTAATGATACGTGATGTCAATTTCAGTAAAACTAGCTGAAACCAAGACTTTGCTTTTATGTCAAAGTCTTGGTTTGGCATTGCCGTTTCATGCCAGTAATACCTATTTACGTTTTCTACAGGAAATATTTATTAAACCTTTCTTTCCCACTTACAGGCCCTAGCAGCAGGCACACTCCTCTACGTGACAGTAAGCGAGGTGCTACCCCGGGAACGCGCGAGATGGCACGAACGTAAACGAACGGCTGGCATCGCGCAGTTCATTGCTGTTGGACTTGGGTTTACTGCTATGTATCTTAGCACGAGGTATCTTGGTGAGTTTGTTTCTTTTACGAGCACATTGTGTCCTGGGCAAAGGCCTCCCCGCATCCATTCGTATCTCCGACAACTTCTGGCCAGTTTATTTTTCGATGCGAATCTGATGCGTTAAAGATGGATTAAAATAACATAGAAATAGGGGTATACTATTTCTATTTCGGATCTATACTATACCTACGCTGTCCTTCATGCTGGATCCAACTGTATGAGTCGTGTTCACGGTTTACTTAAATTCAATGAATTAAAAACTTATTTGTAAGCGTACCGTAAAATAGAGTGACTTTTAGCCCTTTGCTTTTTGAAATAAAAATTAGGATTGTTTAATTGTGATTTTTTTTGTTTCAGATCATGACGCTGTATAAGGATTTACTTAATTTCTAAATGAATTATGACTTAGATATTATGCTAATTTTGCAATTTGGCAGTTACTACTTGTGTTAAAGTAGTAATTTGTAGTGTAAGTAATAAATATTTATAGGTTACTTTGATACAAAATAAAGTCGACTTTAAAATAATTATGTCAAACTAATGTGTAATTAATTAGGATATTGTTTGTCGTTAAGACTGATAATTCTTTAATTATCAAATTATTTGGTAAAAATAACATTGAAAATGTTATTTAATTATAAAATATTATGTGAAATAAAACAATTATTCTGTGTATGCTTTTAATTTTTAAATTTTGTTCGAAGTCAACAATAATTCATTTTATTGTTTGGTCTATTTTATTACATTTATTTATTACGTGGACATGATTTATGGGGTATTATTTAACATTTACCTACGCGACGTGCTTATTAATGGTTAAAATCGACTCGGTGGCATAAAATATAATAATATTTACTAAACAGGACAAAAACAAAATTATTATTATCATGGCACTGCTTCCCAGCATTATCTTAATGTGAAGTGACATCTATCTAATTTCATGATAATTAAAATAGTTCAGCTACTCGATACTAGATGGCGCTATAATAATGTGATGTATGTTAGTGTGCGATTACGTTAACAGATGGCGCTGTAAAATTAAATTTATATTTTTTATATTACGCAATCTAAATGCAAATAAAAATAATCTCAGTCCACTCTATTGCGTTATTTACAAAGATAATGTTTTACAGAAGCGAATTCTAAATATCTAACATTCATAATGAATATCGGAATACCTCGTATTATACAATACATATAAATTAAATGAAAATCGATTCCTTAATCCTAACTAGAATTTAAATACAATAAAAGTAATACAAAATAGAAAATAATACAGATCTTTGACTCGATACTTAACGCTACAAAGTAAGTACTGTTATAAAAAATAACAAAAAAAATTAAACGTTAACTTTGAATAAATATTCTTAATTTAAAAGGAGAGAGCGTATTTAAATCAGTGGAAAACAGCTAGACCTCACTACGTGTGACGATAGGCATTGTAATAGAAATCACAGTTTGTATGAACCTAGCTTAGAGATGATGGTAGTGACGTCATCAACTTATCTCGATCACATTCGGTAACTATTTGAAGAAGTGCTATATTTTTGCAACATGAATTTCAGTTAGGGGTTATTATTTTATTCTGAAAATGTATATTTTTAAAGAGATACCCAAAAGCGAATAAATAGCTTGGGAATGGGTATTGTATGTTCTATTTCGCAAAGTTAAGGCTTTCTAGAAATATACAAAAGACAAAAGTCTCAAAAGTCTTTTCTGACAAAAGTAAAGATTTAGTGCCCGATTCTTCATCTACAGATAAATTTCAACTGACAGATGAACCTTTGTCTATTTCATAAAACATGACTTTTTAGACAGAGTCAGAGATAGGTATAAAATATCTGTCAGATTAATTTTATCTGTATATAGTGTAACGGGTCCAATCTCATTTTTGTAAAATGAGTGGCATACGGATATTGATCGAGACTATGGACAATATTACAACTATAGGAAGCCTAATAGGGTGACTGTTTTATTTTTGTATCCTTAGGAGGCGAAAATTGAAGAAAAAACAGCAGAATTTTAGTAGTAAGTATTTCATTTGGATAGAAAAATGCTATTTAAGGGCGTATACTTATTAGCGAGCTGTAACCGTAAACGTTGAATGCATCATCATCATATTTAAGAGTTAGACTTGTCGGTGGAGTATTCGCCATTCAGGCCTATCCTCTGCCAGTGCTTTAACTTCTTGATACGACATGACGTTAACTTTCTCCTTCACTTGAGTGATGTAGGTATGTCGCGGTCTTCCTCTGCCTCTCTTCCCCTCAACCTTTCCTTCAATGATGTTTCTCAAGAAACCGTCATGTCGCATCAAGTGCCCTATCATCTTCACATATTATAGGGTGTGCTGTGCGTGCGCTAGCAGCAAGTTCGCGAAAGTTTGCGAACCATTAACGATGACAAACGTACACACTGGTTACAGTGGGTACAGTTACGGTTAACACTCGCATAAGTACGCGCCATAAGATGAAAAGAAAAATTTAAATCACTTCTTCGATTTAAAAAAGACAAAACGTCACCCTTTCAAAGAATTCTCCGAAATAAATACATTGACACCGATTACTACACAAACTTGGATCGGTAACGACATAAGTAAACCTACTGAATTAAATTAGCATCTGATGTTTTGAGAATAAGTTTGGAAATTGGAAAAAAATTATAGGACCAGATTGTCCTAATCCAGAAAAAAAACTGTATCAATTTCTTTCATTAATATTAAAAATGGTTTCGTTATTAAGACTTCACGGTTTGATTTTGATAATTTACTGTAAGTAGGTATAGTAATGTTGTAAGCACTAAGAACTGGGCACGTTGGAGAGTTATCAGAGAGGCCTATGCTCAGCAGTTGACAGCTATAGATTAAGATGATGATGATGATAGAGTAATCTTCCAAAACATCAGACGCTAACACTTAACACTAAAAGGGAAAGATTCTGCAATTTGTTCATAGTCCACTGGATTACCACTAGCACTAACACAATCAAGTCTCTTCGTTCTCTTCGAACCGTTTGTTTTTCCTTCTCTGCCGGTGCCGTTCTAACCTCTTTCGATGCGTACTTTTTTTTTCAGGCGGTGTTATTTCACATTCACAACCCGCCCGCACTATAATGTAGTCCATAGACCAGCCGCCGGAGCCTGGGACTGAGAAATAGCCCTCAGGCCTGTTTTGATGTTGTGGCATTTCTGTGGCAGCAGAATATCGCACTAACGCGTAAGAATAGGAGTATTTTTGGACGCAACGCGATTGATTGTAGAGTTTCGCGTGGACGAATCGGCAAGGTTTATTGACGATGCCGGGAGCGCAACTGAGTTCGTATAAACGTTGCTTGTTTTCTCCATCTTCGTAGAGTTCTACGTAAAGGCCTGTGGGAGTTCTCCCGCCTTTCTTTGCGACCATCTCCAGCACTGAAGGGCAGCATTCCACTACCTTCTGCTTGGAGCCCTCTTTAACGAGTATTTGATGCATCTCGTGCCAGTGTGAGTGTTTCCACGAGCCTGAATCCTGGTCATTTCTGGAATTAGAAATAAGTCTATTTATATTTCTTTATTACTTCAAGATTATCATCAATGTGAACTTTACTAAGTACTCGTAAACTATTACCGTCTTACTTAAAATAATCTCAATATCTAACTTTTTTGTCTATTGTAAAAAAAAGGTTTTGTTGCATTATCTAACTTAAGTGTTACTTTTAAATTGTTTCTTGTAAAAAAACAAACCTAAATAAAGATACTTATGAAAAAATAAAAATAAATCTTTTTCTACTTATTGAACTTAATAAACATCTTAAAACACAACTAGTGCCGAACTATTTCGTTATTAGAGTTTAATTAACAGTGGAAGTGGTCTCTACCTACCCCAATAGGAGAGAGGCGTGGCGGATATGTATGTATGTATCTAAAACAGTCATCCACGACAAAACAAAAAAAAATATACAGCATAATCCTGCTAATATGCATGTCAATATATATCATGGATATTTGTATATATCCATGTCAATGTTTGTGCAGATGGATGGATGTTTAATTGCTTGTTACTGTTTCACGCCAAAACTACTGAATAGATTTTGACGAAATCATGTTTTGAGATATCATGTTTTTCTTCCAAGATATGACGATAAATATGTGTACGAATTTGCGGGCAGCTTTTAATTCAGCAATAAATAAAAATGTGGTAAAAGTGAGGTAGTAAATAAAACGCAAGGTGTACTCACATCATGCGGTGCGGTTGGTGCGGTTGGTGCGGCTGCGGCGAGCGGCGCACACGACTCACGTTCGCCATCACGTCGGCGCCCGCCACTGCCCCACACAGCACCTGCGCGAGAGACCAACATATTTTTAAATACAAAGTTTAAAGGCAAACTAGTCTAAAACCGAGTCTAAAATACAGGGTTATTTCACTGTCACAAAAACAGACGTAGGTAGGTACCTAAATTTTAACTACAATGTTTTAAAGCAAACAAGTCTAAAATACAATACATTAATATGTTTATTCCTACAATAACACAGTTTAATGATATGAAATACTTATAAAGACAAAAGAAAAAGTTTGCGAACTTGAAAAGAGAGTGAGCTCAGCATGTTGCTGCAAGTTTATATTTCCAAAATTGATATTCCGGAATTCCGGATACAGGCTATAAAGGATGGACGTGTGTGATCGTAGTAAGTGGAGGAAAGTGGTCTCTGCCTATCTCGATGGGAGAGAGGCGAGACAGAGATAATAATATGTTTGTATATTTTCACTTTATGACGAAAATCAAGGGACTGTTCATGAAATTTAACAACTTGCTCGAAGCAATATAACTTTGTTACAGAAATACGATTAAAAAATCATATACCCATTTCCCATTCCACAAGCTTGTATAAAAGGTTGGAAGTGGAACAGCACCCTGTATATTTACTCAACAAGAGAAAATAACACAACAACCAATTTTCATCTTTGCTTAACCATTGATTTAGTTAACCATTACTCGAATGTACCGACAAAGGAACGTAATCAGTAAATGGTTATACCGGAAGCCGTTAAAGCACTAACAGCCTATTGTACGAAAGGTTGTTAAGGATAACGCTTCATTAAAATCGAGCTGAGGTTATATTATAGTCGTTGAGAAAAAATATACGGTCGAATTGAGAAACCTCCTGCTTTCTTTTGAAGTTGTATGGCGACAGTAAGTTTAAAACATTTTGCAGATAGGTACTTCAGTCTGGGGGGTTTGCGGGGATCGGCCGAGATCGGAAGGGATCGGCTGTAATCGGCCAGGATCGGATGGAATCGGGATTAACTGATCATTAGTTGTAATTTGATAATTATTGATTACAAGAGTAATTTGTTGAAATAAGTCAAGAGTTATATCACGGGAAGCCTTCGGGAAGCAGAATCTTTCTGGGTTAATAGAGCGAACTAATTAAATGTTAAAGTTGCATTACAAGTTTTAAAGTTAAAACGCCGCGGGTTACACTTAAAATACTCATAGTTATTGCAAAGTGAGAATGTTTTCAGAGTTTTATGAGCTATGTTTAGCCTAGTAGGCACCTATTTAGGTACTTACCCATTGAGTTATATTTACTAAAAACAAACTAATGACTGATTTAATTTCTAAATTATTGTTTATATCCTATAAAATAGCAGTAAAAGGCCAAATTATAAAATTATACAAACGCCATTTAATTCAGGTACACGTTACGAAATCAAACTGCAATAAAAACAAATATTTGTATGAAATGGAAGATTTTATAAGAATTTATGATAAATAATAATAAGCTATAGTTCATTATACATATTGTTATGTCGCTAATACTACCTTACCTGCCTATGTATACTTAAAACCGTTTAATTAAGTATTAGGTTTGGCATAGTTAAAGTACATTTTATGCGTTCCAATCTTCTAATATTTTTGAATAGCTAAGAGATTAGTCTCCTGCCCCAGTAGTGGGACGTTAAAAGGGCTGTTGAAATGAAAGAGACGGTTAATGCGGCATTAAATCAAACTATCTTTTCTGCAACATAAAGCACATCTACTGTTACTACAAATTACTATCGCACAGAGAAAAAACAAGTTTTAATTTAAATAAGAATTAAAACCAACCATCCGATTGGATTCAAACAGTCGTATAAATGCAGATGATGCGCCGGCGCATGTGAATGGTGGATTAAGAGATCGTGTGAATGGCGGTCGTGGGTGGAATTTGTCGCGTGTGTGATTTTTGACGGAGGGTTGCTATGGTAACGGGCTTCTTATACGGTCTTATTAACTACTAAGGTATTGTGAAAAATCTCACTGATTTTATAGTTTCTTACCTAATTTCTTACTGATTTTATAGTTTCTTACCTAATTTCTCACAGATTTTATAGCTCCTTACTGAATTTAGTTTTTTGGAAAGCGTATTATTTCACATTTTTTTCTGTCATAGTATTACTAATAGGCCAGGAGCCTGTGAGGTGCCTTCCTTTCGTTCGTAAGAGTGAAAGTTCTTCCATGTGTATACCCAACATAGGTAAGACTGATGGGGATCTATGAAACCAGGATCAAGGTGTGTTAATAATACCTTTTAAAGGATAGTTAGGTATTATTAACACCTTATCCCCAGCTAGTGAATATAAGGTGATTTCGGCTTACCCTAATCACAGATTACTAAATAGTACTAACGCCATAATGGGAATGTGGCTTGATTAATAGAAAAGAATGCATGTAACTCACTAGATATCTAATCTAATCTAATTTAGCCATTTGTGTCCCACTGCTGGGCAAAGGCCTCTCTCCTCATCCGCCATGACTTTCTGTCTCGAGCTTCCTCCACCCAGCTACTTAAGAAGGTGTCCAGCTCGTCCCGCCACCTTTTCCTAGATATATTTTTTTAAATACTTATTCAAACACGTGACGTAGCTTGATAAAAAAAACGCGTTTACCTATAAATAATCGTGAAACCAATCAACATTCATAACCTAATATTGTTAAATTAACAAAATCGATTACTGGTCTGCTTTTAAACTAAAAATACATATTCAAATATGCATATTGAAAGAATTCCGTTAATTAATAGTAAATATCGTGTGATATTGCTTGCGTATTGCATATTTATGTAAAGATACAGTTTGTAGATGCTGGAATCAAAGGTTAGGGTTAGATTATAAAAGTTGCTTTGTACATTACTAGGCCACCTGTGACTTTATCTTCATGCTAAAGGCTGCCCGCCGCTATTTCGTACGCATTTATCGTCATATCTTAGAAAAAAGATCAGATTATCTTATAATTATATACGTAAGTATATTATTTTAAGCCTTTGTGCTACTGACAAGTTCATCAAAATCTGTTCGGTAGTTTTTGCGTGAAAGAATAACAAACATCCATCCATCAATCCATCGGCACAAATATTAGTAGAATTTAATAGCTTGCCAACTATTTATGACTGAAAAAGAAAACATGACTTTCAGGGCTTCCGATATAAGATTTAAAGATAGACATGGATAATAAATCTTTTTACCTAATCTTAATCAAAACTTTCAATTCCAAACCAACTGAAACAACATTAAAACATCACGTTTATTTGCAATAAACGTTAATAAACACAAATAAATAAACAGTTTATAAATTAGAGTTATCGTGTATTCGTACGTCGATACACGTTCTTGCAACACTTAAGATTAACGCTAAAAGCAATTTGGGAACCGATGTAAATGTATTGAAGTATCTACTTATGTTCTTTGCGAGTGAATTTGCTAAAATGTTGTTTGATATAGTAATGTGTGAGATTGCTTTTAACGGACTAACATTGAGATGAAACGTGACTTTGATAAGTTGTAAAATACTTTTGGTCATGTTTCATTTCATCTTAATTATATTTAAGAGCGTTGCTTTTGTTTGTGAAGTCTACGCTTCTCTGCTCTATTCTCTGCTGTCCGTTTGAGCACCTAAGACGATACAACTTCTATATTCTCTTTTATTTGATCTAAGTAAGTCCTCCATAGTCCACCTCTCTTTCGTTTACCTTCTATTTTTTCTTCTATGATGTTTTATTTTTACAGGATGTTTTCTATTTAGATACTATTATTTAAACAAGTAAATAATTATAGTAAACATCTTATTCTATAAAAAAACTTACCTATACAAATGTCTTTAAATAATAAAACCCGTGTATTATTCTGATTTGTAAAGTTTCATTAGAATTGTTTCAGAGGCTTTTGTTTGATAGATTCAGCCGTTTAATAAATCTAAACATTGATGTTTAATTTTATAATATTAGTAAGTTAGTATTATATTAGTAATATTAGGTTCTTCCTATCCACTGAAGTGTAATGTTGGGTCATCGAATAGATATTCGATACCTGTTCAGTACAAGGTGCGTATTGTCATTTATTTATAGTGTAGCTAATAATTAACTACTGTCATTCATATCCATCACTCAAACACGTCACGAATCAATTATAAAATCGATTAATTTAAAGACCTGTTTGCCATTGTTTTCGATATCTGACAAATTGTACAACAAATCTCAATTTATTTAGGTATTTTGTTTGTTTACTTATCTAATAAATAATGCAGCTAATAGATTAACAATCGTTTGATAAGCATCTTTGTTTATAAGGCAATAGGGTTACGAATTTAATTGTTATCAGTGGCGTAGCTACCTTGGGTGGCACCCGGTGCGGAAGTTGGTGGTGTCACCCCAAGGAAAGTAAAAAGCAATAAATTTTATATGACAAAGGACATTTATTATTGAAAAAATAACAAAACACAATAAAAAAAATCTTAATTCACTTTCAGATTTAACAAAATTTCAGATTTAACAAAAACAAAATGCAGAATCCTATAGCTTTCGTCCATAGAAGTACCTACTAAGAAATTAATGTAACTGTAAAATTATCTCACCTGTAAAATATTCGATATGAATCAAGTAATCTTTTTAATCTTCAGTGAAGATTCTTCACAATACAGCATATAGGTTTCTTAAATATATTTTTTTCTCTTTATTATTTATCAATAAACAATAATACACTTTAAACAATTCACGCCAACCAAACACACACAATACACTTCACGAAACAATTGAGAAATGTTGCATGCATGCAATTGAGACGTCAAAGAGCGCGAGTATGGGACGGGGAATCCCCCATCAAAACGTCAGGCTCTTTTGCGGGAATCCCCGAATTGTACATAGAGCTGAGTGAGCTAGTGCTAGTGTATGAATCCCCGAAAAATATTTTTTTGTGCTAGCAATTTATTTTTGAGAGACCGGGTCGGTGTCACCCCAAAAAAGGTGACACCCGGGGCGGGCCGCCCCCGCCGCCCCCCCTTTGCTACGCCACTGATTGTTATGAATATCTGACTGTAAAGTTAGTTTTGTTTTATAAAATTTACGATCCAAGATATAATCTATGGTGGCGTTTCATTTTACATTCTATTGTTACTAATCTGTTACTTATTATGTCTAACAACTTCATTATTATTATCATTATAATTGTGTTCGGTTGATTGAATTACATGTAGGTATTTGGATTGCTATTTGATTAGGACAACTTTGAAATTGACTAAGGCCCAGAACGCACGGGGAAACGCGAAAGAAGTCTATAGCAGAAACTTTGATGCAACTCAAAACTAACTAGCAGTTTCAGTTGCGTTGCAGTTGCGTTTCACCAAGAAGATAAGAGCCTTACTGGGCCTGGTTCTAGGCCTTACTAGAAGAAAGAAACTAGAAGAAAAGAAAAAAGAAAAGAAAAAAATAAGTTCCAAAAACTAAAACACGCCTACGGATAAACTGCGATCTTAAAAGTAAGAAACAAGATATTATTCTTGTCTTCTTACCTACCCAATAAGTGCACAGACGAAGCGATTTTCAGAGGATAGCCGTGGTCGTATGCCTCCATATAATAATGGTTGTCTGCACGCAATTTATATTCCTATTACAGTATTACAGTTTCCACACTTGCACGTAAATTAATATCAAGGCAAAGAGGCATACGACCACGGCTATCCTCTGAAAATCGCTTCGTCTGTGCACTTATTGGGTAGGTAAGAAGACAAGAATAATTTCTTGTTTCTTACTTTTAAGATCGCAGTTTATCCGTAGGCGTGTTTTAGTTTTTGGAACTTATTTTTTATTTTACACTTTTTAGTTAAACCAGTGGTATCCTACACTGCTATCTACCTACCTACTATAAAACACATACAAACACATATATGACAACTACTCAAACTCCATTTACATTTCCAATATGTCTTTTAATCTCAACATATTTTACTTGCGGTCATCCGCAACTTCGTACACATGTTACAGTCTTCTACATCGCAGTTATTTTTCGTGGTGGATAGAATACAACATGATAATATAGGATAACAATCCTAAAATATTGGGAATTTATTTATAGCATAACACTAAAAAAACTAGATAATTTGGTATCTGCTCAACGCTTTTCTTGTCCATAGTAAGTATCGGCTGCGCCCCTCAAGCCCCCCCACATAGTCACTACTTTGTCCATAGTAGAGTTCAGTTGGTGTTAGATGTTGGCAGGGGGCTGCGCCCCCCAAACCCCCCACATAGTGACTACTTTATCCATAGTAGAGTTCAAGTGGTGTTTAGTTTTGGCGGGAGGCTGCGCCCCCCAAACCCCACCCACATAGTGACTACTTAATCCATAGTAGAGTTCAGGTGGTGTTCAATCTTGGCGGGGGGCTGCGCCCCCCAAACTCCCCCACATAGTGACTACTTTATCCATAGTAGAGTTCAGGTAGTATTTGATATTGGCGGGGGGCTGCGCCATCCAAGCCCCCCCGCAAAGTGACTATTTTGTCCATAGTAGAGTTCAGGTGGTGTTTGAAATTAGCGGGGGGCTGCGCCCCCCAAACCCCCCCACATAGTGACTACCTTGTTCATAGCAGAGTTCAGGTGGTGTTTAATATTGGCCGGGTGCTGCGCCCCCCATATCCCCCCACATAGTGACTGCTTTGTCCATAATTATACAGTTCAAGAAGTTTTATTTTTATTTTCGCGGGGTCCTGCGCCCCCCAAACCCCCCTACACAGTGACTACTTTGTCCATAGTAAATTTCAAGAAGTATAGAAGTATGTCATATTATTTTGGCCATAAATTACTTTTACCTCTACACATTGTTCATAGTATGAGTATGAGCTCAAGAAGTCTTTTATTTTATTCCAAACTTCCCTTTTAAGATCCGGTCTAAAAACTAAAATCACTAATTCAACTCATGATTATAAACAATTTTTTCCGTATGAAATACATCATTTGCTGTGTGCAAAATGTTGAAGGACCGACAATTTTTGAATTCCATCAAATTTGGTTCCGTAGTAAAAATTGTAGGTAATTTAACCTAAAACGAGCCACCAAAAGTCAACATAATTCTAAGGAGGCCTGATTTGGCAATCTTTACCTAATCAGTAGTTTCGAAGTAATTTGTGATAGAAAAGACAATACGTAAAAACCCACATTTTCAAGAAAAACCGCGCGTAAAACCTAGTGATATATACATATATATTTGGAATGTACTCGCTGAGCCCTTTAATTTCTTACCCCACATTTTATCCTTTGCAAAATTTTATATTTTTCGTCGCGACTTTTTGTCCACTAGTTTACAAGCAAATCCGTGCACAAAACCTAGTGAATATATATATTTTTGAAATGTACTCACTGAGTTCTTGAATTTGATACCCCACACAACACCATTTTCAAACTTATTTTTTTCATCGTGACTTCTTGCCCACTAGTGGGCAAAGTATTAAATTTATTGCAAATCTATATAGCCTATGTCACCCGCCGTATTATTACGAATCTTTTGACACCTCATTCATTAAAATCGGTTCAGTATTTTAGAAGTTATGGTGGAACATACATACATACATACATAGACTGCCAAACACATTACACTTCCTTTTGGCTTCGCCGTAGTCGTGTAAAAAAGAAACTAGAAGAAAAAAACTAGAAGTTCTAGAAACCTATTCTTAACCTTCGAGTCAAAGTCTAAGTATCTTAATTTCGTGGGATTTACAATCACCTGAATAAAATATGTCACTTTTTATTAAAGCTTCTAAATGAGTAGATAAAAACGGCAGCCAACAAATGGCTTTAGCTTGCTTCTAGTTTCACACTAACACTATTTCATTTCATTTCTATAGGTAGGTACCTATAATCATCGTCATCATCGTCATCATAATAATAATAATCAATTCAGCACCATGCCATCTACTTTTGATTTGTGACAACAGCGTCAGTTTGCCTATAGGTTTAAAGTGATTTTATCACACGTTAGCTTATATGTATGTAAAACTTACATACACATATATGTACATACCTACAGCGTATATGGCCCAACACTGTATGAAGCTCTGCCAAATTCTATTAAAAACATAAGCGATCCCTCTAAGTTCCAGTCACGTCTAAAAAAATTGTTGACAGAAAATGTATTTTATACAGTTAACGAATATTTAAATTGTAATATTTTTTAAATGACTTTATTATTTTGATATTATTTATATAATCATTATTATTAATTTAATCATATTTTTTATTTAGTCACGTTATAGTTGGTATAATGTGAAACTTTTTGCTACCAAATGGGTGCTTTTTGACATATCTTTGTGTAGTGGTTAATTATTATAGTTTTTTATTATGTAATGTACAACTCCACAAATTGATGAATTAAATATTCTATTCTATTCTACACATATCCGTCACGCCTCTCTCCCATTGGGGTATACAGAGACCACTTCCTTCCACTTGCTACTATCCAAACACACCTCTTTCGTGTCATCCACACTCATCAGTCGCCTCATACCTGCCCGTGGGTTTAGGGTACTCTTCACTTGGCCTTTCTTGAGCAAGTCCCCGATTTGATCGAGGTACGTTCGTCTTGGCCTTCCCCTCCCAACATTACCATCCACTCTTGCCTTGTATATCTCTTTTGTTAATCTCCTTTCGCTCTTTCTTTCTACATGTCCAAACCATCTAAGCACCCCTTTCTCAATTTTTGTCACTACATCCTCTTTCACCCCACATTGTTCCCTTATCACACTATTTCGTACCCTGTCACTCAATTTTAAACCACACATACTTCTCAACGCTCGCGTGTAAAACTTGTGTGCATAAAAGTTCATTAAATATTTAAAGCAGTTTCCAAACGTGTGAAATTAACAGATTACGCGGCTAAAGTAAATAAAATTTTATTATTAATATAAAATATCCAGCAATTACTACCTTTGAAATTTGTATTATAATTTTATTTCCCTCATTATAGCTTTAGAGATATCTTACATTCATGTGATTTATTTCGGAGCTAAAAGGTTATAAGAGTCGGATATCCATTACCAAAATGTTTTACAGCCGATTGGAATGTTGTAGAGCCTTATTACTTAGAGAATAAGACTTGTTTAGAATGTTGTTGGTGTAAATTTTGTGTTTTTTAACTAATAGCACGTTTATTTATAATCTATTAACCCTAACCTTTTAAATCGTGGATATGATTAAGGATTTTTACCCGACTGCGCCAGAAGGAGGGTAATGCTTTTCGAGAGTACCTATTATGTATGTTTGTATGTATAATTCTTTAGCACGCCCTACAGCCTGAACGGCTTGATGGATTTTAGCTTGAGAGGGTGTCGTTAGATTAGTATTCAAATTGAGAAGACGGGGTAGGTACATCAAAATTTTAAAAATGGTTTTTTTTTATGAAAAGGCTAGGTTATGTATATCTAAATGAGTTTTAATACATTGTTAACTAGAAATATGCCTTTTTAAATTTTGAATTATTTAATTATACTATATTATGAGATTTATGAGGTAAAAGTAACTAACTATCTTTGACTTTTCTCATAAATAATTATCGATATAAATCTCAAAAGAAAGTTTTTAATCTGACAAGAAATGCTCTGCTAAAAAGGGATAACCGTCAAAATTTAAAAATCATTCAAACTAGTATTTTTAAATACAACAGCGGCTACCTTCTGAAAATTACCGGTTAATACCTTCGGTACATATCAAGGAATTATCAATTCACTGTTACTCGAACACATTAGTTATCTGCAGTCTTGAGTTATAAGCCGGCTCAAATGAATACGGTTCCTAGTTAATTCTTGCAAGTAATAAGTTGCGAATTTAAATTTTGCAATTCATCTTTCAAAGCGATTCGAAAGGGATTATGCTTAAATGAAGGAGTCGGAAAAGTTTAGGGTTGTTAAAATTATAGTTATAACAACGATATAAGGAGATTTATATAAAACAATATCATAATTATTTGTGACGAAAGAGAGGGAGACCACGAAGGACTCACATAAGACCAAATAAAAGAGGGAAAAGAAGTTGTGTCGCATCAAGTGCTCAAACGTACAGCAGAGAATAGAGAAGAGTGGCGCAGACTCCACCGACAAGAGCGACGCTCTTAAATTATGATGAAGTATTTGCAAAACGTATTTACATAGAAATATGTCTAAACTTAAAAACCCTTAAGCAACTATAGGTACCAACCCGTACAGGGTGCTAAATGAATACATGCATACATATCCGTCACGCCTCTCTCCCATCGGGGTAGGCAGAGATCACTTTCTTCCACTTGCTTCGATCCAAACACACTTCTTTCGCTTCATCCACATTCATTAGTCACCTCATACATGCACGTCGATTATGGGTACTCTTCACTTGGCCTTTCTTGAACAACTCCCCGATTTGATCAAATACAAATACATATTACTCTTTTTTGACGTTAGATGACAGATAGGTAATTTAAAAAAGTTGGGTCAAGGTGTTTTTCACATTTAATTTATAGTATAAAAGTGGTTGTTGCTAAATAAGTGTATCTTTTTTGTAAAAAACAAAAAAATAACAAAAATTACTATGTTGTACCAGCCCTACTAACATGCGCAGACGCACCCTGCCGCCATGTTTGACATACAATTCTCCACACCCGGCTTTGCTTGTCAACTGGGTATTAAATACGAATTAAGTTTATTCGTGTTCTAGATCTGTCCACATACTTACAGGCGAAGATAAATTTAAAGATAATTGACTAGGGAGGGATTTGTTTTGTACAGGTAGCGCTATTCACATAGGTATTTCATTTTCTGTGATAACAAGTTAAGTACCAACATGTAACTGTATAAGTTCGTTTAATAAAAAAAAAAGATATTTTATATTGGAGATAACGTAGGGCCCTGTGGCGAAGGTTTCTAGCCATTTTCTTCCTCTCGGCTATACAGGTAGTGCACCGGCAGTAGTTTTAGATCAAAAAAGTGACATCAAGAAAGTGTAATGAATTTTGCCTTTTTTTGAATAAAACACTTTTCATTTGCATTGACCTTATTTGATAGTAGATACATGTATTTGGTAGTAGGTAGGTATAATATAAGTCCTATTTCCGTACCTGAATGAGGTGAATGTGGATGAAGCGAACAAAAAGTAGATCGTACCAAGTGGAGGGAAGTGATCTCTACCCCCGATGGGAAAGAGACGAGACAGTATTTTAGTTAGGCCAAGACGAACGTACCTCGATCAAATCGGGGACTTGCTCAAGAAACTCCAAATCAAGAGTACCCTAAACCGACGGGCATGTATGAGGCGACTGATGAGTGTGGATGAAGCGAAAGAGGTGTGTTTGGATCGTAACAAGTGGACGGAAGTCTCTGCCTACCCCAATGGGAGAGAGGCGTGATGGATATGTATGTATGTATGTATAACATCCGTTCCCTATATTCAAAGACAGATAGCTATCCGAGACCGGCAGTACTTAACTGTCACGCAGCTGTCACTTTTGATTTATCCCTCAGAAGAATCCCATTCATTTTTTAACAGCGGGTTAATAGGGACGAAAAATTCTTAGACAGATAACTATTTCTGTCTCTAGTAGGGCAAAACCAGAGATAGATAGAATATAGGGAAAGAACGTAAGAACGCAAGTGGAATAGAAATCAACACCCCTAGAAGCTTTATTAAGACTTATTCTTTTTTTCTTCTGTCATATCAAGTTACAGCAATACTTAACAGCGTCTTAATCCATAGAGAGCGCCGCTTAATCCGACTAGATTGTGGTGTCACATAAATCAATCACAATTTCAGCGGATTGCCGGCTTTTGAAATTAGCAAGTTAGTTCTTAAGTTCTTAGGCTTGTTGTTGTTATTTATGGCATTTGAATGAACTTAGTAGATAGGTTTAATAGAGCAAAATGGGAATCGGATACGGGCAAGGGTTCCGTACCATCCTATTATGCTACTAATAAGTATTATAAAATGTTAATGGTTTTGCCTATGGATGGATGGGTGCGAGGATTTTGTTACTCTTTTCCGCAGAAACCACAGAACAGATTTTAATGAAACTTTCCCATATTGTAGATTAGACATCATAATAACTTATGTAGGCTGTATTACTTTAAGATATTGTGTATTTTTACAAAGATATGTTGGTAAATGCATAGCAACAGCCTCTAGTACCTTCAAAAGGCAAAAAACCCATTTTTTATGGGATCTATGGAAAGTACCCAAATAGGCATTATAATAAAATTAACAAGAAATAGAAGAAAAGTAAAGAAATTATTATAAATATTTCAATCACGTATACCTGACACCGACATTTTTGTTCGCGCAACTTTTTACGGGAAACATATTTTAGTATGCAATATCCAACTTATACGTCACGATTATTGATTCATAGAA
Organism: Anarsia innoxiella; assembly: GCA_947563765.1. Lineage (NCBI taxonomy): Eukaryota > Metazoa > Arthropoda > Insecta > Lepidoptera > Gelechiidae > Anarsia > Anarsia innoxiella. The sequence continues at coordinate 9,227,404 of OX387406.1, forward strand.
TATTAGGTTCTTACACACTAGCGGCGAAACCGCAACCCTATCCCCTTTTGTCCCCACCCCACCATTTCGCCACCCGTTAATATAAGGTATGTCCCCACCCCACCAGTTCGCTTTCGTTGTCGTTTTCATGTTCAGCTTGCGATTCAATTTTCAGTTCGTTTTGCGTCAAGCGCTGTGCCCTACTGTTTGACGCATTTGAGGTGTGCGCTATTGTACCTATGCGCTATGGTTTTTCGGGCATGCGTGAAATGAAAATGCAAGATGAACTTGGAACCACGCTGTTGGGGACATGACTATAGAGATCACTATGTTCGCACTCAAATAAAAATGTCAAATAACGATTGTAAAACTAAAGATTACTTTAGTAACTACATATTTGTTATATGTGCTAGAGAGGTGGCACAAACGCCAGTGCATCAAAGCCTTAACCATTTATACCCACCTTATAGTGATTTAACATTGATTTATAGTTTCCTTTTCATAATCGCGTTCACAATGAGAACATTACCAGTAAGAACATAAATAAAGAAAGTACATTTCGAATCGTGATATAAAATCGATTTAATCGGTCCCACGCGAGTTCTCGATTCATTCATCGATCGGCATATCGATTGTAATGATGTTGCTGATTTTCATGTGGGTCTTGTTTGATTGAATAGTGCATATTTTATTTGTCATTGTATTTTTAATGGTAAAACGTTTGAGGTGTTTTCTTGAGCCTCTTATGATAAAATGTATTTGCAGGTTTTATACCACTATTTAAATTAAAGAATATCGAAAATTGTTTATTAAAATTTTGCTTATTTATCTATGTTTTTATTTTTTATTTTAGAGAGAGTTTTCAGCAGAGTATCTTTCAAGTTTACGATCTTACTAATATTGTGCCGATGGATGGACAAATGGATGTGAGAATGTTTGTTATTATTTCACGAAAAAACCACTGAACAGATTTTAAAGAAAAGTTACAATATTGTTGCTTGTACATTAGGACTTACATAAATGATTTTAAGATATTGTGTTTTCCCAAGATAGTATTATGATAAATGCTCACGAAGTCGCGCTCAGACAGTAGTCTTATAAGTACTTCAGTCTAGGTTGAATCACCAGTCTAGACACTATAATATGACACAGCATTGTCAAACAAAGCCTAACCACTCTCTTTGAAAGACTATCTTAATCTGAACTATTACTTACTGGACTAACTTTAAATACAGAGTCGGATTAAGACAATATCTTGAAGTTATCAGAAATGTAGAGGTAATTGTAAAATCTACGGAGATATAATTGGAAGTAAGATAGGATAGGAATCTTACAGCGAAATTCAATTCCATTTATTCTTGAAATTCAAATTGTTTACAATTACATACAAATTATAAATTTATTAAAGAAACGAAGAAAAAATAAACAAAATTAGTCAAATTAATTATTAACTGTTAGATAGATAGAAATTCTTTATTGCACACAAAGAAATACAGATAAAACTTAAAACTAAAACATTGTGCGCAAAGGCGGCCTTTATCACTAAAAGTGATCTCTTCCAGACAACCTTTGGAGTAGGACAAGATAAGGAAGACTGTAGAGTAAAGCCGTTCAAGTCTTGTCATTTTTCAAAATTATGCTAAGATGACATTTAAACTCTCCGTCAATGGATTATTAATATAAATTTAATTCGATTCAATATTAGTGATTTCGGACAATAATAAATTTATAGTTTTCAAAGCAATCGGAAAAGGAAATTAGGAAATTAAGTTTAGTTAATGAGCGTTTTATGCAACTTTATTTTGCGCATTGCTGTTTAATTTCAAAACCGGTTGACGTTTAATATGAAATTGCAACAAATATGACGATTTTATCGTAAATGCGATTCGCCCTTACAGTCGGCGCCTTTAATTAGGTACGTAAATTTCGATACTATGCTATACTATGCCTCACTATACTATGCTATGCTACACTATACTACACTATGCTACACTATGCTATGCTATACTACGGTATACTATGCTACACTATACTAAAGTTTGCTATTTTATACTACGCTATGCCACCGATGACTAAATAATCACTAACGTGCTATACTATGTATGTTACAGGTACTATGCTACACTTGCTATTCTATGACATACTATACTATGCTATACAATACTATACGATACTATGCTACACTTGCAATACTATGCTATGCTATACCTATGCTTAGCATCGACTCTTAAAGTGAACTTACACGGTCGCAAACATCGCCCTACCTTCACAAATCCAACCCTGCAAATTCTACTATCAACAATCCAATGTTCAAACAACATTAATCGCTTGTCCAACTAAAATCTCTTACGAAACACACCAAAGAAACATTGGAGCAAAACTTAACAATAACCGAATATTTCAACACCGTTGTACCTGTCCCGATACATAATTCAATTGAAAGTCTTATTTATACGTTGTCGCCGTAAGTCCTAGGCATTTAGTAGCTTGAAATGTCAGAATAAATAATTTCGTAGGGCATGGCTTGGTGGCGCAAGTGTGTGGTAAGTACGTGTGTAATATCTCTATTAAGGTCTATCTACACAGAACCGGCCCGGACACGTTGTCATGACGACGACGTATTGTTTTCCCTCCTGACGGGCCACGGCCCGGACACGGCCCGGGCACGGCCCGGATCTGTGTATAGACCTTTAAGGTAGGTACCTATTTGAATTTTAGATACGAGCACAAGTCAACAATGTATCTATACAGTCTTTTAGTTGGTTTCTTAATGTTAATTTGGAATAGTAGTTCGTGAAAGCTTCCACAAAAATGGTTGATATTTTTCTTGCCCCTTTTTTTGTGGACTGCATTATGTAACCTATGACCATTACATTAGATTACATTAATACATTAAAACTAATAAATACATTAAAGATGATTTTATTCCATTCTATTCTATGTTATTCTGAAATTATGTTTGAAAGCAATTCATTTTGAATAAGGACTTTTCGTTTAATATATTTTTAGATATATTTTTGAATAATATTTTATGTTAAAAATGTTGTCATAAACAAAAGAAAATGTATCACTGCACGTAACTGTGTAATAATTAAATCATAATTTTTATTTAGTAGGTAATCTGTGACTCCACTTCAGTGATCCAATACCTAGAAATAAAAATCAAATTGTCCGGAAAAAGGACGCGTTAAAACACATTTTTTTACAACACATTTCCTCTTTTTACAAAACCATTGGGTTACCCCTTTCAATATTCTGAATGGATTGTTTATTCAATAATATTTGAAGAGTCCACAAAGGGCCACGGGTCCACGGGTCCACAGGTCCTCAAAGGTCCCGTGTAGTTGCCTCAATGTTGGGAAAACATTTTAACTAAACATCAAATGCGTTTTGTATGACATTCGTTTGGACACCCTGGCGATCGGGGTATTCTTATGTTCGCCGTTTCTTTAAATTTTTGTTTTATATAAGTACTTTGTTTGATTTCTGTTTTTAAATATCGAAATTAGCGAGACTCCCTCTTTACATTTTTTTAAGCAAAAAACCATATAGATTATATAATTTCATTATCTCAAAACCTAATGAAAGACAAATGAATGTACGTACTTATGAAGGAAGGTATAATATTTCATGTTTATCACAATAATAAACAGTAAACTATGATGAGTAAGAACTCTACATTTTACTAAAATTTTAACAGTCAGTCGCAAAGTAAAACGTAACATAAAAATTGTTCCAAAATTGACATTATTTTTACTAATTCTATACGAATACGAAATTTTTGGTGTAACTGGACCTCAGTTTTCTGTATTAAAAAAAACCATTGTTCATCATAAAAAAAAACGTATTGAAAATTAGTGATGTACGTACACGAGAAAAAAACCGGTAAAGGAGTAAACCGAAAACCGATCGGAGATCACTGAGCTATTTCCTGTTTGCGTTTAGGCGGCAAACACACGAGTGTCCGATAAGGGCTTCTTCAAACAGTCGCGGTGTTTAACATGGGGGTTCGGACACCGTGTGAGAGAAAAATATAAAACAACTTTACTTTTTTTGGGTGCATATTACAATTCCTAAAATAAAAACATCTATACTTAAATCACCTAAGCTGAAAACCCCTAAAGTCATAACGAGTGTAAAAAAGATGGATGCAGATATACCCTGACAGACGATACATTAAAAATTTATAAAATGTAAAAATTGATATTCTATACCATAGTTTATTGAAAAACTATTAAAATTATGGAATAAAATACAGGATTTTTTTTCGATAACAGATAAACTTTTTAGAAAAATTCAATATTATCATTCTATTTAAATCAACGATTTTATGCTTTATCATACTTTAATAAAATCGCATACCAATAAAGATTATAATAATTATATTTATCATAAAAAATATTTTTGCTATCAGATGTTGTTAAATGTAAGTATTTATAAACAATACAACAGTTATTTGGTTTTTACGATTATAAATACCAAGATTAATTTTACATTGAGGTGGAAAATTTTAAGCAGTAAGGAAGTTACGTGGAATAAAGTTAAGATAAAGTTTTTTTTTTTTTATATAAAACTCGTTTTTTTTAATAGTTTTAAAATTACTAATGTACATAACATAGATTTATTATTATTATATTTAGTTTTTTTAAACAGCTCAAATTAATGGCTACGACCCAGTACCGTAATGTCTGGCGAAAAATAACTAAGAGAGCCGACTTTAAGTTAACTGGGAAAAAGCTAGGCAAAAAAATAAAGAATATAATTTAATCACTAACTAGACCTAATTCAATGTTTCTCTGCATAATATAAAAAAAAAAAATTCCTATAGATTTTCAATTTATTGCAGTTAATTTTTACCGCTCTAACAACTACAATTTTTCCTATTTAAAATTTACTGATTTTTTTTCAGCACATAAGATTTTTTTTTGGCTATTAAAAAGGTTATCGTTGTCAAATACCTAAGAGGACTACACTTGAACTTCACAGATGATTGCCCATCTATTCCTGTAGCGTAAGTACCTAGTCGCAACAGAGCAAAGGAGCTTAATACATTCCAGTTCCATCTAGTATTGCATAGTGACCAACCCGCCACGAGAGTGAAATATCAACACAGAAAGCATTTTAAAACACAAAAGATTATTCCTGATACTTGAACAGTACTTGTGTTAATATGAATCAGGTTTCAAGTAAACTGTTGTAGGTTAAACGGTCAATTTCATTGTTTTGAAAATATAAAACAGTGACCCACACTCGGGTATGTGAGAGGTAATTTTACAATAACATTTTGATAAGTAACGGGCGTTTGGGTGGAAATTGTGAATTGGGTGTTAAATTAATAATCGGTCTTTATCAAAAAATGTACAAGTGCTTATTACAATACAATACAAATATTCTTTATTGCACAAAAGATATAAGGTACAGACACAAACAAGAATATAAGAAGCAACAGGCGGCCTTATTGCTAGGTAGCAATATCTTCCAGGCAACCTTAGGGTAAGAAATAGCGAGAAATAGGTAATAATGGTTGCGGGTTGTGCAAAAAATACAGAATACATATATTTATTTAAAAAAAAGTTTAAATAAAAGTTTACGCAAGTTTTGTTTTAAGTTGTTGTAGATTTAAGAGCTTTTATTAAAAATAAAAAAGCGATCATCTTTCAGAAAAGTAATTAAAAAACATATTTTTTCCAAATATTGCAATACACTTGTAAAAAGTCACATATGTATTAAAATATCTTACAATAAAATTTATCAAATTAAAATTAGTTCTTCAGGTATTTTGTGCAACTTTCCAAAAATGTGCTACATAGTTTTTTTTTTCAAATGTTAAATATCTTTCATTATTTCTAGAATAAATTACACAAAAATATTTAATCAGCTCTTGACCATATTTGATTTATATACTTACTTGCGTATTATTCATGCTGAGGCACTGGGACTGTCAAATATTTTTTTTCTATTTGACTTCAAAGGGATCAAAGAAAAACGTATTTAGCTTCGGTGCATACCTAATCGGTTACGCCTAAACACATAATACTAGTTCTAATCGATTAATTATCGATTTAATTGCCGTTCCGATTTGCCCTTATCGTCGGTCGTGGCCGCGACAAAGGACCATCGACCTTTGTAAACACTAGAAAATTTGCTATAGGTTTTTTTTAAAATTTTTCCTTTCAGATCTTTTATGAAAATAAAGTGTGTATATTTTTTGTTGAAATAAAAACTCCTTTTAAGTATTTTTTTTGTCGAGATGTTTTCACATGGATACCAAAAAGTTTTGCAACAATTTTAAAAATTATGGAGGTTATCTCAAAATTGTCCCTACATTAATTTTATTTTAATGAAAAGTTTATTGTAAGAATACGTTTAGTTTACTCAAAGTAATGATTTCAAGTAATTTAGAAAATGTAGAGCAAATAATTTAAAAACTCCCGAAATAAAAATTACAAATGAAAAATTCTAGTCTTTACTTAGTACTCTACTTGTAAAATTATTACAATGTAATTATAAAATAATAAAATATTTTCCTTTTCCTTCTTGAAAAATACCTATTCCTATTCATAAACCTATTTACTTAGTGTCGTAGCTCTACTTATATGTGGTTCTTTCCTTAAGTGTTAATTACAAGGAATCATTAAGGGCTGCGATACGATTTTCTACGGTTAGGACTTAATGGAATTATTACCTACATCCGCAACTGAAGTACCAGGAAATAAATGACCGCTTTTTAATTACATTTCTAAGTCTAAGGTTACGTTAAAATATTCAAAGTTTCTATTCACGGAAAATATTCGTTTCACATTGATCTGACATCCGTTCCAAATATTTGAGATAAAACTTCTAGAATAATTAATTAAGTGATTAAGATTCTGAATTTAAATGCCAAAGTTATGTCTACGAAATAAAGATGTCTTAGAGTTTGTAAAAATCAATCAACTCACCATTTTAATTGCCATAAGCAAAATTAAATTTATCCAAGGACTTGAATAAATCATACATAAAACTTGAGGTCAACACTTCCGTTCATTTGAAAATTAATAAACCACTTCGCAACTTCGTACATAACACCATTCCGACATATTTAAAAAGTTAGCTTTTGCGTAATTTTTTGCAAAATTGTCTCATCACTATTCGAAAATTTTGATTTAAAAAATTGTTCTGTATTCCATTTTTGAAGGAATTTGACGTGTGAGTTCCCGCACGCGGCCGTCGTTTGTGCTGGCTGATTGGTGGTGTGTTTTTTTTTCACAGACGACCAGTGGAGGCAACGGCGTGAAACAAACTGCCGCAGGCGCTACGCTGCGCCCGCGCCGCTCTGATGTAGATTGTAGACACTTTGATGGACCACTTTATTGGAATGCCGTCGGGTTTTCGCTCATCGCCGGTGTCTGATAAAACCGATATTGTTATTGGAAACTGAATCATTCCAAGGTAGTATGCGAATCTAAAAGGTATTTATTTTACCTACTTACTTATTTTTAATAATCTTTTCCTTGAATAATCGTCGTTAAACGAAAAGAAAACACGTCTTTCAAAATCAAAGAGATTTCGTCGTTGGCTAAGTTTTAAGTTGGAGAGTACCTTCTTTATTGTCTTGAATGACATACCTTGTCTTGCATGTCTTGAATGAGATAGAAGGTATGAGGTTTAATTAATATTTATAAAAGGTTAATAAAATAAAAATAATAAACTTTAAACTACTAATAAACTTTTAACTTTTTTAATAACTTTTAGTTAAACCTTTTTTTACCGTTGCTCCGAATTGTTCAACCACAAGTATCGGCAACTTTGAAAGAACACGCGTTATTTTATGTAGAGTCATGTCATTGTTCAAAAAAAATTTTCTTCGGTTGCATGAAAGTCTTCGTTAATAATTTTAACATCGTGCATACATTATCGTGCCGATTTATTCCGATTCTTGACAATGACAGTGACAGTAAGTAATAGGCCATAGACCATTAGCTTTTTTTTTCTTTTCTTTTTTTAGACTTTTCTTGTTGTCCGTTTATAACATATTATGTACTCGTAGTACACACTAAAGTTAGTTACATACGCTGAGTGGAGTATTTTTCCCAGTTCTAATATTTATTTAATTTAGTCTATAAACCTCTGTAAAAGGACCATAAAGTAAGTTAATACAGTAACATTTTATGTATTAAATTAGATTTTAGTTGGTACCTAGTTTTAAGTTAGATAATTAGTGATTTTCGTTTTCTTTCTGTACATAATGTAAATACAATACAATACAATACAATACAATTATATTCTTTATTGCACACAAGTATATAAGGTACAGACACAAACAAGAATATAAGAAGTAACAGGCGGCCTTATTGCTAGGTAGCAATATCTTCCAGGCAACCTTAAACCATAAATACTTTGTAAAATAATAAATTGACAATCTTTGAGAGAAAGAAAAGAAACATATCTAATGTCAAAACAGATATGCTCAAGAAATTCGTAGGATAATATTTTTATGTATTTTGTGTTTTATGTTTTATTGATCTAGGGATAAATACGATAAATAAGTAAATAATTTACCTAGAGTAGCTATATTTACGTCATTTGAGCGGTAAAATAATAACAATATAATAAATTATAACACTAAGGTGTTTATTTAATAGTTATAATTTATAGTGCAACGCATTAACATTTTATTACCTACTTTAATAGGTATACATAAAGTAGGTACCTATTGTTATGCACTGTTTATGAATCAATGTTCTAACACGCACGACACGATGTTCCGTTTTCTGAATGTAATTACAAATGAATTATAGAAGTTATTAATTGATAAAATTGTCATGTTAAATACAATTTTGCGGTTAATTTTATGAATGAAATTGTATTTAAAAATTACCTAATTCTGGAATGTCGTTTAATATTTATTTAATAGAAAGTAATTAGATGGAAATTACTTTCGTTACGTTTTAATGAATGAAAGTTGTAGTGACTGTTTAATTTTGCTATTATTACTACAAGTATTAAAATAAAAGTTAATTTACGTAGGTATAGGTAGTAAGTAGTTATGTAGTCATCAATTAAACCTATATAGCAAGCTTTTTTTTTTAATACAACCCAATTTCGTTTTCAGATCCCTGAAAACGAAATGAATGCCTGCCATCCGGTAGGCATTTGTTTTTGACAAGAATTTTTCGTTACTACAAAACTTATAATGGTCTAATGAGTAAAAACCAAGAGCAAATAATACTCGTAGATTAGTAAAAGACAATTGTTTCAATTTCAAAATAAGTGGTTACATCTAGCGTTCTACTGATAAGTCAATGCAGCCCGTTTTAATGCTTCATGAAAGTGGACAACTTTCCCCGAAGACGAAAAATGTTTATTTTTCTGCCTTGAAGATACTTGTTTAGTTTTACGGGTAGTTTTACTTAATGAGAGTCTTCACAATAATCTGTTTTCAACCCCTAAAGGGTGCAACTTACCGCGAGCAGAGTGGGCAGGGCGCTTGCCACGCGCATAGTGCGCGCGCAGAGTCCCCGCGGGCGCCCCTACGTGACGGAGGCGGCGGGCGGACGGGCGCGCGCGGGCCGCATCCGGCCGCCCTGCGGACCTCTACCGCCGTGCCGGCCGCATTACGCTTCTGAAACAATGTTATATACATATAGGTACATTCTACATTGCTAAAATATAATTATTGGAGATGTAACTACCTATTCTTTGTTTCGAAAGAATAAGGAGAGACTGTGCAACGGATTAGGTTGGATACAATTAGGGAAAAACATAATATGCATATCTGCTATGCCTCTTTCCCATCATGGTGGACAGAGACCACTTTCCGCCACTCATTCTCCAAATTTTTGGTCCAAATAAATGGAAAGGGTTGGCCAAAGAAGTCAATTTAAATAGTCTTATAGATAATGTCTTCTCATAGTTTATGCTGGGATTAAACCTTTAGCAATATAATACTGATAGCTTACGTTACAATTATAGAATTCGTTTAACCCTTTTCTTAGCTCTATAACCAAGGGTATATTTTAACTATGAAGGTAAAATCCGCCTCTTAAACTCAATGGCGGATTGACTTTCAGTACGCATGCGTGAAACCAAACACTCCCTGGACACTCCCTCAAAAACACTCAAATAAGTACCTACTTTATAAGGCTTGTAGCACAGATTACTGAATAGTCCTGTAGGTTATGTATACAGCCAGTAAGTCTAGCGTATATTATGATAATATGACAGTTATCTCGTCTCATAATGTTTTTATCACATGATGAGATGCCACGATGAGAAAAACTGTGACAAAATCCTGTCACATCGCGCTAAGTTATTCACTACACATTTAGTACGGGAGTACCTACTTATCTTTATCCATTTAACATTATCGTGTTGTAATTTCCTGATGGCTATCTGTCACAAAACGTCACTAATTTGTCACACAGGTCACACCTCTGTAAATGACATCATAGTGTATACAGGGTGTTTTATAATTAGAGACAAATAATTAAACAGGTTTTAAGTCGTGATAATAAATAAATTTTGCTGTAAAACCTATAAAGCAGTATATAAAAAAAAAAAACTATTGGAACTCGTCGATCAGCTGATTTCTTTTGATGGTTAGTATTTTTAAAAATAGGCCGTGGTTGTCTTGCCATATTCTTTTTTTTTGTTGTTGTTTGTCAGAACTGGATAGAGAGAAAGAAGGGAGGCCTTTGCCCAGCAGTGGTACGTGACAGGCTAACTGTATTTGTAGTTCTTTTTTTACCCGACTACGGCAAAGCCAAAATGAAGGGTAATGTTTTTGATTTCATAGACCCATAAATACAGGTCCCATAGTAAAAGTTATTTGTTATCATGAGTCTAATCACCTGCTCAAAGTATTTGTATGTAATAAGGAAACACCTTAAGTATTTCGTAGTTCCACTTATAAAAATCTAATCAATTCTTGGCGCCTCTAATCTTACATGTTACATACTTTAGAAGTGATTCAATTGATAATATTATTGCACTAATTGATACGATAAGCCGAAAGAATTTTAAGTGCAAAAATGATACGCAGATTTTTTTTATCTAAGACATCCGTTTGTTTATTGAGATTCGCAAGAAACAAGTAGAGTCACGATTAATATTATTCCGAATATTATTCGAGTATCATTTTAACTTTTAAAGATTAGGCAGGAAAATTTAATGAAAATATAATTTTTTTTAAAGGTTGGGTTTGATATCACCTAAAACGGGTTATTTTTAAAGTTAACGCTACATTTGCAAGAGTGCAGGGGTCCAAGTCTGCTAATTTAAAATAGCCTCAATTGTTTATCGATGGCACTGACATATTTGGTATACTGCTAAATTTTTGCGACGAAATGTGTCAAAAAATTACTCTCATTGACGTTCTGCTGACACACAACTGAGGCTATTTTAAGTTAACAGACTTGGGTCCTAGTTTTCCCAAGAGAAGAATCTAGCAAGAAAGGAAAGCAAGGATTAACTTTTACATGAAATTTAGAAGTCGTTTGTATTTGGAAATTCGATGTTCGCCAACGTAATAGGTAATTTACCGCCCTTATTTATTTATTTATTTATTTCAGTTAGGTACAATAACAGATGACAGATTGAAATTCAATAAATTATAACAATAACAAGTATCAATATAAACCTGGGATCCAATTACAATTGTACACAACACTTTTGTTAAAAAAAAAGGGATTATTGGTACATTATTTAATAGATTTTGATAGCACATACTTAATCATAGTTGTGAGAAGATTAATTAACAAATTGAGTTATCTAATTAAGTGTATTTAAGTTTGAAATTATAAAATGTTATTGACTAATAATTTAAATATATTGAGTTTACAGCTGAAAATGTCTAAGTGAGCGCAGGAATCGTTATAACTTTCGCACATTCTGTGGAGAGGGCTATTACGCGTGACATTATTGTTAGAAAGAGGGACATTAAACAACTTTGGAACACGCACAGATCGAGATGGAACATGAAAATTTATCCTGCTTAGGAGATCACTATCCAGATTGCCATTTATAATTTTGTACAACATACAAAAGTCAGCAACTTGTCTACGTTTGACCAGACTACCAAGTTGAAATTTGGTTAGTCGGTCACAGTATTCCGGAATTCGACGTCTAACCCCCAGCCTACTACATAGAACTCTAACAAAACGCCGCTGTATTGACTCAATTCTGTCCCTGTGAGTTTCATACATTGGTGACCAAACTGTACAGCAATACTCCAATATACTGCGCACCAAAGCACAGTACAGAGTGATCCAAGAGCTTTCCTTTTTGAATGGCCTTGACACTCTTATAATGAAATTTAACATTCTATTTGCCTTAGCACAAATATGGTCATAATGTAGCCTGAAAGATAAAGAATTATCAAAAATTACACCCAAATCACGGATCGAGTTGACTTTATCCAAAACAATATTATTAATGGTGTAATTAAACTCAATAATATTTCTATTACGGCTGAAGGTAATAAATTGGCATTTTTTTATATTAAGGGCCATGTGGTTCCGCACACACCATTCCATCAAAACGTCAAGGTCCCTCTGAAGCACTATGCAGTCCTCGCGGCTACGTATCTCGCGGAAAATTTTAATGTCGTCAGCGTAAGCAAGGCAATTACTCCTGATCATAGCTAAAAGATCATTTATGAATATTAAAAACAACAAGGGGCCAAGATTAGAACCCTGGGGTACACCTGACTCTGCCACGAACGGTACAGATTCATAACCATTCATTGCTTAAAATGCATCCTTAAATGTACTTATACATAAGTACCTACTTATATGTATACTTTGCTGCATAACTACATAGTTAACTCAAGGATTACTTAATTCAATTTTCCAAGTCAAGCACTTAAATCGTTCAAAATAGCGGTCATCGTTAAAAATAGATAAATCAGTAATGTTTATTGATAGGAAAACCCTATGACCGGACAGAAGCTGTAACGTGGGTGTTCTAAACTAACAGTAAGTCTCAAAAAGTAACATAACAGTGATATTGACGTGGTTGATTACACAATTACGAAAAAAGTTTGTGCCATCGGAAGATCAATGGATATGCTGAGCTTGTATCATTTCCCGTAAGTATACTGTATAGCCTATTTTTATTACACTATAGGTAATAATATTTTTCTTGATTATTTCACAATAAAGTAATGATAAGTAAAATAAGTTTGTATTATATGGTATTGTATTATGTAAATATTAATAAATAATAATAAAAAAAAAATAGTATTGTATTGATTTAAGGTGACATAAATAAAAGTAATGATAGACATTGATTTTTAGGGGTACTTGATACACCATATTGACGGACGCTCCACTGATAAGAGTCTACCATGTACCTACCTACTTTAAACTTATTCAGGGTAATCTGCCTTCCGAAGTCAGTGTAGCTTCAGTCAGTTAATTTGCTTTTACTTTTGTTTTGTTATATTTCTATTTTTTGTTTTATATTTCTGACGCGGTCAAGTTTAATTTTGGGTTACCTATGAATAAATCTTTATTGAATTTGAATATTATGAACCCCATAAAGGTACAACTTTGTAGAAGTGCAATAAATACTAAAATGATTATGATTAAATACACATAACGATGGTGAATGAGTTTCAGTAGATTTTATAGCTGTTTTAAGTAAATACATACAATAAGTAGCTCTATTAACACCATTCTTAAATAATGTAAATAATATTTAAATATACTAGGATTAATAACTACGATTTTACATAAAATAACTATGCAGGAGCTTTGAAAAACTGACAATGAATATTTTATTTCCGTTTACTTCATACTTCGCTTCAGGCTAGAATATATTAATAAAAATAATGTCGTAGCAATATGTATTTATATTTTCTTATATTTTATTGAATGCATTTTAAATATCAACTTTTGAGCTTTGTAAATAATGAATTCTCTTAGACCCAGAACACACGATGAAACGCAACTGCAACGCAACTGAAACTGCTAGTTACTTTTGAGTGCAACTGAAATGTTCCAAAAAGTGCAACTGGCGCAACTGAAACAAAACGTTTCAAACTAGTTGCTTACTAGTTGGAAGTCTATAGCAGAAACTGCGATGCAACTCAAATGTAACTAGCAGTTTCAGTTGCGTTTCATCGTGTGTTTTGGCGCTTAGTTGTAGGTAATATTACCTATATGTGAAAAATATCTCATATGAAATATACTTAGGTAAACATATAATTTATTATGTCCTCAAGTGTTATACATAGAAACTCAAGTACCTACAGGTAAAACCCCGTGTTTTTACCAATAAGACAATAACTAATTTTCTAGATCAATGCTAACAAACAGCTATCTATAAAATATATAGATAACGAGAGGCTGTCCGAGACTTCGTACGCATTTAGTGTCATATCTTGGAAAAAAAACATGATATCTCAAAATAATATAGCCTATGTATTATTCTATTAAATAAGCTACAATACTGACAAATTTCATCAAAATCAGTTCAGTCGTTTTTGCGTGATGAAGTAATCCATCCATCCGTCCATTCATCGCCACAAACATTGACATTTACAATATTATAAATAATAGAATATAGAGCCATTAATAAAAGTTTATATGCTTTATTACCTATACAACTGTACTGCAAACAATTTTCAATATTTATTTATTTATAGTTTATTGTAAGAAGATAGTACAGTACGGAGACAGAGAAATAAAGAAGCTATTCAATAGTCACAGCATATTTCTAAAAGACATCTCTTCCTTCCCCTCTCAGCAAGACGAACGTACCTCGATCAAATCGGGGACTTACTAAAGAAAGGCCAAATCAAGAGTACCCTAAACCGACGGGCATGTATGAGGCGACTGATGAGTGTGGATGAAGTGAAAGAGGTGTGTTTGGATCGAAGCAAGTGGAAGGAAGTGGTCTCTGCCTACCCCAATGGGAGAGAGGCGTGACGGATATGTATGTATATAAATATATGTATGTAAGTTTTGTATGTAAGTATGTATCTGTTCCTGTAGACCCTAAGAGAGAGAAGTGAAAGCAAGAAGGCAGGATAGTCACTTAACCTACAACAAACTAAGATATTACACTGATCATCAATTTTAAGTATACTTATCTACAAAAGGACCGAAAAAATATACCTACCTACATAGGAAAAACGCGCCGAAATGAGACCCGAATGGCGCTGCGACATATCCAGAGGAATGACGGTGCATGACGAAGCCTGGCTAGAAACTTAAGGGCAGAAAAGGCTTCGGCACACCTTGCCCCCTCTACCAAATTCTCAGTTCATTTGTAACAGATGTGGCAAAAGATGCCGCGCTGCTTTTGGACTTTAAAACCATCAGAGTCGTTGTGCAGCCACTATCAGCCCGGGCTGGAAATTAACACTGTAACAATCATCTGTCAAGATGTTGTGGCCAATGATGATATATATCCATGTATATATCTTTACTCGATAATTTGCAAAGATCTACCGGCGTCTACGCTTCACTGTGATTGGTCAATAGTTAACTTTACGCGCATGTTTACAAGATTTATCATTGGTTGTTTGTTTAATGAATTATTAATCGGCTACACCGTACAATTAGTGCCATCTAAGGTAGATATATAATTATAAATATGTCTTAGCGAAGTTTATTCATAGAGTGACCTTAATAAATCATTTTATGTGTGATTATATCATTTACGGCCATTCCTAATAATCTATTCTACTTATATCTGGTTTTGCCCTACTGGAGACATAAATAGTTATCTGTCTTAGAATTTTTCGTTCCTATAAACTTATTGCTGTCAAAAAAATGTATACATGGGATCCTTCTGGAGGATAAATCAAAAATGAAAGCTACGTGACAGTTAATAGTGCTGCCGGTCTCGGATAGCTATCTGTCTTTGAATATTGGGAACCGCAGTTAGACTACAGGCTATAGGATTAGACATTAATTAGAGGCCACTCGCGACTTTTTATGCATTTATCGTTATATCTTGAAAAAAAAACACAATATCTCTAATTGGTATATAATCATCAATGCACCACATTTTAGGCAACAAAATAAATTTCATTTCATTTTCAATATAGCCTATGCGTTATTTTGATGTGCAAAGTATTGTAAAGTTTCATTAAAATCTGTTAAGTGGTTTTTAACAAAGAACCTCACACCCTTCATTCTTCGGCACAATATTAGATAAATATCTCAAGAATTTAAATGGAATTTTGAAAGGACATGACTATATGATATAGGTAGTTAATGTCCGATTATTTACTATGGACAGTAAACGGCGCCTACGTTTAGTGGCTGTGACCTGCCAGCTTAGCATGCACTCCGTGACAAGACGTTGTCATGTATTTGTCACGCTTACGTCTCTGTCCATAGTTTTAAATGTGATAAGGACAGCATGACGTGAGATAGGGTAAATCCGGGATATTTGCCTCAGCGGGATAGACGCCCGAATTCAATATTTTAAAATGTAAGAAATGTGACCAAAAATTACCTTACAATATGATAGCACCCCTCCCCCCAATCAGCATGCCGCAAAGCACGCGGCTGTTTATTGCAGCGTTATTGCGAGTATTGCGAGACAATCTATTATTATCGTAATTTTACTTTGGGGATGATTTTAGAACTACTGAAACTTTCTAATTTACCGGTAAGTTAATTTTATTTTTGGTTCTTAATGAGAACTGAAGTATAAAGATTATTTTAATTGTACTTTGAAAATAAAATACATTCATATAACTTATTTTTTCTTAGTTGGCGTCTATCCATGCAAAAAGTGATATTTGCCCTAATAAGTTTCGGGTTAGATGCCCTTTGGGCATCCCCTTTGGGTATCTAACCAAACTTATGAACTTGTGATTAAATATTATATTTTTAAATAACTTGTACATATAATAAGTATGTGTTTATGTTTTTAGGAAAACTACCCATTCTTGGATTCAAAAATGAATATTGGCTGGATATAATTTTAAGTAGTTTTGACAAATAATTTTGATATAATGACATCTTAAAAAACACGCTAAAGACATAATTATGCATATTTGACAAACAAAAATGTAAAAAATGTTTAACATGTATAAAATGTTTATTTTATTCTGAAGGGCACCTATCCCCTCCAAAAATTTTGGTACAGGGCATATAACCGGCCAAAGTGGCATTTATCCCGTAATTCAATTTTACGTTTAAACCGAAATAAATCATTTATTTATGGATTATTCTACAAAATGCAGCATGATATAGTTAAATAAAGTAACAAAGACTGTAAACAAATTTATGCTAAGTGTGTATTGTTTTTATTTTACGAATTATAAGTGAAATAAAATTGGGTTGGCATATATCCCGGATTTACCCTAATTGTCGCGGCAGGTATGCTAAGCCTCCTGATGTAGCGTGATCGATCCGCACCCAATCGATCGATATTAATAATTTAATATGCACTTAACTTGTTCTCAGCGATTTACTATTCGTGTTGATAAATTTCAGATTTAAGAAAGGAAAGGTTGTTATAAGTATGTATTCAAAACCCTTTTTTTTACAATAGACAAAAAAGTATGTATTACTGGTTAGTATCTAACTATTTAGTAATCAGTGGTAATACTAGCGACCGACTACGAATTTAAACGCATTTATCGTCGTATTTTTGTAAAATAATACACAATATCTTAAAATAATATAGCCTATGTGTTTTTCTGAAGTGTAAGCTACAATATTGTAAAGTTTCATTAAAAACTCTTCAGTTGTTTTCGCGTGAAAGAGTTACAAACATCCTTACATCCGTCCATACAAACATTCATCCATTCATCGGCACAAACATTGATATTTATAATTATATTTATTAAGTATTATTTTTTCTAAATAAATTAATCTTTCACATCCCAGAAAAAAAAGAACAATAGAAAATCTATTGTATCTGTTAATTTAAAACTAAGGTGTTTTAAATTGTTAATTTTTCAGATATTGTATTCTTATTTACCTATTTTATCGAGGTGTGGCTATGTTTCACCATAACATGCTATTGGCTTATATTTTCTGCAGATTTTCAACCTCATATTTATGGTGTTTTAACACGCAATATTTAAATATTAAAAGTCACTGTTATAAAATGACAGCAAATAAATAAAAACCACACCCTTTATTTGGAATTGTTGCGTAAATACCAAAAAAAATAATATAGGTGCCTGTCGTAGCATAAAAAACAAATAGAAGAAAACTACAAAATACAATCAAAATATAAATTTAGTAAAATTATCTTATGAACTAATATAGGTACTGTATCTATTCTATATATTTATAAAAATGAAACCCGTTTTCCGTTGTCACGGCATCACGCCTGAACGGCTGGACCGATTTCACTAATTCTTTTTTTAAAATGTTCATTGAAGTCCAAGGATGGTTCTTACGTTGAGAAAAAATCGAATAATTGCCGGGAAAGCCCTAAAACAGACCTTTTCTTTTTCCCATACAAATGTTTTCTTACTAAAATGTAGAGTCAATTTGAACTTTATTCCTACACAATAAAGTTTTAGAATGAATTAGGCGGGACGAAGTTCGCCGGGACAGCTAGTTATTAAATAAAATATTATATATTTTGTTTTTACTATGCATTCTCGTCAAATTTTCAGTAATTAAATTAAGAAATTCTAAAATTTAATTTAAGGTACAGTTTAAGTAATCATTGTACTCTTCATTTCAGTTGCTATAAAAAACATAAATACAAAACTTTTCAGTAACTGGCTATTATTCTTAATTGATTTAAAAATCGATAATGAATCGCTTAAATATGCGATCTATTCGTCACCACTGGCGCCAAAGCCAGGTATTTAAAAGACCATTGAATTAAATCATTAGATTAGTTTCAATCGATATATCGCGATTTACGTACCTAATCGATTAATATTGTTGTCATTCTTCGTGGGTTTTGCTCGTGTGGCGCCTGCGCAGGCTATTTAATATAGATCTAGATTGTAACGTGGTACGGCGCCGGTTATTTAACTATGTTTAGTGCTACTTTTCCTGCGTCATGATTAAAAGCAATATTCTGTAATTTCCTACTATGATAAACTTCAATGTGTCTGCCGATGTATGAGTGGATAGTAAAGATGTTTGTAATCTTGTATTTCCAACTAAAAACTACACAGATTTTTAGGAAACTCACAGATTTTTAGGAAACTTTTTGTTATAGCTCCGCAGGTCGTCATAAGTAGTTTGTTGTTTCGATTCCCAAGAGAGACAAATAATAGAGATGTTTTTCTTATGTCTAGGTGTTTGTGTGTATAATTAACATATGTTTAAAGTAGACTATAACCTTCAAATAAGGAAACTAATTCTATTAATAAATAACAAACTACTTATCAGCAATTATCACTCTCAATATAAATGAGCAAGTTATTATAAAACTTATGAAAAATCGTCAAACATTAATCTCGTCGCGTTGATATCTAACAAAGTAGTATTTAAGTCTTTATTCCAGTTCTATTGGTAGCAATAGCGCATGCGATTTGCATTCCGATGGCGGCGCTAAATCAAAGTGGGTGCATGCCATCGACGTTTTAGAACTAAAGACATTTTACATACATGCATACATATCCGTCACGCTTCTTTTCTATTGGGGTAGGCAGAGACCACTTCCGTCCATTTGCTAAGATCCAAACACACTTCTTTCGCTTCATTCACATTCATCCGTCGCCTCATATATCACACAGAGAGCTCCTGACTTGGCTTTCGCTTACCAAGTCAGTATCTTTGTCTTTCTTATTTATATAAGGACTCTAAAATGTGCGCTGATTGGCTTGTGAACGTATAGAAAGGAGAGTTTAGTGGATGAAGCGAAAGAATTGTGTTTGGATCGTAGCAAGTGGAGGGTACGGTCATTGCTTACCCCGATGGATAAGAAGCGTGCGTGACAGATGTTTTTATATTAATCTTCCTTTATGTTTTTGTTTATAAAGTCGTATCAGTATTTTTTAACATTGGTAAGAAAATCTAAGTAGGTATTAGTTTTTACAATATTGTATAATTTATCTGATAAGTTGTAGCTGCGATACATAACATTGCCGTGCCCTAGTCGGAGTCCATAGTTAGTATCATAATCTTATCATTACCTTTGTAATATCTATTATGTAAACCTATGACGTGAAATAAAAATTTGAGTATTTGAAATAAAGCATCTATAAATCCAAGCAGTCGATAATACTAACCATTTGACTTGACGACCTTCTAAGGCCGATACAGTACTTAGAGTTAGTGTACTGCAATCAATTAAAGATATAGCGATAATAGTGCAGTAAATCGATACTCTCGAGACAGGTGGGTATGCTTGAACCAACTCAGCTAGGACCCGAAGTGACAACTTGATTAATGGTCTGCTTTAATGGATAGTTAAAGGATTCGTTAACAAAAGGTCTGTTAACAGGATTTCTTAGTAGGAGAGGAAGTTATTTGTTTATTTTATTTTATTGTAATATAAAATCGAAAGTTTCAAGGAAGCGCCACAAAACTACTCCATTTTCGGTAGACACTTTCAAGATGTATTTTTTTTTCAAAATCGAATAATTTTCAGTTTTATAATGATCTCTAAATGCATATTTTTATGTAAGCAAAGAAAGTTTATGTTCTTTTTTGTGACGCATAGTCATCATACCCAAGTCCTGGTCAAACAGAAAAGAAATACTTCCATGATTATACTAAATACCTATGTGTGTTTATTGAATCGATTTAATAGATATATCAAATCTCTGTAATACAGTAAGCCGAATTTTATCCAAATACTGTCCAAACTCAATTCTACAAAGCTAACGGTTAGTTCCATATCTTCAAATTGTCACCTCCAATAATCTCTTTACGTGAATGATGCCTGTTTGACACCACATGAGTGACGATTTCCGCCCTTTACAACAGTTTTGGTGACCGCTAGCCGGTTTGTGGGAGATCTTAGCAGAAATCCATATTAGTGGTAATGTGAGTGACATTAACCATTCTGGTTCAATTGTTATGCCCTTCCTCGTTCAGTTAAATGGTTAAGGTTCCTAACCTTGGAGATCATCACCTAATGGTGATGTGAACAGAATACATTGAAGATTGTAAGTAAATAATTTTCAGTTTGAACAAAGAGTAACAAAAACAAAACACTGCGCAGAAAGGCCAGTAAAAGCTAGAAAAAGTTGCATGTATGCAAAGGACACAATGCATTATGACATCTGTTTTAAATAAATAATATGATTAGAAGCAGACTTGTCACACACAACGTTGTCCCACGTCCTTTTTGTCGTGTGTCGGAAACATTTTCTTATTGGATTACAATATGAGCGTCGTCGATAGTAAATCGGATACAAAAAGTTTGGTAGCCCGTTTCAATACTAACAGCTAATACCTCTGCAATATTTTATACCTTTCACTGTCTATAACGTCATGTTTTATGAAATAGACATAGTTTTACCTCATCATCATCATCATTTATTTAAGAGCCAGGCTCTTGTCGGTGGAGTAAACGCCATCTTTGCCTTTCCTCTGCCAGTAATTTCACTTCCTGATACGACACGACGCCAATCCAATAAAGAAACAATCACAATAGAGAATAGAAGAG
Organism: Anarsia innoxiella; assembly: GCA_947563765.1. Classification (NCBI taxonomy): domain Eukaryota; kingdom Metazoa; phylum Arthropoda; class Insecta; order Lepidoptera; family Gelechiidae; genus Anarsia; species Anarsia innoxiella. The sequence goes on from OX387406.1 coordinate 9,248,923, forward strand.
GAAAGATGATAGGGCACTTGATACGACACGACGATTTTTTAAAGAACATCATTGAAGGAAAGATTGAGTTTTACCTGTCAGTTAAATTTTATTGGTGTAAAGCATCCAGTAACAAAAATCTGTGGACAGGCATGGGAGAGGCTTTTGCCTTTTTTTTTTACATGGGGGAATCCGTTATGGATACCCTTCGTCTCGGAGAAAGACGAAGGGTTATGTCGGACTCGCACCGACTAAAACCCCATGGTGTTTCTACTCTTCGCCAAGTGACAGGGACACGGGAAAGCTTCCGCATACGTCCGCGAACCCTGTCGGCGGTGTCCGCCGAAGCAGATCCTTCTCGGGCAAATGCCCAGAGAGGCTTTTGCCCAGCAGTGCGACGACACAGGCTAGAAAAAGTGGAAATACGGGCCCTGAAGCTTTAAATGTTCTGTCATTGGACTCTTTAATAATCGTATCTGGGTAGCAATTCCGCTAAATTAAGTTTAGCGACCAAACTATAGCCAACAGATAAACATTCGACAGCAATATGTCACAAATTTGGTATTCTCTTAAGTGCCACGATTAATAGTCGATTAATAGTCGATTAGTAGTCTCTAGAGGGTTTTGTCTACTGTCAAATAGCGAAGAGAATACCGTTTGGAACTGCCACTCATGTGACATTGCGGAGTAGAATACCGATTATAGCGTAAAGTAATAAAATGTACGGCCGATCGCTGTCCACTGTCAACTTATCTGTTAAGAGAATACCAAAATATGTCAATTCATACAATTAACATTCTAGAGAGACACCATTTTTCATTTGGTAATTATAAGAATACGGCCCCTGACATACAAATTGACGCAATAACAAAACTAACATCTAAACACATTATCAAATTTTCTCCTGAGTTACTAATATGTTGCATAAAAGTAATTGTCCGATTTTGGTATTGCATAACAACTTTTCGCAGACGTATCATATCGCCGAACTTCTTTTCGCATAATTTTGTTATCAATACATACATTTCGCATAATTTTCTATGTCAGAATAATATTTTCACAGAACTTTTTTTGGACTAATATTGAATGGCATAATATTTATTTCGACGAAAACTCTTTTTGATTTATGCTATTGTTATAAGTTATTGATTTGCTTTCCCAGTTTTTCATGATTATACATTTTAGTACCTAGTTGTCTATATTGATTCCAGTTTATTACTTTCTTGATTTTCTTGACTTGAAATCTTGACTACAGGATTACTTTCTTAGTGTCAAAATCATGAAAATGAAAGCGAGCTTGCAAACAAACAAGCAGCATGCAAGCAAGCAAGCAGCATGCAAGCAAGCAAGCAGCATGCAAGCAAGCAAGCAAGCAGCATGCAAGCAAGCAAGCAGCATGCAAGCAAGCAAGCAGCATGCAAGGAAGCCAGCAGCATGAAAGCAAGCAAGCAGCATGCAAGCAAGCAAGCAAGCAGCATGCAAGCAAGCAAGCAAGCAAGCAGCATGCAAGCAAGCAAGCAGCATGCAAGCAAGCAAGCAGCATGCAAGCAAGCAAGCAGCATGCAAGCAAGCAAGCAATCAAGCAGCATGCAAGCAAGCAAGCAGCATGCAAGCAAGCAAGCAGCATGCAAGCAAGCAAGCAGCATGCAAGCAGCATGCAAGCAAGCATGCACCATGCAAGCAAGCAGGGATGCAAAAATCATGTTCTAACCTAACCTAACCTATCCTATTGGGGTTGCCTGGGAGTTTTTTTTTCCCTGCGGGGGGCTCCGCCCCCCGAGCCCCCCCTCGGGGGCTCCGCCCCCGGACCCCCTCCGCCCCTCACTCGTTGCCGCCAATACGAATTTTACAAGATTATTATGCCACATTAAATTCTGCCAAATGAAGTTCGGCGTACTAAATATATGCAATATCATATTCTGCCAAATTGTTATTATGATTGCTGACTGTTATGGAAAGTATATATTTATGCAAAATTATAATTCGATTATTTAAAAATCTGCGATATTTGTTATGCAAAGTGTATTTCGAACAATCAATATTATGCAAGATAAGGGGAACCCTTTTCGAGTATCACCTATGGCACAATACAAATCGGCCTCCCAGACACCGGATCAGTTGACTAATTTGTTCGTAGGACGAATGTAGCGTTCGCTTCAACATTGTTGAGTGGAAACCTGATAAATCCAGACATATCTAGAGCTAATGACCCTACAATGTAAAGCTGGTGATACTGAGAGGTTGAAATTGTTTAGAAATGGCAGTTGGATTGAATGAACAGTTAAAATGAATTGCTCAGTAGAATTACGGTATTAAGTAAAAAGTTTATCAGATTAATGACAATATTTTGCGTGTGTCGATTTTTTCGGTGGATTTATCACCTTAATATTAGTACCTACTTAGTACATACCTAGTACCTAGACCTAGTATACCTGGTATTGTTAATAGAAATAGGTAACTAACTAGATTTTTTTAAATATTGGTTTCAGTAAATACGATTGCTTTTAAGTCACTTTTTTACATTGACGGGTAACTGCAACTAGCAGACATTTCATGAACCGAAAAGAAAAGGGTTCTATAGTTAGGTATTATTCTTGGAGTTTACCACACTATAATTATATCATAACTACGAATTCATATAAATGAATAATCTTAAAATTTTGTTACATTGCTTACACTCCCATCCGTGGTCAAACTTCTCAAAAAACTAAGCCACTTCTAACCAATTCTAGCTTCAAAGGGTACCAAGAACACGGAAGTGGGCAGTTACAAACATCACTACAGTGTCACTACCAACGTTTACACGTCATAGGTGTCTTGTGACTGGGTCACATGAAAACAACTGACCGATTCATACTGGATATGACCTTAACCCGTGGCTTGTGACCTGAGTACCAGCAATTTGCAAGTTGTTACCTAGTGGAAGGAAAGATGAGTTTGTAAATGGTAGTTTAGTTTTGTTGTTATAGGAAGAAATAATGTTTTTCTGTATTCGGAACTCATACAGGTGTAATAGAAAGGGGTTATAATGCCGAAACACAGCGATAGTCCTCACGAAACTGAACAACTTTCCCCAAGGAACATGGGTCGTAACTAAAAAAAAAAATTGACATAGCCTATACTCACTCGATCAGCTGATCAAACATTTTGTATTGGGTGGCGAAAATTTTTGTTTTCGAGTTACGACCTACGTTCCTCGGGGAAAGTTGTTCGGTTTTATGAAGACTATCGCTCTGTGCATTATACCCCCTTTCTGTTATACCCAGTATAATTATGTAGATCAAATAAATGAGGGAATAGATGTTGTGTCGTATCAGGTGGTGAAACGGACGGCAGAAAATAGAGCAGAGTGGCGTACTCCACTGACAAGAGCAACGCTCTTAACCCTAGAGACCTAACCTTCGTCCTATCTTCACTTGTCAATTCAATGTCCGCCAAGTTCTTTTTCTTAGTTTATTTTTATGATGATGGTGTATTCGCAAAATTAAAGTGCAAATTTACGGAGATGCATCTTCACATGTAGGCTAGGTATGAACGCGCGTGAATTCGTTGTTTAACTAGTGTGTTCGACTATGCGTGTCTTCTATACAATCGGAGAAACTAACAAGCAACATTAAAATACGAATTTACGCAACATGCAGCGTGATGCGTGACAGTGTGTTAACCTATTTAATTAAAAAATATATAAATATATTTTTTTCTATATTATTTTTTTTTTCTTATTATTATTATTTTTTCTTCTTAAATGCACTGAGCATTAAAGCCTCCGCCTAAACATCAGATCCAACACACGACAAGTACTTACTCGTAAAAAAGAACTGAAGATAAAATTTTCCTCATACTGAGGTAAGAAACGAGATATTTATTCGTGATTTATATGATTATGCAGCGTTAACCGTGAGGCTGGTAAATCAACTTGCCACGGTTATGACAGGCCAGTCTTGTACGCGTTACCTTATTCGGGTAAACGTTTTAGACTCTCAGGTACAGTTTTGCAAGGATCCTGGTTTTTTATATCAAAATGAATCTTGGCATGTTTGTTAATTTGAAGAAAGGAGTTAAAAACTCGTGTTGTCTTTTTCTAATTTTTGAGTATAATCGTATTAGCTATAGGTTTATTTGGTTTAATTTGTATTTTTTTCGGCGGTTAATCACGCAAATGATTTCGATTTAATTAAATAGGTACCTACACAGATAATTTGACGAAGTTATTTTTTGGGGACAGTATATTATTTTTCTGTAGGTTCATTTAAAGTTCGCGCACTTTTAAAAGGAAAAAGCAAAAAATAGAATTTAAATTATTTTTACTGAATTGAATATTCACTTTACAACTCACCAGTACTGATCAACGTAAACTTTTTATTTTGGAAATTGAAAATTAACTTGAACAGTTGCGACGAGGCGCAAATTGCTGCCATTTTATACGCAAATAATTTTACCGACAGATGATAGCAGACTTTAATAACCGTGATTGCTTTTTATGTAAGAAGTTAAAAATCCAATATTTGGGTTAAACAATACGTTTTCTCTGTGGTTTTAACATCTTTATTGATCGCTACAAATTACGCTATTTATCCATCTAGATTATTAACTAGATTAAGTTTTTCTAGCATTAGCTTTTAATATAAATGACATTGACATGGCAAGTGATATTGAATGTGGATGAAGCGAAAGAAATGTGTTTGGATCGTAGCGAAGAATTGTGCGAAGTGGTCTCTACCTATCCGATGGGAGAGCCGTGAAAGATAGGTACAAAAAGATAATGAAAGATATGTAAAGAAAAAAAGAGAAAAACTAGATAGAGGTGAAAGATAAGTAGGCGGTATAGGCGTGTATTTATACATACATACATACATACATACCTATCTATTTTCTGATGCAATAAAGATTATTTGAGTTTGAGTTTTTTATTCAGGTTGAACCGCGTCCGCGCCAAAACCGCTACTGCGTATTTTATATCTTGCAATAAACTATTTAATAGGTAAATAAATAATTCGATAATTAATAGTTCGTAGAACATAAAATAAGTATATATTTAAATTACTTACGTACTAGTATTTTACTGCTAAACATCAATCATTCAAACACACCTTTAGGTACAGTTTTATTAACTAGTTTTTGCACACGACTTACTTCACATTTATCGTCATAACTTGGAACACTTACACTCTATCGTAAAATTATAACTCGTATAATATTGGAAAGTTTAATTGAAATCAGTTCCGTAGTTTTTCCGAGAAAGAGTAAGAACGGTTACGAACTACATCCGAGTCTTAAGGTCTATCTACTCAGATCCGGGACGTGTCCGGGCCGTGGCCCGTCAGGAGGGAAAACAATACGTCGTCATGACAACATATGTGAACGAATCCATAGAAAATGTATGGAATGATATTTTTTCCCTGACACGTCCCGGACACGGCCCGGATACGGCCCGGATCTGTGTAGATAGACCTCTATTGGTGATGCGGTCTTGCTTCGATTTAGCTCAATTGGGTGGACTGTATAATTAAATAAAAATGCAGGAATTTGTGCTCGACCGTGCTTTTATTGAAGCACATAAGAGAAAAAGAACATTAATAAAATTAGTGTGGCCACATTTTAGACAGAAAAATAATTAATGTCGAAGACAATTGGATTTGAGATATTTAGTATAGATCCGAGAATTATTTCTATACTAAACATCTCAGATCGGATAAGAATCAGATGTAGTACGTAACGGCTCTAACAAACATTCTTTTAAACATCACATCGATCGGCACAAACACTAGCATCATAAAGTCGTACAGGTACCTAATCTTTAAGTGTTGATCTTGTGTAAGTATGTAACTACGTAAAGCTGATCATAAACGTACATAGGTAAATACGTATAAGTATGTAAAGAAAACCTTATTTTCTTTAGTTTGAATTATTTGACACATGACAGATCGTCGTGCTGTTATGTGCTGTCATTCCTACTAAGAAAATTTAATAAATTAAACTTCTAATTTAAATGTTTAATATAAATATATCAGTGATGTGAGAATCGACACTGTGTTTATTAACATTAAATGTCGTTTCTTCCTTTTACAGAGAAACTCAGTTTTGTTTGATTCACCGTGTCGACGACAATCACTGCAAATATGATTATAATCTTATTTTATAACATATACGTTGCATACATAAGCATCATATATAAATTCGTAAGTACCTACATCCGTTAATTTTGGTGGCTGTTTTATCGCATCAGATTTCAGTTTCTGGGCGTCAGTGTCCATACTGTTATCACGGCCTAATTTTTATTTCGGTTCCATTTTGGATATACCTACCTATGTATTTACTTATATATTGGTAGATTTTATATTAGTTGCATGAGTTAAAAAGGAATGGTTACGTTTTTTTAAAATGGAAAACGACTAGAATGGCTTCATATTAACTTGTATTAGATGATTGAAACGCTAAAAGTGCAAGCAATGTAGTAATCAATCATACGCATTAGCACTCAGTATTTCAAAAAAAGGATGTAAACAAATCTGCTCTCCAATCTTTAAAATAATATATTAATCATACTATTGTACCAACTTTGGCTGATTTTCGACTTTAATTGTGATTTCTGCCTACCCTGATGGCAAAGAAACGTGACGGATATGTAAGTATGTAGGTAAGTCAGCTGTGAATGTAATATAGAGCATTGAAAATTAATACTAAGTTTATTGAATATATTTTTATGGAAAAAAAAACAATTCTACATCAAAAGACCACACAAAAGACATATTATCTCATAAAAGGGAAACACTAAAATAATATTAATTGCAAAACGCAAACCGCAGCATGGTGGTAGCAATTTCAATTTTACAGTCCCATTCTTCCATTAGTAATAAATAATATAATGGCTTTGAAAGCCCTTCTTATCTGAATAAACCTGAATTCGCTGAAATATCCAGAATCTATTCAATATTCGACATCTTCCGTTAATTCTTACGGGAAAAGCAATAAACATTAATATTGAAATATAGTCTTAAATACTAACCCACGTAAAGTCTGAAATACGGTTTTCTATTCTCGTATTTAATTGAAATTTTCTTTGTTAATTATATTTAAGCTTAATAGGAAGTCTAATTTTAGATTTCAGTAGCATTATAATATAACCTACAGATAGAAAGGCGTTTAACATTATCCGGCTTACATCTCGCCATCCGAAGGTCTATCTACACAGATCCGGGCCATGCCCGGAACGTGTCCGGGCCGTGGCCTGTCAGGAGGGAAAATAATACGTCGTCATGACAACGTGTCCGGGCCGTGTCAGGGAAAAAATATCGTTCCATACATTTTCTATGGATTCGTTCACACACGTTGTCATGACGACGTATTGTTTTCCCTCCTGACAGACCACGGCCCGGACACGTCCCGACCTTCATTCTGTTTTTTGAAAAAGATAGAGCCAGCGAGAGTCTAATGGAGCATTAGTTTTCTGCAACAACTGTTTCGTTTTAAGTAAAATAATCTAATACAAAACGTAATTTTGCATCGGTTAATGAGATAACTGTACATCCTATAACGCTTCTTATTAAATATGCCGTGATGTTTCATTAAAATCAAGTAGGTATCTCGTTTACATACGAATTTAAATCAAATTTCAATTTGCTGGTAACTTTTAGCCTTTGAATTAACTAGGTGCAGAGATGTATTTGGAAGTAAAAACAATTAACATACATATAGTCCACGTAGTTTTAAATAAGTAAACACTGTTAAATTATTTTGCTTTTATTTGAAAATAACTTAAACCCACAACCAACTCAATCCGCCATCCATCCCCGTTGCTAAGTAACCCATCAACAACACTCACTCTCTTACTCCTTAGCATGCATTCCGTTCATTCATCTGTACGAAGTGAATGAAAAAGAACGAACTAAACGAATATTTTTTATTTACTTTATGAGTATTGAAATTCTATCCCCATCACTGATATGTCAAACTTATGGATATGAAATACCGTCTGGATCTGCGTCACAGATTACATAATAGTTACTACGTAACAGATACTTCACTCAGAAGAAGATATCCAATACCTACTGCTTTAACAGTGCGCAATAGCCCAACTGTCACGTCAGAAACCACTGCATGCTAAAATGTGCCTAAATACTCAAGCGTATAGTTGAGATTGCTTCGCACCCCACGAATCCGTAAAAATCGCGGGGCTGCCTCTTCGATAAAATTAAATTAACAAAACGTTTTTTGACTAAGTTATTGAGAACTATGAATATGTTCCGACTTATATTGGGCAGTTTAAAATTATATCGTTTTTAATATATTTATTTTTAACCTGTTTTTATTTTTAATTTTTAATGCTTTTTTATCTTTCTGAATTCTCGGTTATTATTATGTTTTTAATTAAAAAAACGTTATTATTAAAAAATATAAACATTCAAAACAAACAAAAAAACGAATGGATCTATCAAAATTTGAACAACGTGCGAGCGCTTCGCTTTGACAACCGCACTTCGCTTGGTCCGCAAGCGGCCCGCTGAGCGGTAGGTATTTATAGCGCGCAAGTACATAGAGTGACGGAGGCCTGTCTGCGTGCCTGGTCAGGAGCAAAATGGCTACTTACTTTTTGTATCGTTTGACAGGTCATCTACCAAGAAAACTATGAGAAAACTTGGCGCAGCCTTGGCACGCTGTCATAAACTCATTTGTATATTTTAAAAAAATGGAGCCTCTCCAGTCTATTCCTTGGATTCCTTGTTGGAGCCAGGAGCCACATAGTGGCAAAGGTGGATAAGAATGTGGGTGTGTCTTTCTTATTACCTTACGCATGCGCCTAGAAATTACGGCAACCATATTTGAAGAAAGGTGGGATTACGTCGATATCCGCCCTATAAAAAGGGTTTTAATTTAGCAGTGGTGTATATGCTGATTAGACCACAAACAATAAAATATAAATTGATCCTGATAATTCTGCCACTGGGGTAATCGCCATCTTTGTCTTCTGTCAACGATTTAACTTCTTGGTACGACAAAACGTTTGCTTTTCTTACACTTGGGCACAGTAGATACGTCTTGGTCTTCCTCTCATCCCCTCAAGCTTTCCTTCAATAATTTTCTTTGAAAATTTATCGTGCCCTTATCATCTTTCCTCTTCTATTTTCTGCTGTTAACAACAACCAATCAGAAATATAAAAAATCCTCAAAATCTTTTACAAATAATAAAAAGTATCCACCTAAATTCGTCCCTATTAAATTCATATCGTCTTGTAAAAGTTGAGTCCGCCATGACAGATACGAAACAGGCAACGAAACGACACGACCGGTTGCAATTGCAACTAGGATGCATTTCAGAAATGCAATATTGCATTATGAGATTTAATTTCAATTATTAATTAGTCATCTCCAGCTTGCTTTTATTTATGTAATTTAAATAGGTAATTGAGCTGTCAAAATATTGGAATATGAGCACAAGAATAGTGGCTCATGTGCTCTTAGTGGGCTACGAGTATGTACCAATTTTACTACTTTTTTTATTTTTACTTAGTTGCTATTATAAGTGTGTAAGTACATTTACTTATTTCTTTTTAGTTTTATTTTTTTACTTTTCATCACAAAAGTTTTATAATGCCTTCATTCACTAGACCGACCGACCAAGTGACAACTGTTTTTTTTTTTAATTTTCACTAACCCACTGCTTTCAATACAATGAAAAATGCGTCAAAATATACTGGAAAATATTTCACAGGCCCAAAGCCTAACATCTACAAGCAGCTTCAAGACATGACCGAACGAACAGTAAGATAGTAAAGTCTGGAGCTTGTTAAACAAGGTAATGAGTCAGTGCTACGAGAATGTCATAGTCTAAGTGATTCTACTTCAAGTTAACCATGATTGCTTAGACTTTCGTACAATACCTCGTTAAGTAGGGATAGGGCACTAGAATGAATTAGGTTTTAAATCATTTAAGTGATTGAATCTTTCAATCCATTCGAATCTATTTAGTGGAAATATTTGTCGTATGGAAGCACTTATTATGGTAATATCTACGTCTAAGTAGTTTGTAATAAAAAATCGTTTGTTTGCTAATAAGTTGTCTGTAATAAGTTATTGTGACATAATATTAGTTATTTACTATTTTGTACAATGAGCATCGGCCTTACTTTTTTAGGTAGATTTTCTTATGAATTGCTTATGAGACCTCCCTTTGTCAGTTGAATTTACTATTAGACTATCCAAAATCAATATCCAAAATTATAGCTTATAGTACTTAAAATCTTACATGATTAGAATGACACATGCCAATCCTCGTCGAATAGTGATGGGATGAAAATGTTAAATCGTGGTGTAAGCGAAATTTTGCTTGTAAAAAGGTCTTATTACTAGAAATATTTTAAAAATAACTAGTAATTACCAAATAACCTAATTAAGTACGTAATTAATTCTCCATTTCGCGCTCGGTTAAATATTCGCAGGTACTAAAAAACCAAATAGTAGTGACACCGTGCATAATTTTTTTTAAATTCATGAATCTACTATAAAAGCTCCTAAAACCTACCAAAACTACTAAACGCAAAAAAAATACGTATAATTACTATTTTCATAGACCTTATGATAATGAAAAAATATCGACTATTATCGACTTAAATAACTCGATTGGTCACATCCTTAATTTTTTTTCATGATGATATAACCTTCTTAGAACGCAAAAATATTTAATCTCATTTTATTGAATAAGTATTATGTGTGTTATTTAATATTAAGTTTTATGTATCTTTACGTTTTATGTCGAAAACATTAATTTTTTTGTATGTATAAATACATTTCATAATTTTAAAATGGTTTTAGTTGTAAAAATGATTATGACTTTTGCTGATGCAAATTACGACACTTATGGGCCGCTAGTATAAAGTTACTTCGCTACTTTTAGTGACACTTGCCATTCTAATCATGTAAGATTTAAACAACTATAACATGACACATTACTTGCCCAATTAATAAGTCATGAAAATGAGTCGACTCATTAAATCGCAATCATCTCACATTCCATCCCTAAAACAGCAAAGTTTAGTGCTTTGTAAATTTTCAACGGCTGTTTGACCTGCAAGTGTAAAAAGAGTAAACTCAGTACCTACCTCAACACTACCGTGTACTGAGTTAAGTCATAGTTTCCGGAAGTAAGTACGGTAAAGGGCGATAAAGAATGCACATCGGCAATCATCGCATTTCCGAATAGAGCCGAATGCTAAATTCCACGTACATTGATGATTAGAATTTAGAATACTTTATTGTTGCACTCTTTGAACCACGACTAACAAAACAAATGTCATGGTGTATGCGACTCATATCGCTATACGAAGTCGAAAGCCGATTACCTCTTTGCAAAGATCGATTTGCATTATTTATCGCCCTTTATTGTAAAGCGAAATACTTTAACTGTAATTCAGCTTTAACTAAAATGTTTTGTGACAATTGTTTCCGTATTTTTGAATTGAAAGAGTTTTACCTACAATAGACTTGATAAAAATAACCTGCGAGTAGATATCGCAATATTATAGTAAGAAATGCTACCTACTTTTAAACCTCAATAAAACTTGATACCAATTTATACACGGCGTACAAAAAGGGTGTAGGTACATTTTTTTGCTTGCCCAGCGTCGAAGCGAATTGCCTAATAAAGTGTTAATTGAGACATTGCGACGCATGAGGCCAGATCCAAATCTCGGACCTGAATATGTACTGGTGACTAGAAAATGTTATATCCTTCGAATTTCCTTAATATGATTTTATTTTCAGGTTATTTGCTGAAAAAAGTATCTTTAAGCGTTAACGCAAACAGAACCCAAATAGGTTACACTTACAGAAGTTAGCACCTTGAAACTTTACATTGGATAATAACGTCGCAATAGCCCAGTTGCATTTTTGGGGCTTTAGGTGGTTGTTTTGCAACACTAAAATCAGTTGCCGGTTGTGCTTTCTGGATATTTTTCATGTTGGTAATTCATTTCATATATTTTAAGAATTCTTGCACCTTGAGTCTTTAGAAGATTAAGTTTAGAAGATTAAACATATAGGTAGGTACTTTAATAGCAATTTAACTTTTTATTTTCTCTACAATAAGTTTATTTGCATTTAATTTGTCAATACATATGAGCTTTCTCAATAAAACAATATTCATACAGTCATTAGCAAGCCAGAATTTTCTCCCCAACAGTACAATACCACACATAAACACTAGCCACACCCCGATGTATATCAGCCGGAGAATTGCGCCCGCGCCGCCGCCGCCGCCGCCGCTCATTTTAATTCCCACTTGATTTATTTATCCGACTGTACTTAGTCGTTTTAATTACATTTGCAATCATACATTATAATTTGCTCGTGAATATTTTATTTGTGTTAAGAGAAAAAGTATATAACATTTTGATAAATTTTGTCTGACGGTTGGATACTTTGGATATGTTAGGTTTACATAAGACCAATGTTGCAAGCAGACTCGTTTACTATGAGCACTTGTAGACGTCCGTTTTTTTACCGGACCGTTGTCCGTTACGCGGTGGTGTATGGTCTGTAATTGATGTATGTACACGCACGGGATATTCATGCTGCAAAAAAATATATGGCAGGCATTTCTTGCCGAATGAATGTCCGGTGCGTGTACAAGAGCACTAAACCTACAAGTATGTAGCGCAATATTGGAGTAAGAAATTCTGCCAACTATTGAACCACTATTAAAGATACCTATTTATTCGAGTATATAGGTCACAAAAGGGGTGTATATTATTTCCTAGTCGCCGTTGTCAAACGTTAATGCTGCCAAAGCCGCCGGCATGCCGCGGGGCTAGGCCGGCTTTATATAATAAGAATGGCAGCTGTCAAAAAAGCCGGGGGCTTTGGTGTGTAGATACCATAATGTCTCTGCGTTTTGAATATGATAAGGACAGTATGATTTGAGATGTTAAATCTACTAGAGTCAAACCAGTCTCGTAGCTACGTCAGTGACCAAAATGTGAAGGCATATCTTTGTCACAATTAATTTAACTTCGAATACAACTTTATCAAAGGTTCATGTTTAGTACTCGTTTCACGTATAAGCAATAAAATTATATTAATATATTGCTCACTTATGATAAACCAACGCGCTTTGAGAAGGGACATATTTTAGTTAATGATTACATCGATACCTTTTATGGAAGAATGTTTTGATAGAAATATTGTTTTTGCTTATTTACGTTACAATACCTACCGTTATAGGTAGAGACTTAACCACATCAGGGTATTATTTTAAGATTTCGTACAATTTTCCAAAACGTGACAATAATAAGACGAAGTCAGTGTAAAAACTAATTAAGTATGAAGCTTGCTGTGACATGCCTTTGTCTTCTTGTTATTTATGGATTTCTTGACTGTATTATATAAATGTTAATTATTTAAGCTAAGTTTATCGTAATAATATGCCTACACGGATAAGTTTTTTTTTACAAACTTTGTACACGATCGCAAAAAGTCTACAACAATAACATAAAATCACTCATTCGTTTTTACGTTGATGTTCAAACTTAACTGAATCCGCGAGACAAAACACATTTAAACAATCAAATCTTTTTGCGCGCGTCTTATTTTTAATACCGCCAAAGAGCATTCCTCGATTTGATCGTCGTTTGTTTTAAAAGTAAAACGCGCGTAATTGAATTTGCGGGAAAATGGTCGGCCATTTTGGTAAGTGCTACCGGGTTGTGTTACCGCAGCGGTTTGTTCATTTCATGGATGGAAATTTTCTTGATTGTAGATGACGATTGTTATATATTTAAGGAAAATAATATAAAGAATTCTAATACGAGAAATACGCAATATCATAGAAAATGTAAGAGTCTATCTACACAATGAGAATCATTATTATGTTAATTTTCCATTAGGTAAAGTTTCCAAATAGTTTTTATATAAATAGACAATTAGAACACATATTGAGTAAATAACGAATAAAAGAAACCAAAATAAGAAATACTATTGCTACAAAAAGAGAAGGAAATGCTCAAGTCACTCTTCATTTTTCATATGAAAGCCGCGCTCTATAAAACTGACCGAAACCCTAACCAATACAGTAGACCACACAGTTGCAGCAATCCAAATTATTAACAACCACAAAGGTCATGATCAATCCTGTGTGGTCGGTTGTACAACTCCGGTGGCCTCAGACGTTTTCGATAAAATAAGATGTATTGTCGAGTTCACGCTTGTGTTATTTCGGTTGAAATAAATTGCTTACAGATATTAATATTGAATTTGTAAAATCAATAAATTGTACGTAATAATGGGTTGAAATATAGATTCAACCCGAAGAAATATAGAGCAACAAAGTGTGTAAGTACCTACTTCTTAATTTAAAGGTATTTATGCATGTGCAATATTAATCAATGGTTGCAATAAAAATAAACATTAAAATCTTACAATGTAGCGGTGATAAAGTTTTCATAAACAATCAATAAACTGGCAATGAGTATAAATCAGTTTTAGATTTAGGTCTTGAACTAATAAAAATGCCATATTTTAGCAATTTGCAATCGACATCGTCTAGACGGTGCATTGACTGGTTGAAATGTAGAAATTTTGAATATAAACACTTTTTGAATTGATGTAATTGTCTATTAACCTTTATGCAATAAAGGTGTAGTGGTTTGATCTCTGTTTGGGCAGAATAACTTTTCAAAACAGACGACAGTGTCCTAAACGAAAAAACTAAAATAACCTAACCTTTCTATTAAAAGAAACGACTGCGTTTAAAAACTTTTTTTTATATGTGTGTGTCACTCTCAAGTGTCACTCTCAAGTGTCACTCTCAAGTGTCACTCTCAAGTGTCACTCTCAATGTAAATACGAATCTACCGACACATATCAAGCTAAAATCCATCAAGCCGTTTAGGCTGTAGAGCGTGCCAAAGAATTATACATACAAACATACATATAGGAACATATTCTCAAAAAACATAACCCTCCTTCAGGCGCAGTCGGGTAATAACCCTTCTAAGTACTTTAAATGGCCACCTCTTAAAAACATATGAAACAATCAAAATCATCGCCAACTTTCGTTTAAAAAAATAAATTTTGACAACACGTCACACCGCATGACACATTCTGACAAATGACTAAGCATGTGTTAATCTGTACTACCCATTTCAAACGACATGCTTTAATTAACAGCTGATTATGACAGACGCGGTGTGACATCTTCATTGTAGAACGTCGTGTTCTCTTTTTGAAATGTCAAACGTAATGCTGTTGACAGGCGTGACTACCGTCTTTTGTTTTTGAGGGTTGCCAGTTCTTGATTTGTTAATGAGATTAATGATTGGTAAAATAAGAGAGATGAGATACTTTTTAACAAGCTTTCATTAGATCGTCGTGTATGTAACTATGTTATTTTCTGTTAGTTTTATAATTATACATATTTATCTTGTAATTGCTTGCAATATCCTATTTGAATTCATGAAATGGAATTTATTTACGTAATTTGAACTCAAAAATTAAATATTTAGTTCGGTAAATGTACGTACTATAGCATTTATCTATTTTAAACCTAACAGCTTAAATTCTACACTGACCCATCAGTATCACTCATAAAAATTATATGGTGCGAACCTTAATGGACAATTAACTTAACAGTCTTTAGTGCAACTAAGGTTAACAGTATCACCAATAAACAATTACAGCCGTAAAACTTTATCGTTCATCGATTAATTTCAAATCGTTATTTTATTGAACGTATCGCAACATCATTGTATTAATGAGTACAATTTTATTTCCATTGACATTGATATCCAGATACAATGACAACGCAAAATCAATCTTAATCAAGCATTTATAAGGTGTTCTTAAATTAATTGCGATTGGCGATTGTTCAAAAGGTCGTTGAACTTGTGAAAATGAATACTTTCATGAAAATGCGGTTAGTGTAATGCGTTTGTAATGATGGATGACATATTATATGACATGTGTCATATTGTATTATACTAGGTGTATACTAGACATCGTATTTTATGTCATAAACAATCGAGGATTATTCTAGACAAAGAACTTTCTTTAAGGCCCAGAACACACAGTGAAACGCAACTGCAACGCCACTGAAACTGCTAGTTACTTTTGAGTTTCATCGAAGTTTCTGTGAAAGTGTGAAGAAACTTCGATGCAACTTAAAAGTTTCAGTTTCGTTGCAGTCGCGTTGCAGTTGCGTTTCACTGTATGTTCTGGGTCTAAAGTAGTTTTATGTTAGTAAAATTTGATGTTTTGGATGATTACCTTCTTAATTTTGGATTTCTTAAATGATCAAACGGCAATTGTGTTGTATCTGAAACAAAAAAAAATATTATTAATGTTTTTCAACACAATAATATTTATATTTATTTATATACACGCTTTATGGTTAAAGTCGCTGGAAACCGTTGGATGTGGGCAGCGCAAGACCGGTCGTTGTGGAGATCCTTGGGGAAGGTTGAGGGGCTTTTGTCCAGCAGTGGACGTCCAAAAGCTGACATACGATACACGCTTTTAGAGCCTCTAATAACAAAGTCACTTTATTATAAATTATTAATTAATATTTAGAAGTAAAATTTTCAACTAAGTAACATAATTACTTATTTCAAAATATTATTTTCAGAAAGTACACAAGTAACAACAGTAAAGATTAGTAAGGCATAAAGGTACAAAAGGGTTTTACAACTTAAGTAATACTTAAAACAAACAAATTACTAGTACTTTAGGGCATTCACAAACACTAAAGACCTAAGCACCTATTACGTGGGTGGATTGTAAATAACTAAGTACTATTATAGACTGGATTACTATAAAGATGTATGTAAAATATTTATGATCATTGTTTGTTTTTAGAACTTACTTTCTTTTGTTTATTTTTTATTAGTTATGCATACATATATACAGGGTGTAACAGAAAGGGTATATAAAGCCGAAACACAGCGATAGTCCTCATGAAACTGAACACTTTCCCCAAGGAACATGGGTCGTAACTCGAAAAAAATTTTTGAGTCGCCCATACTTACTTGATCAGCTGATCGGGCATTTTGTATGGGGAGGCGAAATTTTTTTTTCGAGTTACGACCCATGTTCCTTGGGGAAAGTTGTTCAGTTTCATGAGGACTATCGCTGTGTTTCGGCTTTATATACCCTTTCTGTTACACCCTGTGTATGGCACGCTCAATAGAGATAAAGGGATGGTCGGTATAATCTTTTAATATTCAAAATCTTAATCTTCATATTAACATCGTTTCATTTATTTATATTTTTCTGACATCTGACACAAAGACAGTTCAATTTATAATAAAAAACCATAAAAATAGTCTTCATTCCACATACATATCCGTTACGCCTCTCTCCCATTGGGGTAGGCACAGACCACATCCTTCCACTTGCTACGATCCAAACACACTTTCTTAAATATAAACTGCGTAAATTAGCATCAATGCCGTAAGATCAGGAGGGAAACTTTGGATGAAACCAGTTACTAGATGGCTCGATTGTTCTTTCGCACCTATACCCATTACCCAATTCCGACTATCGATTTGCACGTCAGAATCGCAAAGGTCCTCCATCATAGTTTTCCCTGACTTCGATCTGACCAGGAGCCCAAGTCTATTAATTTACAATATTCTAAGTTGTATTTCGGCCACACCGACAGAGTGTCAATGGCATTTTTGACAAAAGACATTGACCATTTTTATATGATCGTTGGACCAAGTGCTGCCCAAAATGGGGACATAGTGCATTATGTACCTTAGGCTATTAGTAATCTGTAAACGAAAGGCCATTAAAATCTACCCAAGGAGTTTGGAGAAAAAAATGTTATTTGTTGAGATTTTTCATAGTGAAAAATGACAACATGGTACATTGACATTATTAATTGTAATAATGTCAATATAACAACCATTGGGTTGTTGACATCTTAACCTATCTTAAACGTGTACTTAATCGTCATCATATGAATAATGACATTTACAATTCATCATATGAATAATGGTCCACTTTGGTCAATGTCCTTTCGTTGCAATCACTGTTAGCCATTGTTTAGCAAAATACCAAATGTGTCAATGCCGAAACACAACTGAGGCTATTTTAAATTAGCAGACTTGGGCCCCAGGTATAGTTCACTATCTTTCGGGTATAGCATATATTGTGCGTAACAGTTCTTACTTTCTACGAAGCATCTGATAGTAAAAAGTTATTCTAAAAGTTGTTAAAGTTAGAGTTATACCTAATATTACTGAACTTTAATAACTTCATAAAACGTAACTGCAGTGAGGATACTTCAAGAGCCATTTGTTTTATTTTATGCGAGTGAGTAATATAAGTATACGTTAAGTAAAGGAGATTAAAATATGTGATTAAGCGTTAAGTATTATAACCAGTGATCTGTGGACTGCGCCGTATTTGACAGTCAACTGTCAAAGTCCTTTTTTGGGACTCGCCACAGACGACTGAATAAGTAGAGTTTTGTTTTTTGTCGTGAAGCAACAATTGGATCCAACTTAGACATAGACAAAGACACACGTTTATTCGACATACACAATACAGCACAAATTACACAGACTATTATGAGTTTGTGCATTTTTGTATAAGGTACCGCATTCACGCAACAAGTGTGAACAGCTTCATATAAAATGTTCTACCACAGAATATCCAAAACAATTGAGAACGAACCCTAATTTTTGTCTATGAAAATAACGATGGCTGTTAAATTTATGAACAATCGTCGCATAAACGTAAAGCCACGAAAATTATGTTTAACAACAAAGTCGTCTATTTGTAGGCTCGTCTGTTAGTTTCTACATAGGCTGAAATACTCCAGTACTCTAAAACCTTTAGGCTGTCCGCAACTTCTTATGTAATTATCGTTATATTTTGAAAAAAAAACATACCCCCTTATTACAAAACTAGTTTTAAAGATAGTCCTAGGACTAACGTCATTTTTTGACATTTTGTCTATAGTCGAAACGTCATTTATCTGAGTTTATTCTAGGACTATAAATAAAAGTCGTTTTGTAATAAGGGGGATAATATCTTAATATAATACATATATCTACTATAGCCTATAATATTACAGCTTATGTATTATTCTGATAGGCAAGCTATGAATTGGATTTAAAAAAATGAGAAAGCGTCAAAGGTCCCATTGTACGTACTGTACTGTACGACCAAAGCGCTCGTATAACTACACCTATAATTCCGCTGGCCAACTCTACTGTGGCTCGTGCGACTAAACCTTTAAGTCAAAGTTTGGTTTTGCGAGGCACAGTAGAGCGCGCCACCCTACCAACCCGGACTAAACATTTTAGGAGTCGCCGTCACCGGATTGTCTGTATTTTCATCTGGCTTTACAATCCAATGAGTATTGCAATATTGACTCGCGATAACGTAGACTCTATACCATGCTTCTTCCCGATTTTCTCAACACTCTTACAATACTGCAAAGTTCCATTAAAATCTGTTCAGTAGTTTTTACGTGAAAGAGTAACAAAAATTTTCGCATTCATCCACGCATAACGATTGAATTAAGTTTCCGCGCACATCGTCGCCGACAAACGCTTGTCCACGTTAAAGGCATTTCGGAAAGATCTAAGCAAGAAAGGTACCTACGATATGTTTGCTTACTACTCAAATCAAACGAAATGAACCTAAAGTAGGCAAACATGGTTTAAATTGAGACTGATTCAAGCCACATTCCTTTAAGTCCCTTATAAGGTACAATTCTAATCCAATTTAAGCCGACCCATTTAAGTCAAGCTGGGTGTAAGTATTTTAACCCCCCGCGTGTTGTTGTATACTTTAGACGCTATAAGAAGGTTTGTTACTTTATGAGGTGGTTCTCTTGTCAAATGGGATAAATTTTATAAATCATAGACAAAAAATCCCTGATTTTATATTCTTCCTGGAAAAAAAAATCTTTGCAATATTATGAGATTATGCGTTCTTGAATCAGTTTTCTTAATTTTATATTACTTGCACTGGTTGTGTGATTTTATTTGAAATGAATGTTTCTTTTGAAACTTCACATAGTCCATCTCATCATCATAAATTTAAGAGCGTCGATCTTGTCGGTGGAGTCTGCGCCACTCTTCTCTATTCTCTGCCGTCCGTTTGAGCACAAAAGCAAAAAAGATAAAATTTTTTACTAACTTATCTCTTAGTCTGAGTTTTTAATGTTAATTTTTTTTATAGTCAGAGGCCATACTATAGTCGCTAAACTATAGTTAAGATGTTAGTGGGATCAAAAGTGAGATTACACAAAAATCCAATTCAGTTAGCACGTCTTTTGTAGCCTAAAAGCCGCCATTGTAGCCCCTTCTGAGGCCTGAATAATCAGACACAATATTTGGGCCCCAATTTGTTTGTGTTACGTATTACATGGCAGGCGCCCGTGTTATACTGGCTAAAGGAAAAGGTTGTAGGTTTAGATTTGATTCATTTTGAGATATAATACAGAAAGTATTTATACTCTTACTTGCAGAAAATGCTAAGGAAAAGTTTCGGTAAATGTTAAGTTGCTTAATTCATTAAAACCGTTTCCTTTTTTCGTTCGATTTAAAATAACCTATGTAAGGTTGCAATAGCCATTTTCCCATCATTTTCAAATACTGATCTACACTATACTACTATTCTTTTTAAAATTATGTTTTTTTTAAATTGTTTGATTTTCAAAAACACATTCTTATTTTAATTAACCAAACTCCAGGAAAAGCATTTCTTAAAAAACGAATCATAACCAAAAAGTTTTCGACAAAAGAGTTTTTAATCTCAAGAAACCTAACCAAAAAGTCTAATTTACTCCTTATAACCTCTCAACCACCTTGACCCCATAGTGTTACATTCGTCAGGAAGTTTTTTTTTGTACATGAGAAACCCCGTCAGGATACCGTGGGAACGCGCGTCTTACGCTACTGTCAATAATAGGGTTGGACTGTTTTCATTTAGCGGAAAATTCTCGAAGAGTTTTTGAAGCTGCTCATTAGATCAAGACTTATCTTTCTTATAATTACTTCTTCTCGGCTGTACCTACTGGTAGTGAAATGGTAGTAGTTATATTCAAATACATAAAAGAAAGTCATATAAGTTACACATTTTATACTGCAAGAACGGCTGAATCATTTGGTTGAAAATTGGTAGGAAGGTAGAACCAGGGGAATGACATAGGATACGATTTTATAAAAGCAATACAACAGTGTTTCTTGCTAAACTGTTTTCTGGGGAAAACCGTTACATGGCGAATGAGCCATTAGCTTTTAAAAAAATATGTGTTTCAGGTGATTGTAACTAAAAATCCTAGGAAATAAAGATTACTTGACTTTGACTTTACTAACTTAACCTAGATCCTAAACTAAGTATACTATGTGTATTTTGAATCAGTTTCGTAAACTCATATTATTACAAAACGAGGTTTAAAGATAGTCCGAAGTTAGTTCGTTTCTTTTGACGTTTCGGCTATGGACAAAACATCAAACTGAACGAACTAATGTCGGACTATCTTTAAACCTTGTTTTGTAATAAGGGGGATTGAATTTTTGACTTGGATTTTGAACCTATCCCAAAACACTTTTTAACAAGTTTCATTCAATCCGAATATTCCACTCGTTTCCCATCACTAGACCTTACATTTCGGAGTAACTTCAAACAGTCCCACCTACGTCCTCTTATATTTAAGTTAGTAATTAGTTAGGCTGTCGCTCGCTGATATATAATGGTAAATAATGCATTGTTGTAGCCATTTTATGGTGGCCATGGGATTCTTCATGGGTGGTTATGGTGAAGTTTTTTTTTATTGGACTGTAACAATACTTTGTTATTCCAGTCTGTGGTTTGGAGCTGAATTGTTGTATATTGTGATTTTTTTATATCCGTTTTTTTTAAATAATATTTTTGATGTTATAAATATTTTACTTAAACGTAACTACCTACTTGTTTTGGATGAAGACGCTTTCGAAAACCAAATAATTTAAATGCTAATATTAGTACCTAATAAATGTAAAATTTTGTGCCGATATATATATATATATATATAGGGTAACTTTAAATTAGTGAACGATTGAAAAGGATATGCATGTACTCGTGATAACAAACAACTTTTACTATGGAGACAAGTTCGAAATCTTGAAAAAAAAAATTGTCCCCCCATACTATCAGCTGATACATTTTGTATGTGGGAGTTCAAAATTTTTGAATGATTTCGACCTTGGTCCCATAGTAAAAGTTGTTTGTTATCACGAGTACATGCATATCCTTTTCTATCGTTCACTAATTAAAAGTCACCCTGTATATATAGATATAGATAAATATGTGAGGATGTTGGTAGCTCTTTCATGAAAAAACTAGTGAACAGATTTAGATGAAACTTGGCAATATTGTAGCATATAAGTCAGAATAACTTATAGGCTATAATAATTTAAAATATCATGTTTTTTTCCCGAAATATGACGATAAATGCGTACGAAATTGCTGGCAGCCTTTAGTAAGTCACTATTTAGAAGTGTTGTCGCTGAGTTGAGAAACACACACCCCTCCTCCAATTCTGATCACTTTCGCTACCACTAGCTAATAAAACTCGCTGCAAAGTTCACTATTAGTGCTATAGTGCACTTAATGTTGTGTTAACACAAGCAACAAAGAAGCACTAACCTCTGATCAGAATTGCCCCCTTACACTGTACTTAAGTTGAACGTTCAACGGCCGCTCCCAATATTCAAAGGCAGAGAGCTACCTGAGAGCGGCAATACTCAACTGTCACGTAGCTGTCACTTTTGATTTAATTCTAAGTTTACGTTACGCAAGCGGTGACAGTTCCATACATTACAACTCAGAGGTACGCATATGTCTACGCATACGCAACGCATACGCGTCCGGTGTGTTTTTGGCCTTCATCCTTCAGAAGAATCCCATACTTTTTTTGACACCGATAGGCTTTATAGTAGGGATGTTTTGGATATGAAATTTCGGATACGGATTGGATACGGATTTAGGAATGATTATTATACCGGATACGGTTACGGATACGAATAATAAATTATTTCGGATTATCCGTTAGTTTCGGTTACGGATATTAATTTTTTAAGGAATTTTAAAAGTAAAATACAAATAACGTGTCTCAATCAGGCTCCGCCCCTATCCGATACTATGCGAAACTTTAATTTCGGATTCGGTTACGGTTACGGATGATTTTTTCTATCGGATATCCGATAGTTTCGGTTACGGTTACTGAGCTCCCTAACATCCCTGCTTTATAGGGACGAAAATTCTAAGATAGATTATTTCAAACTTCAGTAGTAGTAGGGCAAAACCAGAGATAGATAGAGTATTGGGAACGACCGTTAGTGAATTGAATATAACTTTATTGTTTCCTTTCACTTACACATCTTGAACAAACCACATAAAATGTAAACAAAATTACTTAGATACGATCACGTCTAGATACCTACAAGATTAGCAGATACAGTATTACCCTTAGAGGTATACACGGTGTAACAATTTTAGTAAATCAAGTGGTAGATTACGGCCTAAACACTCTCGTTTGAGAATAGGCTCCTGCCCCTGTTGTGGGGATGTTAAACGGGCTGATGAAGTTAAAAATAAAGCCATAGTTCTCTTAAAACGTACATACATACATACATATCCGTCACGCCCCTCTCCCATTGGGGTAGGCAGAGACCACTTCCTTCCACTTGCTACGATCCAAACACACCTCTTTCGCTTCATCCACACTCATCAGTCGCCTCACACATGCCCGTCGGTTTAGGGTAGGTACTCTTGATTTGGCCTTTCTTGAGCAAGTCCCCGATTTGATTCGTTCTTAAAACGTAAACTTTTCTATTTGAAATAAAGATCAAAATATGAATAAAATATTTGTAGAATGTGGATGTGATCTCTCTCGATTCCTCAATTCCCCGATTCCCTCGATCTCCCCGATCGGGGATCGAAACCGTGTCTCCAAGATTAGAGGGCGGGCGTTCTCCCAACTAGGCTACCGCTCACTAGGATAAGTAAATGGAGGGAAGGAAGTAGTCTCTGCCTATCCCGATGGGAAAGAGGTGTGACAGATATGTATGTATGTATGTACGTTTTAAGAGAACTATGGCTTTATTTTTATTATGTATCTATGTGTTATCTGAGCGAATAGTTTTCAACAATTCGACTATATTCTTTGGGCTTGTTTCGTTTTTGATGTTTAGTTTTTGAAGTACTTACTATAACTGTCTTTCGACTGAGATCTCTAAGTAATACATATTTTCGCCCTGTATATTAAAGTAGCGAAGATGCTAGATTAAATAAATTAATTGGATTAATAAACTTCATTGAGTTGTTTACGGTACGTCCAATCGAAGGCCTAAAGTAACTGGCTTATAAATGTTCAAGCTATTTCAATTTACATGACTTATAAGAATACTTATGACTGTTATTTATATGTAACTTAATACTTAATTTATTTTATACTCTTATGTACATGGTACTGCAAAGTATAGGCGAGGAAGGAATTTGAAGACTGCCCGCGACTTCGCATGCATTTATCTTCGTATCTTTGCCAATTTAAAGAGTATCCCAAAATAATATAGCTTATTTGTTATTCTGGTGTACAAGCTACAATATTGCCAATTTTCATAAAAATCTGTTTAGTAGTTTTGCCGTGAAAGGGCTACAAATATCCGTACATCCATCCATCAAATAAGATTTGACACTTATAAATACCTAAGTAGGACTAGAGTGAAGAAGAGAAAAAAATGATAGGACACTTTGATACAATATGACTGATTAACTTTCTAAAGAACATCGTTTCCGCCATCGCGTTTGGGTTTTAAAAGAAAAAGGGCAATATTTACCCAAAATGCCTTAATCTGCCTTAACTATGAAGTCTACTCTTATGCTATCTACACACCAAAGCCGCCGGCATGCTGCCGGATCAGGCCGGCGGCTTTACGTCATACGAATGGCAGCTGTCAAAAAAGCCGGCAGCTTTGGTGTGTAGATACCATTAACAAATATAAACGTACGGCAGACAATAGAGAAGAGTGGCGTAGATTCCACCGACAAGAGCGACGTTCTTAAATTTATGATGTTGATGAAGTCTCCAGATTCATATGAGAACATATGAGAATATACATAAAAGTGATCGAAACCAAACCATTAGATTTGACAAGATTATTTAGCGGCAGTTACCAACAAGCGGTTGCAATATTAATGATTACAAATTACATTATTACTCCATACTTAAACTGCAATAATATTAACAAGTATGTATTAGCAGGCAATTCTATAGCCCACGCCATTCACTGATCCAGTAAGGAGTTTAATTATAATGTCGCATATAAAATTAGAAACGGCGGCAGTGCTAAATTATGATAGAGTCTTATAAGGATATGTTACTAATTTGAAAGCAGGGACGGACTCAGTATGAAGTAAATTGTTATGGCCCGTGACTTAAAATCTTTTGCTTACAAAGTAAACCGATATCTAGTTAGATGTTTATCAAATCACTTCCTTAGATTCCATTACACAGTGAGTTATATGAACATCGATCTAATAAAAGCGTGTTCATAAAAAGTGACCACTTTGAGACAATGATATTAAATTTGTCTTTTCATATTAGTCATTATTGCTGAGTAGCATTGAGGCCTAAATGGCGGATGCTTCACTGACAGGAGTTTAACTCATAAAAAAATTATGACATTTAATTGCAGCCAACCAATCTCAAGTCGTCGGTTAGTATACTAAAACAATCATATATCCAACACTATTTCTAGACCAGCTATATCGTTGCCGATAAAGACCCCCTGGGCCTCATTTTCACTACCTAAACGATCCGGCCCTGTTCAACTAATCACACGTGAAACTGCATGATGTAAAATAATGTCAATACATTGCTTTTTATGCGTACTCAAGTGAGTTATGAACCGCAATATTTTTTTTAAGTAATTGCTTTACGCTATTGAATATGTAGTCTAGCAATTTTAATCTGGTATGCCTTTTACAAAGTGTAGCAATATTCCAAATGTGTGCAGAGAAACGCTTATTTAACCCGTTTAGTATTAAAATTGCTCTATTTGATTAATTACCGTTTAAGTAGGGGCCTAATGGAATCTTGTAGATCAGTAATAACTCAAATGATTTTCATACAAATATGACGCGTGGATAGACATTGCTTTTTGTTTACTAAATTTTATTGGATTCTCTTTAGGTATATGTAGAATAGACTGTTCTGTTTTTACCCGACTACGGCAAAGCCAAAAGGAAGGGTAATGTTTTTGGCAGTCTATGTATGTTTGTATGTATGTATGTATGTATGTTCCACCGTAGCGTCTAAACTACTGAACCGATTTTAATGAATGAGGTGTCAAAAGATTCGTAATAATACGGCGGGTGACATAGGATAGCTAGTTTTGCAATAAGTTCAATACTTTGGGCAAAAAGTCACGAAGAAAAAAATAAAAGTTTGTAAATGGTGTTGTGTGAGGTATCAACTTCAAGAGCTCAGCGAGTACATTCCAAAAATATATGTATCACTAGGTTTTGCGCACGGATTTGCTTATAAACTAGTGGACAAGAAGACGGTACGCGACAAAAAATATTAAATTTTACAAAGGATAATGTGTGGGGTATCAAATGAAAGGGCTCAGCGAGTACATTCCAAATATAATATATATCACTAGGTTTAGCACGCGGTTTTACTTGTAAATATGTCTTTTAACGTCTTATCCTTTCTATCATAATTACTTTGAAACTATTGATTACTTACCTACAGCTTGCCAAATCAGGCCTTTTCAGAATTATGTTTACTGTTTTGGCTAGTTTTAAGCTAAATTACCTACAACTTGTACTACCTATGGAATCAATTTTGTTGGCATTCAAACATTTTCGGTCCCTCAATAGGTACATTTTGCACACGTAAAATGTACGAAAAAGCAAAAATTTTTAGACTCTGACAAAGATCCCATATTCAACGTTGTTTACTATCACGAGTTCAAGCAGTGATTTTAATTTGTAAAACGTGTCTTAAAAGGGAAGTTTGAAATAAAATACAAGACTTCTTGAACTCACATTCATACTATGAACAAAGTAGTCCGTGTGTAGGAAAGTTTGGGGGGCGCAGCCCCCCGCCAAAAGGAACGAAACACTTCTTGAACTCTACTATGGATAAAGTAGCCACAGTGTAGGGGGTTTGGGGGGCGCAGCCCCCCGCCTAAATAAACGAAACACCTCTTGAAATCTACTGTGGACAAAGACGTCATTGTGTCAGTTTGGGGGGACGCAGCCCCCCGCTGCAATAAGAAAATAGATACTTTTAACATATACTCGTACT